>CAINUL010000019.1:0-1200000 GCA_903853725.1 Aureobasidium uvarum
GTCGACTCTAATAATGAAGCTAAGGAATTTAGTTTCCTTAACGTGAAATTCACATTTCTTTAGGGTTTACCTTAAGTCTCCATTCTTATAGTTTAGTAAGAACTTATTATACATCCTTAACGTGTTGTTCTAGGTTTCCGTTAGTATATATTAGAATGTCGTCTAGGTACGCGACAACTATAATATCTAGATATTCTCGTAGCGTGTCATTAATCATCATCTAATAGGTAGCTAGGGCGTTAGTAAGACTAAATGGCATAACTAAGTACTCGTAATGCCTGTAGCGTATACGAAACGCGGTCTTCCATTCTTCTCCCTCCTTTATTCGGATGAGGTTATAGGCTCCTTTAAGATTAATCTTTAAAAACCACTTAGCCTATATAAGGCGATCTTATAGTTCTTCGATATTTAGTAATAGGTAACGATTCTTAATGGTGATATTATTAATCTTTTAGTAATTAACGTATAGTCTTAGACTACCGTCTTTCTTTAATACAAACAAAATTAGGTAACCTATAGGAATTCCGATTTACGGATAAATCCTCGTACTAAGTTCTTATCTAGGTATTCTTAAAGCGTCTTAAGTTCTTTTTCGGATAACGCATAGATAGGTCTAAATGTAGGTTACTTCCCTAGTTTAAGTCGTATTTCGTAATCCTACGGCTAATGCCTAGGTAACGCATTAGCGTTCTCCTCTTCCTAGAACAAGCGTTTCTATTTACTATATTATTTAGGATATTAGAAGGTACGTAACTTCCTTTACTAACTCGCTTCGTAGCCCGTCTAACCTCTAAGATCGGTGCCTACGGAGCCAGTATTATGTTATTTTAATAATGCCTTAGTCGAGGTAATAGTAACACATGCTTTCTTAGTCTTAGTATAACCCTTCCTCTTATCTACTACTAAACGCTACTAGTACGTAGGTCGCGGATCGACTACGTAGTCGCATCCCTAAAACCTTAACGCTCTCGACCTCTAGTCGATGGTTAGGTTATGTTATCTTAACTAGGGCATTCCTAGGACGATGTAGTGATTAGCCATTTTTATAACGTCGAAGGTAATGTCTTTATAGTGCGATTAAATAACGAGCTCTATTAGTAGAGTCTCTTCTATAACTCTAGGTAAAGCTAAGCCGTCTATAGCCATTAATTCGTACCCGTGTTCTTTCGATTTAGTGGCGATCCTAAATCGAGCAACTATAGCCGTAGAGATGAAGTTTCCGCTTGCTCTAGAATCTATTATTACGTATAGTCGTCTTCCGTTAACGGTAATTAGTATATAGAACACCGTTGTTAATAATGTTAACGCTAGGGCTTAGATCGTGTTACATTCTTGTTAGCTGCCCTTACTACGAGAATCTACTCTTTTCCTAAACCGTCACTAACTACTAAGTCGAATCTAACTCTCTCCTTCCCTTTTAAGGAAGTATCTAGTCTATGTTCTTTATAGAGGTGTCTTTTGTATAGCGTGCGTTACTAATGTTAAGCTTATTCGTATCGAGATTAGAGCAACTTAATGCCATCTTGCATACTATTATTAACACGTTCTCCTAAGGGAATGATATATCCTGCTAGTATAAAGGTACTACTAAGTAGCGGCCTTTTAACAATAAAAGCCTTAAAGTCGTACTTAACTACTATAAGTCGGTGATCCTAGAATGTATGGCGGATCTAATCTAGCATGTTATCGAAGTTATAAGGGTATAGGAATCTCTAACCGTTAATAGATAGAACGCGCGTCTTCTATGTTTTATTATAATGTTAAACATCTTAGTAAAATAGGATGGTACGTAAGCGTATAAGGTATAGATACCTTCTTCTATTATATAAGTGGTTATCGTCGGATGATTCTTCGTCGCTGCCGTTCTCTTCGTCGTCGTCGTCTAGTTCTAGATCGCTCTTAACGTCTTCTTCTTCGATTTCTCCTTCTTTAAGATCATCCTTTTTAGTAATGACGTTAATCTCGTTATAGCCTCCTCTACCCTTTCTAGGTGCATAGGGAAACCACGCTAACCCTATCTTAGCGTCGTAATGGACTAGACATGCGTTATTATAGCAAGCCGTCTAGCTAAGGGTTCTATAGGTGTCTAGTTCTTTAGTTTCCATTAGCTTAAGCTCGGGTCCCTATTCCTTAGGTTCTGGCTTCTTCTACGTCATGTTAAACTATCTTTAAGGTACCTTATTCTTCGAACGACAATCCCTTACTATATAACCCTTCTAGTTATATGCATAGCAAGTCATCTAATTCTTCCCCTTAAACTGCTTTCTGCCCTAAGATCGGCGACCTTTAGTAACGTCTAGTTCTATTAGCATAGGTCCATAAGGATCCTAGTACTAGTTATTACGATTAAACTTCTTTCCTTTAAAGTTGTTATTACTATAGTATAGAACGTAGCCTAACTTACTACGGGAGGCAACGTTATAACGTCTCTCTATAGCTCGTTCGTAAAGGTTATCGTTGATTTCGATTATTACACGGATAAGTTCATCGAGATTCTCGATTTTCTAGCCGGTTCTTATAAGTTCGTCCTTAACGTTTTCCTTTAGGCCACGTCTATATATAAGGGCAGAGTCATCCTAATCGGTAACTTAGGCATACTCCTAGAACTTAGCGGCATAGTCGGATGCTAAAGTGTATTAACGGATATGCTAGATAAGGCGTATAGCGACCTTATCTTCGTTAGAGACGCTAAAGATGCGGCGGATCTCTTCCTTAAATTTAACAAAGCTAGTAAGGATACCATTAGTGTCTCCTTATCCGTTTAAGAACTTTATAAGCATCGGTTTCATCTAGTACTAGGCTCTTCTACGGAGGTAGGTAGTAGTAAACAAGGTCTTCTTATTAGCTTTAATCGGAGTAAACTAAAAGTAAATGTCCATCTAAGTAAGCTAGTCGTTAAGAGCCTAGCGGTCTCTATAGTAGAGATCGGGCTTAGCGACTTTACTGTCGTCTTAGGAGGTGGTAGTGCAGGTTCCACCGACCTCGCTAGGTGTACCTCTTAGGGTGCTACTTAATTAACTCATTCTAAGGGCGTTTAAAGTTGTTATAGCCAACTATTCTAAGGAGAATAACTAGTCACGGGTTAGACTCGTAAAGAGGAGTGTTAAGCGTAGTAAAGCAGATGTAAGTAGTAGTGTATACTAAAGGGACTGTTAGAATAACTAATTAAGTTAAACGTAGGACCTCCTAGTAAGTTCCTACCTACCTATATACTTAATAGATAATGAATGTATATAAGTCTCTTACGACTTACGGGAGGCTCTTCTTACTCGCTACGTAAGGGAGTAAGGATCTGCTTTATAGCTCGCACGCTAAGGAGTGAGCCGGAGCTGTCACCCTATCCGTGTGGCTTGCTAGTTTACGCGCTAAGTGAGTAAGGATCGGCACATAGCCCATCCTACTTACGGTCTTAGCGGGTAAGGGACCTTAGTCTAATGGTGGATCGTAATAAGAAGTTAAATAGATAGCTTTCTTATATTATATCTATCCTTATCTTTTTAGTACTAGTATATTAACTATAAGGTTTTTATAGCTTTATAGAGATAGTATAGTACTAGAACTAGTTTAGCTAAGTCTAAATAAGTATAATACTAAACTTCTATATTACTTTATCTTTACTAGTAGATATATTCTTATTTTTTCTAGCTATATTAATTTTATACTAGCTTTCTAGTAGGTATATAAAGTTCTCTATAGCTAATAGGTAGTTATTAAAGGTTTATAATAGTTTAGATAAGTCTACTTTTAAAGTTAGTCTTAGTACTAGCTTAGTAAATATTATACTCTTATTTTTTCTAGCTATCTAGATTTCTTATAGACTATCTAAAGCTAGGAGTTAAGTCTATAAAGCTACTAGATAACTAGAAAAGGTCTAGTATACTTTAGATAAGCCTAAATCTCTAGTTACTTAAGATCTAGCTTTTACTAGTAATAGTATATCTATTTTTATCTAGCTATCTAGATTTTATACTATCTATATAAGATATGCCTAAGATTATATATAAGTAGAAAAACACTAGATAAGGTCTAGACTAGTCTATTTAAGTCTTATACTAAGATAACTAAAAGTTTAAAAGTTACTACTATGTATATCCTTATTTATATTTAGCTATTCTTATTTTATAGTATCTATCTAAAGTATAATAAGACTTAGTAAAGCCTTTCTAGTACTAAGAAAGATTTAGACTAGTCTAGAAAAGTATAGATATATAGTTAGTCCTAGTTTTAGCTTTACTAGTAAAAGTAACCTTATTTATTTCTAGCTATCTAGATTTTATACTAACTATCTAAACTAGAGATAAGTATCTATATAGCTCTAAAATAACTAGAAAAGGTCTAGACTAGTCTAGATAAGTCTAGATCTAAAGTTACTTAAGACTTTACTTTTAGTAGTAAAGATATTTCTATTTCTTTTTAGCTATCTAGAACTCTTACTAGCTCTATAGGTTATAATCTAGGTTTCTTTTAACTTACTAGATACTAGCAAAGGTCTAGCTAAGTATTAGCTAGAGTTTTAAGCTTAGACTTCTAAGTAATACTAAGAATATAAACCTAACCCTAACCCTAAAAGCCTAGATTTTTTTCTAAAATCTAAGTAAGTAGGGTAGTAGGAAACTAAGCTAAGAATACTATAAAAGGTCTAGATCTAAGTAAAAAGTCTAGATCTAGAGATAAACTAAAGAAGTATATAATACTAAGCTTATTTTAGCTTTTTAATACTTTTATAGTAATCTTATACTACTAGAGTGTCTATACTAGGTAAGAACTAAGTACTAGAGACTTTAACTAGCTAAAAAAATAAAAAATAGAATTTTAGACCTTAGACTTAAACTTCCATTTAGTCGTTAATTAGGGTAACCATGCATTAGATCGTCGTGGTAATCTCGTATGCACTGTTCTTGGTGTTGTTTAGGCACTTGGTATTTGCTATGTAAGATGGGAAACTCCTCTTAATCATCCTAGATGATTCGTAACACGGCATTAAACTTATGTGTCCGCGCGCTAAGTGTTCCATCTTTGTTTGTTTATAAGATGCTATGTACTATAGCTTCTTTGCCTTCTATGTAGTTAATTCTTCTACTAAGCGCGTCCGCTCGGCCGTTGTCTTTGCTAGGCGTGTACTGGATTTTAAATTTATACTGCCTAAGGAGTTCCGACCATCTTACTTATCTATAGTTAAGAACTTTGGTGGTTGTAAAGGTTAAGAGGTTCTTATAATCCGTAAGAATAGTAAGAGACGGGGCTCCTTCGGCATAAACTCTCTAGTGTTATAAGGCTACGACGATGGCGAGAAGTTCTTTATTATGGATGTCGTAATTCTGTTCTACTAGTGTCATCTTACGTAAGTAGTAAGCTACGAGATGTCGTTTCCTTTCGTGGTCTTACGTAAGACATGCTCTAATCGCTTAGTCGGATGTATTAGTCTCGATGTGGACTAGCTTTCCTAAGTTAAACATTCTTAGAGTAGGTCCGTCGATGTATGCCTATTTAAGTGCTTTAAAAGCTTTCTATTGCCGTTCCTTCTATGTAAATAGAGTATCCTACTTCGTAAGTTCTACGAGCGGTAACGCTATCTAGGAGTAACCTAATATGAACTTCCTATTATAATTAGCAAGTCTAAGGAACGATTATACTTCTTTAAGGTTCTTTAGAGTAGGCCATTCTTTAATCGATGTGATTTTCGTAGGATTAATCTGGATGCCGTCGACTCTAATAATGAAGCTAAGGAATTCGGTTTCCTTAACGTGAAATTCACATTTCTTTAGGTTTACCTTAAGTCTCCGCTCTTATAGTTTGGTAAGAACTTATTATACATCCTTAACGTGTTATTCTAGGTTTCCGTTAGTGTATATTAGAATGTCGTCTAGATATGCGACAACTATAATATCTAGATATTCTCGTAGCGTGTCATTAATCATCATCTAATAGGTAGCTAGGGCGTTAGTAAGACTAAATGGCATAACTAAGTATTCGTAATGCCCGTAGCGTATATAAAACGCGGTCTTCCATTCTTCTCCCTTTTTCATTTAGATAAGATTATAGGCTCCTTTAAGATTAATCTTTAAAAACTACTTAGCCTATATAAGGCGATCTTATAGTTCTTCGATATTTAGCAATAGGTAACGATTCTTAATAGTAATATCGTTAATCTTTCGGTAATTAACGCATAGTCTTAGACTGCCGTCTTTCTTTAGTGTAAACAGAATTAGGTAACCTATAGGGGATTCCGATTTACGGATAAATCCTTATGCTAAGTTCTTATCTAGGTATTCTTAAAGCGTCTTAAGTTCTTTCTTAGATAACGCATAGATAGGTCTAAATGTGGGTTGCTTCCTTAGTTCGAGTCGTATTTCGTAATCCCACGGCTAATGCCTAGGTAACGCGTTAGCGTTCTCCTCTTCCTAGAATAAGCGTTTCCATTTGCTATACTATTTAGGGATATTAGAAGGTACGTGACTTCCTTTACTAACTCTCGCTTCGTAGCCCGTCTAACCTCTAAGATTAGTGCCTACGGAGCCGGTATTATGTTGTTTTAATAATGCCTTAGTTAAGGTAATAGCAACATATGCTTTCTTAGTCTTAGTGTAACCCTTCCTCTTATCTACCACTAAACGCTGCCGGTGCGTAGGTCGCGGATCGACTACGTAGTCGCATCCCTAAAACCTTAACGCTCTTAACCTCTAGTCGATGGTTAGGTTATGTTGTCTTAACTAAGGCATTCCTAGGACGATGTAGTGATTAGCCATTTCTATAACGTCGAAGGTAATGTCTTTATAGTACGATTAAATAACGAGCTCTGTCGGTAGAGTCTCTTCTATAACTCTAGGTAAAGCTAAGCCGTCTATAGCTATTAATTCGTACCCGTGTTCTTTCGATTTGGTGGCGATCCTAAATCGAGCAACTATAGCCGTAGAGATAAAGTTTCCGCTCGCTTCGGAATCTATTATTACGTATAGTCGTCTTCCGTTAACGGTAATTAGTGTACGGAACACCGTTATTAATGATGTTAACGCTAGGGCTTAGATCGTGTTACATTCTCGTTAGCTGCCCTTACTACGAGAATCTACTCTTTTCCTAAATTGTTACTAACTACTAAGTCGAATCTAACTCTCTCCTTCCCTTTCGAGGAAGTATCTAGTCTATGTTCTTTGTAGAGGTGTCTTTCGTATAGCGTGCGTTACTAATGTTAAGCTTATTCGTATCGAGATCGGAGCAACTTAATGCCATCTTGCATACTGTTATTAATACGTTCTCCTAAGGGAATGATATATCCTACTAGTATAAAGGTACTACTAAGTGGCGGCCTTTTAATAATAAAAGCCTTAAAGTCGTACTCGACTACTATAAGTCGGTAATCCTAGAATGCATGGCGGATCTAATCTAGCATGTTATCGAAGTTATAAGGGTATAGGAATCTCTAACCGTTAATAGATAGAAACGCGTCTTCTCTATGTTTCATTATAATGTTAAGCATCTTAGTAAAATAGGATGGTACGTAAGCGTATAAGGTATGGATACCTTCTCTTCCATTATATAAGTAGTCATTATCGGATGATTCTTCGTCGCTACTGTCCTCTTCGTCGTCGTCGTCTAGTTCTAGATCGCTCTTAACGTCTTCTTCTTCGATTTCTCCTTCCTTAAGATCATCTTTTTTGTAATGACGTTAATCTCGTTATAGCCTCCTCTACCCTTTCTAGGTGCACGGGGAAACTATGCTAACCCCATCTTAGCGTCGTAATAGACTAGACATGCGTCATTATAGTAAGCCGTCTAGCTAAGGGTTCTATAGGTGTCTAGTTCTTTGGTTTCCATTAGCTTAAGCTCGGGTCCCTATTCCTTAGGTTCTGGCTTCTTCTACGTTATGTTAAACTGTCTTTAAGGCACCTTATTCTTCGAACGACAATCCCTTGCTATATAACCCTTCTAGTTATATGCATAGTAAGTCATCTAACTCTTCCCCTTAAACTGCTTTCTACCCTAAGATCGGCGACCTTCGGTAACGTCTAGTTCCATTAGCATAGGTCTATAAGGATCCTAGTACTAGTTATTACGATTAAACTTCTTTCCTTTAAAGTTGTTGTTACTATAGTATAGAACGTAGCTAGACTTGCCACGAGGGGCAACGTTATAACGTCTTTCTATAGCACGTTTATAAAGGTTGTCGTCGATTTCGATTGTTGCATAGATGAGTTTATCGAGATTCTCGATCTTCTAGCCGGTTCTTATAAGTTCGTCCTTAACGTTTTCCTTTAGGCCACGTCTATACATGGTTATAAGGGCGGAGTCGTCCTAATCGGTAACTTAGGCATACTCCTAGAACTTAGCGGCATAGTCGGATGCTAAAGTGTGTTAACGGATATGCTAAATAAGGCGTATAGCGACCTTATCCTCGTTAGAGACGCTAAAGATGCGGCGGATCTCTTCCTTAAATTTAATAAAGCTAGTAAGGATACCATTAGTGTCTCCTTATCCGTTTAGGAACTTTATAAGCATTAGTTTCATCTAGTGCTAGGCTCTTCTACGGAGGTAGGTTATAGCAAACAAGGTTTTCTTATTAGCCTTAATCGGAGTGAACTAAAAGTAGATGTCCATCTAAGTAAGCTAGTCGTTAAGAGCCTAGCGGTCTCTATAGTAGAGATCGGGCTTAGCGACTTTACTATCGTCTTAGGAGGTAGTAGTGCGGGTTCTACTAACCTCGCTAGGTGTACCTCTTAGGGTGCTACTTAATTAACTCATTCTAAGGGCGTTTAAAGTTGTTATGGCTAACTATTCTAGGGAGAATAACTAGTTACGGGGTTGTACTCGTAAAGAGGAGTGTTAAGCGTAGTGAAGTAGATGTAAGTAGTAGTGTATACTAAAGGGACTGTTAGAATAACTAATTAAGTTAAACGTAGGACCTCCTAGTGAGTTCCTACCTACCTATATACTTAATAGATAATAAGTGTATGCACGTTGCTCTATATGCTCTATTATGCTCCGTAGAGTAGAGTAGCAGAGCAGATGGCGTGTTTATGTAGAGTGCTCTATTCCGCTAAGACGCGGGGAATAATAGAGTAGGCTGTACGACCCTGTTATTAGCAGGATCGTAATAGATAGGTCCTTTCTATAAAGCACTCTATAGTAGGCGGCTACCTAATATACTTTACTCTCTTTAATTTCTTACTTTCTCTAATTCTATTAGAGTAGATAGAGTAATAGAGCATATAGAGTAACATGCATATACTTATTATCTATTAAGTATATAGGTAGGTAGAAACTTACTAGAAGGTCCTACGTTTAACTTAATTAGTTATTCTAATAGTC
Source organism: Aureobasidium uvarum (assembly GCA_903853725.1). Taxonomy (NCBI): domain Eukaryota; kingdom Fungi; phylum Ascomycota; class Dothideomycetes; order Dothideales; family Saccotheciaceae; genus Aureobasidium; species Aureobasidium uvarum. Next base: position 9,304 of record CAINUL010000019.1, read on the forward strand.
CCTTTAGTATATACTACTACTTATACCTACTTTACTTTACTTAATACTTCTCTTTATAAGTCTAACCCTATAACCTATTATCTTATCTAAGATAGTTAGCTATAACAATACTATAGTATTAATACCTTATACTATATATCTTACTACTTAATTAACTAGCTACTTAGAGCGCTAAATTCTATAGTATTAAGATATTAGATACTAGCTACTAATATGCTTTATTACTAACTAATAATAAGTACCTATTATAACATTGATACTAATAACTATTATTACTTTCTTTTATAAACCGTATAAGTTCTAAGGGTAAGACCTATAGTAAGCTTATAAAAGCGTAACTATATACTAATATAACTTAATCGGTACTTTTAAAAAAGCTTCCGCCCTACTATGTGTCTTCTAAAGATTAAACAAGTTGTTAGGGGCAGACTCTCGTCCTATAGTGTCCTCTCTAAACTCCACGAATCTATGTTTCTTGCCAAGTGCGTATGGCCAAGATCGAAGCATTTTCCTGGAACCGAGCTTTACTGACTCGGTATAGGAACAAAGCTGGAAGAAAAGTAGTACTAAAAGCAGTGCAAGGTCACTGGAAATTGCAAAACGAAGCAGAAATCCTCAAACGCTTTCAACACCGTACGGCGTGGATCCGACCTCTACTTGACGAGATTCAAGAGCCGAGTGACGTTCCCACTATTTGTTTGGCATATCTTGACAACGATCTTCGCAGCGAAACAAAAAGCCGGAGACTGACCAGGCCTGAGATCAAACAAGTCGCAAGATGTGTTCTGGAAGCGCTACAAGCGCTGCATGAACAAGACTTTGTGCACACCGGTAGTGACCGTTTGGGCGTTTCTCGTCACGGAATCGTGTTCGCTGACAATTGTGCTGAAGATGTCAAGTCGGACAATGTTCTCATTAACCATGGACGCTCTGATACTCGTTTTCAAGACGTGCGGCTAGCAGATTTCGGTGGCACAGTCGCTGCGGACTCGACATATGCAAAAGAGGGACACACTGTTGGAGCGCCAATCTGGCGGAGTCCGGAGGTCTTGCTCGGCATCCCCTGGGGAACACCCACAGACATCTGGTCGTTTGGTACAATGGTCAGTTGGTTCTTGATGAACAAAATCCTCTCAAAGCTCATCATCATCATCAATAAACCACAGATCATCAGTCTCATCATCGGAAACGACCACCACATTTTCGATCCTGGAAACGACGGTGTCTCTTTCGGAGACCCGACGTTCGAGTTTGAGATTCTGATGAAGCATCTCCAGTTCTTTGGTCCTCTCAACGAGACGTATGGCGAGATAGCAGACGAGGACGCTATGAGCATCGTTGCATATGCAATGGAAACGATACCTCGAGAACGCATAAAGCCATGGTGGCAAATTGAGCGCGGTGAAATATGCCGCGAGGATGCTGACTTTTTGCAGAAGATCATGAGACTAGACGCCCGAGAGAGGCCTACGGCGCAAGAACTTTTGGTTGACAAATGGTTCGATGGGTACTTGTAATGCTTCGGTATCGGCAAATTTCAAACGTAAAAGGGTATACTGACATGAAAACGATATCCTCAACAGATGCAGATTCGAACATGTGCAAATCTCACATGCCTCTAAACACATTACCAGAAGCACTTCTCCTCTCCTTGCCTCTGGGAATCTTTCTACCGGTTCCATCATCGGCGTCACCACCAAAGCCTTCTCTCGGCCTTTGAGGTCTCTTCTGCACCTTTTGCGGTGCAAATGTAACTTCCTTTTCACCAACGACACCACCTTGTCTAATGCTACTCTTAGGCTGATCCCTGAGATTCTGGGCGAGAGAACCAAAGGAACGATCCCGACGGTTGGCATTGGCATTCTTGTTCTTGGGCTGCGATGATGAGACGGACATTTGCGGTTGCTTTGACTTGTGGCCGGATTTACGGTAGTTGGTCGACGAGATGCGGTTCTTGTCGACAGTATTGTCATCGCCACGGTCGTTGCGGCGTTGAACACCACGTTGTTGTCGTTCTGCTGCTGCATCGTCGATCTCGCTTTCTGAATCGTCATCCGAGGAGCCATGTGCTGACTGGTTGGCTTCTTCTTCGACGGCTGTGAGACCACGCTTGCGCTCGGCATCTTTGGCGACTGGGACGGTCGAGGGGTTGTGCAGCTGGAACTCGCGCGACTGCTCGTCAATCTCGAAATCCTCGTCTTGGAACAGCGAGGCGAAACGCTCATCGCCGAGAACACCTCTGGCTGGCTTGTCTGCGTCTTCCTCCTCCTCTTCTCCTTCTGCCTGTGCTTGAGGCTCGTCTCCTCCCTGGCGCAAGACACGTCTGGCCTTGCGACGCTCGTTCGCCTCCTCTCTTGCCGCCATCTTCTCTGCCAATCTCCTGTTGACCTTGACCTTTGCAGCCTTGTTGCCACGAATGCGAGACTCGCGCTCCTTGTTGATCTTTTCGGCAATGGACTTGGCGCGTTGTTCTTCAAACATGTCGGGGTTGCTGATGAGGCGAGCCTGTTCGTACAGCTTTTGGGCGACAAAGTAACCGTGCATGTAAGGGCGGAGGAGGGAGGTGGTGCCGACGAGGTGGTCAAGATTGAGTTCGCGCAATTGCTGGGTCGACAAGAACTTGTAGTTGTCATAGACGGCGCCCGTCTCTTGTGCGCCAGCGTTGAAGGCGGATGGATCCTGGGCGTCTTCGGCCATTTCTTCAACGAGGTTGTCCAGGAAGGAGCACCACTTGGGAGCAGGGCCCAACTGAGGGATGAAGAAGGAGTGTTGCTGGCGGCCCTCGTTGGCGGTGAGGAGCATTCCGCTGTCCTTGCACCACTCGACGTGATTGAGATCAACGGCGGGTTCGACGCTGGTCCAGGGGTCACCATTGGAGGCCTCCCAGATCTTGATGATGCGCTTGTCGGCCGACATGAGCTTCTCGCTCTGGACTTGGGTCGAGGTGGGCGACATGTACTTGAGCGTCTGGATGGCGTAGCCGTAGCCCTGGTCTTTTGTGAGGAGCGGCATGGGCGAGCGCAAGTCGTAGACGTGGACGATGCCGTCAGAGTCGCCGGTTGCGAGGTTGAGGCCGGAGCGGTGGAACTCGAGAGCGGTGACTTGAGGGCGCTGGTCTTGGGATTGGGTGGGCGACTGGAGGAGGCCGACGCGGCTGCGTGAGCGCGAGTCCCAGAACTCGACGGTGCCGATGCTCGTGCCAAAGGCGAGGAGGTTGTGCGAGTCTTCGGCAATGGCGGCCGTGTTGACGCAGCCCGTGTTGATCCCACCCTGCAGAGCACCAGCGCCCGAGCTGGTCCAGTCGTCGCCGCCGACATCGACCTCGTAGCCCTTCATGTAACGTCCCAGCTCGAGGTTCAGACGATAGACTTCGCCCATGCCATCTTGGTTAACACCCGAGGCGGGAATCAGAGCTTCGGCGGCGCGCTTGTTGTACTTGAGGTCGCGGCCGTAGCGAGGGATGCGGGTGCGGTAGTGCATGCCGCCGGGCGTGTGGAACTCGAGCGTGCGGTCGGTCTGCAGATGCAGCGACTTGGAGTAGTCGGACGAGAGAAGGAGGAAGGTCTGGTTGAGCGAGTCGGTGTGGCGGGCGTACGACAGCGACAGATGCGGCAGGTAGTGGACGTGTTGTTGCGGCTTGTATGTGCNCTGCCTTGAGTTAGCGTCTTTCGCTCCTTCCTTCCTTTCAAGAAAACAGAGAAATCGAGAGGCCGCTCCTTCCTTGTTGTCTGACTGTGTCATACCTGTGCTCATGACCCATTCACCATCGTCGCTGACCCTCACGCACTGCGAGGCCTCTTCAAACTCAAAGTCTTGCAGCAGCTCGACTCTGTTTGCCCACTCCGGGTCTTGCTTCAGACTGCGCTTTCTCTGTCGCGCGAGCCATTCCGGGAGAGGGCGGGCTGTCGCTGATCCGGAAATGGTGTAGACGGGCACCGCCGAAGGATTCGTCAACTTCATGTCTGCTTTGGGTTGTTGGTGTCGATGTCGAGGAAGGCGCGACTTGCCGCTGACATTTTTTCCAAACCCTCGCGCTTTCCCCGCATTCTCTGCGCGTCGCGGTCCGTCGACGCCGAGGGCTGTCCCGCAGAGCCTCACAACTCTTGGCACGCTCACCTTTGCAGCCGTCGCTCCTTCGACTTCGCCAGAGCTACCGACATCCGCCTACCGCCATCCGCCAACCATCCCTGACTCAGCATGCCAAAGCCCATCGAGGGTCTTGAGGCTCGCAAAGAAGACCTCCGAAAGTGGATCTGCGAGGATGACATGACCATCAAACAAGCCATCGAGAAGCTCAAGACTGAACACAATGTAGTCTGCCAGAAGCGCACACTCGAGCGCAACCTCCGCCTCTGGGACATTTCCAGACGCAAGAAGCTTAACAAGGAGGCTCTCCAACAAGAACTGACGAGACTTTTTCGTGGTCCCCGACTGACAGACGAAACCATTGCTAAAATCCTGACTGACGCTGGCCATGTCATCAACCAGCGTACCGTCATGGAGACCAGGAAGAAGTTGGGCCTGCACAAGCGCATTCGTCCAGAAACCAACGAGCAAGACTTGCAAAACACCATCAAAGAATTGCTTGTCGACGAGTACAAGAATGATCAAGTACTCAAAATGCATCGCGGCGAGCTGTACACATATCTGCGCGAAAAGTATCCACACCTCAACATTGTCGGAAGGGATCGCGTTTACAACATTGCACGTGAAATGAACCCCCAGTTGAGACGACGCTATGCCAAGGGTCACCCTCTGTATCAAAATCGTCCTTACAAACTGTCCGGCAAAAGACTGGCCGCAAAACTCGCCAAAGATGTTGCCGCTGCAGAAATCGACCCTCCAATTGACCAACCCCACGACTCGTCTGCGCCACCCAAGGAGCACTGTGATTCTCCACCCACTCACACCTATCAGCTTCCTCAACCTCATGATGCTACCTCTGATGATCCTATCGTTGGTCAAGACCATCAACCCGCCCCTGCACACCCACCTCCTGCTACCACCCACCAAACTTTGCATCCGACCCTCAGACTCGAGTCGCTTGAGAAGGAAAACGATGCCTTACACCAGAGACTGCAGCAGCAAGATGCAGAAATCCAATACATGCGTCAAGCATACCATGACCTTGTGCAGAAACTTGGCTCAGGTCCTGCCGCCAATCCCTTCCCATCTTGAAAGCATTTCACCCAATCACCATTCTTCCATTCAAGAAAGGTCGCCTAGTTTGACGAAGCATCGTTCCAGCCATCATGTGTTCTGCCAATAAAGGCAGTCGCGCACCAAGGAACAGCGAAAACAGGCTTTCAGGGACAGAGCGGCAGCACAGCCTGCACACGAAGTCTGACTGCACAGTTCAGCTCGTCGTGCTCGTGTGCCGGTATTACGCCCACTACCATCACCCTGGCGACCCCTACTTCAAGCACGACGATAACTCAGATTGTCAGCACGACCAACACAGCCACATCAATCATCACCACCTCACTCACCGTGACTATCACCATGGCCAACGTGCAGACTCTAACCATTACTCAAACAAGCACTCTCGCGGCTACGCCTGCAATCACGACAACCTTTACCCAGACTCAGACGAGCACTGTGTCCATTTCGTAAGCTCCGCATTTTCCATCTAGCTCTAGACAACGGTCCACTGATATTCATTTCCTGCACCAGTGCTCCTAGCTGCGGTCCCTCCTCCGACCCTTACACGACCGGAGCTGGAGGATGCAGCTCAAACTGCTTCTGTAACACGCGCTACTACCAGGGGACCACCAACATGGCCGTGTGCCAGACCAGCAATGTATGTGGGCAACGCTGTGCCAAGGATGGCGATTGCCTCATCGGCGAGGTGTGTATCGAGGATGAAACCACTTCGATATGTGGCGGACCGATCTGTTCTTCCTTCATTGGTTGCACTTCCTCATTCAATATTCAGAAGAGGGCCAAGATGGTGGATGCCGGTCACATCGCTTCTACAAGCCCTGCTGCAGATGGTGTCATCTTACGTAGACCTTCGACTTGAGCGCGATCATCGATGCTGAACAAGAGTCTATACTGCAGGGGGCTACGTATTACTCTTTTCCAAACAAAGTATCAAAGGCGGCCTTTCTCCTCTATCAGGCCTTCAAAAGAGAGTCTGTAATCTACCGTTTGTTTGGTTGGTTGTAAGCTGTGGACCTGATGTTTTCAATCGTTTGATACTCCCGCAGACCTAGACAAGCACTCGGCTGAGGATCTTGGATTCTCTGAATTTGTGCATGTCCTGACAAACGATCCTATGTTTCGCCATGTGCCAATCTATCCAACTCTGCAAGCGCCTCTCCCGGGCTGACCCTCTTCTCTACTTTCATCTCCGGCATGATCACAAGCACCTTCTCACGATCGCGAGTTTGGCCTTCGTAAGAGCTCATGTCGTACTCATATCCGCCGAGATCACCATCCCACTCGGCCTTACAGATTGCAATCGCGTCAGGCTCATTGCCATCCTTCTCCACCACAAGAAAGAAGAACCGATGCAGCTCGGGTTGCTGGAGGCAGCGAAAAGGGAACTCGCGTCTGATCTCGTGCCAGGGATCAGGAGCGTCAAACCAGCCGCCTGCTCTGTGAAGTCGAGATTCTCCTTCATCCATGTCAATCCAACCTGGCTCTAGCAATTCATGGATTGGCCCACNCTGTGCATTGTCAGTGGCTACTCGAGGGTCTGAGTGGAACAAAGGCATACTCATCTCAACATTGCTGTACCATGCATAGTGCTGTTTACCCAAAGGCAAAGCCGACAAATTTGTTTCTTTGCTAAAGTATCGCTTATTCTCGTACGGATCATCGCCACCCCAAAGACTTTGCTCTTCCTCCTTGTAGTCGATAAAGTCCATGTTTCCGATGTCGAGGTTGGCACAGTACATGTCTGCGTCGTTGGATCCACAGCGCAAGACCCCAACGACGTTTTGAGAAGTGTCTGTCATGACTTGCAGATCGACTACAAGGACGCCTTTTTCCTGGTAGTCTCTTTGATCCACCACGATAAAGAGAGTGGGATGAACCTCATTGTTATCGTTGCGAAGTTGGATGTGGTGGTCATAGGTGTCACGGAGGGCGCGGTCCGAGAAGTTGGGTGTGGTGACTAGGACAGAGTTGCTGGTACTGTCTTCGGCATTGTTGATGTCGCTTTCGAGTTGCTTGAGATCTTGGTCTGAGAATGCGACCAAAGAATAGATTGGCCATTGCTTGTTCAAAGTGTCGCCAGAAAGATCTTGATTATGATCGTGTAGTGGCAGTGTGTCTTCCAGCTGCTTAGTAGACGCCATACTGCAGGATGGCTTCTGATTATGTGAGTGCTTTGACTGTTGTTAGAAGAGTTCAAGTATCGTCATGGAAAAGACGTCGGGTAATGCCAAGAGCTACCAGTACATCAATTTCCATATCCGGTCGAGCAACGGACGGGTACGTGTATTGTACTAAACCAGCCCGTTACGGGATTCTTGACTCGTGTCTACAGCGATCACCTCAAGGGAAGGTATATCTTCTGCTTCCGTTTGACCATGATCTTTGAGATTGAAATTCACGCTACTGTCACGCGAGACGTCTCAAAGAATTTTCCGTATCGAATAGCTTGGTGAAAATGATCTGTAATTCAACGACTCTAAAACTTCTTAGCCAACAAAAGTCGACCCAAACCAAAAAGAACTCCTTGTAAATTACTCAAAACCCCAATGTCTATTGACCTCATACCGAATCATCCAAAATCGTCTTCAAAAAGAAGTGTAGAGAAAAAAAGTCTATTTACAGAAAATCAATTGACATGGTTAGTTGACAGTCCTCTTGTAGAGCGACAGCCGGGAACCACCACCACACAGCTGGCCTGGCATACCAGCACATGCCATGTTGCAGTCTGTTGCAGTAGCGTTGGCAGTGCCGGCGGCGAGAGTGTTGCCCATCCAGCACTCGCGACCGTATTCGGTACCGAACCAGAGATATCCTCCAGCGGTAGCGAGCTTCTGGCAAGCATCGACAGACATGGTATCGCTTGCCGCAGTAACACTCAGAGCGCGAGTGTTGTCCTTGACGCAAGAGTAGTACGAGTAAGCGCCAGTGGTGTTCAGATTCATGGGGTCCGTGGATGCTTTGGTCGAGTTGCTGCTGTAGTACATGTTGAGTCTGTTGCCAGCACCACAGTGTGCAGTCTTGTCTCCAGGGCACAGCATGTTGCAGGTGCTGTTGTCAGATTGCAATGCACTTCCCACGCGAGGGTAGGGTCCACAGTAACATTCTTGTCCATACTCGACACCGAACCAGGCGTAAGCCGAGCAGAAGGAGGCACACATGGAGGGAGTCATGCCGGTGGCGTTGACCATGGAGCGAGATGTCAGTGCACGGCCATTGGAGGCTTCGCTGTAACAGCCCTGAGCTGCGTAGCCTGAGACGGTAGGGATTATCGTAGGCGAGGTCACGGTCGAAGATGAGGAGGTAGTCGAGGCTGAAGTTGAAGACGAAGCACTGCTCGTTATGGTTGAGCTTGCATCAGCCGACGAAGATGATAAGGACGACGACAATGAGGCTGACGAGGACGAAGCCGAAGATGACGAAGCCGACGAGGACGAAGCCGACGAGGACGAAGCCGACAAGGATGATGTTGACAAGGATGATGTTGACGACGATGAAGCCGACGAGGATGTATCAGCCGACGAAGATGCCGAAGACGATGAGACCGATGTCGAGCTTGTGGACAAGATACTGGAACTGCTCGATGACGAAGTTGCAGAATCACTTGCACTCACGCTGGACGAGCTGGTCGACGAAACGCTTGAGCTGCTTGCAGTTGAACTCGTGCCAGACGAACTTGACTGGCTCGATGTAGGATCCGAAGACGACACTACCGTGCTACTCGAGGAGCTGCTTACGGATGAGCTTGAAATCGAGGCGCTCGTCGTCGATGTACTGCTGGAAGAGACTGTGCTGGATGATTGAGTTGATGACAGGCTGGATTGACTCGACGAAGTAGAGATCAAGCTGCCGGAGGATGCGATGGTTGAGTCGTACTTGTACAAGCTCAGCCCATTAGGTCCGCCGCAGTATTCGAACTTGTCTGCGGAACACAGCATGTTGCAGCGCCCATCGGTGGCGGGACCAGAAAGCGAGCTGACAGCATTGGAGCAGTAACATTCGGAAGAATACTCCGTTGCAAAGTAAGTGTAGCCGGCACAGAACTTGGCACAGAATTCCAGGCTGTTGGAGCTGTTGGAGAATGACTTGCCTTGCAAAGCACGACCGCCAATCTCTTTCCAACATCCTTGGTAGACGTAGCTGCCTACAGTAGGCTTGGCGACAGGTCCTGTCGGTGTCACGGATGTCGATGAACTACTGCTAGAAGTTGTGGAAACGCTGCTGGAGGTCGTGGAAGAACCAACCGAAGAAGTCGATGACACAACTGACGAAGTCGTAGAGCCACTGGAGGTCGACGACAAACTTGTAGTCGAGCTGGAAGAAGCGGCAGATCTGTCTTGAACGGTAGCAAATGTTGTTCCAACCACAGTGACTTTGCTGTTGGAGTCAATGGAGCTGTAGTATGAGCAGATAGAACCATCAAATGCCGTACCGACACAGACTGCGCTATTCGCACAGGTGGTCATGCATGAATTGAGGTCGGAAACTGCTCGTTTTCTGCTGAGGTTGCTGATGACGGTGCCAGAATACTTTGTGTCCTTCTCAACGGCGAAAGAGACACCAGCAACGACAGAAGGTACTGCAGAGGCCGATACCGAAGTCGATACAGTACTAGAGGCGCTCACGCTGTTCGACGAAGAAGCCGTGGTCGAGCTTACCGAAGCGCTTGTAGAACTTCCGGAGCTTGTCACAGTAGATGTGCTTGCAACGCTCGAGGTGGCTGAAGAGCTCGAAATGGTCGAAGAGCTTGAGATAGAAGAGCTCGAGGAGCTCGAGACCTTCTGGTACATGTTCAGACCATTAGCACCACCACAAATCTGAGTGGAGTTTGCAGCGCAAGTCATCTTGCAGCGCCCATCGGTAGTAGGTCCAGATCCAGTCTGGATGACATTTCCACAGTAGCATTCATTGCCGTACTCGACTCCAAAGTAGTTGTACGCAGAGCAGTACGAAGCACAGAAGTCAACGCTCACAGAGGAATTGGCCTTGTTCAAGCTAGTCAAAGCTCGGCCGGTGGTAGCCTCTGTGTAGCATCCCATGTATGAATAGCTGCCAATAGACTGGACGATGACAGGTCCGGTCGGAGTGCTCGAAGCACTGCTCGTTGTGGTACTGGTCGTCGATGATGTGACGTTGGTGTAGTATATGTTCANAAAGTCAGCACCGCCACACTTTTGCGACGAGTTGGCGGCACAAGCCACACTGCAGCCGGTCTCATCGCTTTGAAGGATAGAGTTGGCATAGATGGCTGCGCCACAATAGCATTCTGCTCCATATTCGACACCAAAGTAGGCATATCCAGAACAGAAAGTGGCACAAGACTCCAGAGAGTTGGTAGACCCGGAGCGACTATTTCCATTGAGAGCGCGACGATCATGTGTCTCATTGTAACATCCCATGTAGGTGTAGTTGCTCAAAACGGACGTTGGTAACGTGGTAGTTGACGAGATGACCGAAGAGCTTGTGACGCTGATAGAGGCCGAAGTCGAGGTTCCAGAGCTCGAGGACGTGCTCGAAGAACTAATCATGCTCGAGGAGCTTGCAGAGGCTGCGTTCCGACCGTAAAGCATCATCAAGGATCCAGCACCACAGAATTCCGCGTTGCTTCCTTTACAAGTCATACTGCATTTGCTGTCGACTGTAACCGTTGAAGAGGCGGCGATGGTATTACCGCAGTAACATTCTTGGGCGTACTCGACACCAAACAAGGAGTAGCCTTTGCCGATGCAGTAAGCTCCACACTTCTCAATAGTCATGTCATTGGTGTTCAAGCTCGCAGCGTTGATGGTTCGGCCACCCGTCTCAGCGTAACAGCCCATGTAGTTGTAGCCGTTGTATGAGGGAACGATAGACGTAGCTAGTGTCGAGGTGTTACCATCAAAGCGCGTAGAGTCAGCGAAGAGCGACATGTGAGACCCAGGGTTGGTGTAACCACTACCACCACAAGTTTGGTTCTCGTTGCCGCCGCAGTTGAAGTTGCAGTCGGTGTTCAGGTCCATCTGAAGCGGGCGTGCATTTCCACACCAACATTCTTGCATGTACTGAGTAGCAGAGAACAGGTATCCCAGGGAGGCACACTTGGTGAGACACATCTCGTTGGTCATGTTTTTACTGGTCAGCGGATTCACTGCCAATTGTCTTCCTGGGTTATTCTCTTTGAAGCAGCCGACATAGCTGTATTGTGCAGTACCATTTGCAAGAAGGGGGCCAACTTGCTCAGCGACAGCATTACAAGCGAACTGGATTATTTGCTTGCCCATGTTGGGATCACCCGTGTTGATGGTCCAAGTAGCATTGCCATAGTAGCTAGGGATGTTGACCTGAGATTTTGGGACGGAACAGTAAAGCGTGGCGGTTTGGCTCTCGTTTGCTTGAAGAAGCGTTCCTTCGGCAAGATCAATAGTGTTGACTGCTTGAATGATACCAGGAACTCCGTAGGGAGGCTTCGAGACAGTCAATGATAGAGGTACTGCCGAACCTGTGCCATTGTTCGTGACGCGCATCTTCAGATTGCGAGTCTGGCCTTCCAGGACATTTCCGAAGTTGAACGGCACACCAGGCTGATAAGTCACCCAGTCAGAGCCATCCGCAGTTTGAAACTCTATTAATGCGGATGGATTGCTTCCGGCACGACCGACAACATCAAGCAAGCTGGATCCACCATCCGTGTTGACCTTGACGTAGACGGCGTGGTTACCAGTCGTGCCAGGGTTGTAATTGATGTTGACAGTAGCGACACTGTTTGGATCGATGGTAGTAGGAAGGTTTGAGAATGTGAAGAAACCGACTTGAACGTCGCCACTGTCACTGATGTTGGGCTGGATCCAGGGCCCAGTCTCACTGGTGACAGACCAAGTGATGTTGTTAACTGTCAGTTGGCCATCTCCGCGGTTGCTGAAGAGCGAGGATTGAGTGGTGCCGCCGATTTGTCCGCCAGCGATAACGTTGAACGAGACAGTGTTGGGTGCAATGGCCAGCAGCGGCTTCTTGGAGTTTGCAGTACCCTTCAAAGTGACGGGCACAGAACTAGAGTATTTTGCGACACTGTTTGTAGTATTGACTAGAATGTCACTGGACAGCAGACCGACCTGTGTAGGCGCAAAAGTGGCATTGAGGCTGAATGTCTGACCAGCAGTGAGAGTGAGAGGCGTGGCCACACTGCCAATCTTGAAGTTGGCGTTGCCAGTCAATGACACACTGTTCACAGTGAGACCGATGTTCGCTTTGCAAGTAATGGTGATAGGGTCGGAGACATTGCCGATTGCCGTGTTTGGCAGTGTGTATGGTGAGGAGCAGTTGAGAGGGAGGTTGACAGGAGAGCCAAAAGCATAGAGATAGCCTTGAGTGGTTCCAACATAGGCGATACCGTTTCCAAACACGGGGCGAGAGAACTTGGTAACACCAGGAATGTTGAAAGACTTGATGAGCTGCAAGTTACCACCGTCCGATGGAGGGATTGCATTGTAAATTCTCAAGTTGAGGCCCTCAACATCTGTGGTCCAAAGAAGACCAGTGCCTTCTTGGCCATTCAATGAAGTAGTCGTACCATGACCAACACCCAGAATGTAAGCGTTCTTCTCAGGAGTGTTCGAGACGAGTGTGAACTGAGGATCGCCGCTAGCCGAGCAACTGAACTTGAAGACATGGGTCTGGTACTGAATGACGTTGATGTAGATGTATCCACCACCGAGTGGCATGACACCTGCACCAGCGTACACTGAGTTCTCGTTCTGTGTGACTTGGACTGCAGCATCGAGCTTGTTGGGTCCCATCTGGTAACCTCCAAGATTGTCGAGGTTCAGCCAGTAGGTCTTTCCAGACTTGCCAGTTACGACGCCCATTCGAGCCACGTTCTTGCACTTGAAGACGTCTGTGGGCAAGAGCTCAAGAGGACTGGTTCCCAGATCCTTGTCAGCACCATCGAGCTGTGTCTTTTCCCAGGGCATGAAGAAATCGACAGGCGTAAGCTTGCCATCCGAACCAATAGCAAAGTTGACAGCCGCCTCTTCCAGAGAAGTAGGAGGCTGACGGCNCGGAAGGGAGTTTCCAGTTGCGCTAAGTTGCGATGCATAACCGTTGCCCGAAGCAAGGAACATGCTGCCCTTGCCGTCGTATGCAAGACCACCACCAGACATCCAAACACCGGCACCAGGGATTGTGTTTGCCTCAGGGCCACCTTCCATGGCAAAAGATTCGACAATGGCACCAGTCGTACGGTGGAAACCGATGACGGCTCCAGTGAAGTTCCACTTGACACAGTGAGACGCCCATCCTGTGTAGATGAAGTCTCCAACCTGAAGCATACCAGGACGAGCGTGCTGGTTACCACCAATGAACATACGATTGGGGTTGTTACGGAACTGAAGACCATCGATCAGTTTTGGGAAGCCGCTGACTTCGGACAAGTCGGCGGTGTTGATGGCGTGGAAGTAGTAGCGACCGTTGAGACGACCCGGTGGACTGGACTTCGAGAACGCGCCGTTTTGGAAGGCGTCACTGTAGGTTTTTGCAGTGAGGTACCAGATGCCAGTATCAGGGTCAATCACGCCAGTCGCCGTCACACCGACCGTGGGATTGATGTCAACACAACCATCAAGATCAGCAGTCAAGAATGGTACATGCATGTTTCTGGAAGCAATGATATCTCCAGTTTTCGCATTGATCTTGTAGAGATTGTTCTGAGTAGTGGCAATGTAAACATATTGGATGCCATCGCTCAAAGTGTAGACGAGAGGTTGAGAGAAGATTTGTTCGGCGCCGATGCCTTGGAAGTTGCCTGGCAGTGCCGCTCTCCAGAGTTGACCGAAGGAGTCGCTTCCGACAACCGAGGGGTCCATGTTGTGGTNTACTGCAGAGCGTTAGCACATGTCGGTATCGATTTCCGAGTGTGTTCGTGGAGACGATACTGACGTTTGATAACCTGAGCGGCTGTTGTCACCACCCCAGGTGATGGTATCCGTACTTGCAAGAGATTCGACATTGCTGACGAACAGAGACGCGAATAAGATCGCCACAAGTCCTTTGAACGACAGCATCTTGACGTGAGCAATAAGCGTCCGATCGTACTTGCATCAAAGGCCTATGGTCATGCCTATATAACCTCCAATCGAGAGCCCGAGCCCTAACACCCATACTTTGTGCATGCTGAGCTGAAGTCTCCTCGATCAAGCTGAAAGCTGGAAATGTCTAGGCGAAGGCATGAAGCAAAAACGCCACAGCTTAAAGCAGACCGTTGGCGATATGGAAGCGGGTTTAGCTTGGTGGAAGCGGGAGAACGTAATTGTGTTCTCAGCCCATTGTCTCGGGTGATGGTCTAGATGGCTTGAACATCTTGCGTGATTGGAATGAGCATGAGCTGCACGAGCCGGTACCTGTCAGTTTGGGTCTGAGACCTGGTCCCGGAAGTTTTTAGACTCCAGACATTAGTCGAGCCTACCTGACTTGCCATACGATCTAAACGAGTCTGTGTGAATGGTTCCCACAACTTCTGGCAGGATGGAGCCGAGGACGTTGCCCGATTGAGGGGCACGTGGGGGAATTATCAACGGCCCGCGCTTGGTAGGTTCAGGATTTCGCTACTTCCTGCATGCAATATAGGTCTTTTTCAGGAACAGGTTTCACCACATTCAGCTGTGAGCGACGCTCGCCAAGAACAAAGGAGCTTGCCAAGTACTTGGCTAAACGGCGGGTGCCTGATTTTGTACCTGCGGGTGGCAACCTTCTCCAAAATTCTCCGCTGTCTCGTTTGCTTTCAAGCGTTCTAGACAATCCCTTTCCTTGCAAATCGCCACGTGGAACTATCCAGCGACAGTAGTGTCTTCTCGATAATATCCAGTGACCGGTCAGCTCCCGGTAACACGCATCAATTTCCTTGGACAAACCTGCTGCCATGAGTAGCTTAGGTTCTACCTTCGGTATCCTCGTTAGCTTTGCCCAGGATTGTATGGCGTTGGAGTCTTTCATGAAGCTTGGTATAGCGCCGTGGCGCTTTGGATAGTCATATGCCACGGCTTCGCCGAAGGATTGTAAGCTCCCGACATCTGCGCTACCGCCCGTGAGTCGCGCATCCCTTTGGTCTTTATCTCTGGCGATACTTGTACATGCCAAAGGCCGGCCTGATTTAGAATATTGCTGAATCACGTAATGACACCGTGCGCCGACGCGCCCAGTTCTAGACAATTGCTTGAGAGGTCTTCCGTGGCCGGGCGCATTCTTTCCACGTCGACGACATCACTTGCAATGATGTTTTCTGTCTTTGACGGTCACTTGAGATCTCGCATGTCCTGTGGACCACTTGACCTATCGCACTTGTACTCCCTGAAGTGCTATTACAGATGTTCCGCGTCACTGGACCTCTGGATGATTGGATGGATCGTATCAATGCATCGACTACTTCGTGTCACCCCGACTCCTTGCGAACATTTCAAGAGTACCAGTAGTGATAGACCCCTTTAGGTCTCCCGCTTCTGCTTGACAGCTTAAAGGTGGACTCACCTTGGCAGCTTCCAGACAAGACTCTCTGGGGCTGAACAACGGGCGGAACCGCCCAACGTCTGTCGAGATGGGGTTATGGGGTCCCTGACTGAGCATCTTGCAGTTTATCCTTAAACTATGGATCATTGTTCGATTTCTGCATTCCTGATAAGCTATCTCACAGCCCTACGTTATCTGCCAGCATAGCTTCTAACATGGAATGTACGCTCAGCCCCGTCTCACAGGCCAGCTGGACAGCGCCGTCGAAGCATCGATCTTGCATCGTTGTGCCTCCGTCTTGACATCTGGAACTCGCGAGTAGACTCGTTCGCCACTTTCAAGCCTTGGTATAGACGCATCATGACATGGTCAAAACCAACAAACGTGATATACAAAGCCGCAAGATCCCGCAGCCTCGTAGGGTTTTAAAACCTAAAACCCTAAAACCCAAAGACTTTGACAGTCGGAAGGCGACCATTGGGATTGAGATCCAGATATTCGGATTCCTTGGCCTCGTCAAACTCAAGCAGGCTAACCTCGTACGAAACCTCGAGTTCATGTAGTACCATTCGGACCTTCCTAAACACTTTTGCTTTAGTACCATGAGTGGGAAATCGTGTAGCCCAGCCTTCCTACCATCGTTTCGGCCCTCTCCATGGTGTCCAAGCGCGGACTGGCTGACTGAATTGAAATTAGAGACTTGATTGCATCGCACGAGTCCTACCCTGACTGCAACAAAAAGTTCAAAGGAAAAGCTTTAAATTATTGTGCCCTGTACCAATGCGCTGAGTTACGAAGACTCGCCTTACTGGGCTTCAAGAGCTCGAGTGTCCTAGTAGGTGTATACCATCTCTTGACCGATGAGGTTATGTAGAGGCACACCCTGACCAGAGCGTGGCGCCACGGCCCGCCGCGGGTGATCGCCTGTGCAGCCGAGATCACCCCGCACACTCTCCGCACTGAAATTTTTCTGACCCCAGACTGCGAGCATAACAAGACATCCTCAAACTGTCCAAGAGTTTGTCGATTGCTTCTGGCTACCAATGCTCTAGCGCAGTGTCCAATGACAGTCAAGCGGAGAATTGACAGGCCTAGGGCCGCGACAATGCCATCCTCGAGTGGACACGTCTCTGAGAAAGCCACGGACCTTGAGAGAGTCACATCTGTCAAAAGCAATAGGCATCGCTATGCTTCATCAAATGTGCTATTCAGCTCTGGGACTAGCACGCCTATTCGTCGCCAGCCATTTGATTTTGACACTCAACTTCCACAATCACTGCTACCAACCGTTCTGCAAGAAACAGCGGACCCGAGCCGAATGGGTGAGCGCGAGCTCTACCTTCTCAAAGTGTGCCGTGCCCTGATGGCGTATGGCGCTCCGACTCACCGACTCGAAGAGTACATGTACATGACAGCAGAAGTCATCGGTCTCCAGCTGGAATCTTTCTACCTCCCAGGTATCATGATCATCTCTTTCAACAATAAGATCTGGCGAAGCACAGAGGTACACATTGTCAAGACACCGCAGACTCTCAATCTGTCCAAGCTGTACGACTCACATGAGGTGTACAAGAACGTCATCCATGACAAGATGACCATCGAAGATGCGATTTCGCGACTGAACGAGATCATGGACAGCAAAGACAAATATCCTCGTTGGCTATGCGTCATCATGTTTGGTCTTGCTTCGGCATGCATTGGACCAGTATCTTATGGTGCAAGGCCTGTGGATTTGCCCGTAATTTTTGTCTTCGGATGCTTGCTTGGGTTCATGCAGCTCGTCATGGCTGAGAATTCCGAACTGTACGCTCATATCTATGAGGTTTCGGCAGCTATCCTGATGACCTTCCTGTCTCGCGCCATTGGTTCCATCAATCATGGCGACGGTCGCTTATTCTGTTTCTCTGCTATCTCGCAAGCATCTCTGGTTCTGATCTTGCCTGGATTTATCATCACAAACAGCGCGTTGGAACTGCAGTCGAAGAATATCATCTCTGGAGCCGTTCGAATGGTATACGGCATCATATTTGTCCTCTTTCTGGCATTTGGGTTCACTGTTGGAAGCACATTGTATGGTGCGCTCGACGACAATGCGACTTCTGCGACGACCTGTGAAGCACCATGGCCTTTCTGGTGGCAAGTCACTTTTGTGATTCCATTTACGTTCTGCTACATCGTTATCAACCAAGGCAAGTGGAAGAAACTCCCAGCAATGTTGATACTATCCATGATTGGTTGGCTTGTCAACTACTATGCCGCTCAAGGGTTTTCCAAAAGNACCCGCACATCCAAAGGCTTCGGCTCAAACATCCAGATGGCTCAAATGTTGGGAGCTCTTGCCATTGGAATTGTGGCCAATCTCTATTCACGTCTGGGCCAAGGACTTGCTGTCGCGTTACTGCATCCTGCAATCTTCATCCAAGTGCCTGGAAGTTTTGCTGCATCGGGCAGCCTTATTAATGCAGTCGCAAATGCTGATCTTCTCACGAAGCACAACTCTGGCACTGGGACATCAGATGACGGGCAGAACAATGGTCTGTTGACCAATGCTGGTCTCGCTATGATTGAGATCGCCATTGGCATTACTGTGGGCATATCCATCAGCGCGCTGCTAGT
The DNA here is from genome assembly GCA_903853725.1 of Aureobasidium uvarum. NCBI lineage: Eukaryota > Fungi > Ascomycota > Dothideomycetes > Dothideales > Saccotheciaceae > Aureobasidium > Aureobasidium uvarum. Next base: position 27,553 of record CAINUL010000019.1, read on the forward strand.
TTACCCTATACGTAAGAAGAAGAGAAGTGGTCTGTTCAGCTTCTGATGTATCACGACTGAGATGTATCTGAGCTCAGGCATGCTTTGGGGTCTACCAAATCCCGATGCTCCGAATTTGTGGTTAGAATGAGGATGTGTTAGGGTCGTTCCCAGACACTCGTGCGGCAGATGGTTTCCAACCATGATGGACGATAGCAAGAAGCTAACAGATCATATTGGTCGGATTAATGTAGGGCTGTACACAAAGTGTGTCACTGGGCTTCGTAACCTCCGTAGATGCGGCAAGGCTCGGAAGTATCTGCGTGTGTATGATCGTTGAGACCAGCATCACTACTATCAGTCAGAGTCGGTGATTACTGATGTCAATGATGGAGAGAACGAACATGGACTCAGAATTGTCTTGGGAGATGACCGAAAGGTCGAGAAGTCTTGATGATCAAGGTGCTGCTGCTCTTGGCTTCCAGAGGATTCGATTTAGGTGCACGCTACTCATCGTTTGATTTCAACAGAACCGATCTGGGCAAACATCGATAAAGGTTTATGGCGATGTTCAAAACAATAGTGGTTCGAGCAAAATGCGTTGCGCACTTGTAAGAAATGTCTCGAGCGATGAGACCACTCGTGTTCGAAAGCTGCTTCGAGGTACAACCACTAGGTGATTCAACGGACGTGGATGTGACAATGATTCGAAAGAGGGTAACGCGCGCGGTCGTGAAGGTTGTATGCGTAGGAAGTAATGTTGCAGCTCTCAAGTCGGAGAGTTTCGGTCAGCGACATTGTATCATTGCCGTCTGGTAGTATGCTTCCCTCGTTCATCGAGTATCCCTTATAGATGAGTTTTACGTTTCTCGTTGTTCCAATTTTCGATCGTCATTTGGCTAACAATCATGATGATTGTATCTATTGCTCTGATGAAACCATCTTGCGTGCGAATGCTTGCTACTCCTCGTCAAGTTTGAAGTATAGCACTTTGGAGGCATGAAGTCAACATTGAAGCCAAAATTGCATTGGACATGCGCCATATCATATGATGAGAGATAGTCACCCTTTCACTACATTGGTCCAAAACTTCGACAACCGTCATTTCCATGTTACCCCGACATAAACCATTAAAATCAACACACCATCGAAATCAGCGGAGCCATCAGAACCATCCTCTTTTTCTTTGATTAACCAGTTCCTCCTCTTGCTCTGAAAGGCTCACCAATTTAGGTCGATTCTCAAGGATACTCAGCACGCAGCGAGCGCCGGCTTCCATACCGTCACAGCGCTCGACGTGCGTCCCGAGATCCGTCATATTCTTCCAGTACTTGTTGCGCAACTCGCTCTCACGTTGCATTTCACGCTGCTCTCCGTCCCACGTGGGTAAGCGAAGCCATTTTGTCGTTGCCAGCACAACCTGTTCATAGTTCTCGTGTCCGCACAGCTTTTCGAATAGTTGGACATGCTTTTTCCTGTGTCAACATCTTGTCTGGTTTTAGGATCGAAACAGTGTGAACAAGACACTTACCCGCGACTCTAGGCCACCCAAACGTGTTTGGCTGATGTCGTGCATGTACACCAATTCCTTGATCAAGTTCGTGCCATCGANATCCGAGAATTTGAAGAATAGCTGACGCATGATTTTCTCGTCACTCATGTTTGGGCGATTGTCGTCAAAACCTGGTGTATCCAGAATGCAGCTATTCTGGCCATTGAGGTTCACCTTGAAGTACTCAATTGTACCCGTNNATCTATCCCTTTGTCAATCATTCGGTGATCTCAATATCTGGGCGACCAGAAGCTTACATGATTCCATGCTGTGGCATACTATGGCTTCATGGCCGTGGCTGTTGTTTCCTCCCAGTGCCTTTATGAAGCTGCTTTTGCCTACGCCGGTTTTGCCGATCAGAGCGTAGATGGGTAGGGCATGGCATTCTTGCTCAGGTGTGCTGTGGCGAGAACGGATGTATGCCGGATTCTGGAGAATGGTGAAGACAAGGCCCGCGACACAGGCTGGCATCAAGAAACCTTGCTTGTTCAAGGATGGTTTCGGTCCCCGTCTCTGACGCTTTTGATGACGCGATGCAAAGTGTCTTGATAATTTGGTTGGGTATCGTTTCTCTCGTTCTGAATATCTTGTCGGAGTAAGCATGGCACAGTGGTCGATGGCTTTTTCTTTGTTTTGTTGCTCCAACGTAAGAAGAGCCGAGGTCGTGAATTTGAGCTGTTGCGGTTTCGGCTTCTGTATCCCGTTGGCCATTTGGATTATGATGGTTTCGCTTTCTCCCGTTGATCGTGGTGGTTTTTCGGATGTCCATGTGCTATTGCTCTCATTTTACCATGTCTGATAAGTTGTGGGATAGCGTCGTTCGTAGATGAGATTGCGGGTATCTCGCAGTACTCGGTTGGTCTCTCATCACCCAATTGCTCATCTTGTTTGCGGAATGTTGCAGTGCAAATAGTGTCTCTTGGAAGTTCCATTGTTTCGCCGTATGGTCCCGTGGTTCGACCTGGCAACATCAGCAATATCTATCGCATACACAGCAGTATCAAGGACGAAAAAATCGTCGATGCTTCTGGAAGACTTTAGAACCAAAAGAAGAAGCACTTCAAGGGACTTGACAATGTCAACTTCTGATAAGACAGACTCGTCAGTGGTGCATTTGGTTCAGGTTTGGAGGAGCAAATCAAGGAAGTTTTCGCTTACTGTTGCCAACATGTCTCTGATCCTGAGGATGAGATGTACTTCTTCGGCTTTAGTCGTGGTGCTTTTGCTGTCAGAGCAGTCGCCAACCTCCTGTCGTACATGCGAATCCTCACTGAACTACCAGGTTCGGATCATTTTGACAGGCTCTATGCGGAAGCTCTCCGTCTCTACAAAGATGTTCGACAAGGTACATACCTTATGAAAGGTTCCATTCACGAGTACATATCAAGACACGACTACCTCCTCGTATCATATTCTTCGGTGTTTTCGATACGGTCAAAGCTTTTAGTGACGACGGTCTCTATAACATTGAGGCCATCGCTTCGCTGGAACACTGTCGGCAAACTCTTGCTTTGAACCAGAAGGGAACAGCATTCGCACAGGAGCTTTGGAAAGTTGACGAACATACCCCGAACAACTACTTGGAACAGCCTGGCTGTGAGCACAACGTCAAACAGGCATGGTTCAGTGGCACGCACGCAGATATTGGTGGCGGCGAAGCTCAACCGCTTATCCTTATACCCACTCCAAGGGATCATCTCTGAGGCCATACAGAAAAGTCTGGTCTTTGGCTTCACACAGATATACCGAGCGACGACAATACTACGCAATCAAGTCGCGCTTGCGAATCCTCTCCAGCTGATATTTCTTGAGGTTCAGGAGACAGACTCACAATTTTCACCTACAACCGGTTCAGTGCGTTTGGCCAATGGACCTACTCTCAGGATGTGGGACCTACGCCCAATCCACGAAGATCCTTCATACTCGATCAAGCTTGATTCGAGCGGGATCAACAGGTGGATCTACAAGACTGCACCTCGCACAATCTTCGAGCAAGGTCAACTAGTGGGCCACGCAGGTACCGGTCAGTAAAATTGATAATCGCTCTTCCAACCTAAGCTGAATTTGGTGCAGATAACTTCATTACGTTCGCTCACCCGTCTATCTACCTTCTGCAAGACAGAGACCCTGAGATCACCGATATCCTGGAAGGTTGGCCGTTCCAAACGGACTTGTTGACGTACCGAGACAACAATCTCGATGTGGATCAAGTCTTCTGGGTATCCACACCAACAAATCTAGGGGAGGTCGACAGTGACCATCTGAAAGTGGCGCGCATCTTGGCCTGCGGGTCTGCAGGTGTTGGCAGAATAACACTGATATCCAGGGTGCTTAAGGTCGACGGTGAGGGGAGCAAAAACGAACACAGTATCCATGACATTGAGCTTGGTATCCCATCCCAGGACGGAAAGTGTATAATCCACGACTCTCGTGGATTCCAGGGTGGCACTTTGGAGGAGATCAAGATTCTCGAAGCTTTCCTCCGGAAAACATCCACATATCCGAATCTCATGGATCGCTTACATGTTATTTGGTACGCGTCGTGCTTACACTCGTCACGATCGCTGACGGCATGTAGGTACTGCGTAGCTTCTACGCGTTTGCGTATGATTGAACAAGCGGACAGTACCTTGTTCTAGACTCTGGCTGCATGTGATCACAAAATTCCGATCATAATAGTCCGTACACGGTACGACGACCTTCGACACAAAGTGGAAGGAGACGTGCAAGATATATACCTGAAAGACCACGACATAGCTCGGCCAAAATATCTCGGTACCGATGATTGGGACGCCATCGACCTGACTGTGGAAACACAGATTGAGGAGATCAAACGAGCCTTGATGGACGGTTTGAGACAAACAGTTCCAGGCCAGCCTTAGATTGGTCCTGTGTTCACATCCAAAAGTTCGTCTTTCACTTCTTTCTTTGAGTCCTACTAATGCGTATCACAGATGATGCCAACTCCATAAACAGACTAGTAAGCGAGACCGCTCCCTCTCTCTCAAGTCCGATTATCCGTGCCCTCTTCGTCGGAGCGCAGATGGCGAGCTTGCAGAGCAAGATCGATGAAGCCATCAGAGAAAGCTTGCGCCTTTACGGGCATGCCGTACGAACCGCCGCGGTACCCATCATGTTTTCCGGACTCGCAGCCTCGACGACAGTAGGCGCCCTGATTGCAACCAGCATCACGAAGAAATTCAACTTCGGATCCGTCAGCTCGGATCTTGCTGGGCAGACCATATACAACGCTCTGTTTGCCAACTACGAGGCAACCGGATTGCAACTCTTCGGCCAGGCCCTGCAGTGTAGCGGAGTCGAGTATCACAAGAAGGACAAGGTCGATCAAGTACATGCAGAGGTCAAGAAGAGTCTTCCGGTCTGGGGTATCTTGAGTGCTTATAGGTACGAGGAGTTGAGAGTGAGGCTGGAGAACATTGTTCGAGTTCATCGTTTTAAGAAGGACCCTTGAAGAACGTATAGACGGAAAGTGACTCTGGAATCTATAGCTATACAGAACCATCAGTCACAATCTTGCAAGTTTTTCATATTCATCGCTATGGTTTGAACAAGACAGGTTCGGGCAAAGTGTTGGCCGGATGACTAAGCCAAGACCCACAAATCGTACCATCTCCGACGCTCTTCCAACTGTGTCAACATCTTTGTGGCAACGTGATAGTATTACACAGACGAGTTGTCGAGACACACTGTTTCCACAGCCATGTTCGCAGAGATAGCTAATTATGCAAATGATGCCGGTAAGTGGTTTTTCTGTTATCCTTGTTTTTTCTTGTTTCGCCGCCGTTGCTCGGGGGAGTGCTTCCCCAGGTGAGGCTTTTGCTACGTACAGAACCATGGGTCCGAGAGCTGCAGGAGTAAAGCAAGAGATGGAATGTCAGGAGGAAAAATCTGGAGCATGATATACTCTATACTCCAGAGGACTGTCTGCGGAAAGTCGCTTCCTCCGTCGTACTTCGAGGCTCGATTGCCCACTCCTCCAGCACCATTCTCGAATCTCTGACCATCTCTGTTATCGCTCTTTTCTTATCCTCTTTGACTTCCGTTTTTCAAAAGCTCTTTCTGGCAACGCGGTCATCAGACGACTGAGTTCTGTTGACTGGAAAAGAAACTGACATGTCGTGATGAACAGCCGCGGTAGAAAAGTCTTTGAGGCTGTTGCAAGCGCTTGTACAGATAGCAGCGGGGACCACATCATCAGCACAAGATGCGAAGATGTGGAGTATTGCGAGGGGTCACTTCGCTCTAGGTCAGTCTGTTCTTTGTTGTGATCATGATCTTGTGTACCCCTACCCAAGCATAGATTTCTGCATCAAGACAAGAATCTTGCTTCATCTCAAGCAATCTAAACGACCGAACGATGGGATTCGAAGAGAATGTGGCTGACATCAACACATATCCTTACANGCGCGCCGCTATCTTCGCCTTTTCAAGTGGATAGATTTCGGCCAACTTACTCTCCAGTCTTGGAGTTCTGAATCTGATCCCTCACGCCGCTTACTCAAGATTGCAAAGAACGCTCTTCTGGCACTATACTTCTTCATGGAAATGTTTTGCATAGTAAGCTTGCTCCCATTCGTCAAAAGACTGCAATAACTAACACAAGATGAAAACAGACTNAATGCCATGGCCATCACCACCTCTCCCTTCATCACCTCGCTACAATACCACGCACTCCAGACTTGGTTTATCGCCATCAGTGTCTCTCTGCTCTTGACGTTGTACGACATGCTCGGCTTCTCTTACTCCTCGCCTACGAAAACTGCTTTGTACACCGCTCTCATCTGCGACCTTTGCGACATCACCATTCCTGGTTCTGCAGTCGGCTGGATCCCTGTGTCTTCTGTGACTGTGGGTATAGCAAGCAGTATCTCCAGCGTTCTTGTCGGAAAAGACATTTGGGAGAGGGTGCAGCAGGAAGCAAAGCAAAAGGAACAGAGAAAAAGGGAAAAGGCAGCGAGAAAAGTCAGATTCGATGCTGGAACAAAAGCTGGAGAGAATGAAAAGGATGCAGTGGATGCAGACAAGAAAAGCAATGGTGTTGTGAATGGGGGTGTCAAGGCTTTGGTCAATGTTGTCGGAGATGGAAACGGGAGTGTCAAGAAGAGGGCACAGAAAGCATAAAGAGAGTCAGTCGTCCATGCTATCATAAACATAAACATCAAGTCTCTTGGAGATCATCCTTGAGGGTTTCCTGCACGTCCCCTCTGAGTGTTTATGCGTGTCGAGTTGTTGCAACACTCTGTCTGATTTATCGAAAACAAAACGCGTCAACTCCCAAGAGCTTTTTGCATCTTGGATTTTGTGCTTGTGCTGATTCATAGCACAGTACTCAGACTTTCGTAATGTGACTTCGAGCCTTCGACTTACCTTGAAATTGAGTGGGCGACAGGTGTAGCGCAGAGAGTTATTCAGAAGCAACACTTCCGGATGTGTTGTCAATCCATGGCCAACACTCTCTCATTCGAAACGTTTCAAACTTTTTACGTCCTCGTCATGGCCAACACCTATGGCCACCTCCCCTTACCCCTCCGGAAGTCTCTCAGGCCGCGCAACGCCTCAATCGATCACACACTCACAATCGTCGTAAGCATATATTCAACCCCTAAGAATAGGAGGTTGCTTTGTCGCAAAGTACATTCGCAATTGCACTGCAAGCCCCATTGTTTCAGATTCCAAAAGAGGCTTGCTTGCAATGAACCCGAACCCCTTGTCTGAGCGTCTCTCTGGAGGCTCGAGACAACTCTTGCACGTTGAAGGAGTTCCTTACCTCGGTACCCTCGTCACAGAAAAACGGGTGTGTCAAGAAGAACAAAGGAGGTTTCCTATTTCACCAAAACAACAACAGCGGCTCTTTTGAAACGTATGAATCTAAGCTTTTCTCGAATAAACTCGTGCAGATTTGGAAGGACATTATCGGGAAATCGATATTGTGCAGATTTGGAAAAAGCGGCACCAAGATGAACGTACTTGTTGCAATCAATTGTGGCTGCGCGTTGTTGTAGTGATTAGGGACGTGATTGCGAATGTTCTGGAGATTCATTCGATACAGGGGAAATGAGACAACCGCTTGCATGGCGTTCGCGAAAACGTTTGCAACGACTGATCAGAGGCTTAGCAATGAAGCTTCAGGGGTCGGAGGCTTTCGATACATGGATACAACGATCAAAACAATGTCATCACATGCGACTGTTACGACGAAGGACGGTGAAATGGAAGATTAAGTTGAGTATAGGAAGAAAGGTTCAAATTGTGTTTGTTCGAAGAGTGATATCCAGAGAAGCGAAACAAAAGGGTGGTATATACATGAAGCTCTGTAAAGAAGAAAATGGTCGTTTTGGTTTGTGTTGTGGTTCGGATCATAGATCCATGTCATAAAATGGTGTGGTTGCTTGTCAAGGCACTCTATGAGAAGGTGGTGCGGACGAAGTTGTTGTTCTGACCAACGAAGCAGCCACCGCTGGCAGCACCGGCGTACATGCCAGACTGAGCACCGGGCTGGGAAGAGCAGTTCTCAAGGGTGTAGCCGAATTCGCAAGAGTCGCCAGAGTCGCAGGTGAAGACGCACTGCTCCATGTCCGAGACACACTGGGCGCCCTCAATGCTCATGTTGCGGCCGTTCATGTTGACAAGGCGGGAGACGTCGACGGTGGAGTACTGGCCGTTGTAGGTGAATTCACCCCAGGTGTTGCTGACCTGTCCGTTGATCATCTTGGTGTCCTCGTAGAGGGCGGCCCAGCCGCCGGAGGTGCCAGTGGCGGTGGAAACGTTAACGGCGCTGCCGTTGGCAATTTGGTAGGTGATCAGGGGAGCCTGGACGTTGACCCAGGAACCGACGGGGCCCCACATGACGAGAACGAGGTCCTCGCCGGACTCGTTGTTGAACTCGGTGACATAGTCGCCGTCGTTACCGATCCAGGAGGCGTGGCCAGCAGAGGCAGACTTGGCGTTCTGACCAGTCAGGCAGCCGAGAGTCTGGAGGAGGGAACCGAGAAGACCGCGCTCTTCGACGACGGGCTTGGGGATGGCGGCAGCACTGCTGAGGGCCAGGTTGGCGAGAAGAACGGTGGGGAGGTTGAAACGCATTTTGATGGTTGATTGGTTATTTTGTGTGTGTGGTGGTGGGAAAAAGGGTTGTTGTTTGGAAGGTTTATTGTTTGATAGTGGTGTTAAGTGAATGTGTGGCCGCGATGGCGTCGACTGGAATACAACCAAAAGAAGGAAAAAGAGAGTGACTTGATGGAGGAGGAGAGTGAGGATGGGATGGGCTTACCGTTCTTTTATGAATCTGAGCGTCTTCCACACTGTGTATTGATCAGTGTTTAATCAAGCCGTTGCCGCCATGCAGGGCCCGTCCTTTCGTGGGCCCCCCCCCCCCCTCCCAGTGGACGTAATCAAGCCGTTTCCCATCATTTGGCGCCTCGTCAAAGCGCCAGAATGGAGACAAAGATCCATGCTTTGTTGGCTTTGTTGGCTTTGTTGCCTTTGTTGCCTTTGTTGCCTTTGTGGGAGAGCTGTGCTTTGCACACGCTTTGGGACCGCATGGGCCGGATGCTCCAATTTTCTTTTAGCCCCACGAGCCAATGGGAATTGAGAACAAAGTCCGAATATTCATCGTCTAGATGTTCGGAACACTTGTCGCTCTGCTGGCATCTGAACTCCAGTCTAGAACCCGCTAATTGAGAGTGAAAAGGGGAAAGCGTCGACCGTTGCTCTGCCGCGTACACAGCTCGTGGCTTTGGCAGCATTCGGCTAGTTGGACGGGAGTACCTGACGGTATCCAGATATTTCAATGGTTGTTTTGACTCGCGACGACGAGATGTCAGAGCGCTTCGAGTTCTGAACGTGAAGAAAGCGCTGTGCTATGGTATTCCACGTCACCATCCTTGCCTGCTGCGGCCAGGTCCACCCTTGCCGCTACGTACCCGGGTTGATTAGCCATGGGCAAGGCCCGCAGTTGAGCTGCGCGCGCGGCAGCCTTGCCGCCGTGGACTCGGTGAATCGAAGAGGGATCGGGTCAGGAACTCCGCGCGCCGGCGGCCGTCAACAGACAACAGACATGCGCCATGTACAGAGGGCGTCCGAATTCTCAGGTACGGGCGTCGCGTATTTTCAGGAACCAACGATGTCGCAGAATACGCTTTGGCTGGTGTCCAGGTACCAAACCTTGTTTCTCGGCCCTCTGTTGCACACCCGTCGTTGACCCGTCCCATCTACCACACCACCACTTCTGTGGCCTTCTTCGGTTGTTTCTACGCGCCCTGCATCGGACAATTAACAGAAGAGAAGAGTCTGCTGGTGTGTGTGGGCCCTTCTGTCACCAATAAGTGCCGACAGTACAATTGTCCATGGATCATTGGAGCAGCCGCGCGTTGTTGAATCTTGGGCAAATTATGACAGTCGAGTACCTTGTAGTTTTTTTGACGAGGTCAGAAGTTGTGGTGGGATGAAAACTGCAAGCCTTGCAAGGTCATGACGGATCGGCCACCATATGCAAGTCGCAAGCCAGCGCTTACATGCAGTCGCACCTTCCACACGTGGTTACAATGATAGTAGATCGACAGATGGTCAGCTTGGAGACATGGATGTCGTGTGAGGTGTGGGTGAGTGGTCAAGTTCAATAGACTGCTATCTTATCGACCTCAATCATCAAATCTACCAGTCTAGTCTCACAGATCTTAAAGTCTGGCTACCCTGCTCGAAGGATCAATAGAGCGATCGAATAGTCTTTGATGTCTCGGCTGAACAAATATCTTTTGTGTTCAACGGCGTGACACCAATTCGACTGACAACGAGCTGCATCTTCAACTGACAATGAGACTTTGCAACGGAAGCATCCCACATCGAGCCGCAAGTGTTACATGCATGCCTTTCCGCTGGCATCCTCAACTGCAGCGTTTTTGGCTTTCGGATACCGACTCGTAGCGAAGCGGCTGTTCTGCAAGGACGGGACATGACAACAGAGAGATCCTCGATCCATGTGCACACCAAACGAAAAGTACAGCGCACGCGACATGGAGCAGCACATCTTCAACCCTTTTAGGCCATGCCGCAGAAGAGCTTAGCCTCCATCAACAAGAGCAGTGTCTTCGCCAACGCTTTACCGAAAGATGGAGTGGGCACATCCTCCACTTTTCTCCATCACCGACAAGACTATCCACTGAAACCCCGTTGTGTGTGCTTTTCGCTTGTGTGTCTTCACATGCATTTCTGCCTAGAGCTCGAGTCGTGTCCTCAGGCTATGTTGCGCAACTTGGAGCAGAGTCGCATGTATCCACTGTTCCATCGCCATCCCGCAGTTGACCCAACAAGTCGGTACAGCCGACGGGACGGTGAAAGTGCGCGGGCAACGTGGTGCGATTGTTCTTTTGGGACACCAAATGCACCATTGACCGGCGGCAGTTCGTCGTCTTTACTGCGCCCACCTGCTATTGATCTCTTATCCACTATCTGTCCTATCGATAGATCCAAAGTCTTTCTCTACAAGAGACTTCACGTGCCTGGTGTCCTTTTTGGTATCACTTTGCCTATTCTGTGGTTAGACTAGGGCTTGGCTCAACTTGGGGCTTTTGTCCAGCAACCCAAAAAGTGTGAACGAAGTCTATCTTGTATGGTTACCACGATTCGTTCAGGTGGCAGAGTTCGAGGCTGCAGGGTCAGCTTTTCCCTTTGGCGCGGCTTACGGTCGCGGATGAACGCAAGCATAAGCCCTGAGATTTACAAGGATCAAGGGTATATCAAGGTTGAACCATCGGGTAAGACAATCAGTGTGTTAAAGTCGAGAGCAGCAGAGTACAAGACACGCACAAGAAGGTTGCAGCTGAGGGTCTTGAGGACACAGTTGTCCGACAAGGGTCCGGCCGCCGAAAAGCCACTCCAGAAGGCTACAGCGAAAACACACTTTCCAAAAGTCCGCCAATGGAAACCTTGAAGGGGGATGGAAAAAAGTTCTTCTTCAGCCGCGGGTGGACCGCCGAACCACAAGTCGCTCTTTACACAGCTCGGCTGCTCTTGCAAGCCTCACAGGACTGCTGACTACTAGCACCTACAATACCTCATAGCTTGGCCTTGGCAGCTTGCTCGTCTCTGTTGGTCTGCGCCATCTTCAACAACGCGTACAATGTCTGCAGCCGCGGCATCTCGTAGCCCTTCTCCCTGGCAATGCGTATGGGATTGCCGAGTATGACTTCCAGCTCCATCTTCTTGCCCGCCTCCCAATCAAGCCACATGCTGGGTCTGCTGCCCGAAGTATTCTTTCTCGTGCTGGCGAGCAGCTTGTCGGCAGATGCGAATTCGGGGGGGAAGTCTTGGCCGATGATCTTGGGCGCGGTGGTCAGGATCTCGAGCATGGTTGCGTGCAGATGGCGGGACAGCTCTGAGTCTTTGGCCATTGCTGCGTTTGTGCTGCCGTTGGAGAGCACGCTGGATGGGTTCATCGAGGCGTTGATGGCGAGTTTGTGCCAGCGCACGAGTTGGAGCTTTGCGTGTGTGTAGGCTTCTGCATCTTTGACACCGCCTTGCTGCAACAGATGTGCAAACTTGTTGTTTTGTTGTTCGGCGTGGGACAAGGATGAGGAGGGGTCTGCAAGGTAAGGACCAATGTTGATGCGAGTCCAGCGGTTGTGCTTGATCTCGCCGTGTTGTTCTTGAGCTGCAGAGACGACCGTGACGGCGCTGAGGATGCTTGCCGAAGGGAAGCGTTTCGCATATGCCTCTTCAACCCCCAAGCCATTCTGTATCAGCACGACCGCCGTCCCCTCATGCACGAGTCCCTCCAGCGATTTGGAGTCGTCGCTGACATCCGGCAACGCTTTCGTACTGACCACGATATACTCCCACTTGACACCACTCTGCTCGGCTTCTTTCGGACTGGCAAACACACGCGTAGGCATCCACTTGTAGTCGCCATACTGCGGCGAGCTCACTGCAAAGCCATCGCTAGAGACGGCCTTGTAGTTTGAGCGACACACACACGAGACCTTGACGTTTGGCGCTTGAGCGAGTCTGGAACCGTAGAAAGCTCCCACGGCGCCGGCGCCGAAGATGAGCACTTCAATTGGCGAGCTTGACATGGTTGAGATCTGCTGGAGTGTGATCTTGCTTGTCTGTGGACTTCGAGTGCTTTGCTCATCGTCATGGTTTCCCCCACGCAAAGATGGACCTCGGCAGAACAACTTGGCCGCGTCATTATTCTTCTATCATTTATTCTTTTTTTTTCTCCTGGAAGGTAACACGAGTCGGCCATGCGGTCTTCACACTTGATGTCCTTCTACAGCGAATGATCATCTAAGCTTCAGTGACACCTCTCCTGTCGCCAGGCCGCCTGTTCCACCTGTTCAAAGTTCTCTTGTAATGTTCGGCTTGTTCCTGTGACAACTACCGTGTCTGTTGCAGCATTCTGCCCGAAGCACCGCCGATAACATGTCATAGCTGCAGGATCCATCTCTATCCGTTGATGACTGTCGACCATCATCATATGCATCATTCATCCAGCGTTGAAAGAGCTTACAAGAGTGGACAAATCAATGGGTGAGTTCGGCCGACAGATGTCCAGCAAGTAGCACGGGAGAACACTTGACGCTTTCGCTGAACTTGTATTCGCTTGTATGTTTCCTGCGACCGATATCACTACGGGATCTATACAATTATTTCCCGTTGAATTTGTAGTCTATTCATTCCCTTTATGGTTCTACGGTGTAGTTGATCGTTATCTACTGTAGCTCATAGCGCGGGCGCAGCCATTGCTCTTATAGGTGTGCCTGTACTAGTCTTGTATGGTGCGAGATGAGAAGGCTCTTTTCGAAATCTTCTGGTGACTACCTTACTAGCAATGATCTTTTACCTCATTCATGAAAGCCACAAGGTCTTGCCGTCAAAACCCAGTCGATTTGATCAATGTCTATGTTCGATCAGAAGATTGGGTAGATGTTGCCGACTAACGAGTGGAGCTTTCTGAAAAGTAGAGCTTGAAAAGTGGAATTGACATTTTGCGACGACAACAAACAAGTGCAACTTTTAGCTTATCACATAGCATACCTAAGCCAACAAGAATGCTTCCAAGCACTGTGAGCAGTACATGATATCAGTGGTGGTCGAGCAATGTGGTCGGCAACATGCAAAGGGCTTGCTGACAGTAGCACCCTGACCAGAAGTGCCAGGTTAAGAACGAGGTAATCAGGCCAGCGTTCCGAACACTGTGAAGTTGGATGTTCGAGACAAGCTGGAATGCACAAAATGTGTTCAACAGTTCTAAACACGAATGGAGAGCTATTGGCACGCGTCCAAAAAATGTACATTGGAATGTAAAAACGAGGGTATGTATAGCAAAAAGACAGCTGATCCAGCCAGAATACCGCAGCTGGATCTCCCAAGAGCACAAGCAGCAATTATGCCGTCTCCTCCAACTCCCCAAAATAAAGTTGTCAACGCCCCAGATGTCATGATCATTTCGTGTCCCCGAGCCCAAGATTGTGTTTGTTTTCTCATGTGCTCTTTCTTTTCTCATCGTAGCGCAATACCAGTGCCGTTCTTCGTCCAGCGGTATAGTGCGAGTACGGTGTGTCGTCGGTATTGTGTTTCTTTCTGTGGTACGTAACGGCCTCGTGCTTGTGTGACTGCGGAGCGAAGGATTTGGCGGTAATTGCGCTATGGGAAGAACAGTCAGTACTGATATTACAGAGCAAGAGATGGAGTAGATGTTACCTGATACTCCGTGTCCAGAGTCGATACACAAGCCTCGGTCGCTCGAATGATGACTTCGCATGCATTTATTATCTTCGGATCCGTTTCTGTCTGCAGTCGATCTACGATCAAGAGAAGAGGGAGACTGCCTTGCAACAGTTGAATTCCGAGGAAGTAGGGTACGAAACCGAGATCCGGATCAACATCCAGAATATGCGAGACGTTGTCGGCAGCTGCAATGGCATTTGCGATGGTTGTGGTGAACGAAGGCGTAGCCATGAAGAGATCTCGGTCGTCGAACAAAGACATAGGGTCCCACTTTCCTGCTAGTAGGACCCGCGAAACTTGAATGACGAGATTGGCGTATGCGACGACGGTTTTTGTGTGATGGATATCCTGGTAGTCGAGTGCCGATGCTTGTTGCTCGAATCGAACAAGACTTTGCGCGTAGTTGTCGAGTTGCAGCAAGACCTGAGATTGCACGCGCTGACCATCTGTGTAGAGCTTGCCAAGGGTGTGGTGATTCTTCAAATGGTTGTAATCGAGTATTGTGCCGACAATTGTCATCAGCGGCAGGAACCAGCCGTAGATATTGTGACCAGTGCATTCGAAAGAAGGGAATTGTGGGCGTTGCGTGAGTGATGAGAAAGTGCCAGACTGCCACGATGCTTCGTCCAGGGGTAATAGGAGATCTTCGCACTCAGCATCCAGCAAGGCATTTTGTCGATTGTAGCAGAGAGCCAGATGACGATCTTGAATGTACAGCAACCACCAAGTTCTTCTCCGCTCTTCCAGCGTCTCTTGATCCACTTCGGGCTGTGCGGTATCTGCAGCGTCCATGTATTGTGCAAGACCATTGTCGAAGTCAAACGAGTTTAGTCCCAGCCAGGGGTCGCTCTCGAATTCGATCATGCTCTGGTTGTTGGCTGTTGGTGATACACCTGGAATGGATGAACCGGAGATGGGCTCCTTGTTCAAACCAAGTTCTCGCGCAAGAGCGAAAGCTGCGTGCCACCATCTCATGCTCATGGCTTTTTCCTCGCTAGCAGATGTGATGGCAGCGATATGGATATATGTTATGACATCGTCGAGCGTGCCCGAACTTGATTCTTGTAGTTTTCTGGTGGGACCGTCGGTCAACTCGTGGACACAGCCAATATCCGAGTGAACCAAGGGGTGGAGCAAGCGAATTGTAACCAGTCGCAGTTTCCTGCAAATGTTGATGCGTTTGGAGTGTGACCAGGACAGAGTTTCCGGGCCTCCTGTTTCGGCCGCTGCCCATAGCATACTTGCGAGGAGCGCCGGACTACAACTTCGAGGATTCTCCTTGCTCATTACCGAAGCTTTTCGGAAAACAAAGGCATGTATATGGCGACACACGGGGTGCATGAATGTGTTGAATTGGCTGGTGAAGTATAGTTCGAGCAGACTCGCAGCCTGAGCCTCGGTCAAAATGGACGCGACATATGGCAAGAGCGGCACGAGGACAGGATATTTGGGATGTCCAGCACCTCCCGAGTTTGTCTCCGAGGCACCGTCTTCAGCACCGAAAACCGGGGCCGACATGGATGCATTGAAAGCAGCAGTTCCCAGGTCAATCGAATATCGGCCATTCCACATGTTTGTGTTGCTGTCCAAGGTGACGGTCGAAGCGTGGCGTTCTCCCAGGCTCGGGCGATGCATGAATGATTGCATGCCATGGTCGGTGCCAAAGGAGCTGTGTCGGGCATATGCCGAAGACTGTTGCGTCTGGTCTGCGATGGCCGGGTTGGCAGTGANTGGCTACGGTGGGCGGGGGCGGAGGTTGCGTGTGTTGTTGTTGCTGCGCCGGGGCAGGGGCAGGGGCAGGCACGGGGGTGCGGGCGCGGCTTCCTGCTTGTGTCCGTTCTGTCGCTCCAGCAGGGCCGAACGACTGGGTTTCCCCCGCTTGTAGACTGCTCTCTGGTATTCGCACACGTCGTGTCCTGCACACCTCGAACATGGCTGCTGTCCGTCGCACTTGACTCGTCGTTTGTTGCACAAGTCGCAGGCTCGAGTGATGCGCCGCTTCTTGCTCCTCTCGGCCTCGTCGTCTAGCGGGCCGTCTCGCTTGCAGCNCCCCGGCGATGTCGACTCTTCTCCAGGACTGTGGCTCACGTCGTGCCTGTGTGTTGTCGTGTCGGGCGGCGTCGGCATCTTGAAGGGCTCGTCGTGGGTCATCATTTTGTGAGAGGATTGGTTGGAAAAACACAGCATCTGGAAAAATGATTCAAGATCACGTCTTCTCTGTCTCTGTCTCTCTCCCTCTTCCCCCGGCCCCGCCCCGCAATGACCTGGTCTAACTTCTGGACCGCCTCGAACTCTCCTTGTACACGAGCTGCGGGGCAGAGGCAAGCCACATGAGCTGTGCGTCCCTCCATCTGGAGATTGCTACCGAGGTTGCTTGCTCAGATGACCCATCCCAAACCAACCAGCGAGCAACATTTAACTGTTGCATTTGTTTCAAGCCGCCTAAACACAGACCTGCACTGTTGCAAGTTTCTCTTCTTCGACGACCTTCATGTCCATGAGGGATGACTCGTCTGCCATGCAATTCACGTGAACTGCCTTCGCCAAAAGGCCGAACTGCTTGGCTTGCTGTTCGGTGCCGACCGACCACGCGACCGTCCCGTACGTTCCTTGGGCTTCTCGCTCGTCTCATAAGAACCGCTTCACCTCGAGCCCTAAACACGCCCTAACTAACTCCAATACTCTACCATCAGAAACGTGACACCTGTTTCTAGCAAGTCTCGCATGATAACGTCGACACCGCCGACATGCCACCGACTCCATACTGTACTCATACGGAGGCCCCGGAAGTGCCCCGCCTCGCGTCCTTCTTTAGTCGCTCGATTAGAGAGAAGGTCCTTTTCCTAACCTTGTATTAAGCACTCCGAAAATCTCTCCATTAGTGTTGCCATCTTTGCACTCTCTACGACAGAAAGGATGCATAAAGAAGATCTACAAAGATCCCGTTGGCAAACTCATGGATGCTTTGCTAATCTCGGATTCACGAGAAGGTTAATCCCAAGAATTGCAACATAGCCATCAGATTTGTCCCTTGTCGTTGGACTCGTGCAGACAAGAGTCTTTCGAGAAAAGACTCTCTCGGTTCTGCCTGTTCACGAGACCGCGACTGCAACTCACCGCCTTGCTTCGCGTGCAGTCGCAAAGCACATCTCGCTGCGTTGGCGAAGGTGGCACTTGCACGGTTCCCACCACCCCGCTCCCCTCCGCCGCTTCGGCTACGCAGCCGTTTGGATTCGCACAAAAGCCAAAAAAAAAGCGAGCATGTGAAATTGCGAAACCAGCGGTGCAGCCACAGAAAATATTTGTGTTTGATTCTACGACGCCCAAGAATATGCTCGCAGCGCAACACACTCTATATATCATACGAGGGGCAGGTTGTCCATCAATCACATCAATTGATCAGGTCTCGTGGTCTAGCGGTATGATACTCGCTTAGGGAGGCGCTTCACAGCACCTTGAAAACTCTAAGCCAATTGCGAGTGGTCCCGGGTTCGATTCCCGGCGAGACCCTGTTTTTTCATATGCTCATAAGAGGCATTCTTTTTCGATGCAGAAAGTGCAGGATGTTTTGTTAGGTGTGCGAGTGAATCCTGCTTTTGGTGGGAAAAGAAATAAAGCTGGGTGCTTGTGTGCTTTTGCGTTTTGCATCTAGCGGTGTTGAGAGTAACTAGAAAGAGTCTTGTCGCCCTTGTTTTGTCTATCCAGGAGATCTATTTTGAGACGAGGAGGAAGGAAAAAGAAGCAGGAAGCGGTAAGGCTTTTTTCTCCATTTCGGAGATGTAAAAGTTGCGAGCATGAGCAGAGCCTCAATCAAGGGTAATCGAAGAACAACAGAAGAGCTTAAAGGGTGTTCCTTGTGTTTAGTGTCAAAGCAAGAAAAAGACACGGTAAAACTCGATTTTGACATACAGTTTTATATTGTAAACCCGTTCCTTTTCGAAAACTGTTCTGTCAAAGCAGCTTCCTTCATGTGTACTACTGGCAGGTTTTGACAATGGTAGACACCGGAAGGTTCTCTGTTGTTTGACTGATTTGTTTCCACTTCCTGGTGACCATGAATCATGGTTGTTGAAAATCATGGTCATTCTGATAACGCAGTGATTCGACCTTGAGACTTTTGACATTGTTGTGAATTGGCGGTCATCTCTGGAGGATCTTCTGATTGAACATCCCGTTCTGCCTCCTCTTCTTATATCACTTGTCGTAGTTCACATGTCCTTTTTCCTGGTGTCGTGTTTGAAGAAAGGTTTACCAAGTGTCTTGCTTCACCCTTTCGTTGGCATAGTCGTGGTAGAGTCGGGTTTGCGATTGTAGACGATGTCGACGATTGCCGTAGACATGAGGTAGGAGGCCATCCACAGGCAGCGTGGAGAATGTTCGACAGAAAAGGAAGACTCAAGTCTTTCGTGCACAGCCCCAGACTGTACTAATGCCGCGAGGCCATGGCTGTAATCGAAAGCCGTAGAGCGACTGCAAGAGCTGTAGGAAGATGGCGGAAACAGATTTTTTATGTCAGTGTACCACAAGTGGCAAGCAAGACAGCATGGGAAGGAGATCTATTGCTGTCTAGTAGTATCTGCAACGAATGTCAAGGTAGTGATCGTATCCAGCTCAGCTAAAGTCTTTTGGTGGGAAGGAGATCAAGAATATGGATCGTAGGTCTAGTAAAAGCTTGTATGCCTATAGCGCGTCAGCTGAGTATTTGAATTGGAGGTGGGCCTAGCAGTATCAGAAGAGACAGAGCGTGCAATCAAGGGTAGAGATTGGAGGAACATGCGATCATCACCATGTCGGAATAGTATTCCTCACAGGCAGCCTGATGGATAAGGACGATATCCAAGGCAGGTTCCTCAGATGGCATGGGGAAAGCTGTATGACCACACGCAGCCATGTGTCGCTGCTGCAGAGGATGGCGAGAGATTTGTGAATATGATGGATGTTGACCTCTGCTTCCAAGGGAAAAACTCAATCCATGAGAAGGAAGGTATCTCACTCAGATGGCGACATAATACCTGACCAGGAATCGAGAACCCACAAAGGTCAAGAGACCCGAATTCGAACTCTTCCCAATGTTTGATCTCGTGTAAAAGCAATCCCAATGCCTCGAAGACGGCCTCCCTCGGAAGTCATCGCTCGGTGAGAGATCAAAAATCCAGGGAGTAAAAGACGATATCGAAGCAGAACCCGTCGCAAGCCTCAAGCCTCAAGCATCAAGCATCACCTGTCCACTATCTTTGCATCTTGCAGAGTCGGATAATCTATCGTGGCTCTGATCAATCATTCGACTGTATACAATTAATTGCACGGGCAAGACATTGCCGTTTCTGGTCCGTCAACGCGAGGATACCAAACCAGCCGCCCGAAGCATGTCCGAGACCACGACAGTATGGGAAACGCCAAAAAGATACTTGTTGACGTTCATATCTTAGCACTGCGAGTCGAAATGGTTGCATGTTCTTCTTCACACATGGCGGCTCTGCAATACAGCCATAGCCCCATACAGGCAACGTAGATTGTCAACATGCTCGTAGGACTACCCGATACGTAATGAACGCAGTGAGAAATACCTGCAAGCCGTCCTTGCAGGCCTCTGTCGCAGATTCAAAGCCACAGCGCAGCATTCAAATGGCCACCACAGCCATAGTTCCAGATTAGGTGCTATCATTCCGACCAGATGTGCTTGATTCTCCGAGTTTGCAGCGAGAGGGATTGTGGATGAACAAGCGCCTCAACTGCGCCCGAGAAGATAGAGGAGCGTGGCCTGATGTTATCGCAATGGGTCAGAATGTCGTTGTTCGACAAGAGATAGCTCAATGCATCGCCTCTCCTCAAGACTAGAAAGTCTGGCATTGTCAATCTCGTTGTGAGTGCAAGGAATCTTCTGGAAGACAGGCAGAGTACTTTTTCACGGGATCATGCTGCACATTTCTCCTGAATTCTTCAGCATGGCATATCCCGCTCGCACAGCTCTCAAGCAAGATCTCGAACGGGGAATAACAGAAGCAATCATCCCCAAAACCGGCTCATGCTCGCAGGACCCTAATCCTAGCCAATGGCTGCCTCCCCGACAACGCCGTAGTCTGCAGGAACGGCTGCAATCGTTCCCAGTCTGATCACTGCTTCACAGGCTCTAGACCATCGCAACCTTCCGCAACCTCCTCCGGCATTGGAGGATGTATCTCTCCTTGTCTAGCTGAATGTGGCATAGATGGCTTGGTGCCCTATCAAACCAGTGTGGTGCCGTGAAATACGTGTACGTAACGTGTCGAATGTGAGCCTCAAGAAGCAATATTGTTCCGTAATGATTTCTTGCAGGTCCCTCGGAGAGTCGTGATACGGTCAGTTGATCAGCTTTCTTGTGTTTCCTGTGGAGTCTGGCCGTGATAAATGCTCTTGGGATAGCCTCGTCAGATAACATCTAGGGCCGAGTTCATGCACGAAGAATTTCGAGACCGTTTGAAGCTACTCATGCAAGGGTGATGTTCCAGTGGAGGACATAGTCTCGATATCGTGATGTAAAGAGGATAGTCATTTTCAGACCATGTTTGATAACCATAGTTCCACGACGCGTGAGCCAATGCGAAGTTTGTCACTGAGATAGTGCGATATTCCCAGATGCTCAGAGCCGCCCACCAAAGAGCTTCAGATATCCACTCTGTCCCTTCAAGGACTGGTGCGAAAGTTGCCTATGTTGCAACAAACATTCGAATTCCAACATCTCAGAAGCGAAATGACAAAAGATGTGGAGTTTTGCGAAAGATGCAAGTCCGTATCTTACAAGACAGATGACTTGCTAATAAGCGGTTGAGTACGGACGAGTTAGTATGAGTAGAAGTACAGATGGATTGCAATTGGATCAAGATGCGAGGAGATATCAACGAGATTCGGCTTTTGCCTGTCGCGCGAATGTTAGACACTTATCTTGTCGCTCATCAGTAGTTTCGTGCTCAAGATGTTGATGATTAGCGCGACATTCTCATGGCAGAGAAGACAAAGGCATTTGGATTGTGCGCTGAGCAGCAAGTTGGCCATGACGAAATGAGTTGACGAATGTCGCTTCGGTGCATCGACAACAATTGACTGCTTGGGCGTGGCTTTGATGGTCTGCCGTTGGTCGCAACACGGACGTTCCGGCGGTGTCCTGGGTTTCGCAACGACGCCGCCATGTTTCGATGTGAGAGTCGAGTCGTGTCAACTTGAGAGACGGTCATGTTTGCTGTTGTTTGCAGAAGTGATTGTGTTGTCATGTTCTAGGGGTAACAAGGGCCGATCCCGCGGCCGGGGAATATTCCTTTGATATCCAGCAAATTTTTGCAAATTTTCTCTTCCATCTCGACCGCTCCAGATGACCTTATTGCAGTGATCTCCAACCTCTATTTCATCAGATCGGTCATCCGAATTTGCACCACTGGCCAATGAATACGATTACATCGGGGATCTCCGTGGAGAGTGGTTCACCCATGTCAACATTGATCCGCCCAGCCTCCCCCCGACCAGTTTGACGTCGGCGGCTGCCGTCAAACTGTTGGGCCAAGCCGCATCCTGAACATTTCTGGAGCCCCGCACCTGCCAGCACGTAAGGGTGGAGGTACCCAAGACAAGTGTGCTCTTCTCGAGGCTGGATCTTGTTGCCTCTTGCAGCTCCGGTTTCAACTGCGCATTGAGCTGACAAGACTGTGGGCATGAGATGCCTTCGAACCACGGCCGTCGAGAGAGGTCGTGGATGATGTGTGTGGAGGCGGCCGTGCGCTACATTTGCACCGCAATGTCGCACATACCGAAGTAAACGGTACGCCCTTCCGGGCTTAGCGGCCAACAGCGTATCTAAAGGGCGTGTTGAATCGAAGCAATCTCATTCCCACCAGCCGTGTGTGGTCCACTTCAATGGGGCGAATAGACATTTTGTTGGATGCTGTATCGTCAGTATTACTGCAAAAATGAAATAGGTGTCAAAGGGCTGGATTTGGCTGATAGCCATCTACATGAGGTAAGGGTTTCCTCTGGCTTATCACCGACCACTGATAACAGCCAATGCCCCGGC
Organism: Aureobasidium uvarum; assembly: GCA_903853725.1. NCBI lineage: Eukaryota > Fungi > Ascomycota > Dothideomycetes > Dothideales > Saccotheciaceae > Aureobasidium > Aureobasidium uvarum. The sequence continues at coordinate 49,872 of CAINUL010000019.1, forward strand.
GTAACAGACCGAATCCTTCATGCAAACTGCCATGGAGCAATTTGGGTTTACCAAGGTTCGGTAAAACATACGCACCGCAGGCAAGCTACTGAGCTAGCAAAACCAAGCCATCCAGAACTGGCAGAACTGGGTTTCTTCGCCCCATCAAGTAGCGTTTTTACGAGTTTGAATCCTTGCATCCAAGTAGCCAAGCGCCACGCCTGGATCAGTAGAGGCCCCGTCTGTATTTTTCTACCGGCTTGTCTTTTGGAGTTCTTATATATGTATCGTGTGCCTGCCCGACTTTTGAGAAGCTCTCTGCTCGGATTTGCCAACAAATTTACTTCTCTACAGGTTTTCTATCAATTCGCTCATCATGCCGTTCTGGGACAAGAACGAGAAGACGAGCGATGTCATCTCGCAAGCACCATCCGACCCGGCTTTCTATCGTAGCGAGTCTCATGCCGAGGGTGTCGTTCACAGCAGTACCGATCACCTTCAGCGCCGTCTGGGTAACAGACAGATTCAATTGATCGCTATCGGAGGTTCCATCGGTACGGCTTTGTTCGTATCCATCGGTGGTGGTCTCGAAAAAGGTGGACCCGCATCGCTCTTCCTGGCCTATACCATCTATTCGTGCTTCCTTGGGTATGGCCCAGATTCATTGTTTCCATTGGCTGTACCCGACTGACATCCTTCTCGATTGATCAACAACTGTATAGCCGAGATGACGATCCTCTATCCAGTAGAGGGCGGTTTCATTCGTCTTGCTGGCAAGTTTGTGGACGAAGCCTTTGGTTTTATGGCCGGCTGGAACTTCTTTCTTTATGAGTACGCTTCCTTGTTATGCTTTGTGGGCAGGAAGTCAAGCTGACATGTTGTTACAGAGCCCTTCTTATTCCATTTGAGATTACCGCTTTGACTACCGTGCTCGGATTTTGGTCGGATAACGTGCCTCCGTGGTCGGTGCCGATCGCGTGTATCGTCGGTGGATTCCAGGTCTCTTTTCTGTATCTCGAAGGCTGACTACTTTTTTAGATCCTCTATGGGTAAGCATTCCTATGCGACAAGATCACTCCTTGCGACCTCCCCCGATTCTCATTCCCTTGCGACTTCTTGCCGAGCGCCGTTTTTCTTCCTGGAGAATACCCTCGGACCCGTTTCTTTGCCTTGCACCTCATTTCCTTGCGCCCAAGAAAGACCGGTTTCTGACCGCCCTTGCGACTTTTCATACCGTGAACTCTCCTTGTTTCCCTCGCGACTCGCGCCCAAAGCAACAATCAGCGCTGGAGCCTGTTCGGGCTCTCCAAAAGTTTCTAGCTGACATGTTCCTCTAGTCTCCTTAACGTCCTGGCTGTAAAAGCCTACGGTGAAGCTGAGTTCTGGCTGTCTGGCGGAAAGGTCATCCTAATTTTCTTGCTCTTCTCCTTTACATTCGTCACCATGGTCGGTGGAAACCCTTCACACGACGCCTACGGATTTAGAAACTGGAAGCATGGCGAAGCATTCCAAGAGTACAGATCCAAAGGTTCTCTCGGCCAGTTCGAAGGATTCCTTGCTGCTCTCTGGTCTGCATCTTTCTGTGTCGTCGGACCAGAGTACATCTCCATGGTCTCCGCCGAAGCCAAGCGCCCTCGTATCTACATCAAGACCGCATTCAAGACCGTCTACTACCGTTTCGGTATCTTCTTTATTGGGGGAGCTCTCGCTGCTGGTATCGTTGTTGCTTCCAAGGACCCCGAGCTTGTCGCCATTGTCACTGGAACTAAGTCTGGAGGTGGTACTGCTGCTGCATCGCCATATGTCATCGCCATGAAGAACATGGCAATTACTGGACTCCCCGACTTGGTCAATGCACTATTGGTCACCTCAATTTTCTCCGCTGGTAACACCTACACCTACTGCGCCACTCGCTCTCTTCACGGTATGGCTGTCGAAGGCCGCGCTCCCGGAATCTTCAAAAAGACCACCAAGAATGGTGTCCCGGTTTACTGTTTTGCTTTCGTCATGCTGTTCCCTTGCTTGTCCTTCCTCCAGGTTAGCAGTGGCTCGAACAAGGTTTTGACATGGTTGGTCAACCTGATCACTGCAGGTGGTAAGTTACTCCACAAACTATAAACACTACAGTTATTGTCGGCCTCGCAAATGCTCAAGTCGATCACATTTCGACGTCGCAGAGTGGGGGCGTCCGCAGAGTTGTGGTGTTCTCACCACTTCGCAAAGCCAACTTCCACCCCAAGCAACCATCACCTAAGATTCAACCTTGCTAATTCTTATTCATAGGCATTATCAACTACATTGTTATGACTGTCACCTACATCTTCTTCTGGCGTGCTATGAAGGCCCAGGGCGTTGACAGAAAGCTGCTGCCATACTGTGGTTGGTTCCAACCTTACTCCGCCTATATCGGACTTGCCTGGATGATTATGATTGTCACCTGCTACGGATACACCAGCTTCGCACCGTGGTCTACTGACAATTTTTTCATCTACTACACTATTTATGCCTCCCAAATTCAAGTTTGTTGGTCTATAAGCTAATATTGTTACAGGGTTTTGTTGGCACCCGTGCTGTTTATATTCTGGAAGGTCTTGAAGAGGACCAAGCTTCAAAAGCCCATGACTACCGACCTCGTCTGGGAGCGTCCTGCCATCGATGCCTACGAGGCTACCTTCCTCGACCCTCCCAACAGCTTTGTAAGTTTTGCCCATTCATTTATTACTTCCATATCGAACCATACCCTGTTCACCTACTACTACGGCCATTCTAACACAAACCAGTGGAACGAAATGCTTGGCCCTCTCAGAAGAAACAAGGGCAGCGATCGCCAGTACAGCGACTCTGGCAACCACTCCGGTATGGAATAAAGAAATCACGATTGATACCAGGCATATCTGTATATTATGATCAAATGAAGGAAAAAGTGTGCTTACATGCATATCCTGCACAACATCAACATTTTGTATCGTCCCGTTTCTATGTGTATGGTTGTTCTTGTGATATGAGTATGGTGAGTAAGTGTCAAGGGGCTGACGCCGATTTCTTGTATGTCCACCCAGCGCCAACATGAACATATTTCGACTTCAGGTATTGGACCTTCACGCAGCACATCATGATTTCAGTCAATTCATAACCTGTTTTGATGCGTACTCGATATCCGTTACCCTCGGTTCATCGCTTTTCCACGCTTTCGCACGACTTCCAGATTAGCAAAAACTGGACCGCCGCAATTCATCGTTCTATCCTGGGCGACCATGAAGTCGTTTTCTTTTTCCTTTCGCTCCGTTTTTTCCTTGCTACAATGGACGAAAAAAAAAACGATCAGCTGATTATTCTCCGTCTCTTTCTGTCGGGTTCTCATGTTTGTTCGCGGTTGCTTCTTTTAACACGCCCGACTTCTCTACCGACTAGAAGCTACCACATTCTTACTACATGCTTACCACAAAATCATCTTTACAGATCGGATGCATGTCTTTGACAAGACACAAATCAAGCCAGCTTTGCACCCGGGTCTGTGGACAACTTCTTTATTATTACACAATGGCAAGTACACAGGGTTAATGCGAGAGAGTGGTTGATCGAAAGCTAACATTTCCCCCCCTCCCTAGGGCTGGCGCCCTGGACGTGACATTCGCTTTCTTTTGTTTGTGATAGTTATGCAGAAGAATAACCTTGGTGCCATAATCAAGAAGGCACGACAGTATATCTTGCGAGGAATTATCGGAGCATTAAGGAGGTCGTGCCGCCGAGCGTGATGGGAAGCATCTGCTAACCAACAAACCAGAATAGGGCACTGGTGGCCAAGCCTCTCTTTCAAAAACTTGGGAAGCACGTCAACAATATGGAAAAACGCTACTCTGTTGCTATCAAGGTCTTACTCTTTGCTTGCTCCCCCTCACTTCCGCTCTGCAGTCAAATACACCGACGACGCTATCTTGAAAGTGCCCGCACCAACAGTGCCAATCTCATCTCCATCGCCTTGTCCGTTTTTCAATCTACTCCGCCAACGGTTATGCAGCAAATCAGCTCCATACGCAGACTTAGAGCGATTTCGACACTCCGTCCGCCGCATGTTTCCTCCCCCCTTTTGCAGGTTCATTCTATCAAGTTTGTGGACTGCATCTGCCCGCTACCTACCTTTCTGCGCAAAACAAGCCAGTACACCCGGGTTGAATCCCCTCATGACCGCAAGAGGGCCCCTCAAGGTCGCAAATATGGACACTGTTGTTCAGACCGATTGTCCATCTCGACGAAACACTGACCTGGATCCTTCCAAGTCGGTCTGACAAGGGGATGCGCGTGAATGACCTTCGCTTCGATCAGTGAGAGTGACTCTCGAGACAATGGTATAGAGATACTGCCTGCAGCATACGCTCAAGGGTGTTTGGATTGTACAGGGTCTATCTCTTCCAGAGTCAGCTGAAGAACTTGCACTATTAGACGACGTAACTTGTTGGGTCGGTTGGTAACGTGCATCGAAACAAGATTGTCAAGATTGGAAGTCGCTGCGACTCGTGAGGGGATCGAGCGTTTCATGACCACAGCAAGTAACTATTTCGATGGTCTCACTGGGCCTCTGCCGCATCTGAACACAACTGTGCATTTTCATAGTCTTATTGTTTGCTCTGTGTATTTCAGAGAGATTGAATGAGGCGTTGAACAAGATTCGGGGCACAAAGAAAGATCAGACCATCCCCGTGCCTGAATGTTTGTTACAGAAGCAGCTGTAGAAATGCATGGTGCTTTTACAGTCTAAAATTGCCACCACGGAGAGCAAATCGCAGCGACTCTCTCCGGACTTGCCTCAGATTGCGGAACTTATTGTGGGTTTCTATAGCTTTGTTATTGTGCAAGCGAGGAGGTGAGATCTTTGTCTTAAGGGCTTCTAGGATATCACAATTGCTCTCCTCTCAAGATGATAGGGAAAAGATGCCTTGTAAAAATGCACAGTAGTGTCCAGAATCGAGCCAGGTTCACTGAAGATCGTTCATATCAGACCCTGGCGGTCTCGATACCGGAAGAAAAAAGATTCGAGTGTCTAGATGGCTATATGATTGGCATATCTGCCAGCTTCTGCATAATCAAAGCATTGTCAACTACGGTTGAATATCCATCTTGGGCGCTTGAATTGCTCCAGCGACCCATCATCGCAGAGATTCCAGGTATCATGTTTGTCACAACTGATTCGGACTTTTCGATGTCGACCATGTCAGCAATGCCATCAATGCCACCCACCCCTTTTCCAAGACCTCTACCAGACCCAAGACACGGCAGAGTCTTGCAGACGAACTTCTTCTGGGAGACTGGTCAGTATCAGAATGTATACGAGAACGGCACCCCATCACAGCTATCAGCCCCCTACCACAGTACTCACGCCCTACCTTGCCGACGTTCGCCTACCAATCTCCTACTTTCCAACAACCTGGTCCGTAACGCTCGTTTACTGCGATAAGTAACACATATCTATTGTCCAGTACTATGGCGCTAATACACAGGACAGGCACGAGACAAGCATTCCCGACCTCGTAAGCCTACAACTCGCTACTCGGAAGATTCGAAGCTGCCCAGGATGAGCAGTAGTCGCGCAAGAGATCACGCCTTAATGAGCCTTAAAGCTGTTGCCATAGACAGTACATTCAGTGGATACAACTGGTTATCCTGGTTCGCTTCCCACTTTCGCACATTCATCTTTGTCTACTCATTGCCACTGTTGTTTTGTTGCTTCAGTCTTTTCCATATTAATGTAAATGCGTTTCTTCTAGCATTCATAGTTGTAGTACAGATGTTCCCATAATGGTCTCTCTACTCGTCGACCCCTGGTTTCTTGGTTTGGAAAGTGTTGTCTTTTCCACTTTATTTCGAACATAGACAACATCTGGTCAAACAAAGAAGATGATGACAATGAGAATCGCATCTGCAAAGGAAAGAACATGTCTCTGTTTGTGTCAAGGTTCAAGGAAATTGACTTTCGAACCTCCCTCTGGCGTTCTCGTTTTGTCTTTGCTAGGGTTTTTCGTCGCAAATGTATTCTCTACCTCTTAGTCAACATGACTCCTCTGTTGGCTATATCAAACTGAAGCAAGAGTGTGAAACAATCTGATGATCCCCATCGCACATCCCGCAGCAACACCACCGACAAACATCATCTGAACACCTCCAACCACACCCTGCCACACCCTTCCCCTCCATCCAACGACAAAGGCTGTCTTTGCGTACCCAAAAGCGAACAAGCAACTCAACATGACACCAAACGACCAATATAAAGCCGACACCACTTCACCCCTAGGAACAAAGAAATAAGGGATCAAAGGAACAAGCCCACCGATGAGGTATCCAAGAGCAATGGTAATGGCACAGGTGATTGCTCGCGAGCTAGCTGGCTCTGGTTGCATGTGTTCGAAACGCATGAGGAAGTCGAGTAGATGTGGTGATTTGGTAAGATGAGATCTGAGTTCGTTCACGAGGTATTCCGGCAACTCGAAGGACTCAAGGATAGTTGAGACAGAGCTTGCAGCAGCGGAGGGAGTTTCTTCGACTCGCGCGCGGGTGGAAGACAAAGTTGCTCGATAAGATTCNNTCTGCGATAGACATCAGCCTGTACAAGAGTATGAAGAGGAAAGGACTCACTCTTCACTCTTCGCACCCATGTAGCCTCCGAGTCCCATGGAGATGGAGCCGGCGATCAACTCAGCGACACCACCGAGAATCACCACTCTTGAGTCTCCCAGTGCAGATAATCCCCTAGGTGCCATGATGAGTCAGTTTCATGGACTGTTTACGAGTAGACAAAAGCATTCATACGCTGTCAAGGCAAAAGGCACAGTCATCCCATCAGACAGACCAATGATGGCATCCGAGATAACTCGAGCGTCAATCATGGTCTTGCGCTCGGGTTGTTCAGTGTCGAGTAGACTGTTGCCTTGTGTCGAAGCAAGCGACTCGACATCCGAAGATGTTCTTACTTGTGCATATGGCTTTTCAGAAAAGGCATCCGGAGATGATAAGAGGTTCTTGACCCATGTCAAAGACATGCTTGATGGAGGCAGGTGAAGGATGACTTCTAGGAAGGTTGCTTGGAAGAAAGCTTGCGAAGGCTCTGTCTGGCTTTGCTGGCTAACAGGAACCAGCACTCGTTCTTGTAGAGATAGTGCGGTGTTCTTGATTGTTCACGCGGACAAACATTCCTTTTGATTTCTTTGTGTTTGTGTAGAGCCATCTTGATCAGGATGTATTGTTTCTCCACGGCCATTCCAACTCGTTGAGGTTTGCGCAGCTTCATGGAAGCAGTCGCTGACCTATCAGACCATCAACGTGCCACCACGCTCTGGTATATCCTTCGACAAGCATGCGGCATGTCCGAAACTTTTTGACGATCATCAAGGTAGACACATGCAGGGTCTGAGCTTGTTCAAAGGCTTGCCGAACTTGCCGTTCAGGCACGGGTCTCGGCACATGGGGCGCTTAAGGGACTGGCCTATCGTTCGCGAGTTTATTTCCCACCTTCCGGAACAGTCGTGTCGCCGCTGAAGATGTTGCCCCACCTCAGGGCTGCTTATAGGACTTACATGGGGGTGCGGTATACAGGGCAACATTGTCAACACGTTCGTGCTGCTCTCACGTCTCACTACTGGTCCACAAGATTTTGCCCTGCCAATACTTCCGTGTTCACCGCTACCTTTCGTGTCTAGACAGTGTCTGCTCTTGTGGACCAATATGCTCAACGATCTGCAACTCCACTCAACACGGCAGGGAGAGCTCATGTCCGCAAGGCTCAGTTCGTGATGGCGACCAGACTGACACACGTGGGAAATTTCTGGAAGGCAGTCTGCTGTGCATGCCACGGAGCTTGTAGTATAAGATGAATGTCAAAGATGCTTCGACAATGGCTTCAACTAAAAACTGACTCAAATCTTCAAACACACTGCAATGAAGCCAACTACAGTATTGGTCGTTGCCTCTTCCCTTACGGGCCTTGCCTCTGCATTACCCTATATGGGTCCTGGTCCATTGAAAATGAGACAGCAGATGACCTCCGATAACTCAACATGGACTGATCTGAGAGGAAAGGTCAGCATTTCTATTGAGCAAGAAGCTTGGCTTATGGAAGCTGACGTCCTACAGATCAAGCACGTCGTGTATCTCATGATGGAGAACCACAGCTTCGACAACATCGCGGGCTATTGGGACTTCAATGATATCGATAATCTCCGTAACATCACCTACTGCAACCAATACACCAACCCAAACTGTATTTTGATCATGCTGACGTAAGAGTGAACATTGGACTCACTAGTCGTATANGGGACCGTATGGAATGAACCCATTGACATCTGCGCCGGCCCCTACGAAGACGAAGTACCCCTCAAGGACCCCGACCACAATTTCGCCGGCACCTCGTACGAAATCTACCGCACCTGGTACCCTTCCAAGAACGACACACCCAACATGGGAGGCTTCATTGAGCGCCAATCGGAGAAGTACAGCGAAACTCCTGGAGATGCTTCCTTTGTCATCAAAGCCTACTCTCAAGAGAAGTCTCACGTCCTTGCGACGCTGGCACAAAACTATGGTTTCTGGGATTCGTACCATGCCGAGCATCCCGGTCCTACCAACCCCAACAGACAATTTGCAACCTCCGGCTCGACGTGTGGTATGGTGGACAACACTGACCAGGCTTCTGGTTGGTTCGCCAATGTCACTGGAACTACCTGTGCCAAGTCAATCTTTGAGTCCTTGTCCGATAAGAATATCACCTGGAAGAACTACTATGAGACTGATATCATCGATGCCTGGATGTACAAGTGGGTCCAAGACAACGCAATGGATAACCTTGTTCACGCCGATCAGTTCTATACCGATCTCGAGGAGGGCACTCTACCTGAGTTCTCGTACATCAATCCTGAGTGCTGTACTATTGACTCCATGCACCCATCGAGCAACATGGCAGCCGGTGAGCAGCTCATCAAGCATCTGTACGACGCTGTGAGAAAGTCTCAGTACTGGAACGACACGTCAGTGATCACCTCACCTTCCAAGACCAACAACTTATTGAACATCGAACAGNNATTGATCATCATCAACTTTGACGAACACGGTGGTTTCGCCGACCACGTCGGTCCACCAGTCGATATCCCAGCTCCTGAGGATGGCATGACTTTCAGCGGCAAGAGCGACGCCCACAACGTGACTTACGACTTTACTCGCCTCGGAGTCCGGTAAGCACCGCCCTTTCCACCCCATCACACATGCCTCTCACTGACACCTCCACAGNNTGTCCCAGCCTTCGTCATCTCCNNCCCCTGGATAGCCCCAAACACACTCATCCATGACCAAGGCACCGCGTATGCAAGCAACTCGGCCTACACCCACACCTCCTTCCTGCACTTCCTTCAAAACCTGTGGGAGTTGGAAGGGCTCAACAACCGTGTGCAATGGGCAAAGACGTTCGAGTATGTCTTCCAGAATGAGATGAGGACTGATACGCTCGAAGAATTGCCTACTCCGGTGTGGATTGGTGGGGCTGGGCAGACCGAGCCCGAGGCNTTTTACAAACTTAACCAGCCTTATAGCTATTATGCCGAGCTGGAGGACTGAGTGATGCGAGATTTGAGAGGTCGAGACTATGTTCAGAAAGACGGTTTCGATGAGCTGTGCTACTCACGCTCGTTTATGGTTATGACATAGATGAAAACCTTGAGGAAACAATGCATTCTCCCAACTTGACCGCGTGACAGTGCGGTACAGGCGGTTTCAACTAGCGAGAGTCAAGATCTCTTGTGCTTTGTTCTGGCAAGAATCGAGCTCTCACTCCATATAGACCAAGAGCGCAGTTGTCTTTGAAGCTTCCATGTATATTGCCAACCAAGCCGACCCAGCTTTTTCTTCAGGAGACCCCTTGCTCTTTCAATCGTGACAGGACATGGCCGGGCACCCCGCAATACCTGAGCTCTTATGAAAAAGACAATCACCTCGACAGTCGAAGACCTCATGTCGTGGAGGCGCAAATGCGCAGGATCGGGCGTGGTTCAAGGCGCTCTTTGCTGGTCGTCGATGTCGGGCGAGCCCCTTGGCCCTTGGTGGGTTGTGGTTCACTTGGCGAACGTACCGCCTAGTCAATTACAAGTCAGCTCCAGAGGAAGTCTCGTTTTCACTCGAAAGGATCCCCTGCAACCACAATGGTTACGACGTGTTCGAGGACGAAGTGATTGGGTCGGTTCAGAGGCAGAATCGCTCTGAAATCGCCAAGCCCCAGTGCCCCACGCTTTCGCATCCCACCAAATGGAAGCTTCTCTTCCTTCTGGAATCTGGAGTGTTCTTGACTCCTGTTCGCTCTTCATGTCCGCAAGATGTTCTTGTGACTTTCGCAGTCTGGCATGAATCTTGGAGTCTCGTCTTGTATCGTCCGAGTTCTGACTAGAACTCTAGCCAGGGGTTTGCGCCGCGGAATAAAACGTCCACCGGTGCTAAGACATGTTGGCCGGACGAATCATTGTTAAGTCCGCCGATGATCTAATGCGAGGCGGAGCTTGAGGGTTAGCTACAGCTGTTACCTCCGGACCTTGATGGTATAAATGTCAGAAGCTTCCCCTGCTGGCTGACCCAGGAACTTCTGTCACCACATCTCTGCCAATCCTCCAAAAAGATACATCATCATGTCTTTCTTCGAACCCGCTCCTGAGCCAGCCACCGAGCTCGGCAGACTGCGCATCCTGTCGTCGACTGCTGGTGTCCGTGTTTCCCCTCTGCAACTCGGTGCCATGTCGATTGGAGATGCTTGGTCCAGCTTCATGGGCAGCATGGACAAGAAGCAATCTTTTGAGCTTCTTGATGCCTTTGTTGCAGCTGGAGGTAACTTTATCGATACTGCCAACAACTACCAGAACGAACAGTCTGAGCAATGGCTCGGCGAGTGGATGCAAGAGCGTGGAAACCGTGACCAGATGGTCATTGCCACAAAGTTTACTGTATGTTGAGACACTCTTCTGTTTCTGGCGAACCATCCTGACTCGTCCCGTCTANNGACCGACTACAAGGGATACGCTCTGGGCAAGGGCAAGGCAGCCAACCATTGCGGCAACCACAAGCGCAGTCTGTTTATGAGCGTGCGCGACTCGCTCAAGAAGCTCCAAACCGACTTTATGGACGTCCTCTACCTGCACTGGTGGGACCACACCACCTCGATTGAAGAGATCATGGACAGCCTACACATCCTCGTCGAGCAAGGAAAGGTCATGTACCTCGGCATCAGCGACTCGCCTGCCTGGGTCGTCTCGGCCGCAAATTACTACGCCAAAGCCCACGGCAAGACTCCCTTCTCCATCTACCAGGGCCGCTGGAACATTATGCTCCGCGACTTTGAGCGTGAGATTATTCCTATGGCAAGGCATTTTGGAATGGCCTTAGCACCATGGGATGTCCTCGGTGGTGGTAAGTTCCAATCAAAGGCCGCCATCGAGGAGCGCAAGAAGAAGAACGAAGGCCTGCGCAACATGATGGGAAACAGCGAACAAACCGAAGACGAAGTCAAGATCAGCGCTGCCCTCGAAGAAGTCGCCAACGAACACAACGTCACCGTTACCGCTGTCGCTCTCGCCTACGTCATGTCCAAGACCACCAATGTCTTCCCTCTTGTCGGAGGCCGCAAGGTCGAGCACCTCCACGACAACATCAAGGCTTTGACCATCAAGTTATCTGATGCGCAGATCAAGAAGTTGGAGGATGTTAGGTCTTTCGATATTGGCTTCCCTAACAACTTTATTGGAGAGAATCCTGCCATCTCTGGTCAGGGCAACTTCTTGCTTGCTGCTTCTGCTTCCATTGCGTGGCAGAAGTTGGCCAAGCCTATCGGCCACGAGTAGGTGGTGAAAAGTAAACAATATCTTTAATGAAAGCACGACGACTTCTTTTCAGCACAAAACCCCTTATTTAAGCTTCGTGAATATCGTGGTTGTAAGGCAACTCCTAACTACCCTCGAGACTTTTACCATGCCTCGAACCTCGTGTATCCAATTCGAGTTGAGAGCAGTTTCCGATTGAGCACCCACTCGTGTACCCTACAGATCATGTATCAACTGATGTTTCAGGAACGACTTTGCAGATGTGCCAAAATGCAAGACAGGGTTGGATCCATCGCAACCAAACCGGTTCAAAACAGTCAATACCACCCAAACTCCAAGCCTTTCGAAGATGACTATATTTTGCACAAATTCTAGAGCTGACTAAAGCGCATTCGAGTGCTAATCAGATTCACAGTTTTTATTCCCACAAGAAAGGAAATACCTTGCTTTGCTGCCAAAACGATGTGGCGTGTTTCGAATCGCAAATGCTCAATTTCCCCCAGCCGGAAACCGCGGTCCCCGTGGCTTTTCCTTCCAGAGACCATCACAAACCTTCTCCTTTACCTTATAAGGTGACCTTTCTTCAAAGATGATTTTTGCAGTGATTGAGTTTGTTTTTGGACTCGCTGGTATTGCTGTTCTGTCGGTATTGTGTTTACATCATGGCCGACACATCTTCACACAGGTATGTTTCTGCCCGATCATCTCTTTGCAATTCTGAAGTGTGGTTTCTGACGAAGAGATAGCATTGGTCAGGACGGATTGAGTAAACCAGTTCGTGATGAACGTAGCCCTTTGGTCTCTGTGGCCGACACTCCAGAGCAACATGAAGACCACCGGGTCGACGCCAGCGGCGAACGGGAATTTGGTGGTGCGGTGGGAGTAAGTTGTATGATGATCGGCTTCCCTCTTCTCATGTACTACATGTGGATTGGCGCGACTTTCTACTCTGGACACTTGCCTTCGCGCTCTCCTGAACAATCTTGGAGTGCTTTCTTCCATCATCTCTGGACTCTGTGCTATGAGCACGCTTTCCCTCATGCCAAAGCCTGGACCATCTACTGGACTTTTCTGATATTCGAGGGAGCTTGTTATCTGTATATGCCTGGTGTCTATGGCAAAGGCAAAAGATTGCCGAGCTTGAACGGCAAGCAATTGGAATACTATTGCTCTGCTGTGTGGAGTTGGTACACGACCATCATTCTTGCGATCATCCTCCACGTCTCTGGTCTCTTCCCCCTGTACACAATCATTGATGAGTTTGGCTCCATCATGAGTGTAGCCATCATTTTCGGTTTCTTGGTCTCCATCATTGCATATTGGTCTGCTTTGGCTAGAGGAGCCCAACACCGTATGACAGGCTCCCCCATCTATGACTTCTTCATGGGTGCAGAGTTGAATCCCAGACTATTCACCTGGTTGGACTTTAAGATGTTCTTCGAGGTCAGGATTCCTTGGTATATTCTCTTCTTGACTACACTTGGTGCTTGCGCGAGACAATACGAAAACTATGGCTATGTGTCTGGGGAGGCTTGGTTCTTGCTGATGGCGCATTTCTTGTATGCGAATGCGTGTTCCAAAGGCGAGGAGTTGATCATCACAAGTTGGTAAGTTATCCTTTCCTTAGACCTACGGATACGAAGTTTTAAGACGCTAATGAGATGTCTTTCTCACAGGGACATGTATTTTGAGAAATGGGGCTTCATGCTCATCTTCTGGAACCTCGCTGGCGTACCTTTATCCTACTGTCACTGCACTTTATATATCGCTAACCACGACCCATCCGAGTACCACTGGAACCCTTATCTCTTGACTCTGCTATTTGTTACTTATCTCTTTGTGTACTGGATCTGGGATACCGCCAATTCACAAAAGAACATGTTCAGAGCGCAAGAAAGAGGCGTTGCACTGAACAGAAAAACGTTCCCGCAGTTGCCCTGGAAAGCAGTCGAAAATCCTGTGAGCATCAAGACGAGGACAGGTGATTCAATCCTGTGTGACGGGTGGTGTAAGCATTCTCTTCTGCCTCTTTCCTCCTTGCAGTCAGACTAACACTCAGCAGATGGCAAAGCTCGCAAGATCCATTACACCTGCGATCTCTTNTTTGCTCTTTCGTGGGGCGCCATTACGGGTTTCAATTCGCCGTTCCCTTGGTTCTACCCCGTCTTCTTTGCTTGCATGATTGTGCACAGAGCAATCAGAGATATACAAAAGTGCAGGGCAAAGTATGGGGATGCATGGTCGGAATATGAGAAGAGGGTTCCTTGGCTGTTCATCCCGTACGTCGTTTGAGTCGTCGCATGCAGCATAGATGATGAGAACGACGGGAGATGATAAAGTAGACATGGAAGTGCTCTTGCTGAAACTTGTAAGCAAGGCAGTCTCAGAGAACACGTAGCATCGCTAGATAGCTGGCCGCTTGTAAACATGTTTGTAATTAATTATTCCGTGTCCGAAAGCGGGGATCCTTGACAGCTGACTTGGAACCACAGTGTCGGGAACTGGAGCGGTAGACACCCGACCGCTTTTTTTCCCTACTCGTACATTCAACATTCTCTCTCACACTTATTCACTCTCACACTTGTTCAGTGACGCTTTTCATTCCATCCAGCGCTCCACTCATCATGTCAGACTCAGTAAATAATCCACAAATCGTCCTACGGGAAGCCAGGGACGCAATGATGGACTTCTACATTCTTCTCGGTCGAATGCCTCATATGAAGCCAGAGTGTTTGCGGGTCCCTCCTGCGCAAGGCTGGTCTGGCAGTTATGCTGAAGATATGAAGAAACAAGGCTGGTCAGATGAAGCTGCAGAATTCACTCGCCATCTCCCTTTCTTGGCGCCTGGATTGTATGGTGCCGAACATGCTTGGATTGTGAGTTTGGCGATTTCGTTGCGGGTTCCCGACATTGAGTTGTCTGTTTCAAAAGAGAATCTGCCACCTTTTGCTCCACCTCGCAAACATCTTTGTCTAAGACGAAGTCACTGACATTGATGTCTCCAGACCTCGAGTTCGACCGCAGTGCCTTTCAATCAACCAATAAATGACTTTTATCTCTCACGCACTTCAGACGCAGATCAACCAAAGCCGCCCTATCTACCACCCCACGTCATCTACATAGGTCAAGGCTACAACGCAGCAACGCACTACCTCTTACTAGACACACAGCTGGGGAACATCACTAGCTACCCCAACTACGGCGGCGACTTCCCACCGCCAAACTTGACCTTTGAGGAATACGAAGCCCTTGGGCCAGAGCAGAAATGGAAAGCTCATCCCACTTTGCCAGTCAAGGCGTTTTTCGAAAAAGAGGCTGTTCGTTTGAGGTGTTTGGTGTACATGCCTATGCCTTGCCGTGGCAGAGACCCCAGTTTTCACTTTCGCGCTGAATGGCCTGTGGAGGAAGAAGCATTGCTTGCAGTCGAAGATGAATTCGATGCTGATCATGAAGTCGATGACGACTACCTGGAAAACCAAAACGACAATGAGCAGGATGCAATGGACTTGGAAGACTTGAGATTAAGCGATGACGAGGGCATGGAGGAAGACGCGGCGGAAGACGAAATCCCCGCCGACGAGATGGAATGGCTGCGCCACGATGCAGAGAAAGCCGAGTATCAGCCCGCTCCGCCTCTGAAGAGGCCAGAACTCAAGCCATTGCCAGAAAAGACACAGGTAAACATCCAATCATGGCCTCCGTTGTCATTCGCTGACGCACAATACAGAAAGTCTATGAAGTGTACAAGCGAAATGGATGGCCACACGATCATTTCACTGTCGAAAAGTGTCGAACAGAGCTTACAGCGCTGCAAGACGAATGGGACAGAGCGCAAAAGGCAGAATCAGACGCAAAAAGTCAGAAGAAGAAAGAGGACTTCATGAAGAGATTGACCCCAGAGCAACTCAAGATGATCGAGGAAAGGAAGAGATTGGCCGAACAGCAGAGCTAGGAGAATAAATAGATTGTCTCCAAATACACAGCGGCGAACAAGTACTGGACCATCCATCACGAAATGACTGACACTCATGATCATGTAGGAATCAAGATTGAACATCAGCAAGCGATTAGCTGCTCACAGCCACACAATATCCAACTCCAGCCTGGAACTCTTTGCTACAATTGGCACCATCAGACCCAAGAACAGGGTTCCAGGTGTAGAGTTGCGCCGTAGTGATACCTGCAAATCTGTTAGCTGCAGTCAAACAAGAGTGGAGAGGGAAATCTACCATTATTCTGTGCAAACTCATAGCAATAGTCTCCACTCTTCGCTTCCACAACTTTGATGCAATTAGAAGCCAAACCACTCTGAGTGGGTATAGGCGTGGAAGTTGGTTTCGTGGCTGTCGGAGTCTTTGACGTTGTTTTCGAGGTGGTTGATGTCGACGAGACGCCCACCTGTTTTGTAAAAGTCAACAATCTGGAATCCTACAGCTTACTTGACAGTTGCTTACACAATAATCAACACCAGCCTGGAATTGAGCGGAGCAATCGACGCCGTTTGGTCCTAGGATTTGGTTCCATGCATACAGTTCGTCAGTCGTGATGTTATGCTCTTGAGCGAAAATATAGCAGTAGTCTCCTGCCACTGCTTCGGCGAACTTGTTGCATGACGATGTGATGCCGCTTTGGGTTGGGTATGGTAGTGATGTCACCGCTTTGGTGCTTGTTGTCTGGCTGGAAGTGGATGTAGTGGTAGTACTTGATCCATTCACTTGGACACCTGATTGTGCCGTTAGCGACTCATCGATCCGATCGTTGAGGACAACGTACAATAGTCATAGCCACTCCAGAACTTGATCGTGCAGTTCGACCCGTCAGGGTATCCCAAGACTGGATTCCACGATGTAAACTCCTTCATCGTGATGCCAAAGTCGACTGTAAAGTCATAGCAAGTGTCGTCTGCGCCAGATTATCGTTAGCGCATGCCTTGAGACAGTTGCCTGGGTAAACGTACTCGTAGAAGCGTAAGCGAATAGTGTGCAATTCGAGTTGATGCCATCCTGTGTCGGAGCTTGTGACGTGCTGTTCACAGTAGGGCCTGCGGCGCCAAGAGGGCCATCAGGATTGGCTCCACTACCTTGACCACCACGTTGCTGGCCGGCTGCCGTAGTATCGCCGCCGATTGGTGCTGGCAAATCATAGGTACCTCCTGGTGGTCTAGTAGACTTATGTCAGCCATGGTGAGCACTGCACAAGATCGATCATGTTCACCCTGTGCAAATGTATTGTTCTTCAGTCAGCAAATCGCAGAGGCCTTGGATATTCGGATTCCATGACAGAAGTAGAGCATCGGTGACATTGAGCGTGCTTGTTAATAGGCCGGCCGCCAGCGAATCACTGGCCCATTAGTTTCGAACCTCACGTACATCGACTGGACACTTACCAAGATGCATTACTTTCGACCTGAGACAAAGTACATTTGTTCGGCACGCAGATACTGCCGGAAAAGGTACACGTGGTCGAGCCAGTGATCTGCTGAAGATCTCCAGTGGTAATCCCATAAGTGGTTGACAAAGTGTCACAAGAGCCACTGCCGGATGACAGCGTCTGTCCCATGCATGTGGAGGAGACTGGTGTCTCACTAGGAGATGTGCTACCTGGCAAAGTGAAGTTCGGCGTAACGCCAACAGAATAGCCTGGAGGACTAATTCGAAGGAGAGTATCTGAGACTGTGACGTTACAGATGTCCTGAATGTCTTGGAACTGGTCAACAAGATAGTCCGAATAGTCGCTATCCGGTAAGAACGGTGAGTTGATTCTCCACCAGAATACACTCAAATAGCACGGATCGCAAAGCTGCAGACATGTGAGCGTGATGGCCGATAGAGAGATCTGGCGATATACGCACAAAGGTGTTGTTGTAGTAATTGGCCTGGATGCAAGTCAGTTAAGAGATGACCAAGCATATCCGGCGTACTCACGATCCTCATGCCCTCTGTAGGGTCAGCACACAGGGAATTGTCCGGGTCGAGGTTGCAATCTGGAATGTCTACGCCCACCTATAACCCAAATCAGCCAGATGATACACAAGAGCATTCGGCAAGCATCTAACCCAGCTTTGCGACTGGTTGAAACAGAAGTTTGGCGAAGGAGAATAGTTGTACTCGTACGTGCCCTACGCGGATAGCACGATAGATCAGCTTGATGGCAATGCGGCTTTCTCAATGGTTCAGACTTGACCTACGTTCGTGTCAGTGCCCGGATCACCAGCTACTGCGGTTGTAGTGGCGAAAGCCGCAATTGACGTGGACTGGGCAATTGGCGAGGATGTGTCAGTATCGTTTCCTGGTAGATCTGGTGGTATGGTCGATGTGATGGTAATTTGTCTGTGCGAGGCATCAGCATCTAGATGTCTGGAACTGATCAAGGAGTGGTAAACGTACTGATCTGTCAGACATGCTAGGCCTAAGCCGTCTGTATAGCGAATAGCCACGGTATCAATCGGGACGAGGTTTGTGTCAATGTAGATTGTATCCGTGGGATCACAACTGTCGTAGACATCATTGATCCACGTCGTGGCAGAACTCATACCTGGAAGCATGTTAGCATTCTATGTACAGAAAGTAAGCGAATCAGCATAACGTACAATCCGCCGTGCACAATGTAGTGATGTTCTCGTTCTCCCAGAAGTAAAGATCGATCTGACCCGCCATACGAAAAGTCGTCGGGTCGCAACCAACTGTAGCATTCCTTCGAGATGTAAGTTCAAGTATCGAGAGGCGGATCGATTGACCCACAGAGCGGTGACACATGTTTCCGAGACATTCAGAGCATTTGCCATGAACACAGTGTCTACCAGAGGCCACAGATTGAATGTCTGTGCCATGGTCAATGATGGCAGTGCCGCTTGCCACAGCCAAAGCGATTTCATCGTGTCTAAGCTGGACTTGAGTCAATGGGTTGCAAGGAATGAGGGTGTAAGTCGCTGATGAAGG
Organism: Aureobasidium uvarum; assembly: GCA_903853725.1. Taxonomy (NCBI): domain Eukaryota; kingdom Fungi; phylum Ascomycota; class Dothideomycetes; order Dothideales; family Saccotheciaceae; genus Aureobasidium; species Aureobasidium uvarum. The sequence goes on from CAINUL010000019.1 coordinate 68,626, forward strand.
AGGCTCGCTATCGCCACAATAATCTGCACATGTTGTGATCTACGTCAAGCGGCAGTCAAGCATGCCTCTTGCATCAGTATGTCTAAGGCCTATCACCGTGCCCATAGTGACTGCTCGTGATTCTTAGGATCAGGCTATCTGGTCATGAGACGTCACAGGGGTGCTCTGCAAAGACCGAAGGATCAAGGCGCATCCATGGAGATTACTTCGTATGTGCACATAGTTTTGGCTTGCAGTCTTCACCGGTACGGGATACATTGAAGCCGTTTCGTGATTGGCTTGAATGAGGGCAGACGGCACGATCCTTCCTTGCGACCCGGTAAAGCTTGATCGAGCCAAGGCGGCAAGCTTACTACACATAAGCCTTCATTGCTTATGTATATTAAACCACAGCGCGACTTGTTTCAGTGTGACAGGGTTCGCTCACGACCTGCGTCGTCTCATGACATTTCCGACTGATATTCATGCAGTAAGCGATGCGACGTTAATTGCGCGGCAGCACCATATTCCCAAATCGACGTGGAGAATGAACGCCGGTGAGGCCTGATTGATTAACAAAGGCAAAGAACGACAATCTACCGCAAGCCGAGCATATCTAGTCTTTGAATATAGGGTCAGCTGCTATGATTGAAGGATCCCAGCCCTAGCCTCATCTCAACATAGACCTATCAGGACAGGCGCTTCTCGTTAAGAATCCATCCTGCAGGACCCCAGCTTGCATTGCTTTAGCCTTTCACTCGGAGTAATGTACACGGATTCACGCGATATCCTGCATGACATGTCACAAGGAGTTGGTAATCAGCGATGCTGGAAGGTTCAGAAGAAATTGGGAAGTACGCAGGAACCCGTCTTCAGTCACCTTGAAGTCGCCAGCTCTTTCCGCACTTTTAATGTGCCCCAGAGACCCTTTCGCGAATTCCATCGTCTTGTAGTAACCTTTGTCGTCTGCCAACGCTGATGCTTTGACTCAAGATGCATTTTCCACTGCTGTTGGGTCTTGTGAGTGCCGCTCTGGCACTCCCACGAGAGCCCCCAAACCTGAACCAGTCTCCCAATTCTGAAGCTGGACTCCGTACACTCCAGAGACGAGACTTGCCGATCGGCACTTGCAGCCCTTCGACCCCATGCCCGAACGGAGCGTGCTGTAAGTAAGATGTCTACCATGATTGATTGATCTAACAACGTCAAGGTGGAAGTAACGGCCTGTGTGGTTACTCACCTCTTGAATGTGGCACTGGCTGTGCGTCCAACTGCGACGCAAAAGCCGCATGCGGGCAGTATGGCACACCAGGTTCTCAGATCTGTCCTTTAAATGTCTGCTGTTCGAAGTTCGGGTGAGTCTCAGATCCCAGCTCCACTACTCGGAGAAGAAAGCTTGATATTCAACTTCTGACGCATCGAAGCTTCTGCGGCTCGACAGACGACTTCTGTGGTGATGGCTGTCAAGAAGGATTCGGTGGTTGCGGTCCGCCACCTACACCGCCATGTGGAGGATCGCAGGTTGGGAAGCGTAATATCGGCTACTACGAATCTTGGGCCAATACCCGTCAATGCCAACCGGTATGTTCAGACCTGGAATGACACTGAGAATAAGCTAATATCAGGATCACAGGTCAGCCCCGAGGATTTGAACTTGGCAGGCTTCTCCCATCTCAATTTTGCTTTTGCTTCTTTCGACCCGAACTCGTTCCAAATAACACCCATGGACGGAAATTCAGCTTCGCTTTACGGACGCACCACCGGCTTGAAGAATAAGTGGCCTGGCTTGGAGGTTTGGATCTCTGTTGGCGGCTGGTCTTTCACCGATCCAGGACCAACGCAAGAGGCATTCTCAAACATGGTTAGTACTAGTGTACAGCTTTCTCCGATGGCATGAGCTGACCAGTATAAACACAGGTAAGCACTTCAAGCAGTCGCCAGGCTTTTATCAATGGCCTCATTCAATTCATGAACACGTACAACTTCGATGGCGTCGACTTAGACTGGGAGTATCCTCAAGCCGATGATAGAGGCGGTCAGGAAGGTGATAAGGTAAACTATGTGACCTTTGCTAAGGAGCTGCGAAGCGCACTCGGAAACAGGGGGATCAGCTTGACCCTGCCGACCAGTTTTTGGTATCTGCAACATATCGATGTCAAAGGTCTGCAGGACTCGGTCGATTGGTTCAACTTCATGGCATATGATTGTGAGTGAAAGCCAGGAGCTAAGCTAGATAAAGATTGCGCGGACAACGGCTAACCTATTGATCTGCAGTGCATGGAACTTGGGACAAAGAATCCAAGTTTGTCGGACCCTACATTGCTCCACATACAAATCTTACCGAGATTGACTTGGGCCTTGATCTTCTTTGGCGTGCAGGGGTCTCGGCAGACAAAGTTGTTCTGGGTCAAGGATGGGTAAGTATACAACGACTGTTGCACTGGAGCCCGCACTTACTCGAGCTTTTAGTACGGTCGTTCATTCACCCTCACTGATCCTTCTTGCAATACTCCCAATGGTACGTCCCTCTCGCGAACGCCTTTCGTCCCACATGGAATCTAAAGTCTCGATTAGGTGTTTGCGAGTTCAGCGGAGGTGCCAATCCAGGACCTTGCTCCGCTACATCCGGCATCCTGGACGACCAGGAAATTCAGGACATTATCACAAAGAACAACTTACAGCCCGTATGGGACAAGACTGCAGGGGTCAAGTGGATCACCTGGGATAGCAACCAGTGGATTTCCTACGATGATGACGATACATTCAACCAAAAACGTGTAAGTGCTCACATGATCACCATGATACGGTGTCTGATCTCTGCTGCAGGAATTTGCCGAGAAGCGCTGTCTGGGCGGTCTCATGGTCTGGGCACTAGATCAGAAGGATCAGAGCAGCAGTGGGAATTTGAACAATGGCGTCTCCGCCGCTGATCAGTCAAATGCTCAGTCTCTCTCGCGCGATGCCGCCGCGAAGGCAGCCTGCTATGTCACCGATTGCAACCAGAAATGCAAAAGCGGCACCAACCAGGTCGCACAAATGAACGGGCAGCCAGGTCAGGTCTCAACGCGGTAAGGTGTTGATTGAGAGGTGAAGGTAGATGCATTACTGATAGGCCTGCAGTGACCGATGTCCAGCGAAGCAGTACCGCAGCTTGTGCTGTGCCGATGGTACTACCACGGGCAAATGTACATGGCGAGGGTTCCGAGGATCCAGCATGTCATGTATACAAGGGTGCTCAGATGGTGTGTGGTTCCAAACATCGAGCCTGGCGTACACAAAATTGCTGACAATATCCAGGCGAGACCGAACTCACTACTGACGTAAGCGGTATCGCTTTCAGAATAGCTCATAGCAGTTTATGCTAACTCCAGCAATGCAGACCAACAACCACGTCGGTAAGAAGGATCAGACTTGCAACGGAGGTCTCCAATCCTTCTGTTGCTCAAACTTCAAAGCTCCACCTTCATTGCAAAGTCTCGGCAAAGATGCAGCGGACGCTGCGAAAAGTGCGGCAGAAGCTGCAGCGCAGCAGCTTGCACTTGATGTGGCTGCAAAGGCATTCTGCCGCGTGGCGGTCCCTGCGCTTCTCGCACCTCTCGAGCTTCTTGAAGATCTCATCCCAATCTTCGGTATGATCCATGTTCCAGGAATGTGAAATTTCTGTGCTGACATTTATCCTTACAGGCGAAATTGCAGACCTCGCTGAGATAGCAGCCACGCCCGCACTGATAAAGCTATGCACGGACGAGCTTGAGAAGACCGGGAAAGCAGAATTCAAAGTCTTCGGCAAGAAGCATAGCCTCACCCTAGGTTTGTATTGATGTAACGTTGTTGTAGAATGTCACTGACAGGCACTCAGACGAGCCTCCACCAGTAACTAGCAGACTCTAATCATCAAAAACTCCATACTGACATGATCCTTATAGAAAGTTCCCGAGACAAGACCGCCCAAGTCGAGCCACGAGCCCGAACAGACGAGCTCGGCATGCAACAGTAAACGAGCGGATGGCGGCAGATGCATGCGCGCCATGACATCAACAGAGACGAATCAACCCGTCAGAACAGAGCGTATGCAATAAACACAAAGCTATAGCAAAAAGATCATCTGACAGAGAATTCTAGACCCCCATAACCCTCGCGGTCCCAAAGTCTGTGACGTTGGCGTGTATGGACAGGCTTGTCTTCACTACGCAAGCGTCATCGAAACACATGCAGCGTTTACTCCGGGTGTACATCCTCTGACTTGCGCCACGAGATATAACAACAATCCACCACACATCACTCAAAAATGGACGGACCAGCATAACCCAGGGTGGTGAGTGACCGTGCTGTGGACTATGAACGCTTTATGCTGATACATGCGAATCGATAGGTGGCAAGGCTATATCCAGAAGGCAGGTCAGAATTGTCAAAAGACGAATATCCACCAGCAGTCTTCTGGTGGGATCGCGACGACGACGACGTGATGATTCGCCTGATTCCTGGAACGCAGAACACCGGCGCTGGTAGCAGTCTGTTTGGTAACCAGGCTTTCGTCTGTGGCTACGGTAACAAGGATGGTCTGCCGCCCAGGTCGACGAGAAATCTGAGGTCCGACCGTGAATTCATCGTTGCCAATAGAAAGACCGTTGTCGAGACTCTGGACCTTACAGTCACCTTGAGTACTCTGGCACTTAGCTTCATCGGTACGGGGGCATATCCGGACTATGGAGTGACTGAGAATCCCTGCTGGCCCAAGACAGTCGTGGATGATCCGGGGTTCGCAATGCGAGCAGGTAAGATCTGCGACTAGATGGTTCCCAGTGTATGGAACAGATGCTAATCGATCTCTTGTGCCAAACAGATGACCCTTGGTATATTAGTGAGTACCTTTATCTCTTTTTGATCGCGACAATTGTGGCTGATACGAGGGCGCACAATTAGTCAATCCACAGTACACCACGTCGAGAGGTCTCTACTCCAAGCTCCCACCTGTAGCTGCAACTCAAGGCAAATATCGAGCTGGCTATCAGAAGCGTGACACAGACATCGTCTCACAGTACGGACGTGCTGCCTCTAGCCAAGGTGTCCCGAGCGGCGCGAAACCCTTCCGTCCAGAGAGTATTCTGCTCGACGACGGCAACAGCACTCGCCGCGCAACTGAGAACGATCTTGCAGAACATTTCAATCTGCGGAGATGCACTACTGCCGACTGCCGCGAGGAACTTGCACAGCACGACGTGGAAGCCGTACTACTTGATCCCAGCTTCGGCATACTAGGAGCCGGTTCTGCAACCAGCAGCAGCACCACGACTGCATATGTTGATGCTTGGGACAGTGGAAGTATTGTTACAGCAGTAGGAGAGACGACCGCTGTTTCCACACCAGCTGCAGCCAGTGAGAATGCGGCACATCTGACACTTTTGCTTCCAGCACCGACCGCAACATAATCAACGCAGTGGAGGGAAGTGTCTTTGGTGTTCGTCCTGGGGGTGGTATGTATGGAGAAGGATGAAGTTATCGTCGCATATAAACAGCGATGATGATGAGTAGAGAACTCAGAAGTAGTGACGGTAGTTGTTTGTCGTGATGGATACAACTCCATCATTAATACTGATGTACGAATCTACATTCGTTTTACCCTTTGGAGCAGCTGCATAAGCGAACACTCATAAATCGTACTTTTCTATTTCCACTGTCGAGTTGTTGTCCAACGCCTCTTTGATCGCACTGCAAACAACCAGAGTCGCCAATCCCGCCTGGGCCGAGCAGCTAGGTTTTTCCGCACCATGAACGACGTTAATAAAATGTTGCAGTTGGAGGTCAAATGGAACACCTTCAGCCACAGCAACAGTATCTTTGACCATCTCCGAATGCCACGACTTTGCGGTGCCTCGAAATGACCATATTGTCATGTCAGGCACACTGAGAGAAGCTTCTGAGCCAAACACACGGTAGAAGTCCATTCCAGACTGCGGTATCAGAGGGTTCTCGCCCGTACCGGCTTCAAAGTTGTAGGGCGATGGAGAGTTGTCGGATAGGATGAATGTGCCCACGACGCCGGATGTGAATCGCAGAGTCAATGCTGCACCCTCTTCAGCGTCAAATGTACGCCTCGAGATTGTTTTTTCGGCGTGCACGCGCGCGATAGGGCCGAACATGTGGTGTAGCAGGTCAATCTCGTGGACAAGATTGATCAACACCACACCACCTGTTTCACCACGCCGCCACTCGCCAGGAGCGTCAAAATATTCTAGCGGCTTGAAAGTAGTCCATAAACCATTGATAGCGACGATATCGCCTAGAGCCCCTGAAGCAATGATGTCTTTGGCAGTGACCATGTAAGGATTGAACCGGCGATGATGGCCAACCAAAGACCTTACACCTGAAGCCTCGAGGTGTGCCAGGAGTTCTTTGCCGCTCTGGATATCGGAGCTGAAAGGCTTCTCGATGAGTACATGAACACCTGCACTTGAGAGTTCTTTGGCAATGGCAACGTGTGTGTGGGTTGGCGTGCAAATGATAGCTGCTTCGGGTTTATGGACAGACGCAAGCATTTCCGAGATCGTTTCGAAGTGGTGAACATCTAGTTCTGTGGCTAGTGCTGCTCCGTGGGCAAGAGGATCGCAGATGGCCACCAGTGATGCACTGCTCGACTTTACAACGCTTTGAGCATGGCGAGGTCCGATTAGTCCAACTCCGATTATGGCAAATGTGATTGGATCCGCCAAAGGAGAGGCCATTGTTCGGATTGAAGATCTGGTAGACCAGAGATAGTTAATGAGGAGGAAAGAGTAGTGTACCGAGTATCAAGAGCTCCTGTGAACGAGACTAGTACAGCACGCATATACCTTCACGTTTCTAACGTAGAAGCTGCCACTCGCGCCAAGTGCTACTCGGAATAAGTCATTGCCGAACGCTCTTGCCGGTTTTCGGCCCGGGGCACCCCGCATGCGAAAACGAAGTTTGGCGTTCCAGAAACTCTGATCGCGTTGAGGTTAGTTCCACCGCATAAGTCCATTTACGTGGTACCAACCCTCTGAACGTTCACGATACCGAGCGCAAGCAGGCTGAGTAGGGGTATCTCGTGAGAATGGTTTAAAGCGGCTGGTGTGGCCTTTCGGCGTATCACAAAGATCCATTATGCAGATATCCCATGCGCAAAAGAACCAGAGAAAGGGCGCCAAATGTGGTCGATGTGATCACGTAAGGAACAGTGATCGGTTGACGATGGTCGACCAAATGTTGAACTCCAAGATGATTTGTATTGCTTATGGTCTGGGGCACATCTGCGATGTTCGTGAGAGATTCTCAGCGGGCCGAGATGATGGTGTGCTATGGGAAGACTCCCAAAGTGTGCGATCCATTGAGTCGAGGACGAGATCCGACGCCATGATTGGCTTGCAACAATCCGTCGAGTTCTGATCTATAGGGTTTGATGGTGAGACCGTAGATGCAATGTTTCTTTGTTCCGCGATGATCGACAGGTATGCCTTAGGCGTAAGACCCACCACGCGTTTGAAGCTCCGATGGAAATGGAACTTTGTCAAGCCGGCAAGCATAGCCATATCTTCCAGTGTAGGTAATGGCTGCTCAAGATTCAAGTTCTGTAGATATTGGCAGACTGCATCGATCTTGTCGCTTTCCGGAGAGTGCATGGGCAGCTCGGGTCTACAACGCTTGCAAGATCTATAACCAGCGCCTTCAGCCTCGAGGGACGTGGCATAGAACTCGACATTGGCTCTGCGGGCGAGCCGGGCTTTGCAGATGGGTCGACAGTAGATGCCTGTGGTGCGAACGCAATAGACAAAGGCACCGTCAGCTGTAGGTTCGCGAGTTATCAGAGCCTGCCAGCGAGAGGTAGACGTCTTGAACTCTTGCATAGCTAGGAGAAGTCTTAGCTACTGCGATGTTCGACTGTCTTGTTTGATCCTAGTCCGTTGATTGATGAGAGGGCTGGTTGAGATTCCTGGCTCAGCAGGACCCTGCCGAATTTTGTGGACAGATGTAAACTCCCGACGACCTGCGAAGTCTATATATTGTGGACATGCTGTATGTTTGATTCAGGAGCAATCGATGTCTGGCAAGTCGTGTTTACATCCGTCGTTGACAGCCGGGGGATCAAGGGGTCTGATTGGTCACATCCAGAGCAATTCCCCGCCACTCAAAAACTCGCTTCGTCAGCATCCTGTGACAGTCCCAGAACAGCAACGTCTTTCGTACCTTCAGGCTGTCCATGATTTACAACTTCTCGTGGACGTTGGAGTGCCGGAAGAGGATTCCGTGAGTTGACATCTAGTCGTATCTATCGACATAATAAGAGCAGTAGAGCCATTACGCTGCTATATTGGCTCCCTCCGTAAGAGGACAGTTCCATAATCACTCCAGACTTGCTGCCGAAAGGGTTCGAGAGTTTTGCCATAATGGCCAGACCAACTACATTGCGGTCGCATTCAAGTCCGCATCAACAAGAATCCACACCCCAAGGTCCCTTGAACCAAACTCCATCCCTAATCACCAAATGTCCTTCATCGCTGAACTCCACACCTTCCTCCTTCAACAAATCAAGTTTCTTGCTCTGATTAATCCCACTGGGAGCCTTTTTCCAATCTCCCATGAATCCACCGACAAATCCATTAGCTGCAATCACGCGATGGCAAGGTACACGCGGTGCAAAAGGATTATTTCGTAGTGCTCCTCCGATGGCGCGGGGAGATGTGTTTAGCTGTGCTGCGAGGATTGCGTAGGAGGTTACTGTGCCGGCAGGTATACAGAGGAGATGAGTATAGACGCGCTGATGTTGGATTCAGTATGAGAATCCAAAGTGAAGTTGGGAAAGATGGAGGGTCGCGCACTTTTTGGAATGCTGTAATTGAGGTCGAAGATAGCAAGGTGTCGATATCGGAATCCGGGGCATTCGTGGGTGCAAAGTATTTGCTGACGTGGGAGTCGGTTTGGATCATGTTTGATGCTGTTAGTTGGGGGAAAGATGGACAGGAGTTGACATCGGGTTCGATGTTCGAGATGTCAGATATATCATGTGAGAGTGGCTGGAAACAATGATGAGTCGAATTAGAGTTGAGCTCGGATAGAGTCGAACATGATTGGTGAGTTCGGAAGCAACGCAGGTACCGCACAGACATTGGATCAAACTATACCTTTGCAGAGATACTTCTGGCGTGAAACATATGCCACTCAGGTTTCTAGGCAGCTCTGTGAAGAACGAACCAATGTGTAGGAGGACGTCATACCAATAAGACGATAATGACTTTAAGCCCTTGAATGGCGAGATAGACAGTTCCAAACGCGAAATGGCTAGTCTTCAACATTAGCCGTCTGCCTCCACCAAAACTCACACTCTTTGCTCGCCCATGTGTCCTCGACAAGTTGAGCAACAGTGCCTACATGTCCACCACCAGCTCTTTCATCGTTGCCAGCGCCAAACAACATAGTCTTTTGCTCACCACCCCACACCTTCCAGACCGGTCTTCTCCATCTCCCTTCCACCGCGTTTGGGTCCCCTGTCAACACAAAACTGACAATGTAATCGTGAAACAGGCCTGCGGTATTTCGTTGCGTGTCTGAGATGCCAGTGACCGAAGGATCGAACGTTTCATACCACATTTGATCGCCGTGGTTTGCGCCTCCAAGTACTGTGCGATTGGTCGCCCAGTGATAGATATACACAGGCGGGTTCTCTGCCGAGGATGCGTGGACAGCGGTCTGCCGCACCGGGCACACGTATGCATAATGTCCATACGCAGCTTCCAGGCGTTTGTACTGCGCCCCCACATCCAAAGCCCTGGTCTCCGTATACGGCGAATCAGGAAACAAAGCAGGGTCAGGATATAGCGCATCTATCTCGTCCAAATCTGTTTCTGACAATTGCGGCAGCAGCGTCGACCAGAAGGAGCGGAAATCTGTTGATGTAGCGAGGCTTTTGGGGACGTACATGGTTCCTTCGTTGTGGTTGAAGCCGGTGAGGATGGGGACTTTGTTCCAGTTGTTGGAGATCCAGGCGTCTAGGGGTCTTCTGGGGATGAGTTGGCCATCGATGACAGGTTGCCATGCCCACCTCACTGAAGGGTTCCAGTGCGCAAACACGGTGTTGGAGGCTGAGACGATAGAAGCTTCGGAGACGTTGCGCAGACAGGGGAGGACTGAAGAGCTTGGGATATCGTTGCACCCAGTCTCTTTGAGCAGATGTTCGAATTGGGTCTCGTGAAGTGCTGAGTTGTAGGGGTGCAGTGCGCGAGAGGTTGGACCTCCCGATTCAATGACGGCTTTGTGGAAAAGAGGTTCTGGTGTTTTGATGTTCATGATGTGATGTCCAATNNCTACAGTCATGTCATCAGTCCGATACCTTGGGCAGCAGAGAAGGAAATAAGCACTTACCGAGTGCGCACCAGCACTCAATCCGACCAACGTCACATCCCCAGCATCACCACCAAACGCACCGATATTGTCTCTGACCCACTCAAGCAACACCACCTGATCCCATAATCCAAGATTGAGCAATCCCTCATTGTACGTTAATTCCGAATTTAGAAACCCGAGCGCGCCAATCCGATAGTTGAAGCTCACAGCCACGAGAGGCTGGGAAGCCCACCCTACCATACTAGCCGTGTTGTGCATCTTCGCAGTGCCACGATTGAAAGCTCCTCCATGGACGTACACCATAACAGGCACCTTCTCGCTCTTGGGCATATTGGCAGGTCGAAGAACATTCGCGGTCAAGCAATCTTCAGACCACACGTCTGGACCACCGCCTGGAGGNNGGAGAAGCTGTTTGCCAGGACATCTTGGACCGAACATATTGGCCAAGAAGCTCTCATTGCTGGGAGCCACAAGCTGCGGTCTCGCGAAACGGAGAGATCCAATTGGAGACTGAGCATACGGAACTCCCAGCCAGGCCTCCACAGAAACAGGAAAGTCTTCTTTGATAACGATGCCAGTAAGTGAAGCCTGTGAGATGGTAACAACGGGTAGCCTGGCAGTGTCGAAGCCAAGGATTCGTTGAACAGAGCCTAAGACTTGTTGCTGAACAGAAGCAAAGTTTGCTACTGCAAGTACCAGAGGTACGATTAAAGCAAAGGCAAAATGCCGTGATGGATTTGTATGAGACATGGCGAGTGTTATTCTGAACAGATGAATGGAGGTCGCAGGGTGTAACGAAGAAAGGGGTCTTTTTGTTGATTTTAGCAGATAGCTAGCACGACATCGGAGCTTACTCTCTGACCATGAACGTGGGTCAGTGGCAGAGCGGGCAACTCGGCTATGCTTTGAGATATTTTGCCAGTGGTCAAGTGCAGATAGAGGAGGATAGGGAGGGGTGATAGGTACTTCGATACTTTGTTATCGATAGGGCAGACGGCCTATCGCGGAGAAGCCTTCGGCCAGCGAAAAAGCAAAGTACGGCGGAGAGAAGGCCTGCTTGTCGATATAGATAAGATCTTCGGTTGAATCAAGGAAGACGCAAAGACTGACTCGAGAAAATACTGACTTCGATGAGATGATTGTCTCTTGAGGCTGAAGCACAAATCGTCGGAGTCAGTCTGCTGAACGCTGTCCATAGACCTTGAAACCGTTGTAGAAGTCAGACAAGCATCAAACACAGAGTCAAGGCATCGATACTCCCTCAATCGAAGTTTCTTGATAGGCCTGAGGAGTATATAAGTTATGCTCTAGCCCTAGTCTGTACAGAAAGAGGGGAAAGATAGCTTATCTCCTGACCACCACGTTCTCTTGGCGACGAAGGTATACAAAAGTCCACCGAGCAGATCTACACAGCTCAGTCCGTTCTCTCTCATGCCTCCAGTGTCTCTCGCAATCAGGCCGACTATGTCTTTCCCCACTCAAGAGGAAAAAATGTCGAAACAACCTCCTCGTGTCGACGACATGTCCATCAGGGAGAAATCTCTAGCCGCCCCAGAGGCCACAGAAATGGACCTCAAAGCCGGTGAAGTCATTGGAGACCTCGATGCAGCTGAGATCTTCCTCCGCGACAACAACCTATCCCACGCCTACTTGCACGAACTGCTTCAAGACGAGGCCGCTTGCAANAAGCTGGTCCGCAAGGTCAACTGGACGCTCATGCCACTCCTCTGTGGAACCTACATGCTCCAATACATCGACAAACAAGCATTGAGTTATGGTGCTGTGTTTGATCTGTTCACCTCCACAGGAACGACGTCGGCTGAGTATGGCTGGTTGACGAGTATATTTTACTTTGGGTATTTGCTCTCAGAATGGCCGAGTAGTTATCTGGCGCAACATTTCCCTACTGGAAAGGTGTTGAGTTGTTTTGTCGTCACATGGGGATCGGTCTTGATGTTGACGGCGGCGTGTTCGAACTTTACGGGTCTCGCTATTTGCAGATTTATTCTTGGCTGCCTCGAGGCTCCTATCGTGAGTGGTGTTGTGGTTCGCCGTTGTCCGGTTTGCTGACTTGCTGAACAGACGCCTTGCTTTATGCTGATCGTCGGCATGTGGTTCACACGAAAAGAACAACCCGCTCGTGCTGGCATTTTCTACTGCTTCAACGGGGTTGGCAGTATGGTCGGAGGCATCCTTTTCTATGGTGTCGGTCAACTGAACGGCTTCCCAGTCTGNGAGTATTTGGATCTTCTCTCGATCAAAATGCGAGCACGAAGCTAACGACTCTCAGGGGTCATCTTCTTGCTCTGTGGAGGCTTGACCATCATCTGGGGCATTGTTCTGTTCTTCCTCCTTCCCAGTAACATCATGACGGCCAAGTTCTTTTCGACAGAAGAAAAAGCGCTTCTCATCGCACGCAGCCAGACGAACCGAACTGGTGTATACAATAAGAAGATCAAGTTCTCACAGGTGAAAGAGGCGTTGCTAGATCCCCAGATCTGGATACTGTTCCTGTTCGTCCTGTGCAATGAAGGCATCAACGGAGGTATGGGATGACGTCCTTGTCTCTGCGAGCAGATGCTGACTTTGACAGGTTTCGCGAACTTCGGCAAGTTAATTGTTAAAGGCATTGCTCACGGCGATGCACTCAAGACAACGGCATATGGCATTCCCTCGGGAGCGTTTCAAGTCTTNTTTGTCTTTACTGGACCATTCTTGGCATCCAAGTTCAAGAACATTCAAACGTATATCATGGCGCTGTATCTCCTACCGACCATAATTGGAACGAGTCTTGTCTGGAAGCTGCCAAGAGACAACTCGAATGGTCTGCTAGTATCTTACTACTTGGTATGTGCGTAGGGTCAATGTTTGGTATGCAAAACTGACAATGACATANNGATCGGATCCTTTGTCGCATCTCTCGTCCTGGCGCTGCAGATGCCTGCCAACAATGTAGCGGGATATACCAAGAGAGTGACGTCGACAGCATTTGTGTTCCTAGCATATTGTATCGGCAACATTTGCGGACCTCATGCGTTCCTGGCATCGGAGGCACCTGTGTACCAAACAGGATGTCAATTCATCATCGCATGCGCAGCCATCCAGGTAGTGCTTGTGTTTGCGTTGCGTGCGCTGCTGATCCACCGCAACAAGAAGAGAGATGCAGAGTTTGGACCGGTGTCTGAGATTGACACGAGCGAGGAGGCGATTGAGGATTTGACAGACTTTGAGAACCCTCGATTCAGATATTCGTATTGAGGTTAGACTGATAGCAATTCTGAATTATCAAACAGCACGTTTCTCAGCCTTCTTGATGTCCTTGCGCAGCTTGCGGATTTCCATGTCAATGCGACGAAGAGCTTGTGCCGAATTGACAGCATCTATGACAGGGTCGTTGATGGCAGACAGAAAGGACTTTTGAGACGAGCGCAAAGAAGGAGGAACCAAGATGCCGTACCAGTGAAGTGGGTCGCNGAGGTTTCTTTGGTGTTGCTTCTTTGTCGTCTGCTGTCTCAGACTTTTCTTCGTCGTTGTGTTTTTCGGCCTCTTTCTCTTCAGACTCCCGCAGTGGTGTTGGCGGTGGTGTAGGCTGTTGACTGGGTATATCTTCTTGCTTTTCTCCGGACTTTTCATCCGACTTGTCAGTCGAGTCTTTGTGCGAATCCTTGGNNTCGTTGATGTCGTCTTTCTGATTTTCAGAGCGAGACATGGTTTGTCTTTGGCATCGACGGAAGCATGAAAGCGAGTGTTTGCCTGCATGCGGTCGTCGTAGCACTCCTGGCCATAGCGAACACGAGTCGTCGACTTGAAAGTGGCCTGAGCGAGATTGAAGAAGCCCGAGGAGAAGTGACGGGCTATTTGTTGTTGGGCTTGGAGGTATGAGTCCAAGAGGGTAAGGTGTTTCTCCCACAACGTATCTAGTTGGTCACGAAGCTCATCCACACTGGGTTCAGACGAAACCTCTTCCTCGTGTGTCATTGTGATGAATTCAGGGGGTGTTGATGGTATACGGAGAGAAACAGGACGACGGCCAATGACGGAGGAGACGCTGCGAGATGGAAGCTCCAGAGTCTTGGCATTTGGAGATCCGATGACGGAACTGTAAAATGGTGTTTGACCTTGGTTCAGTCAATAACAAGATGGTCTTGATATCGCGGCCGCCGTCGTTGCTACGGCCACTGCGACTCAAGCAACTGCCGTATCAGTCGTCGTTGCGACTCTTCACTCAAAACCACCCGCTCCTTCTCATCACACGCACATCGTCACCGCGACCGCAACTTCCATATCTGTCGCAACCTTCGCGGACCGCCTTCGTCCCGAGACAAACAGCACGTTTCTTGACGACTGAGAACAAAAATTATGTCAAAGAGCAGGTCTGGCTGGCTGCCAAATGGTCCGCAGTAGGATGGTCCTTCTTCTTCCTCGGGGTCGTAGCTCTCTACGGCATCAACCAGGAAGTGCTGGAACGAAAGACGCCTTCCCCTGACGAGTGGTCTTTCTTCTCGCGCAACCATTTCCGATGCGCCAATGCTGCCGTAAAGCCTGATCACGAATACACCGACTGGGCTCAAGTCGCCACGGAGTTCAGAAGATGCCTGGAAAGACTTGAGGATTCCGATATCGATGGCAAGGGCACCGCCCCTCTCGCCCCTGGACTGGACGACATCCGCGGAATTAACCCATCGGCTTTCGACATTTCAGACAAGTCATATGCTTGGAAGGAGGGCTATTTCCAGGTCGTTATGCAGTGCGCCCGTGCTTCGGAACACATCGACAACATGGTCCTCGACACTTCTCGCAAGATCGTCTTCCCCAAGGATGTTGTTATTGGGCCTTCAAACCCCAATCCTCGTCCCTGTCCTCCTGGTGCCGAGTCTGCTCCGCGTGAGGAGGATTGCGAGAGGGCATATGCGCCACCAGAGACTTTCTACCTCAAGGTCTTGACTGGTCTTGGCTTTTCCAGTCGTCAGAGGATAGAAGCTGCTCTAGCGTACGCCAACTGGCTCGAGATCAAGGGTTTGACCGACTCGGCTGATGAGACATACAAATGGGCTGTCGACATTGCCGCTTCTGCTCTCCCTGCACAGGAGGCCGTCATCGACAAGGATACTTCTATCCTCCGTGTTCAGGAGGCAACCCCTCCCAGCCCCAACCTCCTCCGTGCTGCAACTGCTCTCGCCACGCATCGAGCTCGTTCTGGCAATGTCACCTCTGCGCTTCCCATCTTCTTGTCTGTCCTGCGTGCTCGCCACGCCTCTCCAATCGACATTGCTCCTGCCACCAGATCGAATTACACACCTTTCTACGTCTCTGACCCTACAAACACTGACATTGGCTCCTTCATCAACATTGTCAAGTCTCTCTTCACGCCTCCTACCTACCCCGCCGAACCTCCATCCGGCGATGAACCATTCCTGCGTCAACCAGCATCCACCCCTGACTGCGCCGAAGCCGAGCTCATGCTTTACATTGGTGAGATCCTTTTCGCGACCGCCTCCCCCGGTCGTGAAGACGAAGGTCTCGGCTGGACCAAGCAAGCAGTCGCCATTGCCGAACAAGGCTCATCCTCCAACGATGTCCTGCCTGAGAACCGCGACAAGTGTAAGGCATGTCTCGAGACTGGTATCGCCAATTGGGGCGCCATGGTCGCAAAGCTGTTGAGGGAGTCGCAATCGAAGCCCGTTACGTCCTCTCCATGGTCTAGCTGGTTTTCCAATAGCCAGCCCGAGAGTAAGGAGTCCAAATGGGAAGATGAATTGCGTGCAGTCGAGGAAACACGTATGAACCTTATTGCTCAAGGCATCAACTCAAAGCTCGCTGCTGCCCCTCAGCGCACTGGCACTTTTATTGGTTGAGATGCTTTGCAAGTTCATTGCGTCAACTAAAATAAAAACATCAACGCTGCGCGCCTGGGTTCGAATACCTCGAGTGCATCGATAACCAAGACTGCGCTCTCGTATATATGGAAGCGGCGCTCACGTACCTTCAATTCGCATGCCCACAGCAACAAGCCGGTACATGCGGATTGCTCAAAAAGCTCCCTGCGTCATGGAGAAGAGGAAACATTGACAGATATTCACTACAAAGTGTCAACGCTTTTGCGAATTCTGGCAAGCAGAGGTGGTTTCTTCGTGCCGGTCATCGCCGAGCAACCCTGGCACAGTCGGACTCCAGCATTTTGCTCATGTGTAAAAGTAACCCAGCATCCTTCAACTCTGCAAATCGATCGAGATAGTTTGCAAGAATGTAAATCAATCAACAATTCTGATCATACTTTACATGCTGTTCGTTTGTTTCCGATGTGCTTTGTTGTCGATCTGATCTCGTGCAAGATATATTCTTTGTCCAATGCGATAGCCAACTCTCACGGTGTTCCCTTTGTTTGGTTCCCCGCCCCTCCCTCGCAAACCGAGCTTGTTCTCGCATTCAACTGCCTTAAAGAGAGTTGGTATACACGACACCGTATGTGATGAACGGATCGTAACCGATTGGACCATACAGAAGGGGCAGGTTTTTGCAGGCGCAGAGTTCGTCTCGAAATGGCCGTTCCACGCCACGAAAATGTCAAAAGTACACTGTATGCATCTGCTGCACTTGTCTTTATTTGCGGAAGCACTCAGAGTAGCGCAGTGTAACAATAGAGTAAATGAGGTATTGGATACATCCAATGCTCTTTCTCTTCGCTCGAATCAGGCTTTATCTATACAACATCCCCAACCTCTTCATGACCCAAAATTTTCCAACATCGTACTCATACCGATACTGAAAACTGCTGTTACACACGACAAAACACTACTCCAAAAACCCTTGCAGTGCATCAGCACCCATCATCGCGACGCCCAAATGCCAAGGTATATTGCCATTGCCATTGCCATTCCCATTTCCCTGCCCACTCCCAACACCTCTCAGTTTCCCAAGCAACCCCAACCCCCGAAACCACACCATGGTCTCTTTGAGGACGGTCTCTGGCGCCCTCGGCCCCAACCAAGAAACCACTCCGTCGGGAATGCGCGGGGGCACCACATCCATAAGATCCACCGCTAGTGCCGGAAGATTGTGCAGAGCATCTGGAGTACCGCGTTTGAGCAACAATCCAGAAGCCAGAGGGCGAGAAAGGGTGGAGGATCTTGTACATGAGAACGGCATCAAGACACCCCAAGTCTCGTCTGTCGAGTCGATGAGAAAAGCATCTAGATCTGTGGCTTGCAGCTGCAATTCAGGATTAGGCGTTTCGCCTGCAGGGGTGGAAGGTTTGGTGTCCCCCGCTTCTGGGGATGTAAAAGTGGAAGCTTGGGGTGTAGGTGCCGGCGTCATGAAGCCTTGGACTCCAAACCCATTGTCATTGTTGTTGGCGCACACCTGTAATGCAGGACTCACATCTACATCCAGGAAGGCAATACTCCACTGTTCGGCAGGTTTCTCGCGCCAGATGCGTTTCTCCCAGTCGCGCATGATGCCGGCACGGGCAACAAATATGCGATGAGGCGAGTTGCGGCATAGACTGAGTGTCGTGTCGCGCACTTCAGTGAGGATGATTCTGCCGTCCGTGTTGCTGAGGCAGTAGGAAGCTTTGTGGTGGTGTGTACCTGTGTTGTTTGTCCATGCGGCAGTCAACCAGCTATTGTCTGCATTAACGGCGTACGCAACATGCAAGACCTGAGCTTCCTCCAGCAGATTCCGTGGCGTGCGTTCCGAGAGTGCAAAGTTGATCTTGCGGCTTGGAGGGGTGGCGAGGTGGATACTGGGTGACGTGTTTGCAGGCCAAAGAGAATTGTGGTTGGTGCTGTGATCTAGAGGAACTCTGTCGTAGATGAATGAGGCAAGTGAGTTTAGCCATGTCTGGTCCGGCACAATCATTGCAGTCGGACATGCAATACGGCTCATAGGCACAATCTGCAGAATCACCGGAGGTGGGTCCTCGCGATCCGAAGAGTAAGCTATAAGCATGGCTTGAAAGCAACCACACAGATATTTGACCATGGACTCGTCTTGAAAGGGATTGATCATGTAGATGACAATGTTGTCTTCGAGATCGGAATCGTGGAGCAAGTCGCCGAGCGCGTTGCAAGCCGTCTGCATGCTTTGCAACACATTAACAATCGATGCCTCGCCATGTGAGCGGTATGACATCAGCCCATCTTCATGTTCTCCAGTCTCACCACCGATATAGTGCTTGCCAAACTTGCGAGTCTCGTACACCAGACGGATGTCCTGGAGAAAGTCGGCGACAGCTTCGCCCATGACACCACTGTCGGGATATAGAGCAAATGCTGCGACATCCTTTGGTCCATTCGCAGGTTCCAGACCGAGAGTGTCCCAGAAGTTGATGGCAGTCGGTTGAAGTTCCCACTCTTGCCCTGCTCGACGGACATGGACAGCCGGTGCAGGTATCGTGATGACAGAGTTGATGCCACCAGGCCGCCGCGGCACAGGACGTTGCTGAGTTTTTCGCAGCAGCTGCAANNTGGCCTGTTCAGCATGATAAGCAGCCATTGCACCAACTCTGGCAAAGTCACAGTCTTGGGCCTTTTCGAACACTTGTCGCAGCGCATCTTGAGCAGTTGAGTAGACAGGGGAAGACACAGTCGGACTATCCAGAGAATCAAGCTTGAGGGTCTCAGCAANAGTACTCTGTTCAGCAACAAGCTGAGCTATATCAACAAGGTCGTCGGCGGTAAAGTCAAGGACAGGCCAGATGCTAAGATCTTGACTTGGCGGTAAAGATTTGCACGGTGTCCTCCAGGTGGAAAGATTGTCTGAGAACTTGTGCTGCTGCTCTGTAAAACGATTCTGCGACTCTCTCGCGGCAACCAGTTGATCGATAACAGGTCCAGGGTCAGCCATCGCTGTCGCGTCAGACATGACACTTTCCACATCGCTCTCAACAATTGATTCCGCAAGCAATCTTGGAGTTGGACCTTCATCCGCAGAACCTCGCTTCCTTTTCCTGATGTCAAGCGAACGAAGACTTCCTTCCATGGACGAAGTATTCTCCGAGTCTGAATCTTGACTGGTCTCAGACTCAGAATCTTGCTGCGACATGTCTTCAACCCGAGGCGTGAATTTGGCTTCGGCCACCGTGGCTCGCCTTCGGGAAAGTGGATTGAAGACGCGTGGTCTGAAAGGCTTTTCAGGAAGTGCGATGCTGTTAGATCTGCTCGTGGCGTCTTCCTTCTTGCTGAAACGGCTGTCGAATTTGCCAAGTGCTCTATATTTGGCGTCAAAATGGGAGAGGTCGCCTTTGAATACCACAGGCAGGAACGTGCTGTCACGTCGCAAGCTAGGTACTTTATTTTCTCCTTGGTCTTCTGGCAAAAGCTTCTCCTTGATCTTCAGCGGGCTCAAAGGTGGAGTAGAAACAGTCTCCTCGGTCGCATCTTCAATCTCGACATCTGGATCTTCTTCCTCAATGTCCTGATTCCTGGCAAGCTCCAGCGGCACATCCTCATCGGGCTCTATCACATCAGATAGTGGTTGAAGCACAACAGCTTCAATTTTTGGCGCAGCATCGGAGATTGCGTCTGTCGTTTCCTCGAGCGGCTCAGTGATCGAAGGCATATTATTAACACCTCCAGGATTGTCAAAGAAGTTGAAGTCAGCATCCGTCACACCAGGGTTCTCGAACATTTCTTCATCAGCGTCTCCAAACAGATCATCAGTGCTTCCTTTGCGGTAATGTTCGGTGTCGAGGTCGATATCCGAGGTATTACTATTCCTCCTCATATCCTGATCCTGGTCCTGAGCCTGGTCTTGGGTGTCTTCGAGTAATTCAGACAATGTTTCGATAGGGTTGTCAGAGACTATGACATTAGGTATAGACGGGTCCGAGCAGATGATCGGTGGTATAGCGTCAGGGGGTGTCGGATAGATGCCATTGACGCTAATCTGATCCTGCACGCTGCGAGAGTATATGGGTGATGTCACAGACAAATGATCGGGTATCACTTCGTCGGGTGGGTTATTAGCACCTGTCTCCTTGTCTTTTTCAGCCTGACGAGTCTTTTGTTCCTGGTTCAGACGCTCTTCCTGTCCGAGAAACCAAGCTTCAGCAGAGTCCAGAGGGTTTTGGTACGGGTCTCTCGAGTCGAACCAATGCATGCTGTCGGTCCGATCTAGGGAAGGTGGCGTTTGGCGCGAAGGTATCTCCAAGCACAAGGGACCAGGCCATAGACATTCGACCTGATCTTGAGAGGTGGATGAACGCACACTAACTCTCAACCAAGAATCGTCATGTGGTAGATTTGATTGGGCCAACTTTGTCGCGGCCAAGTTCTTCCAGTTGTCATGTTTTGCGCGACGACTGAGTCGCATACGCGCTTCTCTGCGAGATTGGTATGATGACGCGCCGTCGTGGTAGTCTGGAAGGTCCAGGGNGGATGCGACAATGGCAGGGGTGCCCGAGGGAGCGAGGATAATGTTGGCACCGTCAGTGTCGGAAGCAATGGATAAACCAGTGTTGTTTGCGTGCGGAAGGAGAGCAAGTGTGCCCTGGCTGGTCATTTGCGCGCGGAGAGACAGCAGTTGATGGTCGCCCTCGGTCGGAAGGAGCCACGTCAGATGGCCAACGCGGATCGCACCACATAGCTGCGACAGCGAAATAGACAGCGAAGCCTCGACGGCAGCAAGAAACATGCTGAAAATGTGTTGGTTCTGCATGACGACTTTGGGGTCGCTGTTGGCGCGTGTCAAGGCGGCGGCCTCGAGTCGCCCTCGCTGGTGCACNNTGCATGTGGCATATCAGCAACATTTTCTAATCACACAAAGTAGAGTCTCACCCTGCCATCCCAGCTCTTTCATGTATTCGTCTGCGGCCTGGAAGCCTCCAAAGACGCAGACCTTCTTCTGCTGCACGGCCGACTGCACCAGCACCCGCCGCTGCCGTAACCCCAGCAGAAGCTCATTCCGCTGTTCCTGGTCATCCCAATCGCTCTTCTGGCCTTGCGTCGCGTCTTGGTGGTTGTAAATCAGGTAGTCGATGGACGAGTATCCTTCNNCTTCGAGTCCAGTCAGCCCCTTGTTTCGCTGCCCCTGAGGTCAGGGGTCACTCACTACAGCTTGTAGATTGGTCCAGCACGACTTGAGAAAGTCCATGACATTGTCACCGCCAGCGACATGAGCTGTACCGAGAGACTGTGTAGAGAATCGAAGGTCACCAACCCGTCAAGGTCATGGATTATCTCCGCCAATCACCCGTTCATGTGCTCGGACCACCAACCCCCACATCGACACCTTGACCTCCAGCTGCTCTCGGTCTCGCCGGTCCGTCTGCATCTCGCATGTGCAATTTTGCATTAGCAAACAATAGCTACATTGACTGTCCTCCGAGTGTCCTTTTTCACATGATATCCTTCCCCTTTCCCGAGCCTTGACACCTTGATACCCTGCTCTTCTGTGACATGCGGTATGGCTATGCCTCGGCTGCAATTGCTCATCTTGGCAAATCGTCACATGCAACCAAATCTTGGTTCGTCAATCGTTGCCGACCACGCATCACCGTATTCCTCCAATCTCTCCTTTTGTGTTTTCTATCTCATCACTGTGTAGAGGGGAAAAACTCTCCAATGCCCAAATCAGCATCCATCAAATCCATGTGCAAGAAGTCCGTCAAAGGTCGATTCTGTCCAGCAAGACTGCACAAAAAGGCCGATAGCGCATCTTGGTCTTGTCCCACAGCAGCCAGATCAGCTTCGTAATTAGTCTCCGCAGATGCGAGCGACAAAGTGCCATCGCCACGACAATGCCAACCGCTGAGTGTACGTTGCGAAGTTATGAATGCAGCAGCGACTTTTGCGAATGCGGCGCAGACATCATGCAAACGCTTTGCTGCTGGAGACAGAAATTTGATGTGGTCGAGGGAGTGCACTGTTTCCTGTAGTAACTGCAACTCCTCGGTGTTTGATGTTGCGATGGCGTGAATAAAGACGACGGTAAAGGGTGTGAATGATGGATATAGCAAAANTCCTGATCTGATCAGTTCTGCGCGGCCGATGTTGAGCGATGTGAAGAATGCTTACCAATTTACATATTCTGCCTGTTGCGGCACCGAACGATCCCTGAACTGAGCAAAGCAGCGGAGATGGTTCTCGAGACCAAGTCGTGCAGCCTCATAGCATCGTGGACTAATCTCAGTAGTGCTGCTTGTAAGTGGTTGGGCACGATAGATGACTGTCAGTACCGAGTAGCAAACAAAGTCAGCGGAGTGTGCCATTCCTATTAGACGTTCGTGGTAATAGGCACCAGTAAAGTCAATCTGCATTACCATCAGTCTGTGTCTGCGAGTTGAGAATTTGATGCGACTTACTGAGAGAAGTTGATTTCGAAGTGCAATGACCTGTGACGATAGCTCGTCAACCACACGACTTCGTTGCTCGAGCGATGAGTTTATGGCCGAGGCAGAATATAGCTTGTCATACACCTGTCCTTGAAGTCTCGCAAACAGGATAGTATCAAGCGACATCAAGTCCCACGGTCTCTGTGCTGGATTTGTGGATGGTGTGTAGAACTCGGCATCTATATCAGAATCTGGGAAGTTTGTTCCTCGTCCCAGGTTCAGTGACAGGTTCTTGTCCAGCATGTACAGCTGCCAGAACAAATGTCGCTTGATGTCCGCAGATTCCCGATCTTCGTGAGCAAGCGACGATTTGCGGTGGAAGCCGAGTGTATGGCACATGGTTGCCGCAGCAGAGAGAAAGGTCCAGCTCAAGGATAGTTTACATTCCTCCTGTGCCTTGATTGCCTACACATCTGATCAGCGTTGATCATATTTGAGTGAACTATGTTTGCTTACTCCTAAAAGCAACGCTTGGATGTTGGGTATCACTGGCACCGTAAGAGTCTCGAATTTTTCGAGTCCGGCGCAAAAGCGCGTCTCGCAGAGGTCAATGATTGCCTGAGCATCATACTCGCGAAGCGCTGGATCTTGCTGGCTCCAATAATCGCGAATTACAAAATACAAGAAACCATAGAAGAAGGTCATCGAGCCTGGTGGGGGTGGTTCAAGGGGGAAGTAGACCTTCTGGCAAAGTGTCTCCAGTTGCGCTACTCCTCGGTATGAGAAAGCAACCAAAGATACAGAAGGCCGAGCTGTGAGCGTCATGTTAGCACGCGATGTTGTCGTCCCAATTGAGCAGGCTTACCTTTNTGCTATCTTGATCAAAGCGATTATAAGTGAGGCAGGTGGAAGCTCCTGCTGATCTACGGAGTCATACCTGACTCTTGTGCTAAGGTGTGTTTCGTGGGTCCGCGACAAAGCTTCATGTCGTTTCAGGCTGTCTTTCAACAGTGAGAGAGCGCTAGACAACTCGCTCGAGGGCGTTCCGGCAACTGCTGTTGCTGTAACATCGGCGACCTGACCTGCCTTTGCTGTTTGACAATTGAAGGATGATTCTCCCTCGTAGATGGAAATAGACTTGTTCGATGGAGTAGACGAGTCGATGACTTGACGCACGTTACTTTGAGCCTGGGGAGTTGAGACAACAGAACCCCTTGACAGCTGCTTGAGACTGGTCTCGATACCCTGCAGTCGTTCTTGGATCAGAGCAATTTGTCGCTCGTATTGACTGGTCACCACGATACGAGGCCTATGCTCAGCAGCTCGAGTGACAGCGGCTTGACAAGCTATACCCAGCGTCTGGCAACTCGCACAAGGGGTCTGCTTGTCACATTTGATCTTTCTCAGACGGCAATTCTCACACTGCGAAAGCCGTCAGTCTCAACTCACCCTTGTCGCGTTCTACAATGGACTGACGGCTTTCTGTAAGAATGAGCGTGGGGTCTCGGAACCAGACATTACAATTTGACGTGACTGTGTATCCTACACCATAATAATCTGTGATGGCAATACTAAAGGAAAACGAGTGTCCGAGAGACGGGAGACGCGTGTCCGCGACGAAAGTGGGTCTTGCCTTGGCATGTTTAGTCTGCCACCTCCTTTTCTCTATCACAATCCATCACATCAACTTTATGAGGGTCCTGCTACATTTCTATATTGTGTCATACAATCTTGCAGGTTCTGAGTCAGTTGTGATCCTACAAACAGGAAATATAATCTATATGCTGCACCGCTTGGTGAGGACATAAGAAACAATCCAGCAAAGATCTGCTATAAGACACCATGTTTGTACGACTCTCTGTGTCAATCGAACCTTTACAGCCCGATCACAGATCACTTGCTCATTCACACCGAGGTGTGTAGTGGCGCAAGTACTCTCAAGGGCACCCAACCCTGGAGTGCACGCCCACCACGCAAAAGCGCTCTGATTTCGCTCGGATGGACCCAAAAGAAGACCAGCATTGTACCCAGCATGAGGACAGCATCAAAGACATACAACGTCCACTCATGCTCAACAATATACCCACTGCTGCCTCCCTGGACATACTCAATCAACCGATAGAGCGAGCGAACCAAGATCATGATACTGCCAGCATACAACGCAAGAAGGTGTTTCTTCCAGGGCAAAGGCATACTCTTGACTTTCATTGTCGGATTGCTTGACATGCGACGATGGAAAACCACAGCCGACACCATAAAGAAGCCAAAGAACAGCAGTTGAAGTACCAATCCTCCGATAATGATTTTGTTTCCAGAGGACATGCCTTGAGCAAGCATACCACCACCAGCGCTCTGTGCGAGGAATGAAAGCACATCTCCCATGACGAAGATCTTGGTGAGCAATTTTCGCTTAATCAAAGAGCGAGATTCTCCTTCTGTAAGGTCGAGGATGCGGCCGAGTTCCATGTATATGCTTGCTGCGAAGAGGGTGGGTGCGAGGAGCAGGAAGAGAGATTGGAGGATATATGGCATCAAGGTGTAATCCGGGTCTTGGCTTGCAGACTTTGCTCGAGCGGCGTATCCGATTACTTCGACNNTGATGCTGAGGTTAGGCTTCAGGTCCGACGAATATGTATTATATGTGCACGTACAGAACCCGCCGATGACGAAGGGGATGAAGAACCAGGTCCGCGTGCGGAAGAGTTGCCAGGAGTGGAGGAGAGTGACGATGATGAAGACGAGGCAAGAGGTTGCAGCAGCTGCTTTAGACGGTACGTATTCGTAGTATGAGAAAGCCATGCTGATAAAATAGCTCTTAGGAGAGGTAGAGTGATCAAGCGTATCGAATTCGTTCAAAGTAGACAAGAAACCAAATGAGTGCTGAAGAAAAGTCGTCGAGAAGGAGACAAGATAGCAGAGCATATATGGCCATCGGCGTGTTCAAGGACACTGACACTTACTGGTGGCCCTATGTGTGGACGTCGTATTGCCGTGTTCTCAAGATAGAGCAGGATACCCAAGAGCTGCCTACCGAGATTGTGTTCCTTTGCGTATTGCGTATTCGATACGACGTATACAACGGGTGATGAAACACGACAGGCATCTTGAACACAACAGATTTCACCCATGAAATTACCATCCCGACGGACGCCGTTGGTGAAGCCCCTGGTCCAACCAGAATCGAGAGACCCTTCTAAGATTATCAGATCATCTCTACAATTGGTCCACCAAATCGATCGTGTTCGGAAATGGCGTGTAGCAAGATGGAGGGTTGGATGGTGGAGTCCTCGAAGGGGCTCGGCTGTTCCTCGGGTCGCGATTTCCAAGGATCTTCCGCCCTTCTCTCTCCTCGCCCTCGAGGATGAACATCAGAGTCGAATCAGTGGCACAATCAACAATACGAGTACCCCGAGCATCGAAATTGTGTCTTTCTAGACCATCGCGACATCGCACTTGGGTTACTCGACCATCGACAAACACAAACTCGCGACCGAGCCGGCCGTCGAGCAACACGTCGCACACGTCTAGAGCTTCACATCTTGCGCGCTCCGTTAATTGAGAGGCTTTATTCGTGCCACAGATGAGCGACCCCGATGCGTCAGGGGACGTGTGCTAGAAGCAGGAGGAGAAAGAGCAAGGTCATAAACATTGGCCCATCGGAAGCGAGGTGTACCTGCACCATGGACGCAGATTGACAAGGATCTGTCAAGCATATATTCTGTTTCCACATCTCCGATCCGCACTCTTGTAAAGCAAAATGGCATCATAAAGAGACTAAGAGGAAAACCTCGATGTCTTAGCAGGTTCGTACGGCTCAACATGCCGAGCAACCGTCCGGTTGTTGAACAGCAAGGAACATAAACCTGCGACAGTTACATGCCGGATGCGAGCGAGATCTGCAGGTAAGACTTCATAACGGTTCCAATGCTCTGGCCTTCGATGAAAGCAGGACCCTTTTCCTTGACCAAGTCCATTGTGGAATCTGTCAAGGCCAGGTAACCTGGGGGATGAACTCTGTTTCAGGGAATCGCTAGCCAGGTCCTGTTTGTGTTCGCTTCATGGACTGCGCTTCGTGCGGTGTTGCTGAGTGAGGCCTCGTCCTCTTCCTTCTCTCCGTATCAGGTTCACCAGAGTGGATGTCAGCACAAAGACCACAAATACACTGCTGCGCGACGTGAAGTACCTTGCATTGCGTTTGAGATGACACAAGTGGGAGGTGAACTACCTTTAAAGGGTAGGACGTTGTGTAGGGCTAAACGGTGATATATAGAAATCTGACGCCACAATCCAACGGTCTTCTAGAGCTCGACTTCGATTTGCTTCGCCAGTCAACCGAGCACCTAGCCAAGTGGTACAGTTCTACAACGATCTATACGAGGAACTGGTTCAAATGCCATGATAGCACGACCGGTAGCAGCGGCCTTGCACTATCAAATTCTTCGCTGAAACATTGGATCGTTCTGGTCAAGCCACACTCAGGCATGCTATATAAGTCAGCTTCGCCATGCAGCGCCATGTCAAAGAGCGACCGCCCTGAAATTCTACTACACCCAAGATGCGTCTTATCGACACTACGCTTCCGCTCTTGGCTGGCCTGTCCACGTTTGTGGGGGCCCAAAATGTCGACTTTGGCAAAGTCTATTCAGTCAAGCCACAACTCAAGTCAGCAAGTAACACTGCATCCTCGACTTCGACGGTGAAGACCTCCTCTGTCGCTTCCTCCATTGTCTCGGTGTTGAGCTCTCAGCATGCGGCAACCATGGCCGTCTCGGCCTCAACAGCCTCGACGGTCTCATCTTCGACAAAATCGTCAAGCTCCGCAAAGACAAGCAGCATTTCCAAGTCTTCAGCCACACCGTCTTCGAAGCAATCGTCGAAGAGTACACAGAGTGCTTCGAGCAAGTCGTCAAGCAAGTCCTCTTCCTCGAGCAAGCTGCCTACGACGTTAAGCACTAAGAAGGCAACATCATCGACCAAGCAATCCACTTCCTCGAGCTTGAAGACCTCGTCAGCTGCTGCTCCTGTCAGTAATCTATGCCCTGCCATCAACAACAAGGACATTACCGATTCCCGGGGCAAGGTCTACACTATCAAGTGTGATTCGGACACCAATGTCGGAGCTTTCACAAACAAGGCAGCCACCAACTCCTATGCTGACTGCATGACCGCTTGCGATACTACCTCGGGATGTGTGGCGTTCTCGTACGTCGGCGGCGATCTTGGAAGTGGAAGTGGCACGTGTTGGATGAAGAACTCTGCTGGAAGCGCCATTGCCGCTGGCAAGAACTACGTTGCAGGGTTCTTGAAGTCGACCACAACCTCATCATCTCCCGCCAAGATCAGCACTTCGACCAGGAAGGTCACATCGACCTCCGTCAAAGCATCGACGTCTACCTCGACCAAGAAGACTAGCTCGACAAAGGTCAAGCGTGCTACTGCGACGACATGCAGCAACCCCAACAATATCATGTACTCATACGTCTCCAACCCAGACACGCCCACACAGTTCCTGGTCGACACAACTCTAGCCGGCTTGGCTGCTGCTCAGTGGTATCCTCCTGCTGGATACAGCACCAGCTTCACCAGCCAATTGGCGGGCCTCTTTGCACCGAACTACCTTGAATTCCAACAACTATCTTCTTACAGTCCTAGTGCGTGTGCCGCTTACTGTAATGCTCGCTCTGATTGTAATGCTTTCAACATTTATATTCAGCGCACTCCTACGTTTATTCCTGACAACTCTTGCCCCAATCCCAGCGGCGCTGCTCAAATCACCTGTGCGCTCTATGGCAGTTACGTGAGCTCAACTCAAGCCACCAACATTGGGCAGTACCGCAAGGACTTCATGGTCGTCATTCAAGGATCCAATGGATACAACCTCAACCCTGCCCCGGCATCGATCTCGACTTTCCAGGGTCCTAATGCTCTCGATGCGGTTGCTTACAGCTCCAACATTTATCTTGGCCAAAAGTACTTCTCTAGTTACGATGTGACTCAATGCAGTTCTTTGTGCAACACATACACAGCCAACAGTAAGGCCAATGCACAAAGCAGCAAGTCCTCGACCTACACTCCTTGCAACTACTTCAACGTCTTCAATCTCACCCTGAATGGACAACCCCAGCTGATGGGTTGCTACCTCTTCAGCACGTCTGATGCGGCAAACTACGATATCTACAAAACAGCAAAGGACTCCAGCAGTGGTACCGTCTACAATCTCACCAACTCATACGGCTATGCGCTATACCCTCAGGATAAGGGTTTGACCAGTGTCACCTGGACTGCTGCGCCAACTGGTAAAAACGCCACCTGCTCATCGCTTGGAAATGCTGGTGATTCTTACGTGGACTACAACGGCGTCACCTACACTCTTGGGTGTGGATATGATGTTCAGTATGCTGCTGATATCGGCAACCAGACCACTTCTGACTTTTACTCTTGCTTCGCTATTTGTGACAGTGGCGCTTATCCCGGCTGCTCTGGTTTTGCCTACCTCGGCAACACTTGTTACTTCAAGAACTTGGCCGGTACTTCTCGTACACCACAGTTGAACAACTACAATGTTGACATGGCTTGGCTGCCTTCGTACGCTGGCTTCAATGCTTACACCGTCCCTGGAACCGTCAGCTACACCACTAGCACTGCTGTTTGGGCCGGTCCTGGAAGCACCACTGTCACCACCATCAACGGTCTTGCTGGCACCGTCCTCGTCAAGACCTCAGGCCAGGTCCCAACGGCAACAACTACCACCTATGTCACAGTCACAGCCGATCAAGGCACCGCAAGCACCATTGCAACACAGACCATTGCGCCTACCAAAGGCTTCACCGGCACTGTTTCAATCATTTACCCGACTGCAGTCACCACCTGTGGTAACAAAGGTGCCGCAGTCGGTTTCTACAATAACCCAGTCCCCGGTTACCAAGGTACTTCGGCGTACCCAGCCTTCGTGCCCGAACAACTCAAGACAAGCACCCCCACAGCGTCAGCCACCGCTGTCTCGTACATTGCCGAGTACAATGACGGTTCAAGCGGTGCCACCGTCTATGGCAATAGGCAAAGCAACAATCAACTCTCCACCATCGCCCTCAATCACGTGTTTTACGTCTTTGCCGGCCACGGTACCGGATACTACTACATCAACATCCCCTCCGCCGACGACGTGGCATTGTTCTGGATTGGCCCTAACGCGCTTTCTGGCTATACTCGCGCCAATGCCCAATTGATTCAGAGCTGGAGTACGCCCACAGTTGCAACCCTTGGCTTTTACCTGACTGCAAACACGTACACGCCCGTGCGTATATGGTTCGCCAACGGAGGTGGTGTTGGAGGTCTGCAGTTCACTATGTTGGCTCCTGATGGCGCGCAAATCTTGCAGAGTACGACGAACAGCAATTCGGGAAGTATGAATGCGGATGTTGTCATGTTCCCTTGTGATAGTACCAAGGGTAAGGCGTTCGCTGCATTCGGCAAGGAGACTTAGATTATCTTTTCTTATGTCTATGCATGGCTTTTCTGTGGTTTCGTCTTTGGCATCTGGATAAATTTGCTCTTGTATACTCATAATCAGTAATAAAGGTTATCTTTTTGATTCGTTCTTCTCCGCAACATCATCCTGGGCTCTTTCACGTCAATGGCTCGAACTCAATACTTTGTACCCTTCCCATATACTAAAGCATGTAACGCGTATAGTTATAGAATTGCACAGTAGTCTTACGAAGCAGGACAGCTTCCACGCAGACATGAGTTATCGGTAGCTCTCTGTGGCTACCCCTGATAGTACAAGACACTATGCCTTTCTACAATCCAAAAATGCCTGCATGTTGTAGTAGGGGATATGCAGAATACTTCTTCCGCAACCCATCTTTATATCTCCTTCGTCTCCATCCACTCCTCGACAACACCAGCATAGTCCTCAGGTCTATACGCCTCAAATACCTCCTTCAACCACCCACGCTTTCTCCTATACTCCAATCCCAAATCTCTCAACAACATATCCAAATACGGCACAGCGTCAAACACAAAATCAGGAAATCTGCCACCATAGCCGCAAGGATATCTCCAGCGCCCGAATCGCGAGTGGAGGAGTGCTGTTTTCTGAGCATCTGAGGAAGAAATGGGAACACGAGAGAGGGAAGAGGAGAGGTAGGCGGTTATCCACAAAGCTTGGAGGGAAGCGCAGAGCGGGGTGGAGATTGTTGTTATCATGCCTGCGAAGGCGATGGCCGGGTCTGAGGTTATATCCGATGGGGGAGCCATGAAGCGGTACAAAGTGAAGGGTCGGGATGTTGCGTCGGCAGTAGTGTCGCCGCCTGGTATAGGCGTGCTTGGCTGTTTTTGTAGGCGAGGGAAGCGCGACAGGATCTCTTTATCTGCTGCTTCAAAGTCGGCTGTCGAGGATGAAGATAGGGGCTCACTGCATGGAAGTCCGAGTGCGGCGTCTAGTCCTTGTGGTAGGAACCTCATCGGTGGTCGTGCTTTCCATCCTGTAGCGCACACAATCGCATTTGTGATCAGTCGAGTGCCATCACTGAGTGATACGGTGTTTTCTCCCAGTTCCGCAACATCCGCAATGTACACTTTGATCTTGCCGTCCCTCACCAGTCCCAAGAAATCGCCTTCGAAATTCAGAATGCCCAGTCCACTCCCCGTCCAGAAGGCTGATTGCCATGGCTTCAACTTTGCCGTTTCTTGATGCTTGTCATAGCCCATCAACGTACTCGCATCCGTGCTGAGCACCCACCAAAATGCATCTACAATCTTCTTACCTAGCCAAGAGCCATGCANAAAGCTCCTTGTCGAGACAAAGCCATCTTCATCGCCCCAGATACATGGAGATAACCAAGTGAGAAAACGGCGGTGGACTAGTTTCTCCAACCATGCCTTGACAGGAGTTACATAGGNGGGCGCCATCCATGTCGGTCCTTGACCCGAAGAGCGAATGACAAGGTTGACAGGTACACTACGAGTTGCGCAAGCGTAAGCGACATCCCAAGCTGATTTTGAGCCACCCAGAACTGTGACTGTAGTGTTTTTTGAAAAGAGTGCTTTAGTGTGTTGAGGAAACTCGCGCGAGTGGATGAGTAAGCCAGACTTCTCGAAGTCATCTGAACCAGCGAAGGAGGGGATGAACGGTGTAGAGGTTAGACCTGTAGCTATAACCAGTTTCTTCGTTGACAAATTGGTCAAGTCATTGTTGTCAGTTTTCAGTGTCCAGCTTCCACCACTGCTTGCTTTTGAGACTTCCAATACTCTGATGTCGAATCTGGTGCGCGAAAACACTCCAGACTTCTTTGCGTAATCACTCAGGTATCGATGGATGACATGCCCAGGAATATGTTCACCAGCTTTGACGCCATAGGTCTCGGTGTCCATCGGGAAATCAGGGTATTCATATGTGCCGAGCATATTGTTGGATTTCAGATCCGGGTATTGACGTCCTTGACTCCATACTCCACCGATAGTGGACTGTGCCTCGAGGACAATGAAGTGAGCACAAGGGTGTACTTGCAAATATGTGGCAGCGACGGCGAGGCCGTACCATCCTGTCACAATTCAGTAAGCATGACCTTGTACTAATCACATGGTGTTTGACTTACCTGCCCCGATAACAACTAGATCATAATCGGTCATGTTTAGGACAAGAAATCTGTGATGAGAATGGAAGGAATGAGAGTCCCAATAACAGATAAAAGTTGATCCGGTCGAAGGAGTCGGAAGGATTTATGCACTGATCGCAGCTTATATTGACCTGCATGATTTACGAGATCCGTGCTTGGCGCTTATCACCTTTTGTACCTCGAACATTGAAAAGTGACAAGGGATTTTACTGTCTCCAGAATTCGCCAGACAATGTCAACCCTCCCAATGTGCGAAAAACAATCACGACGCAGCGAGAAGAATGCAAAATTCCTTATATAGCAGGACCATATCCACAGAGAGAAGGCTATGCTCAGACATCTCCGTGGTGGCACCCTGATCTCAAGAGATGACTATGCATTCCTATAGCTGATCATGGCACAACAGATCAGGAAGGAAGAGGGGACACTTATAGGCTACGACTGTGTTTTGCATACGGAGAAGACGGACAATGTTATTTTGTCGAAGCCATCAGTAGATAGTTGGAGCATTCATATGCCAAGCTCGGCTAAAGTTACTATGTTTCGACAGCATCACCTTCGGGGCTCGACTCAACACTGCTGTACGACTTTCCTTTACAAACTCCTCGAGGTCCTCCAGGAATGTCTCAGTCTGTTCAATAGCCGCAAAATGTCCTCCTTTATCATGAGCTCGGAAGAAAGTCAAGTTGCCAGTTGTAGCAGCCCATGCCTTGGGGACCGGGTACAACTCGTATGGATAGTAAGAGTAACCGAATGGCTTGATCTCAGGGATCTTGTACTCAGACATATTATGCGGGTTGCCATTGAGACCAGGGGTGTAAAACTTTGGGTAATGACCGTGAGCAAAAGCAGAGGAAATTGAGGGAGATTCACTAACGATACGGTAAGGCCAGAGGCATGACACTGCACATCGCGTGAGCCAATACAAGCTGACTGATTCCAGAATCAGGGAGATAGGTGGATCTTCTTCGGTCCATGCGAGGAACTTGTCACCAATCCTGGTCAAAGGTCAGAATTGAACCTATGTAACTTATGGTCATCATCAGTACACTTACCATGCCAGCAAAGCTACAGGATTGCTGGATAGCACAAGACCGATAGTGCCAGGTTTAGTCGCGTGTTGAATAGCGTAAGAGCTACCGATTTGCAGAAACTCGCGTGCTCTGCGCAGGCCATTGTGCTCGGCATCTGTGACTTCGTGCTCAAGACGCTCGGGTTCGTCTTCCATGATACAGAAATTGACNNTTGTTGTATTAGTTGGACAACATGTTCAGTATGGTTTCTCTCTAAACTCACTATGGATTGCTGTGGGATCTTAGCATTACCTCAAGTACGAAACGAAAGAATGCTTACCTTTGCATTCGTCATACTTTGCCGCCATCACTCTGGCAACTTTGCTTCCGACATCACCGCCTTGGACCATGTATCCGGCTCCGAAGCCGAGGCGGAGCATCAGCTGGTTCATTAGCCTGGCAACATCCTCTACTCTGAACTCTTTATCGATGGGAGGAGGGCTCGAGAAGGCATAGCCAGGCAATGATGGGACCACAAGATGGTACGGCAAGTCAACAGAGCCATACTTCTTACGCAACTTATCGAGCATAGGTAAGAACTCCAAGAAGCTGCCTGGCCAGCCATGAAGCAAAAGCACGGGCACTGCATCCTGTCTTTTGGAGAACATGGCAACAAAATGGACGTTAAAGTCGCACAGCTCATCATCAATGTTCATGTGAAAGTGATCGAAGGTGTTGATGTGTAGTTCATGCTTGCNGCCTCGTGTAGGTGTCAGACGCAACGTCTGGTTTGATGAAGTGACTTACCAATCGAACGTTGTTTTCCACTCTTCCACTGCCTTTGTCAACCAGTCGTGCCGCATCCCAAACTTGCGATCTCCATCGGGTAGATTGGTCTCATAGGTGGGCTCGGCGATGGGCGTCGTTCGAAGAAGTAAGCCAAGCTGCTCGAGATCGGCATCGGAAATGTGCACTGTGAAAGAGGTAACTTTGCCAGTAGCGTTTTCAATAAGTGAATGAGCCATGACTGGAGTCCAAGAAATTTCTTGATTGTAAACGTGGCGTTCAGGACACGCAAGGTCGACACGCTGATTTATGTTGATGCTCGACCCCGCTCGCTGACATTCGTGTGGCACATGTAGCTCCAGAAGCTGCGGTCATACATGAGCAAGACAACGAACTTACTGTTCGCCTAAACCTATCTATTCAGTTTTGCGACAGGGTACACCCTTTCGACGCGCAGAACTGGCGGAATTGAAGGGCAAGATGCGGATGACACCATTTCAGCGATACAAGGAGGTGGCACCTGTATTTCAAGGTCTGGAAGCACCTACGACGCGATGATATTCTGGTCATGTAAAAGGCTTTTTGGCGTGAGTCGCTGGACACAGCCCGAGAAACATTTGATCATCCACCAAGTTCAGGTATTGGGGCCGGGCTGTCGTCGACCCGGAACAGAATTAGATTCGACGCTGTGTCTAGCTGTGCTCGTGCGGTGGAGACGCGCTCGGGGGGTTTCACAGGCCATGGCAAGATAGACGGCTCTCAGCGAACACGGTGTTCAAATCTTCTGGTTTTGTGCAAGACAGGTCAGCAGGTCAGGAAGGAAGGAACCGGATTTGCCAAGATGAATGCATCGCTGACTCAGCAGAGTTCATGCTTGGCAGGGCTTACAGCTTCCGTTACGCCCGGTCTATTTCCGCAACAACATCATCAGACCTTCTTGAACCAATCAGCTCTCCACATCGCGCCCGGGCATTGCTAAGAAGTTCCGCGGGAGGATGATGCTGTACCACGAGCATATAAGATGGTTGTCGCTGCTGCCACACTTTACCGCACTGGATAGCTTGCAACATGGATGAATATCAAGATGAAAAACTACCACCTCTGACGACTGTTCGCAACTTTCGTGACGTCGCCGGCTTGGTGATGGGCATCAAACCAGGACTCTTATATCGAAGTGCACATATCGGTAGGTTTCACCCACGATCTCTTGATGAGATTTATCGCTGATGATGTGTCACAGATGATGCAAGCCGAGAAGATCTTGATATCCTGCGTGAGCGACATAAAATACGATCAGTGATAGATCTGCGTGGCATGTAAGATATGCTGGGTCCAGGGTGTACCTAGTTCATACTGATGAGATTCAGGCATCCATGGCCCATGATCTCCACTGTGGGATTGCCAGCTAAACACGAATTCGACTATACACAGCAGTACCCTGATCAGATAGCCAGTACGAGCATACTTGGCCTCAACTTGCACTATATCGGCCTTGCTGGTCCGCAATTCGGCCGCTATATAGCAAGTCAAGTGGGCTTCTGGGACAAGGCGAAAGCTTTCGCCGAGATTGCCATCTCGCCAGCCAGCGGCATCAAGAACTGGAAAAAATTCATTAACGCCAAAATGTCCAAAGGCCGCATGACCGTACACGAGATCATCATCGACCACTCATATCCACAAATCAAAGCTGTCTTCAAGGTATTGGCAGATCCATCATCATACCCTGTCTTGATCTTGAACCAGTACGGCACTGATCTTGTGTCACTGATTGTTTCCTTGATTCTGTTTCTCTTGCACGCCGACACGGAGAGCATACATCGCGATTACATGCAGACTTACGAGGACCTGGCCAGTATCAAACAAGAACGACTCGAGTACAATAGAACGATGAATGTTTCCAATGACGCTCTGGTCGAGCCTTTTCTCCCTTTTGTCAGCTGTCTAGAACAGCACATACAAAACAAACATGGTGGGATTGAACAATATCTGCAACACATCGGTCTCACTCAGAACGAGATTCAGACCTTGAGAAATACGCTATGCTCTGGTTCGCGGCTTTCTGAAAAGCAAGATTGGCTAGTTGATATCTAATGCCTACCACTAAGTATTATCTTACTACCTCTCTGTGTGCAAATGAAAATGTCATCCCTGCGATCGATTGCTCTCTCTCTCTCTCTTTAACTAATTGTGTTGTCATAAGCTGTAACAATACACAGTTTCTTTTGTATTGAAGGTGTCACCATTGACAATCTAATACATCGTTCTCAAATTTGATGTTTTCGTCATGCGTATACGATTATCCTCCGAACTGTTGTCAGGCTCGGGCGCCAACATAAGCCTTCCAGCACCACCGACCATTTCATTCTTAGTCTGTAGAGAACCATGTCCTCGCTGCCGCCACGTTGTGGTCGCTATAGCCTTCCCCGTGCGCAAGGCGTTTTGAAGATCGAGTCGATCTCGTGACAGATCCTCAGTCTACTTTCGCTCCGAAACTCAAGGCCAAATGCACAAAGCTGCGCAAGAAATGGTTCTGCTGGTTGCTTGACCCAAGATTCAGCAACATCGGACGAGGTTCCTTCCGTGGAACCACCCAGCGTGTGCAGTCAGTCTACGCCGAATGGCTATTGGATCCAAGCGAAGTGGCTACTGAAGCAATATATGCGTCCATGCGCCGCACTGATGGACACGTCTCTCTCGTCAGCGCTTGAGGTTTGCAAGGCTTACTTCCTGACGGACGCAAAGTTTTGGCAACAGCCAACTTTTGGCTCACGGCCATCTTTGTTTCATATTTGCAAGGGGTTTTGATGGTAAAACATAGACAATGAGTCTTAAATTCAAGTACACCCTAGAATTCTGGATTCCCATACTCATGTATATTCGAGAGAAGGCTCGATATCTGCGAAGATGAATGCATCGCTGAGTCACCCGTGTTTCTCGAATGTGACCCTACACTCCAAGTGTTCCCTCGATCCCTGAGAAGAACGAAACTTTAGACACCAATACTACTGAGGCTTCACTTCTTGCGGATTACTGCGCGTAGAACTTGATATCGTCCAGATGCACATAAGCATATCCAGTTGGACAGAAGACATCAATCTCCAGATTGCCGTAGTTGTGGGTTTGTGCTTGGATGTCTGTGACGGTCACCGTGACCCAGCCATTAGTGCTACTGACCAGCTTCTGCTGATAGATACCAGCACCGACCAGACTGCTGAGGAGATAACAACCAGGGCTGTCGAACTGATACGAATACGAAAATTGTAGGGTATACTTGCCAGCAACGGTGTGAAGCGTTTGGACCGAATCAGCCCATTGATTCAAAGACGAGTTGGCAGAAAGCACACTGAATCCAGATCATTAGCTACAATCGAGAGCATGTTGGGATGTGCGGGGCTTGTGATATCACTTACAGATAGTTATTGCCGGAATGAGCCTGCGAGGGATCATTGATAATCTGCCAGCCACCAGGGTTAGGCAATAGCTGCCAACTCTCGCTACCAGTTCCACCTTCAAAACCTGGCCTCTTAACGATGTTCACAGGCTGTACGGTAGCAGTAGACACGACCACTGTTGTCGTTGTAGTAGATGAGGTCGATGTCTGAGTCTGTACACCAATCGTGACCAATGTACTGTATGGCGTCGCAGCGGTGGCAGTCGTGCTGGTGGTTGTCGAGCCTGTAGCAACAGCGGAGCAGGCTTTGGAGATGCGAGAAGGAGACCAGGTCGAAATCGACACAGGTGTTGACATAGCCCTCTTTTTATTAGCGGGCGGGATTATCAATGTGGTAGTGCTAGCGACACTTGTCTGAACTTCTGTGGCATAGGAAACCGTAGTTGTGATGCTGGTCGAGGTGGAAGTCACAACTGACAATGCCGGTGTGCTCACAATGATTGAGGTCGAGACAGGTGGCTGGTAGTTGATGTAGCTGGAACAAAAATCTGCTCCATTGGCGCTGAGATATGGAACGTCAGATGGACAGCTCACATCGCCTGTGTTAGTAAGATTGGACGAGATATAGCTCTGATCGATTGTTTAGTGGGAGGTGCCACGCCACTGGCCTTTGTTAGTGGCGTAGGAAGCGTCCCATGCTTGGGTATACATCGAACTGCATAGCATGTCAATATTTGTCCATCCTGACCGAGGAGAGGAGCCTACCAGTATTGGCCTTGGTAGACATTGTCCTTGTACAGCACATAAGTGTTGTAGAACTGACAGGTCTTTGGACTGCCCTTTGACGGAGGGTGAGCGAAATTGTACGCGCTTTGAGCACTTCAATCACCTCCAGTAAGCAAATGATCTCTTGCCGTCCAACAGGAAACTTACCTGCAAGCAGTGGCGCAAAGGGTGGTGTCGAAAGTGCCAGAGGTGAAGAGTTTGGCGCCCATGTAGGTATCCTACTCGCTTGATCAGCGACTTTCATGCGGTCGGATGTCACCGAGTAATTCACTTACAGCACCATTGCAATTCAAAGGAGCATTTATCGCTGCACCAGGGAGTGGCAGATTATCAGTGTATCCAGAGGAAGTTGAGACGACCATGTCTCGTCTGCTCAAAGAGTTGTCTTGGGGCAGAGGATCGTCATTGATACTGGCTACTACTTCTGATATGGCAGCCTGCTGATTGTAGTTTGTCGAGTTATCAGGCGCGATGGTTGGCTCAGGACTGTCATCTACTAGCTGGAAGCCGATATCCTGCCGACGGGCAATGGATGGAGCGTCTGAGTGAATGTTGTTGAGGGGCGAGCCTGCAACGATGAGACCAAAGGTCAAGGTCAGAAGCGGAGTTTTCATCGTGGAAAGTGAATTCGGATCTATATAGACTGGCTTGCTGGAGCAGAGGCAGGATACACCTGTGATATTTATGTTTGAAGCCTACCTGCGTTTGAAATGCAAGCAGCCGACCATTATTCCCTATCTGAGCATCCGCTGAAAAACATTAAAGCACATGCCCCGGGACCTGAACTTCTCAGCGCAGTCTTGTGAAGTGTCTCCAAGCCACACTCTGGACTCGTTCGCGTTCAGATTGCGTCTTGCCCACGTGCTCTAGTGGACCACTGAGCAAATCGCAGCAATCGCGCAAAGACAGCACGCTCATTGATGTAAATCGTGTTCATACACGCGTGTTACTTTGTCTATGGTCAGCGCGTCCCATAGGCAACGGCAATCCTACGCTTGCGCTATGCATAGATGTTATCGGGTGTGTGAGCGGGTTCAGGTGTCTAGGAGAGTTTGTCGTATCTGAATCTTCCGAAATAGGACTATGCTCCCTTAATATCCATTGTCCACCGGAATTGCACGTGAACCTGCTTTAGCATTACCTATTGTTCCATGGACAGCTAGCTCCAAGGTTGGTGGTTCGACCCGATTTGACGTTATTGTTCCAACCGCATGGCTGGATTAGTTTAACGGCTCCGGTTATTCTTACCAAAATCCTCGTTGCCGCTTGTAATTTGACTTGACGATATATAGTTTTGAAGACATCAGGCTCGAAAATTGATCAAACAAGCTTCTGTCCATTTCTTGACTCGAGCGCATCACAAGCGATCCAAATTCCAGCCAGATGAACACCCGCAAATCAAAATCCGATAGCAGCAATGTGACAGAAAATGAAGGTGGACGCGAAGGGCGTAAAGATGGCTGGCTAGATAACTCAGGCCAATACGAGCAACATGACGCCCGGTCTGCTGCCCTCTTCCCCCATGTCTCAAACGATACCGAACCCAGTTGATGTTGCCGAAATCATGTAGTCGACAGAATGGGAATGGCTGTGTCGCTTTGCTGCTTGTCTTCGATTTGTGACTGGCGGTGTTCACCGTCCCAGAGCGTGATTCACCAGCGGAGGCACAAGCTAAGACGCCTTCAGCTATTTTTACGCGGAGGTGACGAGTCCATCGAGGTGTGAGCAAGGAAGAACGAAACAGAGACAGCAGCAGAGGGTGGTGGTGTAGAGGCGGATGGAAGAGCCCCGCGGCTGATCGCCCGGCAATTGCCAGGCACACAGCTCCGACGACAGTCTACTGCTTTTGCGAGACTATCTAGATTGACGTACTCCAACACACCCGAAAGATTCATGGTCAACGCCCGAGAAAGTGGTCAAGAAGAATGTCGATCATCATTTGGTCGAACAGGTCATGGTGAGTCGCGATTTGTCGACGTCGACTCACACGCCTTCCACCGTACGCTCTGGCAAGCTGCGTTACTTACTAGTCGACTACACTCACGCAGTCTTCCGCTGATGGAAAGTGCTCTCCACCAGTTCTCAATAATCTCCTTTTGATTTATGACATGTCACCAGTGCTGTTCTCAAGCTACCACACTCTAAGATGTTCTTCTGCTGCAATCATCTCTCCATCTGAGCACAATACTGGACGACGATGCCACGAACGCGCGGTTCCTTCGAGTCCCTTCGAGTCAATTTCTCTTGCCTGATCAGCCTGTACAGTTGATTGCCATGTGCTCTTCAGCATCGCAGCATCAGTTGGTCTCCTTTGTTCCAGACCCCACATCGTCAGAGGTTACATTCCAACCGTATTCCGTATCATCGCGGCTTTGTTCGCCACACGTGGCCATGCGATCATTTGGTAGCATACCTTCAGTCTCTTGTCAAGCATGCCTCTTCACCGCTTGCTTCAACACTTGTTGTGTCTCGCTGATAACCTCCGGAGCACTTCTCGACAACCACAATTGACTTGCGTCGCCATTCTCAACCCAGCTATATCTCCATGTCGATATCATCATGCCTCTAGGGATCCTCGAGCCCAGAGCAAAGAAAGTACCAGGAACGGCGAATGTATTGGACCAAGACTGGAAACGAGACCCGACGTTGAAACGAGACAAGACGGGAAACATCATCCTTGTACCTCAGCCAAGCGAAGATCCGAATGATCCTCTAGTACGTTGGACAGGAACAAGATTGCTAAGCTCTCGCTGACAGATGTCCACANNGAACTGGCCGTTATGGCAGAGGGACCTGATGCTCCTGCTTCTTTGTGTCGTCGCCGCCATCGCAACAACAGCATCTCCGTTAGTCGCTGCCAATTCGGTCGTCCTGGCTGTTGTCTTCAAAGTCAAGTTTCAAGACGCTGCACTGCTGACCGCATATCACCTGTGTGGTGTCGGTGTCGCCAGTTGGCTATTCGTCCCGTTAGCTAGAGTATGGGGTAAACGACATGTCTTCCTTTTCGGTGCTCTACTCATGGTCGCGTCGTCAGCCTGGGGTGGCTCAACGCAAAAGAACTTGAACTATAAGAGTCTCATCTGGGCGAGAATCTTCCAAGGTATCGCACTTGCGCCTTTCGAATCGCTGGTCAATGATGTGGTTGGCGACTTGTATTTCGTACACGAACGAGGTTTCCGTATGGCGTTCACCAATGTCTGTTTATTTGGAGCTGCTTTCCTGACACCTGTCTGTGGTGAGTATTTCATTCTTCGCTGCTCTACAATCACTCGCTAACCAATCTCAGTCGGCTTCATAACAACCGACAACTCTCTCGGCTGGCAATGGTCCTTCTACTTCGTCTCCATCTTCATGGGCGCAGGTTTCATCCTCCTCTTCCTCTTTCTTCCAGAAACGGCTTATCAGCGCCCTCGCTACCTTCAACTCGACATCAACGTCGGTCCGCCCACATTCCACGATCCCATCCCACCACCGCCAAAACGTTCTTGGTCACATGGTCTTTCCCCCTTCAGCGGCCGCAAAACAGACGAAAGCTTTCTGAAACTCTTGTTTCGCCCATTTCCGCTGTTTCTGCAACCAGCAGTGGCTTGGGGTTGTCTGATGCAAGGCGTTATCATCGGATGGACAGTCATCGTCGGCGTGATTCTCGCACTGATCTTCCTAGGTCCACCTCTCTTCTTCACAGAAGAGCAAGCAGGAAAAATGTACACTGCAGCCTTCATCGGCTCGGTGATCGGCCTCGTCCTCGCAGGAATATACACCGAATACGTGACTCGCTTCCTCATCCTCCGCAACAACGGCCGATACGAGCCAGAATTCCGTATCGCGCTGGTACTCCCCACCTTCTTGTTTTCTGGCATCGGACTCTACGGTTTCGGCATCGCAGCCTCGGATATCGAAAAATTTGGCTGGATAGTGGTCGAAGTGTTTTTGGCATGCATCACCATATCGATGGTCATGGGTGCCACGGCATCTGCGCAATATTTGCTGGACGCCCATCGTGATATTGCTATCGAAACGTTTACTTGCTTGATCATATTCAAGAATTTGTTTTCGTTCGTGTTGGCTTATTACGCTTATGAGTGGGTATTGGAAAAGGGGTTTCGGCGCATGTTTGTCGTGTTTGGGAGTATCGAGGTGGGCATCTGTTTGCTTGGGGTGCCAATGTATGTGTTGGGGAAGAGGAATAGGGAGTTCTTTTACCGGTATGATATTCTCAAGTTGGCGAGGTTGAGGTAGAGGTGGGCGTACTGCAGCTCCCAACTTCAAATCGCAGACTATCGAAACTCATTACTGTGTCTTTGAGGATGTGTGCTGTGATACTTATACGTTACATTACACAATCACCTACTTTACCAGCCTGATGACCCCGTCGTGACTACCGCATCAAACATTGTGACCACAGCACTATCTCTCCATCCGCTGAACCAGCCCTCTTGTTTCTCGTCCACAGGTTCCAACGCCTGCAACTTTTCCAGCACTTTGTAGTCATTTGCTTTTCGCGCATCTTTGATGGCCACAGAAACATCCGCTCCCCTACTAAGCAGCAATCGTGTGATTTCTTCATTCTCATTAGCCAAAGATTGATACAACGCACAGCGAGCGCCTCCAGAGCACGAACGATCAATCGTAACACCATGATCGAGCAGCAAAGTCACAATACGCACATCGCCCTTAGTGGCCGCGACTATAAGCGGTGTTTCCTTTGAATTGATTTCGTCTGCGTTGGCGTCATGGTTGAGAAGGTCGGTGACGATGGAGAAGTGGCCTTTGTCGATTGCGCGGATGAGGGCACTGCCTTGATGGTGTGGAGCTTCAATGTCGGCCTTGTGGGAGAGCAGTGTGGAGACTAGATCTGCATGGCCCATGGCGCTGCAGTATTGAGGGGGTGTGAGGTCGGAACTGTCGCGGGCGTTCACGTCGGCGCCGTTGGCGGGTAGGAGGCGCGCTAGGGCAGTACTGTTGATGTGGCAGGCCCAGCGCAAAGGGGAAACTCCATTTAGTGAATTGGGGATGTTACTAGCACCTTTGGTGGCAGAAGCATCAGGACCAGCAATGTCTAACGGTATTTGATAGCAAAGCAGTCTTTCCACTACGTCGAAATGTCCTTCCTTGGCAGCAATGCGCCAGGCTATAATACGACTCTCGTCTTTGATCGTGCAATTCTTGGACAGAAGCAGCATTTCCACCATCGGTAGACTTCCCGAAAAAGCAGCCACTCTGAGAGCATCGCCTTGCGGTCCGGGTGCATTGACGGACGCACCATAGTCGAGTAGTATCTGCACAACTCCGTAATGTCCTCGATGCACTGCAGCTTGTAGAGCTGTGCTGTATTCGTCTCCGTCAGCTTGAACGTCGATTCCGACTCCGCGTACGAGCATGGCGTGTTTGATGACTCCTGCTCTGGCAAAGTGAATCGAGTTTGTGGTATCTGGTCCTGGGGCGTCTCCACAAGCGCCGTATCTGAGGAGCATCTCGACCGCAGTTTCCTGACCTAGCACGGCGGCGTTATGCAGTGCCGTTTGCCCAAACATGACACGTTTGTCGGGAGCCTTTGCTTCAACAAGCAGTCTTACTGTGTCATCGTTGTCAGGAATAGCCGCGGCCAATGCTAGAGCGCTGTCACTGATGATAGCACCACGACTCAGTATTTTCCTCACAATTGCGACTTGTCTCTTTGTCGCTGCCAACTCTAGAGGAGTCCAGTCAAGCCCATCCAGAAAAACAGCACGCTTGAGATCCACATCCGCACGATCAAGCAGGAAATCGACTATATCCTCGTGCCCATTCTGGACAGCCAAGGCAAAGGCAGTGCCGTGATATCCAACTGCATTGACCTCAGCACCTGCTTCGACCAGAGTCCTGACAAGGTCGAATTGCCCGGACGCGGATGCCGACTGCAATGAACTGAAGCCATGTCCATA
Organism: Aureobasidium uvarum; assembly: GCA_903853725.1. Lineage (NCBI taxonomy): Eukaryota > Fungi > Ascomycota > Dothideomycetes > Dothideales > Saccotheciaceae > Aureobasidium > Aureobasidium uvarum. The sequence continues at coordinate 112,752 of CAINUL010000019.1, forward strand.
CTTAAAGGCTAGTCTCGCAACTGTGGCCAGTAAGAATGAGTCCATAGTGCATTTCAAGTGCTCGGTTGTGATTGAAAGAAGGGTCTGGCGCACCAAGCCAATTGAGAACCGCTTTTGATTGTTCCGAGGATACGATATCTTTGACCGATGCATCGACGCCGCGCACATCTTCCGACACTGGCCACTGTTAGACTTCTCCTGGTCGGACGCACCAGCATGGATTCATGACGACCAATGTTACTCACGTTGATCGATACGTGTTGTGAGCCTCTCCTCTTCCTCCACACGATGTGGTTGTATCTCCTTGAGCAGATCCTGTGCGTAAGCAGCAGCCGTCAGTGCTGCGTAACCTTGCCAATTTTTGTTCTTGTGACTGTCACTAANATCACAAATTCCGCGAATGACCATGCAAGGAAAGCGATTCATGAGTCCAGCCGCTTCCATCTCGAAGCATAGGATACCCTTTTCCTTCGCGAGCTTGTCGCGTACAGTAGCGTCTTTCATCACTTGGTTCCCAGATACAATGAGACCGTAATGTATTGTCGGGTCATCGTCATCGTCCTCCCTAGGTTGGCGGATATTCAGGTTGGTCTGTTACTTCACACATAAATCATCGCAGTCGACTTCGATGTCATGAGGGTGGATGATGTTAGCAGCTGACAGGCGATCAGAGTCGAGACTCGGTCGTGCAAAGCCTTGTTTNNTCCTAAGTCGTGGCCATCGATTTAGAATTGCGTCAATCGTCTGCTTGATCTGGTGTCCATCTCTGTCATACCGCCGTCTGAGTCCGGGAAGAGCTGAGCGAACAGTGGCAGACGGTTGATCGAGAAAGCCAGTCTGAATAAAGCCGACTTCTTGTATCGTTTTTCCCAAGTCATACTGATAGACTCCGCCAGTGCCACTGCTAGGNNTGGAGCTCACCATAATGTCTCCGAGACGGATGTCATGTTTAGAGGTTGGCGCACCTCCGCCAATACCAACCATCAACCCGACGCGAATGTTGGGAAAGCTGCGGAGCATGTTCGTGACGACACTGGCGGCCGAGCCCACACCATACTCGCCATCTGGAAGTACAGCCATGACGACGTTATGGCCTGCGATTTTGCCGAGTGTGTAATGATTGGAATCGCCGGGCGATATACCTATCGGTGGCTCATGTTCCAGATCCAGAAAGAGCTGGGCAGCGGTATACTCTTTGAGAACAGCACATATCCAGCCGACAGTATAGTCCTTGGGATTCGACGTGGTGGAACACGCCAGACTCGAGTGAAGAACTACACACTTGTGGGTGAACAAACAGCTGCATCCCTGGCGGCAGCTGAAGATATTATAAGTCGGCTATCGAAGCCTGATCCTTCGGGCGCAGCATGCATATCTTCTCGTGTCGATGTATACGTGCATCAAGACTAGCGATTGGCAACGCGCCATAATGCCTGTTACTGAACTGATGTAGCTGAAGATGCAATACCTATGGTCATGAGATCTGAACTTGCTCGAGTCGCGCGTCGTGTGAAGCGCGTCATGGAGGAAAAGTAAATGGAGAGGCTAGGCCTGTCTCAATGACAAGGTAGTATCCTCTAAAAAGCGACATCGATTAGGCGCTCTCTTATGATACTCCAATTCGGAAAGTATATGTGTCTTCTCATAGAAGTGGAAGTCGCAAACTTTGCACATGGAAGGTAAGGAAGGTCGGAGGATGGCAGGCAGGGCCAAGACTTATGACAAGTGCCATGTGCGCAGGGTCATCCCAGAAGCCATCAACTCAAGCGATCAATTGTGCATTGCTAGCGACACAGAACACTGTTTGATCCAAAATCCAGGCGGTACATACCTCAAGTATCCCAGAAGATTATGTGTTATGTTGGACGTTTTGAGATCTGGATCGAGGTTCCAAGGAGTGATTTTCGTTTTCCACTTCTTGGAATCCACAAGGCAACCAAAATACACTCTTTCATTTGTGTCTGACGGGTGGTCGAGACACAGTCAGATGACGAAAGTGACCGAGTATGGACAACTGAAAGCATCAAAGTAAGTTCGGCTCGTCATGTTAGTAAACGGAGTACTCATGAGTAGAGGGAGACTTGGAAAAGAACTGTCTCGATTTGCAACGCTTCGACTTGCGGCGATGCTGAAGCCAATACGAGAGGGAGAACATCCGGCAGAGCGAACAACTTCTCATACTCCATCGCTTAAGAGCAAAAAGTCGCAGCTGAACACATAGCTCTATATGGGTATCAGCAGGCAAAAATGGAGTAGCTGGGAATCGAACCCAGAACCTTCTCCACTCAGTAATGCTCAGAAGAGCAATGCTAAGAAGATGTCATACCACTAGACCACAACCCCAGTTGATGAAGCGCTTTTGGAACGTGTTCGATATATTCATTTTTGTTTTCAAAACCAATAGTTTGCGTCAGTCTTGCATGTGAAGAGAGACCCTGGGAAGCTTCTCCACCCCACCAGCGGTGAAGCCCCTCGAGCTCCTAACACTTCCCACACCATCACCATCCATATACATCACTACCCACCTCTCACCATGGACTTCGCCTACGATCAAATCCAAGAGGAATCCCTGCCCTCCGACCGCTCAGACCAACAAACCACCACCACCGACCGCCCAGCCACAGACCTCAACACCGAGTTCCAACAAGCCTTCAAAGCCGTCTCGTCATCACCCTGGGGAGCAAAACTCGGCGGCTTCTGGTCGCAAGCNAAAAAGCAAGGCGAGAGTTTATATTCCGATGCGCAAAAGGAATACGCCAGCCGTAGTGAGCAAGCCGCCAAAGTGGCAGGAGAGCTGCAAAAGAGTATTGTAGAGAGCACGAGGAATATATCCATCAACGCCGATGCTGTTGGCGCGGCAAACACGTCTTTCTCAGATCCGACTTTTGCGTTGCCGGAGGGTGTGGAGGTCAAGGAGAAGGAAGCTGCTCGAGACGCACAAGCAGGAGCTCAAGCGACAAGACCAGACTCACTCCCCGCCGACATAGTCAAAGAAGCCACTTCCCTCGTCTCTCTCCTCCGTTCCAAAGCCACAGCTGCAACAGCAAACCTCAATCTTCAAAAGATACAGCAAGCAGAAGATGCAGCAGACGAAGCACTCCTAAAGTTTGGCACTGGCATAAAGTCCTTCCTCCGCGATGCCGTCACCGCAACCGCTCCTTCTTCCTCGGACAGCACAGAAGTCCTCTTCGAGACCAACGACGCAGAAGGCAAACGAGTCATTCATTCCAGCAGATTTGATGCACAGTTGCATGTTATCCACACCTCGGCTCAGAGCTTCACCAGCGATCCCGATAGTCCCAAATACGGCCAATTCGCAACAGACTTTGACATTTCGGCAAAGACAGACTCTATAGCCGCAGACCTAGAAAAGTATCCAGAGCTGAGACGAGCAATGGAGAAACTCGTGCCCGAGAACGTCGAGTACGCAATCTTCTGGACGCGCTACTACTTTTTGCGCAAGGTCATCCAGGAAGAGGAAGTCAGACGGAGAGAAGTGCTAAAGGGTATGTACTTACTCAACCTTNNCATCATGTATCCTCAGTCACTGATAAGGTTCCAACAACAGGAGCATCACAATCCACAGACGAAGACCTCACCTGGGGCTCCGACGACTCGGACGACGAAGAAGACAAAGCACCCACACCCACAAAAGAAAAACCCCCCTGTTCCTGCCACCCCTTCCACAACCACCGTCTCCAAAACCGCACCTCTACAATCCACAACCTCCACACAAAACCCCTCTCCCCAAACCCACGAGGAAGAAACAAAATCCGTCTCCTCCAGCGACGCCTCTTACGACATTGTCTCTGGCACCACCAGCCGCGCAGCCGGAAGCCCCAAGGACGAAAAGAGCGAAAAGGTTGCTGTGGCCAAGAAGATTGACGAAGAAAGCGACGAGGAAGATTGGGAATAGATTTGGCGCGATCAACTTATTTACCATGCCTTTGTTTTTTGGTCATTTGCTGGTGTTTGGGTGGATGCAGGGTGGGTGTTTGTAGGAGTTTTCAAAAGTCGGAAAGGCTATGGTTGGATTTTCGTGCTTGGATTGGTGTAGAGGACGCAGGGGAGGAGGTGGATGCGGGTGGCTTTTTGAGAGCAGAGACGAGGTCAAAGAATTGCTATGCTATGCTATGCTGATGCTATTTTATGCTATGCTATGCTGATGCTGATGCCGATGCCGATGTTACGCTGATGCTGATGCTATACTCGAGATGCAAAATGCTTCTTCTTCTTCTTCTTTCTCTTTCCTGCTTGCATCCATGCTTACTCATGAACTCGGACTCTGTCTCCCAAGCGGACTTCTGGGCATCTCTTCCCTCTTCCTCAAAACCCCCTTCCTGCCTTTCTGCTCTGGCGTTCCGGGACTCTGACTCGCCTTCTCCCTCAAAGGCGTAACTCCTCTGGGTGAAGGACTAGACGGCATACTACTCGAGCTCCTCTGTCCCGAAAAGTATCCAGGATACTCTATACTCTGCCTCACCTCCGCACTCCACCCTACCCCCTCACTAGCCTCTCTGTATCCCCTCTCATACTCACTTTCTCCCTCTGCTGCAAAACTTCTTGCTGGTGTATTGCCACTACGAGGATGTTGCAAGTACTCTTCTCCGCGTCTTTTGATGGGGCTTTCGTCGTAAGGGTCAAAGCCTACTCGTCGTCGAGCATCTCTGCGTACGCGTTGGCGGTACTCGGCGTTGGAGCCTGCACCTGTTGTTGCGCTGTCTTCGAGGAAAAAGTTCAGGAGTTCGTCTTCGATGGTCAGGTGTGAGGATTGGCGGAATTGTTGGAGAGCAGTGAGGCGGATGAGCATTTCGAGGAGAGACAGGGAGGTGCGGATGGTGGCTTGGGGTGTTGAGGGAGTCGAAGGTGGAGGGAGAAGTTGTTGGTTTGAAGGCGTGGTTGGTGAGGAGGACTGCAAATTCAAGGAGGACTGCAAATTCAAGGAGGAGAGACCGTTAGTGAGGGAAGGGTCCAGGGATGCTTGACGAGGTCGAGGTGTAGTAACAGGGTCTGGAGTTGATACGTTTTCCTCTTCGTCTTCATCATCAGAGGGCGATTCCTCGGTATAGACTTCGAATGCAATCCATTCTGGGTCCAGGTCTGGAGGCAGTCGCCAATGTGCCCCAGGGTCTTGTTGTGTTGGGGACTCTTCTTTTTCGGCTTGAGGTCGTGGTGTGGAGTCTCGTAGGAGCTGGGCATTGATTTGTGCTTGTTCGTCTGCGTCCGTATCATCACTCTCTTGTGTCTGTGGTGGGTCGTCTTCTTCGTCGTCGTCGTCGTTATCATAGTAGTCTTGGTCTTCTGTGTATCGTCTCTCCATCATGCGTCTTGGTGGCTCTGCATGAACATCGCGTTTGAGCAGGAGGATCGGGTTATTGGTCTCGCCTTCAGAGCCGATGTTGAGAATCTTGCCAGTATCCGCATAGAATATCTTGGAGATCTCGTGGATGGGAATGACATCTCGAATGCCTGCAAGGGCGACTTCTTCGAACGGGCCAGGTTGAGGTTCGTCTTCGTCGAAGGTGTGTACTCTGTCGTCGTCCAAGTCTTCTATCACAACCAGCTGGTAGGCGTACTCGACTGATGAGTTGTCAGAAGGCAACTCTTTGGGAAAGTAACGTGCACCGCTCGGAGTTGTCAAGTTTCCAGGCAGATTGTATAGACTGTCCAGTGGTACACGGACCAACTTGACTCTGGCTTTGTGGATGACTTCCTTCCAGGTGGCTTCGCGGGCGGTCTCCTCGTCATGCGGTCTATTGGTGTGACTGGCGAAAAGCATGTATACGGAAAGTGTGTAGACAGGACCGACTTGAACGTTTTGTGCAGGAGCTGCAGTGTATTGTGAATCGGCTGCTGTGAGAAAAGTGCTGGCTTGCAAGAGGCGAGACGGCGAAACTGTAGCGGGGAGGTTTGTAGACAAGTTGACTCCGGAAGTGGTAATGGCAAGATTGATCAGTGGCACAGCATCTTCAATGCGAGCAAGCAACTTCTTGACATCCGAAATAACGAGTTGCAACTCAAGCTCGTTCTGCTCCTTTGACTGTGCCCGTGAGCTTTTGCGCCGATACAACTCCTCCTCGTTGGCGGCATTAGCAAGGCGGATCCCCAGAGCTTGAATCTCCCAGCGCAAGTCTTTGGTCAGAGTGACGGCAGATTCCAGAGAAGTGTTTCCACGAGCCGCAATCAACTCTATCATATCGATGGCTGGTGAGATGATTCTGATTTTGCTTTCCAGTCGCACTTGGAGGTTGAGTAGCTCTTCACGCTTGCCTCCTCTGGGTGCCGTTTTGACCAGTCTCGTGCATTGTCGAATGGCATATGTGCTTGTGATGGCGATGCCTGAACGAATGGCATAGTTCATGGCCTGCTGAGTTACTTTGGCGAGCAAGATGTCCATGATTGCTGCAGTAGAGACGATCGTCTGTCAAATGAGAGACTGGGACTGCAGTGGTCGAACTGAAGATGAATGCTGAAGTTCTTGTCTAATCAAAAGATCAGGCTGCAATGGCGTTTGTTTCACGCGGAGAAGGTGTTTGTTTCATGTGTTTACCCTCGTCATTGGCTCCTGAACCTCTGGCGGCGGCTCGGCCCGTGACTGTGCATGTTTATGCAGAATCGCGCGTGCAAATTGGTGTCCTCTCCTAACCGCGTCTCCTTGGTCGCACCTTCCATTCCACGCGACTGACGGTGGCAAAACATCTCGCAATCGCCAAATCCACGCGTCCCATGCGCCGAGTGAATCGAACATGATAGCAGGAACCCCGACTTGTCTCGCGCAACCTCCCGACACAGGCCCGTCATGGTGCTCTGTCGCATACGACTGAACTGCCTGGATCACTATCAAGCCTACCCTGGACCTCTCGACCCTCCACTATGGGGTGATCCATCATTGCTGTCGCAAAGGAACCTCCCCCAAGTTCCTGTAGTCAGAGTGTTCGGCGCAACCGAGACTGGCCAGAAGGTCTGTCTACACATCCATGGCGCATTCCCATATCTCTACATCGAATACTCCGGCTCCCTCGATCGCACCTCCATCGACGAGTACATCGCAGCCCTTCGGCTATCTATCGATCATGCTCTCGCCGTCTCATACAGGAGAAACACAGCAGATGCCAAAGCTATCTTTGTCGCACACATCAGCCTTGTAAAGGGTGTTCCATTCTTTGGCTACCATGTCGGCTACAAATACTTCCTGAAGGTCTATCTTCTGAACCCTGCAAACATGACTCGCCTGTCCGATCTGCTTCACCAAGGTGCCATCTTGAAGCAAGTCTTCCAGCCCTACGAGAGCCACCTGCAGTTTCTTGCTCAATGGATGTGCGACTTCAATCTGTACGGCTGCAACTATATCGACACAGACAACCCCTTCTTCCGCGATCCAGTCCCAGATGTGGCAGATCTCGTGAATCCCTACCACGAGTGGCACGATAGATCTATTCCCGACTCGCAACGACTCAACGTCGATCAGTTTCAACGCCAGAGCCATTGTAGTGTCGAGATAGATATCCGTGTTCAAGACATCTTGAACAGACACGAAGTCAAGGATAGATCGTTACACCATGACTTTGTCGAACGCCTGAACCATCTGGCACCCGAGGAAAAGTTTGTACAGTCTATGGCTGGTTTGTGGAGGGACGAAACAATCAGGCGGAAGAAACGCATGGGTATCACAGATCCTGGCAGCAGTCCATTTCCACCAGAAGTTCTCGTCTCCATGTCGCATGATCCAAGAAACACTGAAAATGGTGGGTGGATACACGAGGAAGAGTTTCGAAAGATGGTAGAAGAGCTTGCCAAGGACGAACGACAGAGGATGGGCGGAGACGTCCCCTCATTCGACACCTTTGTCAAGCCTCGTGGAGAAGACTCTCCGGTACAAACTGCACTTGAAAGTGTTGAAGAGCTCTTTCACGAAAAATGGCAATTCGCGTCAACCGATGCGCCCAAAAATCTTACTCAAAGACTCGCTGAAGAAGGTCTCGATTCTGGAGATGCTCTTGTAGACGAGTCTAGCATCCTGCAGCTCGCATCGGACGACCAGTCGTATGAGTCTGATGAAGAACTTGCTCGCGAGATCGCCTTGACCCAGGCCCAGCAGCCAAACGATAATGCCGCACCAGACGTCGAAGCTGATGATGAGACTCGTCCTGATACCAATGACTATGCTCAGCAGTTTCTTGATCCCCTGGACTCCATGTCTACAGCTTCCCGACCTCGGAGTTCCCAGCCGACAAACGACGGAGAACCACCTGTCCCTGCACCTATAGCACCGGCCGTCGAAGCTCAGCAGGGCAAAAAGCGCCAGCTGCTCGATGGAGAGGCATCTGTCAAACGTCGAAAAGTGGTCGGCTTCGCGGAGGGTCCTCAAGCACCTCCACCTGATGAGGCTGGACAATCTAGACGCACGAATTTCAGAGTCAAGGATTGTGTGACCACTTCCCAGATCATGGCGGACGTTGAGGCTGATCAAGGAAGTGACTTGCTCCATGATCTCCCTCCTGCCTCTACACAACTACCGAATAGTCAGGAACACAATAAGAGGAGAATCTCGCAATCTTATCCGGCTGTGAAGAATCCACATGACCCTGATACTATGCTGCGTCTCAGTCAGAGAGACGATATGCCTAGGCAGAAAAATCTGACCACGCTTGCTAAGTCAAGCCAAATTCAGCGTCATGACTTCTCTTCCTCGTCTTGGAGTAGATCAAAGTACACAGCCAACGCCACTCCATCGAAACAGACTGTTATTTCTCCAGCCGCGAGAAAGCTAGCGATTAATTATTGCAAGAGTTTCGGTTATGGCGCTAATGGCGTTGTCATTCTTGGTCAGACACCGCCCAAAAGAGCAGAAGTCTCAGCTACAATGATCGAGCATGGGGTACCACCAGTGATCTATCAAGATGCATACTACAGTGATGAACAAGACGTGCCTGAGCGTTCGAGAGAGTATGCTGGTGAAGAGTTCAAGCTTGAGAGCAGCACTGTCCCCTTTCTGCCTGACTTTGACCCTACCGGCGAGTCAGATGCTTCGAGAGGAGCCAAAGTTCCAATCGTTCTCGACAAAGCCAAGGAAGAGCTGGAACATCAGGCTCGACGGAAAGATTGTTTTCTCCAACGCTGGGAGATCGAAGCTCGTCCACCATCTTTCTCAGAAGTAGACAGATGGCTACAAGCGAAGTGTCCGACCGTTGAAGACGCTCCTGATCAAGACGATGGTGAAGTTGATCATCCTCTGTCTCAGCAAGACTTTCTCAAGCGCACAAAACCAATGCTGTCGCAGATCGAAGGTCCAACTCAGAGGAACGAACATGGTTTCAAGTTTTCTCAAAAGAAGAAGTCGACAAGTGTGCAACATGAAGTACAATACATGTCTACTATGAGTCTTGAAGTACATGTCAACTCTCGAGGTGACCTGGCTCCCGATCCTGAGCATGATGAGATTTCATGCATCATCTGGTCATTGAAGGCTGATGACACAGACCTTGTTGGTAACGCTGGACATGACGACAAGTACGTGGGAGTCATCGTGCTGTCTACCGAAGGAGATCTGACTGAACGTATGCGAAAGTCAGTCGGTGTTGATGTCGAGGAAGAGGACAACGAGCTCGATGTTCTGAACCGCCTGGTTGATATTGTTCGCGAATACGATCCGGACATTCTCACTGGTTACGAAGTGCACAACTCTTCGTGGGGGTACTTGATTGAACGTGCTCGTCTGCAGTACGAGTTTAATCTGTGTGAGGAGCTGTCTCGTGTCAAGTCCCAATCTCATGGTCGCTTTGGTAAAGATGCCGACAAGTGGGGCTTTGAGCATACCTCGACGATTCGCATTACTGGCAGACACATGATAAATATCTGGCGGGCTATGCGAGGTGAACTGAACTTGCTGCAATACACCATGGAGAATGTCGTGTTTCATCTTCTCCACAAGCGTATTCCACACTATTCCTTTGCGGACTTGACAACATGGTACAAGAGTGCAAAGCCTCGAGATCTAGCCAAAGCATTGGACTACTTCATCACCCGTGTTCAGCTTGATCTGGAGATCTTGGACGCAAACGAGCTCGTGCCTCGCACGTCTGAACAAGCTCGGTTACTTGGTGTCGACTTCTTCAGCGTCTTTAGTCGAGGCTCTCAGTTCAAAGTCGAGTCGCTCATGTTTCGTATCGCTAAACCAGAATCTTTCGTGCTGGTCTCCCCAAGTCGAAAACAAGTTGGTCAACAGAATGCTCTTGAATGTTTGCCGCTGGTCATGGAGCCACAAAGTGCTTTTTACAACAGCCCGCTACTTGTACTCGACTTCCAAAGTCTGTACCCGAGTGTGATGATTGCATACAACTATTGTTACTCTACGTGTCTTGGTCGTATCACACCATGGCGAGGTCAGAACAAGATGGGCTTCACGGACTTCAAACGTGATCCTGGTCTGCTTGATCTCGTCAAGGACAAGCTGAACATTTCTCCAAACGGCATGATGTACGTCAAGCCAGAGATGCGCAAGTCATTACTGGCAAAGATGCTGGGCGAGATCTTGGAAACCAGAGTTATGGTCAAGTCAGGCATGAAAGTAGACAAGGACGACAAGACACTGCAACAACTTCTCAACAACAGACAACTCGCCTTGAAGTTGATTGCGAACGTGACGTACGGCTACACATCTGCCTCCTTCTCTGGCCGCATGCCTTGTTCCGAAATCGCAGACTCCATTGTCCAAACCGGCAGAGAAACTCTCGAAAAAGCCATCGCACTCATTCACGCAACCTCAAGATGGGGAGCTGAAGTCGTCTACGGCGACACTGATTCACTATTCGTGTACCTCAAAGGCCGCAGCAAAGACGAAGCCTTCATTATCGGCGATGAAATCGCAAAAGCGGTCACAGACCTCAATCCTCGGCCCATCAAACTCAAGTTTGAAAAAGTATATCATCCCTGCGTGTTGTTGGCCAAGAAACGCTACGTGGGCTTCAAATATGAGCATCCTTCTCAAACCGAACCAGACTTTGACGCCAAAGGCATAGAAACAGTACGCAGAGACGGCACACCCGCCGAGCAAAAAATCGAGGAAAAAGCACTGAAACTGCTCTTCCGTACATCCGACCTCTCGCAAGTAAAACACTACTTCCAATCCCAATGCCACAAAATCATGACCGGCAAATTCAGCATCCAAGACTTTTGTTTCGCCAGAGAAGTCAAATTGGGCACGTATTCAGACAAAGGACCTGCTCCNCCCGGCGCCCTCATAGCAACCAAACGCATGCTCAAAGATGCTCGCCAGGAACCACAATACGGAGAACGCGTGCCTTATGTCGTCGTCGCCGGCGGCCCTGGCGCAAGACTCTTCGAACGCTGTGTCGACCCTTCCACCCTTCTATTCGACGAACACGCAGAACTCGATGCCGAGTACTACATTACCAAAAACTTGATCCCGCCTCTCGAGCGCATCTTCAATCTCGTGGGCGCAAATGTGCGTGCTTGGTATGAGGAGATGCCCAAAGTCCAACGAGTGCGCAGTGTTGGCGCTGGAGGTGTTGCAGGAAACACAAAGGCCATACACAAGACCATGGAGAGTTATATGCAAATCTCCACTTGCGTAGTCTGTCGCATCAAACTCTCGCCCCCAGCTCCCGGAACCATCTCCCTCCCTCTATGCGCAAACTGTGCCACAACACCCGCATTGACGCTTTTCGCCCTGCGCAACAAACTTCGCGTCGCCCATGCCAAAAAAACGGATCTGGATATAGTGTGCAGGAGTTGTGCTGATGTTTCTGTGGGCGACCAAGTCAAATGCGACAGTAGAGATTGTCCAGTCTTTTACAGTAGAGTAAAAGCTAGTGCGAAATGGAAGGTTGAAAAGGAGAGACTGGAAGGTGTCATTGAAGCGATAGAGAAGGCAGAGGAGAGGAGTGTTAGAGATATCTTTGAGTGGTGAGCGAGGATGAATGTGCGCAACAGCCCCTGCTATAGTATCTTGTGAATTATCGGAGAGGGTCATCCGGCCCTGCCAAATGGTTCCAGGAACACGACTTTTGGTGAACGATTATTCTTGAAGCTGTCGGGTGGGAAACCAGCTCACTTGACGACACCCAACGCGTCAACAGTTTTCGCTTTCGCAACACAATCTCAATCGAAGAACACAGAGCAGAGCGTGCACTCGAACATCACACTCCAAGTCAAGGATAACTTTCTTGACCAGAAACCGCAATCTCTCGCAACAACAATCGAATCTCTCCGTAAGCAATCGTCCAAGGGTGATGACAAACCGAGTGAGGCTAGCAGCTCGTCAACGGCAATGTTTGGTCTATCTACTGCGCCTGCAAGTCCACAGCCCGAGGACGCACAGGAAACAAACGTGCAAAAGACGCAGTCAACCAAATCTTGCTTGTCAATATCGGATCCTGTTCGGTCACAAATCGCAAAGAGCACCATTGGCAAAAAATCCGCGCCCACGAAGGAGAAACAGCTTCATGACGACGTGAGCCAGCAATATCAATCAATCACCTTCAAGAAATCGCTCAAGGGTTTCTCGTTAGAGGAGCTGAGATTGGCCGATGACAACAAGTTGTAGAGCACAAGGAGTGCGTTGAACACAGGCTCTGGTCTACTCACTGCAACTCCGACTCCGCAACGTTCAGAGGGCGAGACAGCAAACATTGATCAATCAGAGCTGTCTGCGCCGCTCGAAGAATCCACTAGAGCGCCAGTGAAGATGGATGACTCGCCCTCGATTGAGACATGCCAAGTAACAGAGACAGAAAGCACTCGATCAGCCCACGCAGTACAACCCGCGCCTCCATCGACGGCCACAGTTGCCACTAGTGCTTCAAGATCATTCTTTGGTCTGTCATCAAAGCCTAAGATGGACACCAAGATGTGGCCATCCTCTGTGTTCAAATTCAAGTCTGAGTCTACATATCCCAAGCCCAAATCTCGTATCGATCTTGTCTCTTGGAAGGCACGGCTGCAAACAACAAGCTTGCGACATCCTGGTTTCCTTCTTTTGTACCATCAAAACGAGAGGTCGGTCCTGCGGATACCACGTCTTTGTTCGATTCTTTGCCAAAGACGACGATTGCAGCTGATTCCACCTTCAGCAAGACCTCCGAGACAAATTCTTTGAAGAATCACGAAGCGAACACTCAGCCAGAAAGTTCTACTACGTCTGCGGGAACGTTTCTCCTTCACCGACACTACCAATACCGTGATGTTCAGCAAGACAACGACCACTGCTTTCAACCCATCGCCTGCTGCCTTCAGATTTAAGACTGAGGAGAATCTGAAGTACATGCAACTCCATCATACCAAGGACAACAAGACTTCAGGCGCAGACGAGCAATTGCGTACCACACCACTGGTCTCCCTCACAGTCAAGGAAGCGTCTGACGCTAGATACAGCATGGCCTCCATGTTTCCTCAATACGCTACTCTCGGCTGCCGCATTGCAGAGTCTGGAGATGAAAATGCTCATTATTTTCCTTGCCTCGCGTCGTTCTTTCGGTCTTTTGGTCTGTCTCGACGAAGAAATTGATCATGTTTCCAATAGGCTATCGAGAACCACAGTTGTATTAATATATCATACTGTCTCCGGTGAGGGTCCTCCTTCCGAAGCCATCTCAGTGGACTAGGCCTGTGGGATGAACTATATTGTGCATTTCTATAGTCATTTCGGATGCAGGTAAGTCAAGGAGAAATGGAAGCCCCTGAGCACAGAAGTACAATCCATCCAGCCCAAAAATAGTTTTCCTACTCCGTTCTCAGATGACCAGGGTGGTCGCGTGCCACATGCGATAGACATGGACAAATTTTGGAATGTTTTGTACAACGAAATGCAGACGCGCACCTTCTCTATAGACACCTTGTCGAAATGCCATGGAATAATCGTACAGACATGATCCTGCTGCTATGCATTACCAAACACGGCACAAAACTTGACCACCGATCTTTCTCTCGACACACTCTCTCGCCTCCATGATGCCCTTGTCGGTGCTGACAAAGATGCACTCGCCAACTTGTCTCAACCCCCTGACAAACTTGCAATCCTTGCCCCTCACAATCTCGCCCAACTCATTGCTGCTCAGCCAGATGCGCTTGGTGGGCTTTGACAACAACTGCATCTTGCGCAACACGGGCTCGCCGTCCCAGTACTTCATGCCCAGCCATAGACGCCTGGATGCGCGGTTTTGCTGTGTGACGTGCTCGGCTTCTGGTGATGCTGCGGTGGGCGCGTCGTCGGAGTGGGTGGGTGGGAGGAGTTTCAAGGGTGGGGTGGGCCCGCCGAGGGTGACGGTGGAGAGGAAGCCTTGCTTTTGGAGCAGCAGGGAGAGTGAGAGGTGGAGTTTGGAGAGGGGGATGGAGGTGAGGCCGAGGCGGGCGAGGGAGGCGTTTTGCATGTGTGAGCAGACGTGGGCGAGGTTGACCAGGGACATGGTGATGGTGTTGGGTGTCGCCCTCTCGGCGCGAGTTGTGGTGGGGTGTTGGATTTGGTTGGAAGAGTCCTGGGTCGACTGGTAGATGTGTGGACCAGAAGTGATTGCGCGTGGCTGGAGCGAATGTGTAGTTGGTATAGGCAGATGGTGATAATTAATTCATGGACCTCGCCGCGACCGACTTTCTCACTTTCTCTTGGCATTCGGGCATAAGTCCTTAGAAGCGGCCAATCAACGTGCGGCGCCTCGCTCTCACCACATCAACCATCCGATCCTGTTTGCAACACCGTAAGCGCCCGACTACCACCAATTGCAGTACAAAGACCGAGGACGATTACAAGTGATGCCATTTATATATATAGCCCCTCACCCCCACCATCCACATGTCTCCGCTCATTCTCCTGCTGCTGGGCCTGCTGCTCAAGTTTCCCACGGCCTTTTCTATTGAATACATTTTCAATTACCTCTGCACTGACTACGTCGCTCATCTGGTCGAGTTTGTCGAGGCTTACATTCATGTTGTTGATGTTGTGAGATATCAGCCACATCGAGAGAGATTGCAGAGAGAACGTCAGACTCGTCCGTGAACATGCCTCCCTTGCCAGGAGAGACTTTGCTCCTCAACATGTAAGTTGATTGTTTCTACTACTCCCATCTTCTGTCTGACTTGCTATAGNNCTTTACAGATGTGCACACCTACTTTAACCAGCCTTTGTCGAAGCCTGTTCATCATCGCTTTGACAAGGGCTCGTATCTGTATCTCTACTACAACTCGACCCAGCGTCGAGCACGTCTTGAGATAGCCAATTCCGCTGGTACGCCAGATCAGGATGCTTTCAATGGCNNTGTATGTCTGACCTATATCGTGTCGCCATTCGGCATGTTTGGCTGACCATCTTGTGCAGATCTGGATCATGCCATGTTGACCAACACATACAAGCATCCAAACTTGTTCACCATAGCTGTCGAAGGTGTCAAGCATGGTGGAACTTCACCACGTCCGGCCGATCACTCGCATTGGCATCTCCCTGCTTTCGGCCTTACACATGAGCACAAGTATCTATACAAGATACACACACTGGACCTCTACCTATGGACTGCCAATGATGCCATGAAGTTGCTGGATCTGATAAAGCGCATCATGCCCCATCAACATCTCGACATCACCGAGGCAGCACCTCCTCCAGAGCACGATGGCAGCATGAGTCCAGTGGTACAACAGCTCGAGAACATGGCTGTCCATACCCCTCCTCATGCCCGGGCACCGAGTACCGTGTCGAACTTGTCGAATCAGAGTCGCCATGGCCATACACCTGAAGGTCAGAGGTCGGTGTCTCTACAGTCGGCTCTGGCGTCTGCACCTTCATCGGCAGCTCAGTTGGCACCATACAATCCCGCGGCACCTGCAGCTCCCGAGCCGATTGCCCACCGTGAGAAGACACCACCACCTATAGATGCAGGCGGTGGGACAGGACTTGCAGCTGCGGCAACACACGAGCAGCCTGGTGCTTTCACAAAAGCAGGTGCTCAGTGTCACCAAGCTATGCCACACAACACATTCCCTGGTCCACCGCAGCGAGCGACAAGTATAGGCTCTTTTCCGCCTCCGCCACCTCTCGCTGCACACTCTCCACATTCTGGCCTGCAGACGGCGCATTCATTTGCAGGACCTCGGAGCATTTCACAAAGCAGTACGCCTCAGCAGCAGCATGCTCAAGCACAATATGCGTCTTACCCGCAACACCAGTCGGCACACTACCCACAATCCCCAGGCTTCCAGATGCACACACCCTTGCAATCACCAGGAATCCCAAACACACCCAGCCAGCCACCCGCATACGGTATACACACACCTCTACAGTCAGCAGGATTCGCGCCACAGCAAACACCTCAATCGCCAGGATTGCCTCTTAGTCCTCATGGAGGCTATTCGAATTATACATATGGATCACAATCGTCGCAGCCAACGTTGCCGACAGAGGCATATGCGGTACACAGTCTTTCCTACAGGCCGACAGAGCAGGAAGCAGCGCATGGACACGGGCCTAAAGTAGCGGCGCAATCACCAAAACCTGGAGGGTTTGAGGAGCGGCTGAAGAAGACGGAGAAGGGGGTGGGAAGGTTCCTGAGGAAGTTGGACCAGAAGATGTAGAGAGACCTTAGGTGGTGCCGATGTCGCAAAGTTTGGCGGGGATGACGTGCGGGCTGTCAGGGTCAGGGCGAGCCAAAAAGTTGTCGAAACGGCAATAATAATACACGTTCTAGATAGCTACAGGTTGCGAATTGAGGATTGCAAAGATGAATTGTGGTGGAGCATGGCCGGTGTTTGAAGCGGCGTCGTCAGAGAATGGAGTTGCGAGTGGTGAGTCAAACACGAGTTGGACCAAGATGCAGCGCAGCACGCGACTGTCGATGGTCTAAAGCTGCGATAAGCGACCACCTTCCCTCTTGAAGAGCTGCACCATGTCGTCGCGGTCTCGATTACGCTTGTCGCTGACGGTGGATTCGTCCAACGCAGGCTCAGAAACGGACGAGCAGCTGCTTCCGCAACGACCGTTGTTTGCCGGCGACAGAAAGGGCAGCTACCCCCAGGACACCGACACACAGCAACAACCACACAACCTGCCCACCCTCTCCCACCGATTACGCCACGATGCTTCCATCCTCGCCCTCGCCCTCTCGGACAATGCCGTCTTTGCCGGCACTCAACGCGGCGAGATCCTCGTCTATTCGCTCGACACGTACGACCGCATTGCCCTGCTCGAAGCGCACAAGAGCAGCGTCCTCGACCTGTGCATCTGCCCCGACGAGAATCTACTCTTCTCCACCGCCGCCGACCGCATCACAAACGTCTGGGACCTGAACACCTACCAACACGTCTACTCGCTGTACTCACGCTATGATACCGGCGATGTCTTTTGTGTCGCCTACTCGTCTCTGCTGCGGACCGTATACCTAGGCGCGCAAAACACCAGTATCCAGTGGTATGACTTGAAAGAGAAGGACCATAGACCCAAGCCAAAGTTGAATGATCATCCGTCGTTGAGGGAGGATCCCTTCTTTGACTCGAGGGGGCCTGGTGGTGTCAGGACTCCTCGACCCGCAGACCAGGGTCTTCCTGCGAGGCATGCTGCTGGAGGTGATGTTCTCGAGATTGATCGGGACAACATCAAGCACTTTGCCCATTATGGCTATGTCTATTGCATGATGTTGGCNAAGGGTGTTGTGCCCGATGCTCCCGGTGATCAGGTCTTGATCTCTGCTGGTGGAGACGGCGTTATCAATCTGTGGACCATGGATGCGAATCGTGGAGGTGCCATTGATCTGCTCTACACGCTTGACGATGGCAGAGAGGAAGGCCAGTCTATCTTGTCTATCGCCATCGACGCTACCTTCCTCTACTCTGGTCGAACTGGTGGCGAGGTCAACGTCTGGGACTTGGAGACGAGACAGCTCGTCCGGAGTTTGAAAGCCCACAGAGATGATGTCCTGTCAATCTGTATCGGCGGCGGCTATATGTTTTCTGCCGCCGTCACTGGTTATGTCAGGGTGAGTCAACCATCTCATAACATACTGACAATACTCTAACGTTCAGCANNGAAATTTGATCGCCAATACCAATGCGCCAGCAGACTTCGCGCTCACGAAGGCCAGATCTTGACTTCAGCCTTTACATACCACAAGGGCAAACCTCTGTATGTGACAGGTGCCAATGACAGCACCGTGGCTGTCTGGGATGTCAGCGATTGCATCATGTCTCCCACTGCTGTCAAGAGGACTACCGACGAGCAGATGCTTGACCATCTCAAACGCTTCATTGCATACCGCACTGTCTCTTCCGACCCGAAGTACAAGGGTGACTGCCGTCGCGGTGCCTCATATCTTCGCCAAGTCTTCAAGAGCTTTGGTGCTGTCACCGAGATGCTGCCAACCGAAGACGGCTCCAACCCTGTCATCTTTGCTCGCTTCAGAGGAAATCCAGCCACTGCAGCAACTAGAAAGAAGATCTTGTTCTACGGTCACTACGACGTCGTTGCTGCCGACAACGAGCAAGGCAAGTGGGTTACTGATCCCTTTGTCATGGAGGGCTTGGACGGTTATCTCTACGGAAGAGGCACTTCGGACAACAAAGGTCCGATCATGGCTGCAATCTTCGCCTGCGCCGAACTCATGTCTGAACAAGCCCTTGGCTCAGACGTCATCTTCCTCATCGAAGGTGAAGAAGAAAGCGGTTCGCGCGGTTTTGCAAATGCCATCAAACAGCACAAACAGAGCATCGGAGACGTCGACTGGATCCTGCTTGCGAACAGTTATTGGCTGGACGACTCGATACCCTGCGTCACCTACGGCCTTCGCGGCGTTATTCACGCTACTGTTCAAGTTGAAAGTGATCATCCTGACTTGCACAGTGGTGTTGACGGAAGTTCGCAGCTTGACGAGCCGTTGAAGGATCTTGTCATGTTGCTGTCTACCCTGACAGGCACTCATGGCAAAGTCAAGATTCCTAGCTTCTACGACCCTATCCCAGAATTGAGCAAGGAAGAAGAGATCTTGTATGAAGACATTACACAAGCCTTGGTCGCGAGGAATCCAGATCTTGGCGACCCTCACGACCTTGCACTTTCCCTGATGCGTCGCTGGCGAGAGGCTTCGTTGACAGTCCATCGTTTTCAAACCTCTGGTCCCGCAAACGCAACCATCATCCCTAGACTTGCACAAGCAGCTCTATCACTTCGCTTGGTGCCGAATCAAGAAGCAGACACTGTCGGCGAAGCACTAACCAAATACCTACAGTCCGAATTCAACAAGCTCGGCTCGCACAACTGTATGACCGTCACCATCGACCACCAAGCCGAACCCTGGCTCGGCGACTTCAACAACCAAATCTTCCAAACCCTCGACAAAGCCATCATGGACGTCTGGGGTCCCATCCCCGAGGTGCCCCAACACCGCAGAAAGTCTTCCCTGGCGGTGACCAAAGAGAACGAACTCAAAGTCACCATACCCAAAAAGGAAGAAGTGCAAAACTCACACGCATCCAAACCTTCACCAACCACCTCTTCCGTCCTCGCAAACGGCGGCCCCAATTCCTCTGCGTTATCAGACATCACCAACGACCCCCTATCTCTACCTCTCCCACGACTATCTGCAAAGAAATCGCGCACCAAACCTCTATATATCAGAGAAGGAGGATCCATCCCCGCAATCAGGTTTCTGGAAAAGGAATTTGGGGCTCCGGCTGCGCATTTTCCTTGCGGTCAGGCCTCGGATTCTGCACATTTGGACAATGAGAGATTGAGATTGACGAATTTGTACAAGAGTAAGGATATTTTCAAGAGGGTGTTTAGGGAGTTGCCTACGAAGTAGTAGTGAATGACGAGAATAAAAGCGGTGCAGAGGCAAGAAAGCTAATAGGGGGTTTGGGAATTGAGTTGTGGTTTTTGAACTCGTTGCATAGCATGAAGGCTTGGATTTGGAAGGACAAAAGACATGGACGCGGACTGGAGGCGATCTTGGGGTTTCTTTGGCAAGATTGTTGTTTCTTGTTTTTGCTTCTCTCTTCCTTTGGTCTAGAAGAGCAGCGATACCCGCCTTTTTCTGGTGTACAAAAGCGTTGAACAACGACTGACTAAAGTACGAAATTCTATGTGCTAAAGGAATGCCCTGTTTTGCGCAGAGTGATGGGTGTGAGCCATGCAAGATGTGTATGCCTCGCCTCACGAATACGGTCATAAAGGTGCATGTTTGACGCTGTGTACGAAAGTGGAGCTCGGATGGCTCTTTGCGAAAGCTAGACTGTTTGGTAACCGCGCGCTTGAGAGTGGTCCGCTTCAATGTGATGGGTAGCGTGTCGCACGTACACTACTTCTCGCAAGCCTGGTACCGGTATGCTGTTGTTGGTCTGGATCGAGATTGGATGGTTTTTCGAGACCAAGACCAATTTCGCAACAGTATAGGCGCTGGACCTCGTCTTTTTTTTTTTTCGATCTGGTCTCTATCCTTGGGTGTTGTCCAGGCGCCCTCTGGCATCCGAAGCCATAATCCTCTTGTATAAAGGGCTCTGATTTTGACCAAGTCGCTCGGTTTCACCACATCAGATCTTTCCCGACACAAGCCCAGCTTCCCGTCTGAAACATTCTCACCGTTCATCAACCCCGACCTTTGTCGAATCTGATCACGATGCAAGCGACCAAATCTCGTTTGGTCAAATACATTGGCTCGACTCCTCCAAACATGCTTCCTGCCGCGTTCCGAGCAAGCTTGGGCGGGCTGAGTAAGGATATTGAGAAAAAGGCATGAGCATGTATATATGGTTGAGACTTGTTGCCAAATCTGATCCGACGCTCGTGATATAGTACAACAAGGTGACAGATGCCAAGATTCAGTGAGTGTGTCATCTTGACCTGGACGCTCTCCCACACTTTGCACAGGCTGATCATGGTCCTATCGTTTCTCGTATCATAGGGGCGACAAGCCTCACAAATCGTCCAAGGATCCAGATGACAAGAAGGATGTCATTACAGTCAGCTACCACACCGCCCGAGGCACCCGTGTCACATCGGTGCACTTGCACGAGGACGGAACTTACAAGGAGTTTCCCTCTCGCAATGCAGACAAGGGAAAGTGAATCGACAAGCACATCGGAGGCACGCGATCCTGGAGGACTGGAAGCAGTTGTGCTGAGGAGGCCCAAAGTTCCGAAAGGAGGCGAATGGCATGAATCAAAGTCGACGAGACTCGTGGCTGGACCATGTGCCAGTTCGGACATATGTAGCAGAGACTGTGTGTTGTGTTCTTCAGTGCATGCGATTATTGACTGCGGCGTGTTGGCCAAACAGTTTCCGCGAATCGTGGCATTGAAGCCCCCCCTTCCAGTGAGATGGCCGCTTCTCAAACCGTTTTGTTGTTTCTCGCAGGTCGGGTACTGCAACCGCGATACGACTGTTGTACTCTCCATGCTTGTAGATACGGCCAGACTTGGAACTCTTGATCTCTACTGTGGTATCTTGGCAAAAGCCGCAGGTTTCTATCGAAGGACCGGGCGCCAGGATGAATCGTTCCAGGCAGCCGAGGCTGAAGACGTGTGGATAATCACACCACCGTAAGAAGATGCGCAGTGGTCATTCGACAGGGACAAAGGAACGTACGAATGGTGCCGTACAATGCATACGTACAAGCGGCAATACTAGTGTGTTCAGATGTTCTGCAGTTTGTTGTTGGTTGGATGACCGCTAACAGGAGCTGTTGTACTACTAAGCGCCCGTCATGATTCATGAACGTGTCCGTGCGTCTGCGCCAAGTATAGCGCCCGCTAAAAGCAGTAACAGACACGAAGCTACTCAATCAACACCTCCTCAATCATGCCATAAAAATGTTCAAGATCCCACACCCAACGAGTCTGGCAGAAGCTCGAACGATAGTAAAGAGCCCTCCGCTCGCGTGTCGTTACACATACAATCAATCTTTACCACAAAGACGTCTCAGCGTACGTCTGATCAACCAGATAAGCAGCATGCCTGTTCGGGCATGCAAAACACCAAGCGACAACTTCCCGCGGCTCCCAGAGGATCGAAAATTTGAAGAAGAGCGATATCCTGATTACAAGGCGCACAAATACTACCCTGTCCGTCTGGGCGAGACATTCGCGTCGAGATATCGAGTCATAGCAAAGCTAGGTTATGGGACCGCGTCCACTGTTTGGCTAACCCGGGATCTCGAGTTGAGTCGGTTGCTGCCTTGAAGTGGCTTTCTGATGCTTTGGTTCGGTTCTAACGTCCCCGACAGGCAAGACACGCTGGTTACACTCAAAGTCTGCACCCTCGGCCAGGACGAGTCCAACGAACTAGCCATTTCTCACCACATCAGATCTGTCGAAGGCGACCATGCTGGCAAGCAAAGACTCCGTGTCGCCATTGACGATTTCCGTGTTCGTGGACCTCATGGCATGCATCAATGTCTGGTGTTTCCCGCTCTGGGGCGTACGCTCGCTCAGCTGCGAGATGCGTTTGAAGACCAAAGATTCGACACACTTTTGCTGCAAAGATGTCTGCTCGGTATTGTCCAAGGCCTGGACTTTTTGCATCAAGCAGGTGTCGTGCATACGGGTGTGTCGGAATCCATTTGTTCATCTCATATCAGATATCGCAATACGTGGACATGGAGAAAAAAGTAAAGATGGAAAGAAAAAAAAATGTCTGCTAACTGTGGTCATTCCCTTACCCANGATCTCTCTCCCAACAACATCCTCATGCAAGCCGACGAGGAAACAATCGCCAAAGTGCAAGAAGCAGAGATGGCGACCCCGTCGCCGAGAAAGGTGTGCCGGGATCGTGTCATCCATCTTTCATACACGATGCCGACTTCATACAAAGACCCCATCATCACAGATTTCGGTGCCGCGCGCCTGGGCGAACCGCATGGAAAGTACAGCGGAGACGTCATGCCTGGAGTCTATCGGGCACCGGAAGTGATCGCAGCAATGGACTGGGATTCGAAGATTGATATCTGGGCCTTGGGCGTCATGGTGTGTGTGTTTGTGTTTCCGTTTCTCTGCCCTTTCTTTTCCATTTCTGTCATCTTTTTGTTTTTCAAAGACCCGTCATTCCTATCCTCCCCCTACAAAAGATGTGACTTATTCTAAAACTAATCTCTTTGTAGNATCTGGGATCTGTTTGAAGACGGCAATTTGTTTGCCGCATATGGCCCCGATGGCCACCTGAATGACGAACTCCACTTTGCGCAAATGATCTCTCTACTGGGCCCTCCACCCAAAGAATTCCTAGACAGGATGAGTGAGCCATTACGTTGTCGGTTCTGGAACTCTTCTGGTGAGTAAAAAAGAGAGGGGAAAAGAAAGAAAAAAGAACACCACCCTCTCCCTCATTTATTGTTCAATATCTCCCCTGCCACAATTCCTCGCACTCGGGTTTTTCTATCCTTCCCAACGCCAAAACCGAAGAGAGAGAAGAGAGTGGGAAACGAAAAAGGAAAAAAAAAAAAGGAACAAAGACTCCCCCGAATGAAACCAACACTAAATCAATCAAAATCAACAGGCATCTGGATAGCGAAAACACCGATTCCTTGTACAGACCTCGCGACACGCGAGTGCCGGCTCCAAGGCAGGGACAAGGAGCTTTTGCTGCGGCTGATGCGCAAACTGCTTACTTGGCTGCCCGAAGACAGAGCTAAAGCCGCCGAGCTTTACAGAGATGAGTTCATCTATCAATGGGTCGACTATGTGATGGATCTCGCACAAGGAAAGAGAGTCACTTAGAAGCTGATGGGTTTGGGGACGGGCCACAACTTGCAAAAGGCAAGAGAAGGAGGAGAAAGAAAAATACAAGAGAGGGGGAAAACACTGTGAGAGATGAAAAGGTGGAAAGAAAGGAGACGACAAAAATCTAGAGTTGAACATGGGGTCTGGGTAGGAGGCTACATCTTTACACAATCTAGTCACTCTTACAATTCACCGCTAAACCAGTAAATACAAACTGGCCAAAAGGACACTTTTATATGCCAACCGACCATCTTGAACAATGAACAAAGGGCACAGGAATTTTTAATGATGACCCTAAAAGGTATGGCTTTTGCAGGCCAAAAAATAAAATAGAAAGGCCGCTAGCAAGGACGCGCGTCCAGATCAGCTCCCCCAGAAAGCCAAGAACACATTCTCAAAGGCTTGACAAAGCTTGTCCCCCTGTCCAAAAAAAGCTTGAATACGATAAATGATGAGTGCTAGTGCTGTTTTAAGCACGGCAGACATTTTATGGCAATAAGAATGCCGTCGGTTACGGGAATAAAATAAAAGGAACATGGCATGTTCTTGTCAGTGTGGTTCGGTGGAGCACTTGATTTGTCGCAGACTACAGAAGTCCTCGTGGAGAAGGCGGCCGTGATACATGACTATATATTTGCTTTCACTATCTCTCCTGTAGGTGTTGGCGTTGTTTTTCTTGACTGTGAGAATGCAGGACAACGTCAGAAAACAAAAAGGTGGCCAGGGAGAGGAGTTGGCTTCATGCTCTCTCCGTGGACGGCTTCCCAGCGATGAAGGTTTTTGTGCATTTTCACAGTCTCCTGTACTCGTCTGGGTTAGACCTGAAGATTGAGATAAATAGTCATATATTCATAATTGTGTCTAGAGAGGAAGAAAAAAGAGAGAAGAAAGCCACATCACACCATATCACTCCACTCATTGTAAGCCTTGATCTCTGGCCCTGACCACTTGTCCCCATACGGATTGACTCTTTCACCGGCGAAAAAGCCGTCCTGAGCAGATTGCAAGACATCAAGCCATGAACTTGGCTCCGGCTCTTTGAGCCATTGATTGTGGATATGATATGTCCAAGCACCGCGGAAGAAGTTCTCTAACGTGCGATTGTTGGGTGGGTATTTGTCTTCGGTGAGGCGGTAGTCTTTGACGATGCCTGCTTTGCATAGAGCTGCGACCTCAGAGGCAGAGGAGGTGAAGGAGTCCATAGGGCCTGGCATGGGTGTGATGTTGATGTGGTTCGAGGAGGAAGAGGAGGAGACACTGTCCATAGGCGCGACGTTGCGAGGGAACTTTGCAGACTTGAGGCATTGCGACACCTGAGACAGGATATCTTTCTTTGGAGTGAAAGTTGTGTTCAGATCCAAGCGGTCGAGTTGGGGGCCATCGTAGCTTTCCCATTCATCTTTGAGAGCGTTTGGCTTGCCTTTGAAGACGGCGCTGTAGTCGCGGAGACAAGGGACTGTACAGCGGCCTTGACGGTCCCAGTTGAACTCGGTCCAGATGGGGTCGAAGGCGGCAGTTTCGAGCATAGGAAACTCGAGATCACGGCCCTGTTTCCAGATCATGCGGCCAATGACTCGGGGGTGAAAGTTGAGGCCCATGCGAACGCCTCCTCGTAACAGATAGCTGGAAAGAGAAGTGTTGGCAGACAGAGACATGATGGCTGTGTTGTAGTCTCCAGGATTGTTGTGAGCTCCCCAACGTTCGGCGAAGTCGTGCTTTTTGGGAATGAGCAAAGGTCGCATGTCGCGGAGCATCAGGGCATCCATGTCCAGGTAGACACCTCCATGCTGATGCAAGATGATAAATCGCACCGTGTCGGAGATTGCTTGAGGGAAGAAGGTCATTTGCTTGGGTGTGAGAGTGATCCATTGCTGGCCGCTGGCGTCTTCGACGAGACCATCTGCAATGGCAACTTCGCCCTGAGCGTTGATCTTGCCTTTGGTCTTGTAGTAGCCCACTCCGTCAGTATTGTCGAATTGCTTTGGTAGAGGCATCCTGGTGGGGAACTTCCAGGGCAAGACTTTGATATCGCCTCGCTCGACCAGCGGCAGGAAGCGAGCAAACAGGGCGTCGTGATTCATCAGTTTGTCGACAGCATCTGGAGCTCTGTCGGTGTCTGCCCAAAGCCAGAGCCGACTGCAGGGCAAATTCTGTGTGTAGAGGTAAGACTTGACGAAGACTTCGAGACGCCATGTCGCGGGACCGGCCCAGTAGACGTGGTATGGAATGATGGGGCCAGCGCATGTTCCAAGATTCGTCTTTGAAGGAGCTTTTGCATCCTTGACCGAGACGTAGTTCATCAATGTGTTTCCATGTCCATCTGCGTTCAAATACTCTGCCCCCCTAGGGTCTTGCTCACTTGCGCGGTCGACCTGTTCCGGCAAAAGATAGTACTTGTCCTCGGCTCCCGACAGAAACTCCAAACAACTGAAAACATCTCGCATCTTCTCCACGCCTTCGTATGTTCCCCTGCACTCTTTCACAAGCAGTTCGATATCGGCTTCCGTGTCGACATGAGGTCTGGGGCCGAAAAAGTCGTCTCGCGGAACGACTGCGCTCGAGGGACGATTGAAGACATTGGCGTGAGGATTGATGGTGACGGTACGGGATGCGCCAGCCAGCTTGATCTGGACATTGCCCGACTTTGTCTGCTTGACAGTGTCGGCATGGGCCAGAAGAGCAACTTNTTGGCGGGCTTNTTGTCGCGCTGAAGGATCCTGTGCTAGGTGGATAGTGGCATAGATGGAGGTGTAAAGAATGAGGGCTAGAAAGAGGTTGCGAATGAGGGAGAAGCATGCGCGAGCTCGTCCTTCAGGCATTGTAGCTTGGTCGGATTTAGGAGTAGGACTCGAAATCCCAGGAGTTCGCAGGAAGAATACCGCCGAGCGAGTCCAAAGGTGACTGAGTCCAAGGGTGACTGGTTCAAGACTCGTTTGAATGAGCGACTTTCGATGGGTTATTGGCCGCGCATAACAATGGTCGAGTCCGGGGTTCGTGCAACAAGGGCCAGGCGAAAGATTAGGTGAGATGGTCACAAGGCGTGGGAGAATCAAGGTCGACAAGGACAGTGGAGAGGACGAGGGGTCTACATGAGGCATCTAGCAAGCGACAGAGAGAACAGGCTGTGAGTCCGCCCATGTTCATGGCTGAGGACTAGACATGTCGATCAACGCCGCATTCATCGACCAGGGTCTCTTAGCGTTCGCTCATCAAAGCTTGTGCCTTTTGACCTTCCAAAGGGGTTCGTGTTCCCCACAAAGCTGCAAAAACGTGCCGAGATAATTCACCACCCGCTGTCGACGACGACGCCAGCCGCAATTTCCTCTGCCTTTCTGAAGTCACTCAACCCGAGTGACACCTTCCTTATTTACCCTTGGTCTACTCATCTTGCCGCGCCTGTTTCATTCTCCATGCTTTTTCTCAGACGCCCTCAACAGACGTCTCTTTTTCACATCTGTCGCTGCCTGAGCCGCAGCGGTTACTCGACACTATCTTCCTCGCACAGAGACCAAGTGACCATTCCGTGTAGATCAAATGGCCACATCACACTAAGGCAAGTCATCGTCGTCGTCGTCAACTTTTCGGCCCGTATATCCCTCATCGTATGTCCATCGAGTACCTGGTCGGCTTGCGTAACGCATCCTTCTGACTCTAATCTCCTAAAAGCCTTTCTACCCTCGTCTTGCTTCGGGCCCCGCGCCCTCCACCATCTCATATCTGTCTCCCGGCCCTTTGCTGCCTCCTGCGTTACCCACTACTGATGTTGGCGCTGCTGACTCTGATTTTCCAAAAGTTTGTTCCACTCTCGTCTTGCTTCGGGCTCCGCGCCCTCCATCATCTTGTATCTTCCTCCCGGCCCTTTGCTGCCTGCTGCCTTGCCTACCGTCGATGTTGGCGCTGCGCTTTCGTCAGTGACGTCGGCTACTGTTGTGCAGATCAACTATCGCTGCGCGCAAGAACATCGCTTTCCCACTCCCATTCATGATGTCTTGACAGGATATGATTGGATTTTGGAGCATCTTGTTCCTAGCAGATCCTTCTATCGTCCCGGTCGTTCTGCGAACCATAGAGTCAAGCTAGCGGTATGTGGTGAGCTTATTGGTGGCAGTCTTGCTACCATGCTCACATTGACCGAATGTCGTCTTCAAGGCCCATACGTCGCCGCTGCTGCCATCAATGAACCTATCCTAGATTGGGTCTTTCCTGAGGATGGCCAAGTTGAACACGAAACCTCCGTCGATCGTCTTGCCTCATATATTCAAGGCCGGAAACCTAGGTCAAAATTGAAATCTCGACAGACGAGTTTTTCGAAATTTGGAGAGAACAGCATCTTGAACGCCGGTACACTTCTCAAAGCAAGACACAATCTCTTCAGACGTCCCGAGGACTACTTCGACACATTTGCATCGCCAATCTTCAACCTCCGTACGCCAGGAGTTTCAGTACCACCACCACAACCAAAATCACCTTCCGACGAGTTTGCCGAGCTCGCTTTGTTCGAACGTGATGATTTTCATCGGCAGCAGATGAAGATGAGCTCACTGTCATACAGACTACAAAATCAAGAAAAGCAGGAAGAAGACACTGCAGAGGCAAGGAAACCCCGGAAATCTCACCGAACATGGCCCAACGCAGGCAGCGGGTTGAGAATACCTCAGATGCGCATCTCGTCTGCAGTGACTAGTCCACTGTCAGACCAGGCCAATGAGTTTGCTCGACTGATGCAGAAAAGTATCGTGTCACAGGAGATCAAGACCGTAGAGGCTGAGGGAGATGACATGGCCAAGGAAGCTGCATACATGCTTGCTGAGCGCCAGATACATCACCGACAGCCCGATGCTTTGCGTCTATGGTCATTGGGTCAAACTCATGATTTGCGACATATCGCCCACTGGTGCGAACAAATTCTCGAACAGTGACAGAAGCTGTAATATGATTATCCTACACCGACATCTCGTGACCGACCTTGATTGTGATGAACAAATTTGACCAGGATTCGCAAAAGTCTGTTGAGCGCCTCTTCCATAACCTTGAGGCTTGAACACGAGCATCGGGCTTCACTCTGAGACACAGTAATATTGTAAACTGTAGGAATGCACAACAGTTTCCAGAAAGAAGCCTTGCCCACTGAGAGTCATGATTACACCGGCTCTCCTTGGACTATTCTCTATTCTGATAAAAGAATTGTGCATTTGTATAGCTACATCGTGACCGTCTATCGCACATGAAGAGCACGATGTTCCGAAAATTCCCCACAACCTTTTGTCTTCCGCTGCGTTTCCCCACCAACCAGTTGTTGACAGCACCCGTGGGGGTTGTGCATCATCGCGAAGCAACCTCACAATTCCCTCTGCGCCGTTTTGCTACATTCCAGAATTGCAAACGGCTAAAAAGTCAACAATGCCTTCAGAAGACGAAAGAAGACACGAACGCAGTGAACGACATCAACGACATCAACGACGCAAAGGCCACCGCTACAATGACAGCACAAGCGAATTATTGCCTCCATCTCCAAAACATCACCACAGAAGGCGCGATTCAGAATCACATCACAGAAGACGCGAGTCAGAATCACAGAGCCCTAGAAAAGAACGATCAAGGAAAAAGCGATATCAATATCCAGAAGATGAATACAGCAACGACAGCAGTAAAGGCACGAGTAACACATTAAGTGCAGACGCATTAGCGCACTTCAACACACTGAACACAAAAGACGTGGCATGGAACAGTAATGGCGGAACCAAAGATGCAAAAAGATACAGAAGTGTCGAGGAAGAGGCAGAGCGAGCAGAGAGAAGGGAAAGACGAGAAAAAAGGAGAAGGCAGAGAGAACAGCAAGGCGAACATCGGCATAAGGAGACAAGAAAGCAATCGAGAGTTGTCAGTGGGACATACCTTGAACGTGGTGCTGAGCCTTATGACGAAAAGGTTGTTCTTGTTGATAAGCAAGGGCGCATGAGAGGTGGTGCTGGTAGCGATTTATCCTCAGAAGACGAGGCGCGAAGGCGGAAACGGAAGAGGATCGGTAAGTTTTGTTGCGCAAAGCTCGAGAATTCCTGTTCTGATGAGGTTTGTAGGCATCGTCGGTATCATCGTGATAGTCATATTGGCGATCGTGATCCCAGTCGGCGTGGTCCTGTCGAACAAGAACAAGTCTTCATCTCCTGCACATACAGCCAACGACTCATCAACTTCATCAAACTCACCATCGAACAAGAANNTTTGGATGGTATGTCGGAGTCAGATATCCCAAAGGAAGCCCAAGGAACAGTCTTGGATCCCTTTACCTGGTACGACACCACAGACTTTAATGTCACATACACAGCAGCAACGATAGGCGGGCTTTCTATCATGGGACTCAACGACACCTGGAATGACTCGACAAGAGCGAACGACAATGTGCCTGCCCTCAATGAGTCCTGGGAATACGGCAAGATGCCCATCAGAGGTGTCAATGTTGGTGGCTGGCTCAGCATCGAACCAGTCATTACACCCTCCCTCTTTTCCGACTTTAAGACCAGTGATGGAGTCATTGACGAGTGGACGCTATGCAGCAAACTGGGTGCCAGCAGGGCTCAATCAACACTGGAGAAACACTACGCTTCCTTCATCACAGAAGCAGATTTTGCAGGCATCCAAGCAGCTGGTTTTGATCACGTACGCATACCGTTTTCTTACTGGGCAGTAACGACCTACGATAATGACCCCTACGTCGCCAAGATTTCCTGGCGATATCTACTTCGAGCAATAGAATGGGCTCGCAGATATGGATTACGCATCAATCTCGACTTGCACGGCGCTCCAGGCTCTCAAAATGGATGGAACCACAGCGGCCACCAAGGTGCAATAAACTGGTTGAATGGCACCGATGGCACACTCAATGGCCAACGCACCCTAGACATACATTCCCAACTCTCCACTTTCTTTGCCCAACCTCGCTATAAGAACATAATAACCATCTACGGTCTAGTCAACGAGCCCAAAATGACATATCTGGATGTCGACACTGTGCTCAGCTGGACGAAATCCGCCATCCAAAAGATTCGCGCCAACAACTTGACCTCCATAGTAACCTTTGGAGACGGCTTCAGAGGCTTGGACAACTGGCAAGGCGAGCTGCAAGATTTCGACAACTTACTCTTGGATGTGCACCAATACGTCATTTTCAACAACCAACAAATCGCCCTCGACCACAGTAACAAAGTCTCCTTTGCATGCAGCGGCTGGACAAACCAAACCCTTCGCAGCAGCAACAAAGCCACTGGATTCGGTCCCACATTATGCGGCGAATGGTCCCAAGCAGACACGGATTGTGCCACCTACCTCAACAACGTAGGCGTAGGGTCTCGCTGGGAAGGAACTCTAAACATGGTTTCTACACCTGGTGGCTCGCTGTCTGGCAGTGTTCTCTCTCCCACATGTCCAACATCAAACTCCCCACGCTGCTCTTGCTCTAACGCCAATGCTTCTCCATCTTCCTACTCAGACGGCTACAAACAGTTTCTACTCGACTTTGCGGAAGCGCAAATGTTTAGTTTTGAGCAGGGATGGGGTTGGTTCTACTGGACGTGGAAGACGGAGTCGGCGACGCAGTGGAGTTATAAAGATGGATTGGCTGCAGGTATCTTGCCGCAAAAGACGTGGGATAGAAGTTTCAAGTGCGGGAGTGTCCCTGATTATGGGGCTTTGGAATTGCCGGAGAATTATTAGGTGTGTGTTGGATGATCAGCAGTGGCTCTGTGAAGGGGAAGAGGTTGATTGGAGAGGCTCTCTCTTGGATAGCTTTGTGGGAGAAAAGCACTGTGCGGTTCCATGGTCAAACTGCTATAGCAGACCGACTGTGAGAGTTTTTCAATTCCTACCCTCGCCGTTACCCGCGATGTCTGCCCCTGTTTGCAATGTCACCAGTCTTAGTTATAGCGATTGTGAAGATACAGGTTATTCTTAGCATGGTAGGTGTATTCCACGGAGATATGCCAACAACACGGCTCTTCCGTGGGAGCGGCTCTAATATAAAGACTAGCATGCATTTCTACAAGTATAAGTATCATGATTCGCGGCTTTGAGAGAAGGCACACAAGGTTGCATATTTCGCTGACCGAAGTTTCTTTGTTGCATAAAAGTATGCGATAGAAGACCAGGGTCATACTCCCTACAGCAATTTTCGAATCTTTTTTTCTACATCTCACGATTATGGCGGTTCTGTGCATAGTATGGGCATGTTAGGTAGCATGTGGATAGCTTCCAGATATAAGATACAGAGTATAGGAGTCTTACGAGTACAATGATACATTCAGTAGTTTCTTGAGGAATCAAGATATTTTAGATCATGAATCACGTAAAGACTGAGGATGAACTATACGCCTGGGGGCTGTCTCTTTTGGAGAAGCTGTCTTGGAACATGAATTGAGTATATCGAGCCCAGATGAGTTGGGAAGATCATGCATCAGGTCCTCGACCTATTTTAACATGTGTCCGCTATTGCTAGTCCTCGTTGTGCTCTCTGCGACCGCCAAACACTCGAGCTGTTGTGCTAGCCACGCGTTGTTATATTTTATCTCTTTTGAGGATGAACTCATCAACCAATCAGCGTTCTACATCAGGTCTCGTGGTCTAGCGGTATGATACTCGCTTAGGGAGGTTGCTCTGCAACCTTGAAAACTCTAAGCCAATTGCGAGTGGTCCCGGGTTCGATTCCCGGCGAGACCCTGATTCTTCCTTTTATTGTTGAGTCGTTGATTTTTTGAATGCAGAAAGAGCAGGGGGCCCTTGGGGGTGTTTTGGTGGGTGTGGGAGTGAAGCCTCGATTTGGTGGAAGAGAATCGGAGCTTGGTGCTTTCTATAGTTTGCCAAGGAATCCATGGATGTGGTGGAAGAAGATAAGATTGGAGAAGTAAGTAGAGGCAAAGGAACGATGGGAATATGTTTAAAAAAGATGATTCGTAGGTGGAATAACCAGTCGGAGTTTGACATTTTACTTACCTACCATCGCAGGAACCGAGTTGTCCGAAGATCTTGAGGGACAGACCTTTCCCATGCCAAGAAGAGATAGTGTGTGACAAACTTCTCGAAGGGGAATGACCGGTAGTTTTTGGGCAGCTGGGCCACGGAGTGAAATCCAATTTCTCTCTCATACAGCGCGAAAAGGCAACAAAAAGACCTGAGGAGTGATTACCAACAAGATGCTGCCTGCCAGTAGCGTATATGAGAACTGACCTGCGATGGACAGAAGGGCAAACTGTTGAGATAATGTCGTTGCGACGTCGTCAAGTTGTGTTGTGATTGCGAAAGTGAAGCCTCAACTCATGGCAAGAGCGACCCTCTGGAATATCTTCAAGACTTCCAAGTCTTCGCCCTCCATCTAATCGTTTCCTGACCAAAAGTGAAAGCCAGACATCGCCAGGAAATCAAGGCAAGAACGATGCGGGCGCGACCCCCTTAGACAGTCACCAACAGCTCGACGGACCTCAACATACATGGAAACGACGCTCATCAAACTTGCTGCAAACCAATCAGTCTGAGCTAGCCTCATTCGAGGACCACACAATCAAGATATTCGTGGTACTCGGTTTTTCTTAACTTGCTCAAGTTTGCTCTGCACCATACAGTCATTCTTCACTTCTTCTTCACTATCCTCTCAAAATTCGCTCTTCTCTCACTTCTCAAGTTCTCACCTTACCTACCGCTGAAACCAAGATGCGCAACCTATTCAGATCCCTCTTCAATCCGTCAGCTCCGACCAACAAGGTCCCTGTAGAGAAACAGAATGTCACCGGTGTCCTACCGCCTCCATACGAGCGACATCAACAAGCGGAGCCGGATACTAGTCTTCCCAGACACAGCCTCCAAGATCATGGTGTCCTCTGTCTCAAACGTTGTTTAAGCTGGCGCATGGCTATTGATTGGGACTTGCAAAACCACATCTCGGAGCTCGAACGACCAAGCGATTCGGAATACTCGACCTTCGAGAAAGACTGCGAGATCTTTGGCTTCTTGCTGGCCGATCGCTATGCGTTGCAAGACATCAAGAACATGGAAAGCCGCGTCGAAGAACACATTTTCAAACCAGCTGAACGTATCGGTATTNNCAAAAGAGTAAGTAGTCGCTGAAACTCCGGTTCGTTTGTCGATGATCAGGAAGAGCTGCTTGTAAATGTCTTCATCAACTCGACGCATTCACATGTCTTGTTTCTGCTTATCAGGCACCACCATACTAACCTGACCAAAACGTCAGATCTTCTCGAGTTCTTCATGTTCTCGGTCCGGCGAGCAATAGTATACGGTCCTCACAAACGCATTACCTACTTTCGAAACGAGATGATGCTTGTACGCCTTGTCCTCGATTCCAGGATCCTCATCAATCTCGTGGCCCCAGAGGCCATCTTCGCCGACGAACTCAAAGCCGAATGTGCAAGACTGCACAAGAACAACTTTTCCTGGCTACTGGACCCAGCAAGAATCTGTATGGATCAGTCCGTCAGAACAAGAGCAGCCGACATATACAGCAAGCAAGACGCGCAAGTTGGCCGCTGGAAGGAAACAGAGTTGCTATATAGGGAATGCCTGCGACCCTGCGCTGCCTGGATGGATCCTACTCTTGATTCATCGACCATGTACGAAGTTCACTGGCCTTACTTCAAGACAGATGTGGACTTTGACCAACAACCCGAATTTCGCTTGCGCGATTGGCGAGAGTACAAAAGTCTTTTGCCAGCAACTGTCATCTGTGGCTCTGTCGGTTGGGCCAACTATGACATGGTATTCCGAGAGTCTGAAAAGCCGGAGATTGTCATGACACACCAGAAGTCAAGCGATCAGCACAAAGAGAAGGCAGTGGGATAGGTCCATACACCATGCCCACCAATCTCAAAGCCCTATCTCCCACCATCTCAATCAGGAGAAACGCTAAAACACAATACCAGCCTTATATCTTGACATCCGAAGCCCCAAGCCAATTCGATCTAGTGCACCCAGGTAAGCCCCGTGAAAACGCGTGTTTGCAATTCATCCAAGCATCAACAAGAAACGCGCGCTGTACTTTGCAACTTTTTTGTCTCGTCCGTCTACGTAAAGCCTTTTTTTCCCCCTCGTATACCATAAACTCTAGATACCATCAAGATGGCAAATGTCGGCTTCTCTCAAATGCCTATCGGCAACCTCTCTTCGCCCGCCGTCACGGCAACTCGTTGTTGGGCTACGTCCCTCGTCACCGCCACCATCACGGCCACGGCCACGGTCACCGCGACCGCGACCGCGATCGTATACCCTCCCGCGGCCGTCACCGATTGGCGGCAGACGCTCTGGAATATCTTTGTAGGATTTATAGCATGTTGGCTATACGCCGCCGCCATCGCCGCCCTCACCTGTTGCTTGATGAGCAGGTTCCCCGGGTCGACGCCGACGTCCATGCCGCCAGATAGTATGGGCGGCTGGAAGCGTGGCTCTACCGCCAGACCATTAGGGCATATCAGCACGCCGAGCTTGTCGCGCGGCACGTTGAAGAAGCCCGGCGAGCAGAAGCAGAAGCAGCAGCAGCAGCAACAGCAGCAACAGCAACAGCAATAGCAGTTGCAATAGCAACAGCAGCTGCAACAGCAACAGCAGTACCAGCAGCCACAACAACAACAACACCAGCAGCAGAAGCAGCAGCACAGAGACAAGCTCTGTCAAATCTTGACATTCAAGCTCAAAACGAGCACTAAAACTCGCCCACTACCATCAATTACCCGATTTTCGCTCAANAAATATTATATACGCCATCTCATTCTGCAATCGGTCTCTCTCACTCAACCTCTCGGGATCAAAGTCACCAACCCAGGTGTCGTTGAATTGCCTCCAGCAGTTCCTCGCTCGGTCCTTGGCAAGACATGTATAATGGCCAGAAGTAAGGGTTGTGCCGATATGTCTCATCACGGCATATGCATCATACAGATACGGCGGCTGCATGGTTGGATCGGACTTCAGAGCATCAACTCCGTATTGTTTGGAGATGAAATGGGCATCTTGTTCTGTGGGTGAAGGAAGCATATACGGCGACATATCCAAGTTCTTGAGAGGGAAATCGATGGGCGTACGGACTTTGCGAGCAGATTCGCCTCTGCCAGCAGAAAATCGCTTGAAGTGGACAACCAGGAATTGGGGCGCACGGGTTATGGTTATCTGTTTTGTGGCCTCGCGTTCGCGATTGCAACGTGGGCATTTCCAGACTTCATCGCCAGAAAGTCTTTCTTCTGCACAGTACGACCTCAGACAGTCCTGAATGCTAGCAACGCCAGAGCGTGGGATTTCAACTGAAATACTGTAAAATGCCTCGTACGTGGTGGATGTGAAGTGACAGGTTGTGCATCGTAGGCGAGAAGCATGTTGACCGCCGAAGAGTTGTGTAAGGTAAGATTGCTCGCGATGTGTATACCTGCCCCATTCGGTCCGACAGACCATTGGCTTGGGCATCTTCTCGCGTGTAGCTTCCTGGTCTGCTGTCAGAGCTTTCAGTGGTGTCTTTGACCAATTCTTGTTCAAGTCTTCATGCAGACAATCGACCAAGAAATCGAAGAACTCTTTTGCATCTTGCTGGCGATCAATACCCCACTCGCTGTTGAGACGAGCACAGAACGACCGTAATGTGCTTGGCCGAATAGCTTCGACATCTCCTTTCCAAATGCTCCTGATCAAGTTTGCGTACAGCTCAGGTAGCACACCCTTGCTGCCTTTCCAGTTGTCTCGCTGGACCAAAGTCTTGAACCTGTCGTCAAGGAAGAAGAGGGTAAGAGGAGTGGTCGCTGAAAGAGCTTGGATTGTCGCATTCATGTAACAGGTGACGCCAAAGTTGACGAGACCTGTCCGTGGTAGTCGCAAGTTGGAGGGCAAGTACTTCGGAGGGACATATGGTGGTAGATCTGTAGATGTAGAGCCAGTGCTTTGGGCCGACACAGCACGGTGATCACTAACACCGCTATACGATACACGAGCTGCAGCAGGAACTGGTCTGGAAGGGATTGAGGGCATGGCCGACTTCGGAGGAGGCCTTGGGTATGACGGTACTTGCTGTGGTCGTGCCGGTAGTAATGATGCAGGATGTTCTTGGACTCCGTATCGCTGCTCGAGCGTACCGGCTTCAGGAAACCGACGAACGAACTCGTCAATAGACTGATAGGACGGTGTGCCATTTTCAGCCTGCCATGACTCGTCTCCTTCATCGAGAGACGGTTTCCGTTCGACAACCACGCTCTCGACTCGAGCTCTCTCGTGCCATTTCCTCTCCTCTTCAGCGTCGAGTGGGTTGTAATCTCGTAGTCGCTTCTTTGGGACGTACAATCTGGACTCCTTGCTGGCAACTGGTACCCTTCTGATTGGGCGGCCAGACTTTTGTTGTGCGACCGTGTTTGTTCTCTTCAATGCTTGATCGCCAACCAATTCTGCCCAGCCTTCAATACCACCCATCAACAAAATAGGCGGCCGCTGTAAGGGCTTCTCTGAATTGAACTCGTAGAGGGCGTCGTATAAGTACTTCAAGTATCTTTCTCTATCTGATGTTGGACGGTGGATGAAACTTTCTGACGAAATGTCATGGTCGTAGTAAACAACAATGTCGTACTTGTGGCGGTTGTAAAACATGGTCTGCTCGGCATCCGGTGATAGGATGAGTGCGTCTTCGAGCTGCTCAGCAGACATGTTGGGCTCGAGTGCAGCTGGCTCAATGCAGATGATGGACTGAGCGTATATGTGGCCCTCGTCAAAGTCTTGTCGATTTCGGACATCGATCAACAAGACGCTGTGCATTTTGAGGTAATCGTATAGGCGTTCAGGTCCAATGCGCAGTTCCGTTGGACGGTGTATGGACTTTCGTCGAGGCGGACCAGCCGGTGGTCGATCTTGTGACACGCGAGGAAAGTAGCCCGCGGATTCTTCTCCTTCATTTCCTGGGGCGTAAGAGGAGGCGGTTGAAGCGACGGAGTTGTTCCTTCCAGCCGATCCGACCATACTACGGGCAGTGGTCCTTGGAGGGTCGATGTGACTCGGTGTGTTCATGTTGCGTGCTGGACTATAGGCAGTGGGTGGGGCCATGGGTAAAGCATCGTGGACGGATGTGTCGAGGGTCATGCGATGGGCGAACGGGTGACCTGGGGCACCGTTGGGCATCTGCCGCGGACCAACAGGTCTGACTGAGGAGCCATTTGCGAATGGAGAGTTGGAGAAGTCGATCGAAGAGCGGTTACTATAGGAGGTAGTCGATGTGATGGAACCGTTGCTTGAGGTGATAGAGGCGCGTGAGTCGAGTCGTCTGCTCGCGAGCGACGTGTCTACCGCAGCGGGTTGCATGCGCAGTTTGGCGAAGCGATCGGCGAGGGCGGCATTGCCATTGGTAGCGGCAGGATGTGAGGATTGAATGGAGGAGCGACGGACAGGCAGGTCGGAAAGCTTCTGCGTGGCATTCCGCCTATTGTCGTTGATGATGATTTCCTTGATCTTGTCGAAGCGATCGGCAAGTTGACTGATGTTGCGGAGGATAGACTGATGCTGGTTGAACTGGGAGCCTCGGCGGCTGCTCAGGATAGGGTACTGTTCATGCTGGGGGATGATGGCGACAGCAATTTCAAAGGCTCGAAGATATTCGACATAGGCAAGGTCGGGACGGCGGTACTCGACAAGACTCTCGGCCTGTTTGACGGCGGTCGCGGCAGTGGCGAGCAAGTGGTTGAGGGATTGGTTCTTGTCGACGGAGCTGATCTTTGCCTTCTCTTTCAGATCCTCAATGTGTGGGTATGGTCTGTTCGGCGTAGCGGCGGAGCTGGAGTCGGGAATGGCCATGTTGGTGGGAGAGATGGGGTACGGCGGGCTCATGACTGAGTCGGACGGCGCGACACGGGGACGAGCATAGCGTGGAGGACACGGCGGCAGGAAGTCACTGGAAGAGTAAGGTACTGTAGGAGGATGTTAGGCAGGCGTTGGTTGTACTTGATCTGGTAATGCCATTTCCCCAGAGAAGGCGCGGCCGGGTGACGTGCGTCTGTCCCGCCACGCTCGATGCGTCGCGCCTTCCCCAAGCTGAAGCATCCGAGACCCTCAGACCCACCGTTAGGCACCACCAAAGAGCTCCGACACTCCAGACCAACTCATCTTCCGACCCTCTCACCACTTCCGGATTGCTTCCAGCTCCTCTTTACACACGATACCCAGCTGAACAGCACATCTCCGCGACATCGACAAGCAACATGGCGTCGTGGTTCGGGGCCGGCACGTCGGCCATGGACGAACAGGTCGAGAGAGCCACTTCGAGCAGCTTGGAGGACATTGCCCTCAACTTGGAAATAACCGACCTGATCCGAAGCAAGACCATTCCGCCCAAGGAGGCAATGCGCTCGCTCAAACGAAGGATCGCCAATAAGAACCCAAACATCCAACTGGCCGCTCTCAACTTGACCGACACGTGTGTGAAGAATGGCGGAGAACACTTCATCCAGGAGATCGCCTCGCGCGAGTTCATGGACAACCTCGTCTCGTTCCTCAACACTCCGCTGAACGACGAGGTCAAGACGAGGATCCTCGATCTGATCCAGTCTTGGGCTACCGCTGCCACCGGCCGCTCCTCTCTTGGCTACATTGACGAGACGTATCGTTCCTTGCAGAGAGAAGGCTTCCGTTTCCCTCCCAAGACCGAAGTTGCCGCAACCATGTTCGACAGTAGCGCTGTATCTTGTCCCCTCCTCTCTTGACTAGACCCACTACTAACTCCCTGTCCAGCCACCCGAGTGGGCCGATTCTGATGTCTGCATGCGCTGCAGAGAACGCTTCACCTTCACCAATCGCAAGCACCATTGTCGAAACTGTGGAAACGTCTTCTGCGGTCAATGTTCGTCCAAGTCGATACCCCTGCCTCACCTTGGCATCCTTCAGCCCGTCCGTGTCGACGACGGCTGTTTTGCCAGACTGACCGAAAAGTCGCGCGCCACTCCCGTACCTTCCTACATCAACGCCATGAAGCCTCCCACTTCTGGTCGTATGCAGGCTCGCGACCCTCGTGTTGCCGAAGACTCGTTCGACGCCGACTTGAAACGAGCACTAGAAATGAGCTTGGAAGAATCAAAGGGCCACTCTGGTGCTGGATACGTACCGCAATCACAAATGACCACGCCAAAGCCAGTTCAGAAGGCGCCCACACCGAAGAAGGACGAGGAAGACGATCCAGAACTGGCAGCCGCAATCGCTGCATCTTTGGCAGACATGGAGGAGCAAAAGAAGAAACACACAGCCAACTTCAAGCAACAGCAGCAGAGATCTAGTACCCCCAGCGTCTATGTACCAAAAATCAACAATGAGCTTACGCCCGTCGAAGCCGAGAACATCAACCTGTTCGCTACTCTGGTTGATCGCCTGCAGCACCAGCCACCAGGTGCAATCCTGCGCGAACCTCAACTTCAGGAGCTGTACGAGAGCATCGGTTCGCTGCGACCAAAGCTCGCAAGGACATATGGAGAGACGATGAGCAAACATGACACACTTCTTGACCTCCACTCCAAACTGGCGACTGTTGTGAGATACTACGACCGCATGCTGGAGGAGCGCCTATCCAGCACATACAACCAGTCTCGCTACGGAGCTCCTCGACCTCAGTCTGGCATGTACCCATCTTTGTCTGCCGGGGTTGGAGCACCACCTACTGCTCCTATGGGAGGAGTGGAGAGCTACTACAACAGTTCAGCACCATCTATGGACTCGCACGCCTACAACCAGAGCCCTTACCCTACGTTCAACCAACACCAGGACTATGCTCAACAGTCCTACTCTCAGCAAGCTCCTCCCGAAGCTGCCTACCAACAACAATACTCTCAGTACCCTCCCCAGCAACAAGCCCCCAGTACACCTCACCTACAACAACAACAATCGTATCCGCAACCACCTCAACAATACGCTCCCCCGCAGCAGCAAAATCCCGTCTCTCCTCCTGAGCATCAGCAGTCTTACTCTGAGCCATCCGCCCCTCAACCTGTGAGCCCAGAGTCATATTCTCAGCCTGCCCAGCAGCAGCAGCATCAACAGGCCCCACCTCAATATCAACAACTTTACCAACAACAAGCACCGCCTCAGCAACACCAACAATACTCGCAAGCCCCACCTCAGCCTCAACAGCAACAGTGGCCTCAAGCACCGTCGACGCATAACGGATACGGCCAAGAGAGCTTCCCTCAAGCACCACAGAACGTCCCCGCCCAACCAAAGGTGGAGGAAAGTCTGATTGAGCTGTAGAGTGGAAAAACTGGTCCTAGTGTAGCTCCATTCATCGCGTTTGCATTTGTAGGCTAGATACCCCTGAACAAAAAAAAATCCTCCATGCTTCCGACCTCCTGATCTCAATGTCTTCTATGTGCTAGAGTCTGTAGTTGTTGACCTCCTCTCGACGCGATAGTGTAGAGCCTTGAGCTATATCAAAAGCATGATGTCTTCCACATCAGAGGAGTGGCCAAAAGCGAGTCGATTGGGAGTGTCTTTTCAGTGTACATTTTGTTGAATCTTTGAGGTCGTTGTGTAATCCCATGAGTATAGGCGTTTGTGTGTTTGGAAGCATTGGATGCGCTTCATTCTATTGCTTTCAATGTCGGTATCAGTCGTGATTGCAAACATTGTGATGTGCATGGATTTTTCTCTAGGACACATTAGAGGCCTGCTACCTCGAGTGCTTCGATCGATTCCTTGCTTGACGGAAGCGGGAAGAGATGCCGGATCTGTTGGTTGTCCTCGTTTTCGGTTCGAGGAAAGCAGGTGGAGGCTTGTTGATCTCCTCCTTCCATCGCTAGTAGAGAGTCAGATCCTCTGATCACCTAGTTCTCTAGCGAGTTGATACTACTTGTACGTGGCTGTTTTTTTTTTCGGACATGAAAAAGGTGTGATTGTTATCGAGGACCGAAGAACAGAACCAGAGCCAGAGATAGAAGATTGCCGAGACTTTGTGATGACAAGCCGAGAGTATTGAATTGGGGATACCGCTCAAGATGTCTTGGGTGACGGAGAAGTCTCTGATTGTCTCTGCCTGATTGTATTGTAGGCAGATTGGCTGGCCATGGAGCCGTTCAGTTTGTCATATCGTGCACGTAGATTTCCAAATGTCCTAATGTCTTCGTAGCCTTTGGGCATTGCTTCGGACCAGCCACGCTCTGCATAGTGCGTGTTGCACAGAAAACACGTTTGGGTCTGTTATTGATTGCCACTGATCAAAAAATATGGTTAGCGTACATTCTGTTGAGATCTACATGAGTGGATGGATCTCGGGAGAGCCAAAACTTCTGTCAAGTACCTCTCTGGGTACTCAACTATGTAGTTCGACTCTCACACGAGAGCAAAGAGCGACTTATATACCATGGAAAGACGCAATTCACCCCGGAGCAGGGGACTAGCCAAAGAGAGCCGCTAAGATGTTGGCTCTCAGTGAATAGTGCCCCTGTTTCTTGATAGTATTGTGCATTCTTATAGACATGATTTTTGTATAATTCAGTACACGGGGATGTGAGCATGCAAAAATACGGTACGTACCATTCCCTTCAACTGACGCTCTATGCCACAGGACGTACAATAGCATGCGGTCTTTGCGTGATAGCTGATCGGACGATGGGTTTTCCAGGGCATGAGTTGATGGTCACCCGCCCAACTGCAGGATTCGGGGCGGGTTCTAGGGTAACGAAAGAACCATGCGTGAATAGCTCTGGTAATGATGAGGTGTTCATCGTGTTTGTGAGCGTGATTCCAAGCAATGGCTTTTCTTTTGTGCGAGGCGCGATACTCGGAATTAGAATAAAGCAGCTTCGTAACGCGACTGTGTTCTTCTTGTCTCATTCTAAGCAATTCTGGCTCTGCACGTATTCTGGCATAGAACTCCTTGGTTGATCTATGTCGCGAGGCCTTGAGCATTTCAAACAGCTCGGGATACTCTTTCAACTTTCTCCAAAATGACATCGGAGTATCGTTGCCATCACTCGAGCTTGTTTGATT
This sequence comes from Aureobasidium uvarum, assembly GCA_903853725.1. Classification (NCBI taxonomy): domain Eukaryota; kingdom Fungi; phylum Ascomycota; class Dothideomycetes; order Dothideales; family Saccotheciaceae; genus Aureobasidium; species Aureobasidium uvarum. The sequence goes on from CAINUL010000019.1 coordinate 155,433, forward strand.
CCTGTGGCAAGAGAGGGAGAAATGGCGAAGGGTTTGTGGTGTCTGTCCTAATGTTTTCGAGGGAACAATTGATCTCCAGATTGTCGAAAGCATGATTTCGATGGTGATGGCAAGCTCCAGGGTTATGGTAATGTTACAGAGTGCTATGATTGAACACAGAGTTGTCAATCACCTGGTTGCATTCAGAGTGAGAAGAGTATTATGTGTGGACCTGAATAATTTCAGCAAAATTAAAAGAACAAATCCATCAGAGGTCGGGGTCGCCAAGATGACGTGGATGTCGGGCTTGGCAAGCTAGCAGCGCCAACGTCAAGCGTAATGGAACTCTAGAGGGCAGGCGACGATTGAGGGACGCCGACACATTTCAATATCGAGCAGCGCAACCATGTCTGAGGGCCTCTTTTTCAACGTCACGACTGGCTACATCGAGGGTGTCGTGCGCGGCTACCGAAACACGTTGTTGACAGGTCAACAATACAGCAACCTGGCCCAATGCGAGACCATCGATGGTATGCCCTCTCCGCGTCGCCTTGCCTGATCATGAGCTCCAACTGACCAACCACCAGATGTGAAGCTTCAACTAGGCCCAGCGTATGGCGACTTCCTCGCCGACCTCCCACCGAACCCTTCAACGAGTGCTCTTGCCGACAAGTTACTGGACAAGCTCGTCTCCGAGTTCCGTTACGTCCAAGCCAACGCTACCGGTGCCCTGTCCAAGTTCATGGAGTTCTTGACCTACGGATACATGATCGATAACGTCGCCCTTCTCATCACTGGAACGCTCCACGAGAGAGACACGCGCGAACTGCTCGACCGATGCCACCCTCTTGGCTGGTTTGAGACCATGCCCGCCCTTTGTGTCGCCACAAACATCGAAGAGTTGTACAACAGTGTCCTTATCGAGACTCCCCTCGCTCCTTACTTCAAGGGCTCTCTCAGCCACCAAGACCTCGACGAACTCAACATCGAAATCATTCGCAATACACTTTACAAGAACTACCTTGAGGACTTCCATAACTGGATCAACACCCACTCTGGCGTTGCTGGCAGCCCGACAGCCGAAGTCATGACTGAGATTCTTGAGTTCGAGGCCGACCGCAGAAGCATCAACATCACACTCAACTCCTTCGGCACCGACCTTTCAAAGGCAGACAGACAAAAGTTGTACCCCGGCTTTGGAAAGTTGCACCCCGAAGGCACATTAATGTTGTCAAGAGCGGATGATCCCGAGGCTGTCAGAATCGCTGTTGATGGTGTGCATGATTACCGCACTTTCTTCGACCAGACTGGCATGGGTTCGGGCTCTAACGTTGGCAACATGGCTGGTGGTTCTGATGAGGGCAAGAGCTTGGAAGACTTGTTCTACCAGAAGGAGATGGAACTCTCAAAGCTCGCTTTCACCCGTCAATTCACCTACTCTGTTGTCTACTCATGGGTGAAGCTGAGGGAGCAGGTACGTTTATGTTGCCGTCAAATTCCACGAGTCCTGCTAACGAAAACGCAGGAAATTCGCAATATCACTTGGATATCAGAGTGTATTGCTCAGAACCAGAAGGACAGGATCGGCAACTACATCAGCGTCTTCTAAGTTGCTTGTAACTGTCGTTCCCTAGTTCTTGTGTCTTCCCCGGCGTTCATACCCATATGTTAGCGTAAGATTTTGTTCATATCGATTGTTTTTCTTGGTCTCGGTGGGCGCTTTCTAGACTTTGTTTAAGTACAAAATGCATGCAGATCGACTCCCATCTCTTTTCAATGCTCGAGAGAAACTAGTAGGTTGATGTTGTAATCACTGTCCCATCATTGAGAAGAGACCATTCGTTTTTCGTGTGCTAAAGTTTTTGTAGTCAAACTGTCCTGCATTCAGATAGAGTGCTATCACCAAGATTTATCCCACTGTGTTGTACCATAATGCCGAGAAACAAGTCTGTTCATTGTCATGCGAGATCACATCGAATCGTAGTGTATAGATACATATCTGACTTGGAACAATTATGCCTTTCGATAGTCCATACATCACTGCATGGCGTCTCGAAAAGGAGGTGGTATTCCTCAAGTCTCTTTGAAAGGCAGCTCTCTTCTCAAAGCTTGGACGTGAATGAAACTGACCCAACGTCTTGTTTGACATCAGTATAGGCTTGCTCTCCTTCAAACCGGCAGGTACGCGTCGGGTTGCTACTGCCTCTGAAACTTCCCAACACGGCGTCAACTCCACGACGCGTCGAGCGGTCAGTCAACCACCAACCGCATCAATATTCGACAGCTCTTCTTTTGCAAGCGTCTTATTCAGTACTTCAAACTCCTCACTGCTCATCTGTGTCGCCGCCATGGAAGGCGCATACAGCTTTGCCGAAGGAGGCCCAATCCCTCATGGCGATCCCTACTCGCACTCATACACTGCTGACGTCTCCGAACCATCCCACCGCCGTGAGGACCCGATAACCCACGCGCATCCGATCAAGGAGTCTCTTTCGCAGCAACCCGCAACCAACGATCTCGTCCAGAAGTTCAAGCCTCGTCTTGAAGATGGATCAGAGATCAAATTGGAGTTCATGCCCTCGCTTGCTCGTAGGGCAGACCAAGACTTGCTCGACTACCTGCAGAAGCGCAAGATCTCGTTTCACTTTTTGAACGACATTGACGACTTCCTCAAGAGACATCCAGGTCTCTTGAAGGCTTGTCCGAGTTGGTGTCACCAACTCAACACTCTTCCTCCTCTCCAAGCACATCTGTTCTTCGTCAAGGGTTACTTGCGTCCTGCCAGATATGTCGATGGCGTGAGTGTTCATAGCTTCTGGGTGTACACGTTGCTCACTCATCTCGGCAGNGCTCTTCCGGCTCCAGAGGATGAGCAGATCCCTGCTCATCCCATCTCTCTAGAGCACCATTCCCACGATCCTGAGCTTTACGAGCACATCACTGACATTGGCCAATGCCTGGAACTCCTAGGTGGATTGGACGAGATGGTCTGGAAATTGACTCAAGCTTACCACTCTGGTCTACCTCTCGATAACAGCCAGGTCCTCTTACTCACCATGGCCACCTACGCACAGCCCGTCGATGTGCTCAAGTATTGGGAGTATTGCTATTTGCCAAGCTTGCAGTCCAACAGGTATACGCAGTCCTGGTTCATCATGGAGCAAGGATCGAGCTAACTCAAGCGAAGATACATTCAGGAACACAGTTTGTTGGTCAAGCTACCAACTTGAGCGTGGCTGACTTGTAGTAGATGTCCTCAGCCATTTGGCAGCTCCAAAGCCTGTGCCTCAAGGCAGGACCGCCCTGCAACCTGTCCCAATGCGCGCACCACAAGCAGCAGCGAGAGCAGGACGAAAGGCACACAAGGCGCGTAAGGCACGAAAGGCACGCTACAGACAGGAGCCAGTTCGCGACCAGCCCTTTGGTCTCAGGCCATCGGGTATCGAGGTCATGAGGACTCACCGCAACACTCGCAACGCCATGGCGAAGGCTGCGGACCGTGGTGACGACGTGATTGCTGTCTTGATCGACTGCTTTGCTGAATCGGTACAGCGTCGCTCGTTGAGAAGACTGGACATGAATGAGCTGCTCAGAGTGTGCGAGGTTGCATGGGAAGCTCTTGAAAGGGATCGTCTGACTGGAGAAGGAAGAGACATTGTGGACCTCGTCATGGACTTGGTGGGCCAAGCCTGTAACGGCAGACATCCATCTCACTTCCATCCTTTCGTCAACAACCCTACTGGAGCAAACTTTGGCATTCGTTCGAAGCGTGTCAGAGGAGCCGTCAACCAGCTCAAGATTCTCTACAGTCAAGAGGTGAAAAGAGGCTACGTCCCAGCTCTAGCCCGGGATGTCAAAAGGGCCGAGTACAGATTGGTCGATGTGGTTGGTTGGTACGCCAGGATGGATGGTACAATGAACAGGGCAGAGTACGAGTTTCTTCGCAAGAAGTTCCCATGGCGCAGATTCGATCACGTTGCCGAGTACGACGCGATCAATCCCGAACAACTCGATGTGTTGCTCTTATTGGACACGTGGATCTGGTGGATTTGAAGTCAACACAACGATATCTGGATGGAAGCTCCCTGAATGCTGTCATCAGGGAAGGTGGTGGTGAGAGTTATGACATCGGTACTGGAGAAGGATGCGAATTGTTTGCTATGTTAATTGTTATGGAAAGCGTCAATGGAACACATTGCTGGGACGAGATGAAACCACAGCATGGAGAAGATATGGAAGGAAGGGGTAATAGCTACTATGGACGAACAATACAGCATCGCCTTCTCAATAGGCTTGTGCAAAGTTAACACTGATCAGGTGAAGATGTTGATGCTCAAGACGTCCAATGCCAAGACACGAGGCTCCGCAGCGGAAGGTCGTCGGCAGGGACTTCCGCTGATCTTTCGGGCGTCTCAAGAAACTTTTGCGACAACCAATTTTTTCTCGAACAGCAAGATAAACAATCATGGCACGCAAAACGAAGACACTGGCTGAGCAGCTCGCCGAGCTCGACAACCCTGCTNNCCCAAGGGTATGCGCAAAAACAATCCACTCAGTCCATAGCAATCTCTGACAAGCACTTCCAGACTTTGACCCGGAAGAGGAGCCGCCACAGGACGACAGCGACGAGGACGTCTCGGACAACGACGACGACAACGTCGCCGCGGCGAGAGAACACTATGTCGATGTCGGCAAGAGCAAGCTACGCAAGCGGGATGTCGTGCCTCTTGGACCCAGATACGAAGGAGCTCAGATAAGCAGAGATGCTGCCACTGGAGAAGAAGATGACGAGGATGATCCGTTCAGCAAGGGCTTTGACGAGGAAGAGAGCGAGGATGATGTTGAGGATGCTGTTGAGATTTCTGCCTCTGAGGGCGAAGAAGCTGATGAAGACGTCAGCGACGAGGATGAAGATATGCAAGATGGCGATGAGAGCCCTGCTACCGACATGAGCGACGATGATGACGAAGATGATGACGATGACAATGAAGACGCCGAAGACAAGACGGAGCTCCGTAAAATGATGGCCGAAGAGCAGAAGACCGTGGCCGCCAGCCTGTCGCAAGCAGCAAAGCAAGACGCCGAAAAAGGCCGCGCCGTCAAGACCCAACGCACAACCTTCGATTCCCTCCTCAACACACGCATCAAGCTTCAGAAAGCCTTGATTGGCACGAACACACTCACCGGCGTCATCTCATACTCGACTCCCACAGAAGACACCGAAGATGCCTTCCGCGCTGCCGAAACTGCCGCCTTCACCCTCTGGTCCACCTTGAACTCTCTCCGCGAAACCCTCGAGTCCAACCGCACAGGCCATAAACGCAAACACGCCGCTTTCGACCTGGACACGCCAACAGAAGACCTCTGGACCCACATGCGCAGCCAAGAACTCTCTGCCAACAGCACCCGCGTCTCCATTCTCGAAAAGTGGAATCAAAAAGCCAGAGGCGCTTCCGCCATCACTCCCAAGAACAAACTGAACAACTCTTCGTCAAACCAAAGTATTGTGGATGTGCTGCAAGAGCAATTACACGGTGATCGCCTCATCAAGCGCGCAAGAACACCACGCTCTTGTGCTCCTCTACAACTCGCTTCTTCCACCTCTACCACCTCTTCCTTTTCAGACTCCCCCACCCACATCTACGACGACGCCGATTTCTACGGTCTGCTGCTGCAATCACTCCTCGAACAACGCAGCGCCGACTCCATCGCCGCATCCGCCTCGTCCACAATCTCCATCAACAGCGGCTTCCAAATGCGCCGCGAAGCCAAGACCAANAAAAATGTAGACACCAAAGCTTCAAAGGGAAGAAAAATGCGGTACACGGTGCACGAAAAATTGCAGAATTTCATGGCGCCAGAGGATAGAGGGGTTTGNGGGGAGAGGGCTGCGGACGAATTGTTTGGGAGTTTGTTTGGTAAGAGGATGGGGTTGGGTGAGGATGAGGATGAGGAGGTGGAGAGTAGCAAGGAGGAGGATGGGCGGGATGAGGGTGAGGCGGGATTGATGATGTTTAGAGCGTAAAGGGGTTTCAGAGATGGGTATCTGGGGATTTCTAATCTCTAGCACTGCTTATCTTGCTCGATGTTTAATATCTTCATATACTGTATCATGATTCTTCTGGGGGATAAAAGTGGCATCCGGATTACATTGCACAGCTCGACATCCAAGCAGCAAGAAACAAAATCACATTCCGTTCAATAGGGCTATGTAGTCAAAGATGAGATATTGTGTTAGTCAGAAGAGTAACATGGCGAAAGACAGAGCCCGGAGGAGAAGAAGAAATCTTGAAATTGTGTGCATTGCAACAGCCGATCATTTTCCCACAAGCAAGATAAGGAATCCGTAGTGTATACAAGAGAAGGAGCTAAAACTCCTCGATCTATGGAAATGATATGTACACCACCTCGCTATGCGTTTTGTAAAACAAGTAACCAAAAGGAACACCACACCACCAGTAAACTCGGTTTTCTTTTGTACAGTTGTGAAGAGTGGAAAATGTTGATACGAACAACAAGGAAAATCATACATGCTCACGACCTAAGAGCGGCTTGGCAGACCTGTACGGGCAGCAAGCATAGCGTCGGGTCCTCTCTTACCAATGGCAGAAGGGCGAGGAGCACCTGCAGCAAGTCTCTGCGCGACAAGCTTGGCCGCACGCTTAGGGAACCAGACACGGCTACCGAGAGCAATGGTTCCTGTCAACAGAGCCAAAGCACCTGCCTGGTGGGCAGAAGCCAGAGGAGTAGGGACCATGTACAGCAGGGTGGAGATGCCGAGGGCGACCTGCAGCCAGACGAGATGAACGACGCCACGCATGCCCTTCTTTGCGCCGGGAGTCATGGAAGCACGAACGCGAGGGTTGAAGCGGGTGTAGGCCCAAAGTGCCATGATAGCAGTGAATGTGGTAGTTGCCAGGATACGGTGGTCAAGCTGGACGAGAGAAGGGTTCTCAAGAACGTTGCGCCACCAGAGATCAGAATGATCAGGAACGTGACTGTAGAAGGTGTCGAACAGCTCTTTCTTAGGTGGTGTCAAACCAAGACCCATGTAAGGGAACTCGTTGTAGATGAGACCAGCGTCCAGACCCGCGACGAGACCTCCAGACATGGCGGTTACAAAGACCAGAGCAAGAAGAGCACCAACACTGCGGCGGAAGAACTTGAGCTCGGGAACCATCATCTGCTTGAGCAGCTTGGAAGATTCTTGCGGGTTGGCCAGAAGACGGTTCTCTCGGAAGATGGACAAGGCGTTCCAGAACATGGCAAGGTAGCAGATGAAGGCAGTACCCAAGTGAGCAGTAAGACGATATTGACTGACACGAGGGTGGCTTCCAGGAGCAAACAGATCGTCCTTGAGACCACTTGCGACCATCCACCAGCCAATGACACCCTGGAACCCGATCAAACCGCAAATACCGGTGAGCTTGAGAGCCATCCCAGCAGAAACACGACGACGGGCGATAAAGTAGGCGGTAGGTAGCAGGAAGGTGATGCCAATGAAACGACCCCACAGTCTGTGAATCCATTCCATCCAGTAGATTTGTTTAAACTCCTCCAATGTCATACGAGGGTTGAGGAGTTTGAACTCGGGCGAGGCGCGATAGAGGGCGAATTCGGATTCCCACTTCTCTGCGTTCATAGGAGGGAGGGAGCCAGTGACGGGACGCCATTCGGTAATACTCAGTCTACGCCACATTCGGTCAGTTGAACAGTCGTGAAGAAGGACCAAGATTGGACACATACCNNCAGACTCGGTCAGTCTGGTGAGACCGCCGAAGATGACGATACCAAAGACACTCGCAGAGCTGGCAAGCAACCAGTAGCCAACCTTCTTGTCTGAAGTCTCAGGGAACGAGCTCTTTCTTGCCGGGACGGAAGTTTGACCGATTGTGTTTCTGGCGGGACCAGAGGCTTGACCAATTGTCTTGCTGAGCTCGGATAGCGGAGATGAGGGAGGGGCGGTTGTTGATTGCTGTCTCGCCGGAGCAACACGAGAACGGAAGGCATTCAAAAATGGAGTCTGGCGAACAGACTTGTATCCAGCCTGTGCATTGTTGTGCACGCTCTTGCGACACACGAATGTTTCGGCGGCATTGAAAGCTGGAAGTGTGCGCCGCAGCGCTCCAAATACAGCCAACGGTGGGCGCATCTTTGAGGTACGAAGTGGAAGGAACGAAGATGGCACTGTAGAATCGTAGAAACATTCAAGTCATGAATCACGCCGCAGCCAATAGCATCTGGCGTGATGCCAAGCACTGACCGCCGCCGCTCGCCGCCGTATCGCGGTCTAACCGTGATGAGTATGGTTCGTCTCTCCACAAAAACAGGGTCCTCCTGTCGCGTGGCTTGAACTTCTTTTTCGTCAGGCAGTCAGCACCGACCATCCACATGCTCCATGGAACTTCTACCGAATCTTCGAGCATTATTTTCCGTGTAATCCTTCACGCTGCAAATTCTCCCTCTCTTGTAACTTTCTTGTCAACCAGCTTCATCTTTTGACCAAGTTTCGCAGCACACTCGACGCTGTTTGTTTGATAGGTACGGCTGTTTCCCTGCTTGGAGGGACGCGGTACACAGATACCTGTCTGCGCCCGCCGAGCTATCACGCATGAGGTAGAGCCTGTGTAGCGTGCATCCGCCTCATTCCTCAAGACCAGTGCACATATCTCTCCAAGTGACCTTGACATCATGGCCGACGATAACCAATTTTTCGATGCCTCGTCAAACTCGTCTCTACATCAGAATCTCTCTTCTAATTCTCGCTCCAATATCCCACGCCGTTCTCTCTTCAACTCCTCGCCTAATCATTTCGTTCCCACTCCATCTACCCCCACTCCTGCCCCCGCTCTTCTCACCTTGGACTCGTCGCGCGCTATCGCCCGCGACTCAAGCACAAGTCTGGATTCTCCATCACCTCCAGAGGACCATGTCCGTGCTACTATCAACCGCCGGAGAATACCTCGCGTCGAGAAGGATGTCGATGATCCCAGCGACCCGGTCTCGTCAAGCCGCTACTCGGTCAACAGACAGCAGAGCACTACACTCACCACTCTTAGTCGTCTATTTGCTGTCCAATCGGTGACCTCTCCCCCTGACTACCGTCCCTTGTCCGACTCTCAACTTCCAAATGGTCAACCCATCCCCTGTATGTCTTATCACTTGCCTCTTATCTCATGACCTACACTTGAAGTACCTTGTATTGACTAGTCNTCAGCTGTCACTGCTCGTGACAATGCCCTTCTACCTGCTCATCTCTACAGTCGAGGTCTTCTAGGTGGTCGACATTCTGACATTACTGTTCATGTTTTTGGCTACCCTTATAAGCTTCACCGCCTCATCCTCGATCAAGCAACTTTCTTCGCTTCTGCCCTATCTGGACCATGGCTCGAGAGCAAGGCAAGCGACATCACCCTACACCCAGAGGATATCGACACCAACATCACCCAAGTCTCGTTCGAGCTGGCCTTGAAACGTCTCTATGGTGCTGCCGTACCCGAAGAAGAAGATGCCGAAGCAGTCAGCTTGTTTGCCACAGCATGTTGGCTGGAGATGTCAGATCTCGTCGACTCGAGCATTGAGTCTATGTTGCGACAGATGTCGACTGCTACCCTGGCACCTCTGATCAAGCTTGTCACCAGCAACTACTACGGTCGTTCTGGAGACAAGATTCTCGCGTCGGCCAAAGCTATGTTGTGCCGCGATGGTTGGAAGATGTCGACCAAGTTTTGGGACGGCATCCCTGGCGATATCATCCGTGAGATTGTCGGTGGTGATGGCTTCTTCATCAATGGTGAATGGGATAGATGGGTCCTTGCCAAGCGTCTCCTGGATCGCCATCTCAAGACACTTGCTATTGAGGCCGGACTGGTTGATCCCGTCTCTTGGTCGAAGGTGCGCAAAGCTCCCGAGACTGCCAATCTTATGGCTGTTCGATTTGACTCGGTCTACCGCAAGAATGCCATGGCAACTGGTGCGGCTCCAGATGGGTTGCATCGCTGGATCAGCCTCTACACCCATCCAGATATTGAGCCTTTACTGGTCCTCTTGGATGAAGGCATACACTACATCCACCTCGACTTCGAGCAACTGCAGTACATTCGTCGAGCTCGCGACATTCTTGGCCTGCCCATGATGCCCGATAAGGTTATCTCAAATGCTCTCTGGATGCAGATGGAACTACGGCAGAAAGTTCTGAATGCCAAAGATGGCGAGATGGAGCTTGGGTTGAGCGAAGGGGTCAGTGAGCTGAGAAGTCCTCATCTGAGGGCAGCATCTTTGACAGAGCCTTCGATCAAAGGAAAACAAAAAGCTGAAACCTCTGATGAATTTGAAGACTTTGACGACGAGGACATTGCCTCAAACTCTTGGGATGGTAATGGCAAGCCTCGCAAGTTCTGGATTCCGTCAGCAGACTGTAACATCGTCATGGGGGGAGCGACTGATCCTGCAATGATGTCTGCTGCAAACACGCAGTCAAATCGTCTGTCTGCCACCATCCAACCGGAAGATGTACAGTGGGCTTCAGACTTTGCTGCAAACCCATCAGACACTCGATCAATTCCTCAGATCATTCGGCCCGACTCTGCTGCTGATTCGAACACATCCGAGCTGCGTCCTGTCAGCTATTCTCATTTTCCGCCATTCAGATTCGCTGTCGAATTCCCGAGTCCTCGACTGCTTAAAGAGAAGAAGCGCGTGTATAGTCGTACTATCTTCTACTCGGGCTCTTGGTGGAATCTGTACATCCAGAAGGTCCGGAGGGGTAAGAACCCTCAGCTTGGAGTATACCTTCATCGTGCCAAAGAGCGCGAGACAGATGAGACACTGGCTGTTGGTGGGCAGACGGTACCAAACACTCGCGTTGACGAGAGGATTGGACATCTCGAACGTGAGATGATTTTGCGTGCTGATCGCCGAGCCGAAGAACGCAGACGCTTACTGGCTCGAAGACGTAGTGGTGATGTCGCAGACCCAGACAATGCTGATAGTAGCGGTGATACTGATCCGGATGGAGGACCTGCCGGTGCCGAGACCAACCCAAGATCTCGCGGTCTCGGTGGATACCGCAAGAGCAGTGAATTGGATGTCTTGTCCAACTTTCCAACCAAGCCAGCATATTACGACGAACAAGACTCAGACTTTGAAGACGAAGATCCAGAGATTGCAAAGCTCACACGCAGCGTCCGCGTGTCGACTCTACCACCATATGTCGACAGTCGACCAACGATCAAGACATACTTCAAGATATATTCACCCAGCAAAGGTGGACGCATGTTGAGTGTTTACGAGAGCGCACCGGATACATTCAACTTTAGCCAGAGTTGGGGATGGAAGAGCAGTACGTTGATGCTTGATGACGGTATGCTTGGGGATGAAGTCCACCCTGATGCAGAGATTCCTGTGAGGGATGCGAACAAGTTACGATTTATGATTGTCATTGGCAATGTTTGATGTTTTTTCTTTATCCATAGCGAGGTACATGGCGGGATTACTGGTTGCAGGAGTATGGAAAATGTCAAAGCTTTTCTTTCTTCTCCATGGCCGCTTCAAGCATTTACTATAAGTCTCAGTCCAATGCTTTGTGCGATACCCATCGCGCACAGCAATTGATTGCTTGTCTATGGTGGCCATCCCAAGGATGCACTTTCAACGACTTTAGAGGAAATGATTGTAGCAAAAATTATCGAGTGAGTGACCTTTTAAACAGAAGCATTGTTACCAAAGCCACTTCTTCCATGTGCCATCACGGGCGTGCGGCAGCAGAGGGGGCAGAAACACCGTGTCTTGCAAACACAAGCACAAGGATTTGCTGGTAGATGTGTGGGTTAGATGGACTTGAGGAAGTGTGAGTTCGAGTCTCACTCGCTGCGACAACTCGTTGTTTTCGAATGAGGAATATGGGTTTTTTCCATGCGAGACAAAGCACCTGAAGATTACTTCGCTTCCGACAAGACAGATAGATCACTCTCCCTTTTGCTCTTCGGTTCTCCTCTCTTTCATGACATTGATCAGTACCTTTTCAGTCAACCACTCAGGTAACAAACTCATACACCACCACTGTACTGCATGTCTCCACCACCCAAACACTGCAACTTGTCCACATCCAATCCTCTGCAGCGCAAACTCTGCCATCTGCAGGCCTGTACAAGTAAACATGCCTTCTGTAGTTTTATTGCCCCCGCTAACCACATTCGCTATCACGATTGCCAGCGCTTCAACTCCAGAATTCTCGGCAGCAAGCTCGGAAGAAAGCGATTGGTGTAATGCGTAATTGAAGGCTTTTGTGGCCGAGTACACGGAGAGGTAAGGTAATCCGCGGAACCCGGTTATGGAGCAAGTACTCATAATTAGTGATGGCGAAGACTTGGAGAGTAGAGGTAGTAGAGCACGGGTTAGCTGGGTGGGAAAGCGCGAGTTGAGGTTTATCATCTTGTCCACATATGTCGCGTCGACTTCTGCAAGCGTCCCGAAAGAAGGACTCAGAGGTGCGCCGCCTACATTGTTGACGAGTAGAGTCAGGGGTCCTGGTAGCGTTTTGCAGGTTTCGGCGATTGAAGAAATGTCGGCGTCGATGTCGAAGGCATCTGCAATTACAGTCTTGATTTGGACTTCTGGGTACTGTCTCTCCAGTGTCGATTTCAGGGTAGACAGTTTTTGCTCATTACGACCGTGGAGAAGGACATTGATGTTTTTGGCGCAGAGGGCGTGGGCAAAGCCTTCGCCTATTCCGTTTGTGCTGCCGGTGACTAGGGCCCAGGAGTTGCCCGAGGGGTTGTAGAGGTGTAGTTGGGAAGGTTTGAGGTAGATGCTGATGAAGGAGATGGCCTTGTAGGTGAGCAGGAGAGCTGTGGCCGCGCCGATAACTTCTAGAGTTTGAGTTGTAGACATTGTGATAGTCGTGATGAATGGCATGGAGATGGAATGTAGTAAGCGAAGATGAAGGTGATGTTCGAAACAGAGATGGAGATCGGCAGGGCGGGGAAGCCAGGGTGACTACGAAGACTGGTGACGTTTAGTCTTTACCTCAATGACAGTGTCAAGGCAGTGTGAGAGATATGAGGGTGCATAATTTGATTATCAGGACTTCGGTGATCATTAAGGGTAGCGATCTTGCTGAGTGTTTGGACGAACGTGAACTTGGTCCGGACACAAAAGTGCGTTCATGGGTATATCGAGTGAGTGTGAGGCTCTAAACTCCGTCAACGAATTGTATCAAATAGTTGTGAGTTCACAAACGTGCTATTTCCAAAATCAGGAAAATCTTTTCTGGTTATAACTTGCTGTCTGTTGACACAATTCACTATTCTAAACATTCATCGGGAGTTTGCCGCGGCTGGCTTTGAAAGTGACAACGAAGGTGTTGGGCGTCGGATTTCAGGTCTTTGTCAGGCTTCAGAACCCAAAGATTGACTGCAACCGACGTCCTTCGTTCCCAAGACAATCACAATTGCTACATACATACAGCCTTCTCGAAAAGGGCAAAAAGGATCGAATGGGCCCCACCGGGATTCGAACCCGGGACCACTCACAGTCAGACCATCTGGGATGGCGGTTTTACCCGAAGCAAGTATCGTACCACTAGACCATAGGGCCTTCGAATGTAGAGAACTTGATTTAGATTCGTCCATAAAACTCTGAAATGGATCATCAGCACAAACAAATCACTGCATCGAGCGGACAATATCAGCTCCCGATCATCAGACACCGCACAACCGGCTGACAAGCGGTCAGCTCGAATGTTTTCTGCATGATTGAACAGCAAGGCTGCCACATGGAGAGGAGTGGACAATCGAGTGAAGCTCGAACGAAACCTGGATTTCGTCGGGGACTCGAAGTCAGGCGAGACGATCGCAACTCTGTTCAAGATTGTGCAGGAAATGCTGGACGTCGCACACCTCTTGGTCAGGCGTTGTGATAGACATGCCTTGTCAAGACTGGAGTTGATGCAAATGAGTGCTTAATATTCGAGGAAAGAAAATCTCTGACAGTATGCTTCGCTGGCCAACACTTTTGTCTCGCGAGTGCCCTCCGGCCCGACCAAAAGGTCTCGTCGCATGCGATGATCTAAACAAGGAGATTAGTCCAAAGCAAGAACGATTGTACGGCACAATTGCCGCGATACAGTGCTTCATGTCACATTCTGAGCCAGGCGACAGCTCAGTCATGCATCACAATGTTTTGTGCCATCACCGTGGCAATAAAGTGACGTATTCTCCTGCGATTTACGTCTACTAGTTTTTCATGACCCTTCTCCATGACTACCCACCATACTGTCGACCAACCTTTGTTCTCCTTGGTCCATCGTCCCATCACAAATTCCGAGTCATCACGTTTCCAGCATAACGTGAACCTCTTGCTTCAGAAAGAGAAACGATCAAAGATGGAAAAGTAATTTGATTTCAGTGCGAATGCGCCGTCTGCGTGCGTCCCATACTACTACCTTCAACACAAGTACCTCAGGCTTCATCACCCCCCCTAAACCTGGGGCTGGCGTGAAATCGCAAGAGGTTACAGTCCCAGCAGCCTCCCAACAAACAACAGTCAAAGCAATTTCTCGAGCAAGGATGATAGAAAGAGCTTCTCAGGGCGACAGACTGCCATCAAAACTGCTTGGTAGAAGATCCTGCTCCCTCAGAGAGTGTCCTGATAGTGTCCTGAACGCATTCGGTGAATTGTGCGCAGTCGATGACCAGATGCTGAGGCTGCTGTGGTCTCGCTCTACCCTCCCCATTCTTTCTCCATTGATGAGCTCTTTCCTCCATGAAGTCATCCCAATCCTTCGAAACAAGATTGTCCCAGCGGAGATCGAACGTTTCCTTACTTGGTAGGGATATATCTCAGTACTATAAAGCGATTCGAAGAGCTTTGAACACTCATCAGTTTCTTCCACCGTCAATACTGAAAGGTAAACTCGGTCTCCCGCTCCAAGGATTGATACTGCAGAGTTGCTCAAAAAGGTATCGTTCCCTCAAGGTCTCTTGATCCTCCTATCTGTACGTTGATCACGATCAGAGGGATCGTCGGGTCGAGGAAGCATATCTGAGCATCCGGATCCCGCAAAGCATATGACCTTGTGTCATCTTCAAAGGCTCGATCGCGAGGGTCCACGTCTCCACACTGAATTCGAAAGCGACGAGCGCAAAGCTCAAAGCTCTTGTCGAAGAATAGACGTAGGGTCTTGTTCAGCGAGGATCCGTCTAGAGAGGCCCTGAACTTGTGCCCAACGTTTCTTGCCAAGTGGGTCGCCAGAGGACATATTTTGCTAAGAATCAACTCCCTCTTCAGACGGCATCGCCCTCGGGGTCTCGCAAGATATTCGAACTTGATCTGTGCATCTGGGTATTCGGCTGCCACTAGATGACGCAGCCGTTTGTGTACATCGGGCTTGACTTCATCAAATACCAGCTTGCCACAGATCTTTGAGGCACAGGGATGTATTTGCTTTGGATTTTCGCATGTGAAAGCCTAGCGTATGAGGCTAAGAAGTTCGGCGCCTGTAAAGTGGTGTTTATGATTGACGATAGACAATATGAGAGACAAATGTGTGTGGGTCGAAGCTGCAAAGGAAGGAAGGGAAAGTCGCGGACACAACACAGATAGTCGAAACCAGGAACTCAAACTTCTTGATAGAAATGAACTAGCCAGACTAGGTTGCCGGAAATTGCCAAGAGGCAACCTTTATAGACTCACAGCAGGGATCAGATCCAGAGTGGCGTATCGGCAGCTGGAAGCACATTTTTCTGGCTCAGCGTATCATGATTCTACGAGATCGATTCATGTTCTATTATCTAAGTATTCATCTAGAAGGTCTTGCTCGGATTGACGTTTGAGCATTTGGTGGCAACAAAGATGAGCATGCTCATACGTTACTAGCAGAGTTCTGAGGCCCCAACCAGCTCTCACGCATACTTGGGAGATCCTCATGTTTTGGACCTGCTCAGCTTGAGCGATGTTCTTGCAGCGATTTCCTCATACTGCTGCATTCCTCTTTCCAACTTGATCAGCTTCGTATTCATCACTTGATAGATAACTCCAGGTACTGTTGTATCATTGGCTTCTGTGCCACTATCCTGTTCAGCTTCGTGGGAGTCATCGTTATTCGTGTTCACCATAAACTCCAGCAGCGATTCGCCCTCGATGACGCACCGGAGGAAGAAGCGATCATGTGTGACGGCCAGGATGGCCCCTTTGTATTCGCGCAAAGCCAATGCGAGAGCCTGGATTGTATCTGAGTCCAAATGGGTGGTGACTTCATCCAGGATAAGAAGGTGTGGTGGTTTCCATAGGACCTTTGCGAGTGCTAAGCGAACTTTCTGGCCTCCAGACAGAACCCCGATGGGCAAATCAGAAGCCACTCTTCCGGACAGCCCGAGCGACGAGAGTAGACCGCGAGCTTCTCGCTCGCTCAGATGCTGGTCAGAGATGTCCATAAGATGTTTGAGTGCCGTTATATTCGAGCTTCTGGAGGCAATCGCGTCCAGCTCCTCTACAGCCTGTTGAGAGTACAAACCAAACTGGGCTCGACTGTGCCGCGAGATTGTACCTTTCGACGGAACAATGGTCTCAACTGCTCCTTCCATACTCGACATTATCAAAGAAATTAGCGTAGACTTGCCAGCCCCATTAAGGCCAACTAGACCCACTCGCTCCCCNNCCAGATGGATGGTAAGATTGACATCATGCAGGATGGGGATGGCTTTGTCGTTCTGCCAATAGTTAAAGTTGACATTCTCAAGAGAAACAAGATATCCTGAGAAGCGTGGATCAGACGGAACAGTAGGAAAAGCCATTCGAGGTGGAGGGTCAAAATCCGGGACTTCTATGGCGTTGCGACGAGTGAGGTGAAATCCTGCGAGATCCCTGTTGAGCCTAAATCTTGTACCTTTGACCGAGGTTTGCATGCCTGTGCGTTCGTCTAATTTCTTCTTCCGAGAGACTGCTTGTTTGAGCTTCTTGTCATCGCCTGAACGCCGTGCAGATCTGACATTGTGCTCTATGGTTGTTTCCATGTGCTTCCGTTGTTTGTCTTGGGCTTCCTCCATCCGGCTCAGGTGTTTATAGGTCTTCCATCTGATGAGCTCGTATCCGGATGGGTTTCCTCTAAACCTTTCTAGGGTGAGATTTCGAAGAACGATCGACTCTTCGGCGACACTGTCTGCAAAAGCACGGTCGTGGGTTACGACTACAACAGTGGTTCTATGGTCGAGCGTATGGATATATTGCTCTAGCCAGATGATGGAGGGCAGGTCCAAAANATTGGTTGGCTCGTCGAGTAGAAGCAAATCGACTGATTGGCATAGCGCACATGCGATTTTGCATCGAGTCTGCCATCCTCCAGATAGATACGACATAGGATCATCTAGGCTATACGCGGGAAAGCCAAGTCCGAGCAGCACAGAGCGGGCTCTTGCCTCAGCTGCTGGAGCGTCCATCTGACTGAGNNCTTCAGTATTGCAGCATGAACCGCTCTGGTGGGAAGTGAGACTTACTAGTTCCAACGAGTTTTGAATTTCGGCGAGCATCTCGAAGGCACTTCGCGACTCCTCGCTCATACTGGCTGGATCCTTCAAAACTATATCCAAGGCTCCAGATCTGCGTTAGTGGTCAATAAACCGGACCGAACTTGTACACGTGGATTCTCGAGATCAGACTCACCTTTCATTCGCCTGAGCCAACTCTGCTTCCAGAGAAATTAGCACCTTCCGCGCCCGAGAGCCCCGCGCCCCGCTTATCTTCTCAGACTTCTTCCTAGCTTCGAAGACTTCACGTTCGAGGCGTTGNNGCGAAAAGATCTCTCGATATGCTCGAATGGCGGCAGTGGGCTCCTCGGTATCCTCCACTGCTGTTGACAGTTTCCGAGCCTCATGCAGCAATCGCTCACGTTCTGTGTCACTGCGCATGACATGTTGAAGCACCGTTTCGTCATTGAACGCCTTAGAATCAGTGTCCTGTTTCAGGGTTATCTGACCCAGAAGGAGCACCCGGGCAGCTCGAGGCAGACCCGGGATTAGACCGTCAGCAATCGCTCGCAAGANAAGCTGGAAGATTTTAGCATTGGCAGGTAGTACAGTCTGGTGGCGTGCGTTTAACTCACTGGATTTCCCGACACCATTGCGACCCATCAGAACATAGTGGCGGCCTGATAGCAATTGGAATTCGGCATGATTTAGTATCTCATGGTCGCCAAGCGAGATACTCAGATCTTTGATAGTGATCTAACAACTTCAGCAAATTTTCTCAAGTACGCGACTAGGGCAGGACAGTATACCTCTGCAAGAGCAGACTGNTTCCGCTGCATTCTCGTGGAACCGACTTTGCTGTGCAGTCACCGTCAAAGGAGGCTCATCAGATACAGTATCGTGGTGAATTGGTAACTTGGATTTTACCATTTCCCAATGATATACTTTGGTGTGCTGAAAGGTTATAGTTATGGGGGTCGGAAGATATATTCGTACTCTTTTGAAGACAGGTTGTACGTAGTTGCATGGTATTTATAATATTCCTGGTGTAAGTTGTTGCCGAATTCTGTCTCAATAAAGACACCGGACCGGCGGTGACTTTGGAGCGGCGATCTCGAACTTTAAATTCTCGTGCTCGGCCAACGTCAAAACACCATTGTTGGGCGTTGTCAGGCTGGTTAGCATGGGAAAATCGACAGTCCCAGGGCTTGCTAGAGCTACTCCGACTGATTGTCGGGTGATTGTTGTGCTTGAAGCATTACCAAATCCAGCCAATAATTCGTGCCGAGGCGGATTGTTTCATGAGAATCCGAAGCACTTCATTTTGCCTGAACTACACAACAAAGGCGAGATCTCAGCCTCAAGTCACACTGGGAGAGATCACCCTCGACTGCTGTAAGGATCACTTTTGTCTCTGAAACCTTCATGAGCTCTTCCACCATCCCACTCCCATTAGCTTAGAGTAGAGTTAAGGGCGTGCTTGAGGTAGACCAAGGATTTCTCGTCTTCAACATCGTTCTGCCAGTCGGCAATGATCGAGAATCGATTGACCCTACTCTAAACTCTCATGATAACGTTCGTACCGACGTGACTCTCCTCTAGAGATGTGAATTTTCTTGTCCATTTCTGGCCTTCGTCCACGAACACGGTGTCAGCAAGAGCCCTGGGGTTTTCTGCAGACAAGTTATCAGCCTTGTCGTGGAATCTCTTCTTCATGTCGATGGCCACACAGATGTCGAGGACGAAAACACTGCAAAACATCACAGTGGGCGGAAGGCAATCTTGTGTCTAGAAACATCCAGAGGTTGATGCAGAGTTGTCAGAAGTATAACCTCAGAACGAGACCTGCTTGCCAATAGTGTATGGCATCTCTTTGAAGATGGTGAATTAAGAGACAGGGCGTGGTGCAATCCTCCTGGTCGCGCACCGGACAGTTGATACAAATTGGAAGTCTTGTGCTGGTGCCCATAGCGACACCAGGGCTCATGGGTGGTTAGATACATGCTGCTTGATCTTGTCACATTTGTGAACAGGATAAATCATATCTGGTCAACAGCAAGGTCCACTACTTGGAGTTTCGTCCTCGGGTGGGAGTTTTTCTCATTTGCTGATCCGCAGATCAACTACATCTCAAGCTCCCCTCGAACTCAATGGGAGAGTTCTGCATTGTTCAAGATGGGTCCAGTGACCACATTGACCCACAACATATATGAATCCATGGGAAAGGAGAGATCGATGATTTTATTTGTATCTGCGGCCACAATCCTGGTTAGTTGGTTATGAGCATCATATACAAAACAGCGAGGTGAGCCCAACGGTGACTTGGGTCTTGTTTTCTGGTGCGTAAATGTCTCAATCTTGCGTAGACTCTATGTGTTTGTTTTGCTGCAGGATCGTTGATGCAGGATTGTTGAGACTTCAGAGTGAGATAAGTGGTACCGAAACATCTCTAGCAGACGATGACATCCTTGTTGAAGTGGACTCTCTCAGACTGTATGCCATGCCCTTATGCAAAGCTCTCAGTGGCAAAACACATAGCTCTTGAAGCATTGCTGCATTTGTATATAAGTTTGATGCCGGGGTATTGCAAGAGGAGAGAACTCAGGTGCGGGCTATGGCGCTTTGAAGGCAGAAAGTTGTGATCGCCTGGTAGCTTTAGTCCCTTTGCAGACCAGTCAAAGTCAGAAACTACGAGCACGAGAAACTCGTGGTAGAAGCAGGCATGTTGGGGTACTCGTATGTCCTCAAGCTGCAAGCCGAGTTGTCTTGACGCAGACCCCGAGCTATGGACAATTTCGAGGTGGTTTGCGTTCGTCTTCTTACTGAAGGCCTTGGTCAAGCATGTATGGAGAAGTACTTGGTATGTAGCAGCAGTAGAGACGTGTAATCGCGAGGTGTCAAGGTCGTCTGCATGGTGAACGAAGATGTCTTTGGATAGATAGATGGGATCAGACAGTATACATAACGATGAGGAGAGCGAGATGATGATGCATGCTCCCTTCACGCGCAGTCCTGTTGATTTCGTCAACTTCTGTGGTTGTTGCGAGATAAGAGATCCATGTGGAGGGTCATCCGTGACGCTCATGACTGGGTCGAGATAGACAACGAGACCAGAGAGGAAAATATAAGCATACCATAGCAGACGAATGCCTTTTAGTACAAGTCCATGATCGTGATGCCAGAGAATGCAATGATGAAAAAAGCTGAGTACAGGAACAAGACCAACATATATATCCAACCACAACAAAGAACACCTTTTCCAGAGCTTTCTAGCTCTATCACAAACCTGAAGCTTTTACAAACACCAAGATTCTTTGTATGGCTGTGTCAAGTTTGTTTGGAGAATCTTCAAAAACTCACGGCAAACAATCAAGGCGGTTGGACGCAAATCTTTTCCATCAAGGCGCGACCTTCAGAGTCACTTTCGAGGTTTGACTGGAAACCAATGGAAAACACAAGCGAAAACATCGACTCCCACGTACCGGCGCGAACTAAGCCACACCAAATTCTCCATTCTGTGTAGTAATTCAAAGGTTCCTTGTCACAAATAATGTCAAGTTCAAAGCAGGCAATCATGCCAGACCTGCTTTAGAATAGATTACCTCGACTCTACACAGTAAGCAATCCAATCAATGATGCCGGGTTCCTAGGACTTTTGTGTTCAATCAACAAGCACAAAATCCCGATTTCCTCCCTCTTCCACCTCAATCTCAAGCGCTGGCAACCCATACGGCCCCAGCAGCGCCTCAGCAGTACCCCAAGTCCATCTCGGAATCGTGGCTTCATCACGTAGCTCAATAGTATAACGTTTGCCGACCTCCCAATTACCTTGATATCTCTCATACAAACTCTGTCGGGAAACGTCGGATGTATTGAAGTGTGCTTGACCCTCAGCTTTGTGGTTGTCTAAGAAGCGTTTGTCGTCTTTGTTCTCCTCGAAGCGCAGATTGGCAACAAAGTCGGCGGGTAATGGGCGCTGCACGGGCAGCTGTAGTGGAACATTGGGGTAAAGAGTTATGAGGTGTGGGGGCATCTCGTCACTGGTGTCCCAAATGCGCTTTGTGAAGCCGTAGTCGAGCAGGCGTTCCCCTAAGGAATACACGCGATTTGGCCTTCTGTTCGCAGGGCCAATCGACAACTCTACAGAGGATCCGGCTTCATGGATGCGTAAATATGAGTGCCAGTCTGATGTGTCGAAGATTGTGCCCGCAGCATTCAGCGTCAGTGGTGCTGAAGCATGAGAAGTGATGAACAGCTGGATCGGCGAAGCAATTGCTGCATTGGAGCTGAGCTCTGAGTCGACCAAGATACGCAGGGAGATACGGGGACTGGTGGAGGAGGACAGCGACCTAGTAACGCTCTGAGTGTGAGAGCCGAGGGCGAAGAAGGTGTGAAGCATATCTCCAACAAGCTCCCATGACCCAGGATTGAATGTGTAAAGCTCAAGGCTGTCCGGCTCGCCGGCGTACTTGTCTTGATGAGTTGATATGTGGTCAAGGTCATCTGCATCATAATCTAGTCGTGGAGAGGAGGATGGGCCTGGATTGGAAAGAATGAAGCTTGGCCCATCAGGCTGGGGCTTTGAAGCGTCGAGACACATGTATACATCTCGGTAAATCTGTAGTGGAGGTCCAGCATAGCTGGAAGGAAAATATGATGATGTGTCCGATTGGTCTCTGGAGCTCCTGGCTCGTGCAAAGATTGAGGAAGCGGTAGACATGGTGGTATTCGGATACAAATGCAGAGTCCATGATATGTCAGCCAGCAGACCTGTATTGAGCCGCGTATAGACTTTCAATATGTCCTCGGATGATATGTCGCGACCGAGTACAAAGAGGTAATAGACAAAGCGAGAAGGCTGGCTCACGTCGTACCGTAGTGCTGTATAGGGGAGACCTTCAGGATCTTGGCGCTCCTCAGCGAAGGTGCCATTCATGTGTACACTGATGTCCTCGAAGTCCAGCGCTTCATCGGCAGGCTGGTCCGAGGACGAATATGGTTGTTCATATGTAGCAAGCGTCATTCCATTGACGGTCTGATCGGGACCACTCTCAGGATAAAGGTTGAGATCAATCGGCCAGCCTCGAGCAAGATTCTGTCCATCAAGCAGCTCCTCGATAGTTGTCGTTCCCTGGTCAGACCACTCGTCTCTGAGGCGAGTCGCTAGATGATGCCAACTCTTATATCTCTCAGCCGTCACATTGAAAGGCAGGTGGTCTCTCTCCTTTGTGTATCGAACCGATAGCAGTCCCTCCTCTTTCCACTTGTCGGCGTCAATGACCAGGAAACAATTCTTGTCGGGCATGTAAGGTGCCTGGAGACCCAGCTTCCTGAGAGTTTTCTGCTGTTCGTAATGGTCCACGCATGCGAAGATGTTGTCCTGAACGGCAGTGAACAGCTCGAGATGCCAGCACGGGTCGGCCAGCTGCTGCTTGTGGAGACAGGATAGAAGCTGGTCGGCCAAGACCTCATCGGCGGCCAGTGTGTCTGCTCCTCGGATCAGATAGACGTGAAAGGGGAAAGGCGGAAGCGGCGAGGAGTCGCCATTTGTGCGTGACCAAGCGATCTTGACTGGGGATGAGCCATGGCCGTCAAGAGTGCGCACCAGCGTCTGCGTGTCCCATGAAGGCGGCGCGCCAGCCTGTTGTATCGCTTGAGCTTTTGTCCTGGGCATGGCTGTACAAGAAACGTCGACCGTCGAAGATGTCTGAACGGAAGCTGTTGCAAGAAGATATAAGTAAGCCAGACTCGGGAGATTCTGTTTACGCTACTTGTCCCCGAGCGTGGTCGCCGCAGCTGCCTTTGCACGTGCATGGCTCGTCAACCTGTAGCCGAATGTGCGCACATCACGCTGAATCGACCCGTAAATTACTGCTGCTACTGTGTTAGTGCGCGATGCTATCGCAGCTCACAAGAACAAATTGACATGGCCGTCGTCGACCACTGGAGAAAGCCGAGCCGAGGGCGCTTGGCGTTCATGCCTCACTCGAGTATGATGATTCTGTATAATCATACATCTGCATAACATTTGTCCCTCCACTGTGGCCTTGCCCCTACAACATGTGATACCTCGATTTGATAAGAAGCAGACAAGCTATAGAAATGTCGAGCCTACAAAGAGAGCCGATGAGATGTGCTCACTCGGTCAAGACCGTCCCTCGGGAGTCCTGCGCAGCACTACTGCATCACTCCCCTCACTGGTGCTGCTAAGTTGTTGCCGCCCCACGCTGCATATTTCGACCGTGTCGCTGTTCCTGCCTGCGGCTGCGGGAGCTTCATCATATTCGCAGTCAGAAGCCCGCTGCCGTGAAACTCGTTCGCGATGAATGCCTGAGCTCTTGCCTTCAAGGTGGATTTCGTCTTGAATTTCTCCAACATGCTGTCCGGTGCAGTCCTCCTCCACTCGTCAGCCTTGACGTCAATTTGAGCGAGTACCTCGTCAATCCAGAAGCACCAAAGACTGCGCAGGCTGCCGTTGGCCAATCCGCCATTTGTGTTCGTGTGTCTCAATGGCTCTTCGTCGTCGGCCCATGCCGCTGTCCTCCATTGGTAGTTGTTGTCAAAGTCCTCAAGAGCTCGCTCCACAGTGTATGCCGCAAGAGAGAATTTGTCCCAGATGCCCGGCATCTTCAGGTAAGCAAACACTCCGCCATTCTACACCAGGGATTTTCATTAGTCGTCTGCAAATGCTTGATACTTCAAAGGAAAAATACGGGTCAGAGTAAGAAAACCGAAGACTTACGTTGCGGACCCTGCGGAACGTATCCACTCCGTTATCACCTGGGTCATCACCTGTGTTTGGAGTGGCTCCTTCGAACCATTTCGCCTTCGGTCCATTGATGGCACTGCTGGTGAAGACGAGGGCAGCGTTGTTAGATACGAAGGCTGCCATTGCTTCTAGCAACGTTCTGCCCTGATTGTCTGCATAGACAGGCATAGGGGCAGGTAGAGGATATCCAGGGTCCAATGGTCTTCCAATGAGTACGACACTTACCCAGTCGTAACCTGCTTGTTTATAACCATATCTCTCTGGACCCTTTCGACCCTGATTTTGGAGGAAGTTCAAGAATCTTGAGAGAAGCTGGGCTTCAAAGATATGCTCCGCTATTGTTTGTCAGCATCATCAAATAAACAGGACGGTGTATCTGCGTACTGGCAAACTCTCCGATCGGGCGTCCATCGACAGTATTCTTGCCCGCATCTTTGTTCTTCTTGGCCACTTCGGCAGTGCAGACACCATTTTCCGAGATGTCTTTATAATCGTACCATCTTCCAATGTTCGAAGGAAGACCATCTGCCGAACAACTTGGATAGTAGTTGATAATTACGTCAACAGCTCTCGTACCTGGGGGATATTGCCAAGCAAGCGGTTTCGCAGCTCGTTTGACACGTTTGTCGAGTATAACATCGCCAGACATCCAGCGTTTGCTCACGCTTTCGAAGTTGCCGACACAGGCTTCGAGACCTGGGGCTACTGGCTCATATGCACATGTAGCTCCACCGTCAGCACGACGAGTCAGGTCTGTGGACTCGACCGACTCATCATCTCCACATAGTGGACAACCGTATGTTCCGTTGTTTGTTTCTTCACCAGGACACGATAGTCCAGATTTGAGACGTACAAGGGGTCCGATAACATCGTTACGCTTTTCGAAAGAGTGGATCGCTGGAGCGCCGATAGCAGTGGCGAGATGGTCGGCTCCGAGAGGGAGAACGTTTCGTTTGTGCTTCTCTGATTTGGCACAAGAATCGCCTTGAACGATGGGGATGGGCTCAGTCCTCTGGATGCTGAAGTGATCGGTGCCTAGATCCCATCCATAGATTTTTGGTGCAGCGACCTTGGCGTAGAGCTCCGCTCCTGCCTCTATGCCATATGTAAAGGGACAGCTGCCTGATTGTGTCGTGGCACCTGCTGAGAAAGTAATGAAGCCATCCGCGACCAGATCAACTTTGCAAGAATCCACTTTCCAAGAGGGATTGAACTCGATGCCGAATGTAAAGGTCGGTTTGAGATGCACGGAGAGGGATCCATTGGCAGTGACGCTGTAGTCAAATGTCATGTCGTTCAAATCAGCTTGCGTGCCGTCAATGTTGGGAGTACTCAGACCCTGGGGCTCGAAATCCTTATTCGCCGCTGGATAGGTCTGCTGGATATCCCATGAACCAAGAGCCACATCTGCTTGGAGATGGCCGGCTACCTCGACACTTGCATCGACAGAGCCAAAGAGACGGAAGTTGGGGCCGACTGTCATAATACCGGGCACGTTGAAAATCGCGCCTGGAAACTGGTCAAGGCCAAACAACTCAACATCCTTGGTGTCGAAAGTGGCGGACGTAAGCGCGTCAACAGTGAACGTCGCTGAGACTTCACCGTTGTTCTTGAAGTATAGATGCGAGCTGGAAAGATCGGGTGGGATTGTCAGGGTTGATACAATCGTCAGGCCAAAGGACGTCGAAACTTTGACATTCGCTCGTGCCTCGGCTTTCAGGTTGGCCTGAACCTCGACGCCCTTGAAATTGCAAGGTCCGTACTGTTCGTTGATGAGGATCGCAGTGATGGTCTGATCGACGGTGTGTTGAATCTCGAGACCTCCACTAGAAGCCACGTTGAGTAGACCCTTGAGCCAGTCTAGGACGTCCTCGCCAAACCATCGTTTATGAAGATCCGACGACTCTCGTGCACCCATGTGATAGTCGTCTCGCCACTCTTCCTCAAGCCAACGTCTGTGGTTGCCTTTGTGGTCCTCTAGCGAACGCTTTCTCTTGCTGTTTCCAGCCTTGTCGACCACAGAGTCCCAGTATCCCTTTTCGTTGGAGAAGTCAAGTCGCATTTGTGTGTCGCCAAAGTCGCGTGGAACCAGGGTGAAGTCGTAGTTGAAGGTCAGATCATGGACAACTGCATCTTCAGGGAAGCTTCTTTTGTTCAAGTGATCCGGAAGAGTCTGGTTCGAGGAGACCTGTATGCCATTGGCTACGGCATACTTGCCGGGACCGCACTTGTCGGGCATCTCGATGATGGTTCCTGGTACTCCTTTGCCCAGGTGGATCTTGTTGCAGTTGCTGTTTTCAGAGGTGTCGGAACAGATCATACGAATCGTGTGTGTACCCTCGCTGACATCGTCAAAACAATCGAAGAGCTCCCAGTGGGATCCGTCACGCTTGTCGAGCGATGTCTGGATTTCCTCAGGCGAAGCAAGCACGAAAAATCCGAAGGCAGCGTCGTTGGGCTCATCATCGGAAGCCTTGACCTCGCCTCCCCAGGTCGGATCCACCTTGAGCTTGTATTCAGCATCCGCGGTATCCTCGTCTGGTGCATCTGGGAAGAGATAATCCAGAGGAACGGGAAGGAACAGAGATTGACCGTCTGCTGGATCACAGCAGTATACTCTTTGTCTTTCCAAGTGGACACCGCAGGTCTTGCCTTCGCCGCTCTTGCTTTCGGCCAGCTGCACCTGACTAATCGTGTCGCAGTGATTGTCGAAGCAATTGCCCTCTTTGCCATGCCATGCACAGTTGTTCCAACGCTTGGCTTCAGTCGGAGAGCAGCAGAAGACTCTGCCAAACACGAAACCTTCATAATCGTAAGTCATGTCGACATCGTCGTTCTTGCACGAAAGTCCGTCATTCCAGTAGCAGTCAATACTCTTGGCCTGATCTATTTCACAACAATAGAACTTGAGGCCGTTCTCGCAGTACTTGCCGTCACCCCATTTGTTGGACTCCATCGCGACCTCGCCAGGTTGGCAATGACCTGCTCTGATTAGCTCGCATCTCTATCTTCCAGGCACAACAATCACCTACCGTTACACTCACTGGCATCTCCGCGCCATGTGCACTTCGAAGGATCCGGCGATGAGTCGAGAGGACAACAGAGCTTGCTATCTTTGCCCTTTGAATGTCTGGTAAAGGGCTTTGCTCCACCGCAAGGTTGGGATTCGACTTCTCTCTCGCCTGGATCGCAAGAGCCGCCACAGTCAGTGACTCTGCACTCGCCGTGGGTTGCATCTTCCCAGTAGCTTTTTTTTGCTGGCGGCACGGTTGACAATGCTCAACTTCTTGGGGTAGATGAGACCTTGTAAAGCCTGGAGATCATCTGTGTCCTGGTCCACGGCCCTAGAGAGGATCAGATCATATATCTGATGTCTGTGATAAAGAATACTCTTACCAGACGAGCATACCACCGAGTCCAAGTTTGTTCGCATACTGAATCTTCTGCTGGAATGTTTCCTGGTCATCATAAGATACCCATTGATCTTCGTTCCAGGTGACGTATTTGACAGCAGCTTCTTTGTCATGATAAGGCGTCAGATTGTGTTGGTCGATGATTTGCATGATCTCTTTATAGGATAATGTGCCTGAATTCTTGGTGCATGCTCCTTCGGACGCACCGCCCTTGAAAGTGCATCCCGGCTTCCAACAGCCTGAGTCCGCAAGCTGGAAGGAACGTCCATAGAATCCGATACCGAGATTGATTTTCTTGGGGTCGACATCGTTGCGCCAGAAGAGATCCATGGCTTGATCGATTTCAGTCAGGTTCGTGTGGGCATAGACGTGGCTTCCGATGGGATTGGTTCCATCCCATACACCATGCAGATCGTACGCCATAACATTCATCCACGAAACGTACTCCATCATGTTAGTCAAGTCGAAGTGTCTGAGATACCAATACGAGGTTGGTGCAGTAAATGACACCACGTAATCATAGGAAGTCTTTTTGATGGCCTCTTGGAGCTCCTTGAGCAGTTTGGTAAAGTTGACACCATCCTCTGCATGTCCGCCTCTGTAATGATGGTTAGCAGCGCATGTACAAAGGCCCGAGTCCGAGGATGGTCTGGAAAGGAATGTTACCTATCAGTCGCACCAGGGTATTCTGTAGTTTCATGGTCAGTCTCAAGTTACAGAGAAAGTTCACCACACGTTCAAGACTCACCCCAATCAAAATCGACACCGTCATATCCATATTCCTGCAGGAAGTTCAGAAGATTGGTGATGAAAGTCCCTCTCGCGGACGCCGATGACACAATATCATGAAAGACCGGCTGCGTGGCCGTGTTGTTGTCGTTAAAGGTCCAGCCTCCAAGCGCAACAATAACCTTCAGACCAGCATTGTCGTCTTTGAGTTTCGCCATCTCGGTGAACAAATCCATATCCAGATCATCCATTGGTGCGATCTCAAAACTCTCAGGGGTGACATAACCGAAAGAGAAGTGTAGATGGGTCAGGTCAGCAATTGGAATGTCTTGGAAAGTCATGCCGCTGCAGGTTCTGTCATGGGCCCAAGCCTCATAGTAGCCAATGATTCGGGACTGAACATCGCCGCCCGAACCTCCGGACTAGGAGTTTTGTCAGCGTATCCCTAGGTGCCAAGATGGAATATGTCACTCACAGCTGGTTGTTTGCAGTTGCTCTGACATTTGTCTCCACAGAAATCTGATGTTGTGCCGCAGAAGCCAAATTCGCTGCAGCAGACGTTCAGGGGACATTTTGTGTTTGGGACTTTAGCGTATTGACCACACTCTGCTTTGGCATCGCAGTTGCTCCAGCACTTGTCGTTCGGTGATATACCATTTGTTCCACACGAGGCAGGCCCATAGCCGCAGTAGCCAGTCTTTGCACAGCAGGCGCCGTTGCTACAGGGTTTGTTCTCCCCACACGAGTAGTCTTCGGCTCTTGCAAAGACGTTGACCCCTCCGACTGTCGGGCATGTATCCACCAGAGGGCTAGCATCTCGAATCTTGACCGAGTAGTCGAAGAAACTTGGTTGGAATTGAGCCGGATTCAGACACTCGGCGTGTACCTCATCGGATACAACACGAGCTTTGTGAGAATGAGTGTGGTGATGCAAACGCTCATGTGCGAGGTGTCTGCCATCAGAAAAGTGAATAAGAACGCTGAGAAGGAGCGTAAGAAGAAAGAAGAAAGACGACATGATGATGTTTCCGAATGAATGGATGGTGCAAAGGCACCTTGGGGAGAGGTTCGAACAAGTGTCGCTGCAGAACGTACGGTGAGATGTCTTGTAGTTTTAAGATCTTTGTGCCTTAGTGGGAGCCCTTGTGCAGCCGAGGGATTCTCGTCAAAGTCTTCTAGCCATCAGGTGAGTCGTTGGAAGGAGATCCATATGGTATTAGATTGGCCTAGGCAGCCGTCCTTGTGGAGACTCATCTCAGTTGTGGACATGAAGTCGGCGACCTCCATGAAGGATTAAAGCTAATGCCGCCAAGCGACTGGGCTGTATAGTGCTGATCAGAGCCCATAGTGCCACTGATGTGGAAGGGGACTGGCTCGTTATCTTCTCATGAGTAAGGCGAGCTGAGCGGACCATAAAATTGCACGCCTGATTTCGGAGCGGGAAAGTCGGCGATTAGGATGTGATTTGTGACTATCTTATTCTTCTGCGATACTTTAGGCCCCTGGAGTGGTACTTGATTCAGCAATCAGAACACGCAAAGATTGTATCGTGTTAGTCTTTCTCAATTACGGCGCACATCCTTGTGATATCGAGTTGATGATCTTTGCGCTTACAAGGGCGATCAAACAACGTCCACAGTGCTTCTCGCTTGCGAACGTGCAACTCCTCCACAGTCGAATTGATAATCAGGGTTCTACTGCACCTGTTGATCTGTGGTCAGTCAAAAGTGGGCCGACCCGGCAGGGCCGTGGATCGACTGCTCCACGACAACCCTATAGGGCCAGGGTCAAGATGGTTTCCCCTGAACTAAGAATGTAGCCAAGAGGCGCCATGGAAGCTTACGGAGCTTCTATATCGTTGACTGCAATAAGGCTGTGCTCGAAGATAAGACATAAGTGCATGCGAGATTATCATCTGCCTCTTGCACATGCGCGGTGTTTAATCATCGCGTCTTGCTCAGCCGCCGAGTTGCAGGCGAGACGGCAGAAGAGTGGAGACTGAGTGACTCGATTGCAGTCAATAATTGTGCGTATAGAGGTTGGTGGAAGTTGTAGATTGAATATGATCATCTAATACTGCACTCAAGCGAGAGTAGTCGGGCTTAAGACGGGTCCCTCTGCGAAAAAATATGGAAAAGCAGGCGCATCCCCGGAGGCTTGGCCCCGGCTTGGCACAGGCCTGGGGCCCGCCTTCCGGTAAGCTTCAGGCTCAGCTTCGCATACTCTCCGACCAGTCACTGGTGATGAGATATCACTACTCCTCATACGAGTCATCAACCTTGGACCAAGTTAG
This sequence comes from Aureobasidium uvarum, assembly GCA_903853725.1. NCBI lineage: Eukaryota > Fungi > Ascomycota > Dothideomycetes > Dothideales > Saccotheciaceae > Aureobasidium > Aureobasidium uvarum. The sequence continues at coordinate 186,078 of CAINUL010000019.1, forward strand.
ATCAATGTCGTATTCACGTGTCGATGGTGGGATGATTGTCGTTCAAATGTTCGAGTCGCCAACACACCGTGCACGTCGATCATATTGCTTCAACGCGCCATAAAAGCGGAGGATTATAACGCCGACATGATGATGGTCGAACCTGCAGACGGTACTTGAGTCGAGACGATCTCGCGTGTTCTAGACAGCAATCTCGTGTCAGCGAAGGATGGAAGACTAAACGATGCAAGAGTCCTGGCACATCCACAATTGATGAATGCTTTTACCGAGATACGCGCACGATCGGTCTCGGCGCGAGAGGTCATCACCGGAGTACATCAAGGATGGCATCCATCCTATGCTTGTACTCTGATTCTGCTCTGATCAAACTACTTACTGCTTTTGGCCTCGAAGATGAAGCCCCTAGCGTCCATTCATTTCACCCTCGCTCTTTTGCCATTCTTTTGCGTTACAGTCCACTCGATTCAATATCTGACTAACAACACCGCGCCTACAAACATCAGTTCGGCTTGTAGCAATGCACTCATTGCTGATATAGGTTGCGGAAAGCTGCTGCCTTTCCTCAACATGGGCAAGTACTACACCGAGACCATCTTGGAGCCATTTTGCACGGCAGACTGTTCCTCTGCTTTGGCAAACTACCAAGCATCGGTCAGTTCAGCCTGCGCTGATCAAACTTGGGAAGGCTACTCGGACGACTCTGAAGATGATAGCGTTGAACAGAGTGTCCCGGTCTACATTATCCCTGATGTGCTGCGCTACCTTTATAACCTGACTTGTCTCGTCGATGATGGGCGTTACTGCTCGGCTGTCGCACTTGAACGTGCCCAAGCAATAGGTGCGTACTATGCCCGATCTATCAGTTCNTCAGCTGACAAGAAAGACAATTCTACCTCTATAACCTCCGCATCTAGTCCTGCGCCCAAATCCGAGCTTAACGAGTGCGATATGTGCTTCATCAAGAATCTGAGATTGCAGGCTGGGGCTCCCTATTTCGACGGCCCAGACCTAGCGAGCGTCTATTCTTCAAAGACATCCAGCTGCGGCGTTACTGGGTATCCGTTGACGACTTCTACAATCTCATTGCCATCGTCAGTATATTCGATCTCGCAAGTACTTACTTGAGCTGAATCCGAGGCCTTTCTGTTTAGATCTACCAGTGCAACAACCACATCTACTGCTCCGACTTGCACTGGCACTTCCTACACTATCAAAAGTGGCGATACTTGTCAGAGCATCTCCGAATCTCAAGGAATAGGCACAGACTGGTTGTTGAGCGACAACTCCCTTAAAGCTTTCTGCTACAACTTCCCCAAGTCAGGAACTCTGTGTTTGAGTAACACGTGTAAGACATACACTGTCCAAGCCAATGACACTTGTTCAGGTATTGCATCAGCCAACGGTATCACCGCTGCTCAATTGAGGTCCTGGAACCCTTCGATTAATGTAGGTTGCAACAATATCGAAACCTGGGTTGGGTACCAGATCTGCGTCGAGAAGCCCGGCACTCCGTTCGTAACGGCGACTGCCTCCTTCAGTGCGGTCACAAGTGCTTCGGTCGCAGCGTCAATCCCTACCAACGTCGCGGAAGGGACGAACACGAAGTGTGCGCGATACTACGCACCAGTCCAGGGTGATTACTGTAATCTTGTCATCCTCAAGTTCGGCATCTCTTTGCCAGATTTCCTGATTCTCAATCCTGAGATCAACGCAAAGTATGTAACAGAATGCGCAACCTTCTATCGCTTGACTAATTCGTTCTTNTCCAGTTGCACCAACTTATATGCGAANCGAAGCGTGAGTATTGATACTCTCTACCTCCGATGCTCAATGCTGACTATGATAAACAGGTACTGCGTGCAGCCCGTCGGCGACATCAACGACTATCCGGGAGCTAGTGGCTACCTGTCTGCTGGCGTCACAGCTACCAAGTCTATCAAGCGCTACTCAGTGTTCCCTTCTGCAACAGGAAGCTGGACGTCGAGCAGTCCGATCGCGACCAGCACATCACTGCCTTTCGCCAACGGGACCAGAGAAGACTGCGATGTATATCTCAATGGAACTGACAGCCAGATAGATACCTCGGTGTTTTTCGATGAGTCTGCTTGCGAGGTGATAGCTGACATTAGAGGTATCTCGTTGGACGATCTGGGTTTCTGGAATCCAAGTCTCGACACAAATTCTAGCGATTGCGCACTTGAGCCTGGACTTTGGTACTGTGGATCGTGGGGAGCGCCCTCGGGTGACGACGACAGCGANCACTACAACCAATGATACCCTCCCACTCCGCGTACGTGACAGGAAACTTGAGCTTTTTGCGGATGAAACAGGCGCTGACCAGAAAACAGAGTNGGCACCACTGCGAGCTGTACTTGGTACACGGATGCAATAGATGGAGTGACTTGTAAAGGCATATTGGATGCCTACGAGCTTACCATTGACCAGTTCTATAAGTGGAACACTGACGTGGAAAGCGACTGTTCAGGCCTGTGGCTCGGTGAGTCAAGACGTTGGGGAAAGCAGAGAGCATACAATCTGACAATCAACAGGATATCGTTACTGTGTCGAGGGTCCAGGATATGTTCAGCCNNCACAGCGACATCATCTAGTCTCTCGACTGCTATCACGAACACAGCTCCGGGAGCTCCCGGTCCAACTCAAGATGGTATCGTGAAGAACTGCAGCAAGTATCTCGAAGCCAATGCTGGTGGCTCATGTAGTGCATTTGCTTCCCGAGCTGGCGTCGACTTGAGTCAGCTCTACGCCTGGAACCCAGTCCTGGGATCTAACGGCGAGAATTGCAACACTCAGTTCTGGGGCGAGGAATACTATTGTGTCGGTGTGTCAAGCGCAGCCACAACCTCAGCTACGACGAGCAAAGCTGCAACAAGCACGAGCAACAGTGCAGCTGCCCCCGGACCTACCCAATCAGGCATCACTTCATCTTGCAACAAGTATCTAATGGCTAATGCGGGCGGTTCTTGTTCAGCGTTTGCATCCCGGGCCGGAATCACTCTTCCCCAACTGTACAGCTGGAACTCGGTCCTGGGAGCCAACGGCGAGAACTGCAACACCCAATTCTGGGGTGACGAGTATTATTGCGTCGGCGTATCCGTAACAAGCTCTCCATCCTCGACACAAAAGCCAAGCAGCACAAGCACAAAAGCCACAGCACCAGGACCCACTCAAACCGGCATCATCTCATCCTGTAACATGTATCTCATGGCCAACCCAGGAGGTTCCTGCTCAGCCTTTGCCTCTCGCGCAGGAATATCCCTCTCTCAACTCTACACTTGGAACAGCGTCCTCGGCGCCAATGGCGAAAACTGCGCTTCCCAGTTTTGGGGCAACGAGTACTATTGCGTTGGCATTGACGCCTCGAGTCCTGCATCAACAGCACAAAAGCCAACCAGCACAAAGGTGACAGCACCCGGGCCTACTCAATCTGGCATCACTGCAAAGTGCAACAAGTACCTTCAGGCCAACACCGGGGGTTCGTGCACGGTGTTTGCTTCGAGGGCGGGGATTAGTACTGCACAGCTATATGCTTGGAACTCTGTTCTTGGTAACAATGGACAAAACTGCAACACGCAGTTCTGGGGCGAGGAGTACTACTGTGTTGGAGTGAGCAGCTAGAGAGGCTTCCTGGCAAAGGCTTCATAATCTCTGTAGAGGATTTGAGCAGCCAGACATGGAATAATAAAGTCGATGACAACAGTTCCTTGAGCACCATCTTGCAGATAGCAGGCACGTAGCGTAAATTTGTCTCTCGCACATCCTTGATCTGTATAGACGGAACTCTAAGACGCCAAGCCAAGGAGAGCACTCCATGCGCTTAATTTATTGTAACTGCAGACTTGAATCGTAGTAGTAATGTCGACCAATGTATCCGCAAATCAACCAATGTTCACAAAGATCCCCAGCATGCACACACACAATCTGAGAACACTGCTGTGTCTAGCTGACCCAGTCCTTGGAGGATATAAGAGACCTGCGATGGAATTCCCGTGGCATCGCTGTAGAGGATCAGATCAAGGAAATGGGTTTATCTGGCTTAGTTGTCAACGACAGCAATCTGCCCGGAGCAAAGACACTAATACCAGCCATGATGAGGATTGACGTATCTCCGAAGAAGTGGAGGGATGTATACAGATTATTGAGGAGATGCTTGTGACGTTTTGGTCGAGCATTCCTACCGAGTTGGGCGCCAGAGGAGTGCTGGACAGTTTTTTCAGCATACAATCGATCGAGAAACAGAATGTGCAGGATCTACACTGGTTATGGCGGCTGAAGATCACTGCAGTACAAGACATTGCTACGAAAGAAGAGGATCTTGGGAGATCAAAGAAATACAGAACAGCTTGTTATTTCATGTACGTACTGGAGCAACTCCAAGCTATACCACATCCTCGTTTTATGCAGCAATCAGAGTTTCGTGATCAGAGTTTCGTGATCAGAGTTCCGCAACAACAAACAATCTAAAGATCAAAGGAAGTTATCACACCAGACCTCATCCGCGCGGATCAGTTCGACTGCTTGCAATGAGCAGAGTAGTCAATGATTTCCGGCTCCTGACCCGTAGCATCTGGACGCCAGAGTGAACGAAAGCAAAAATCTCTGTCTTTGCTGCAGGGAGTCGCTCTCTAATCGTGTTGACATCGTGTCTGAACTTGAAGAATCTTCGCAGGTCGAAGTCTTCAATCGTAAGCAATGCAGCATCGTCGGTGCGTTCTTTGGAAACGTGAGACAAGAGCTCGCGCATCTTGCGAGGATGTCCCACCAAGATGTGGGGGTACTCCGAGTCAAACTGTGCTAGGAGTCCTTGCAGATCCATGTCGTCTTTGACGTGAATAGCCTTAACCGCCGTGTCCCATGTCAGGAAAGTTAGAAGCTGCACTGCATGTGTAGCACATCGCTGCTCGGCAAACAGCCCAATAGCTACGATCCCGTGCTTGCCTCCCTTGATGTGGTCGTGTGCCACTCTTGCAAGTTGCACTGACAACGACAGCGATCTTCCTGAACCAAGTGCTTCCACGATAAGGGATGGTCTCTTGGTAGGCGATGCCTCGTACAGGTTCTGGAGTACATACGTGAACTGCTTAGGAATGCTGATGATGTTCATGGATCTTAGCATCTCTAGGAAGTTGGGTTGTGGAGCGCCAAAGAACTTGACAGCTTCTTCGATTGGTTGATTGTTATGAGGACACTGTCTGTCCACGCCGGAAACTGCATTCAGCATTCTGTCATCGATGTCAGTATATAGTCCACAAAGTCTTGTTAGTTGTCCTACTCACTCGTCTAGAGATCCATAACGTGACACTCCTTGCCAAAGGGCGATCAGTTCCGGTGAGTGAGGTTGCGCCTGAGTAGTCTCGGACGTAGAGACAGGAAACTCCTCGTTGGAAGTAACGCCTACATGATCCTTGTTCAAAGTCTCTTCGACCTGACGATCATTGTGGGGAGAAGAAAGCGATATCTCACGCCAAAGGGCAGAAAATACAGACGATTCCATCGGCATAGAGGTGGGGTTAGGAGTAGAGGCTGGGAGCCCTTCGTCGGAAGCAGTGAATGCATTGTCCTTGTTAGAAGCGCCAATCGCAAAACCTTCGTCGAAGTGATCAACAAGACCAGGAGCTTCGGAAGCAAAGGGTTCTGCACTTGCGGTAACAGAGCGTGGTGGTGAAGTGGAAGTAGGTGTGGGCAACTGAGCGTTCAGAACAAGCTTCTGGTCGAGCTGCTTGATGGATTGCTTGAGCTGCTCCAACTCCTGTTGGACGTTCGCATGTTCCTCGGTCTTGGCCTTGATCTCGGACTCGAGATCATCGCATCGCTGCTGGAGAGACTCGCATCTGATCTGAAGTTGCTTCATCTCTTCGGAACGTTCAGCTGGTTCGGGATCCTTCGAGGGTTGAGCTTCAGTGTCGGTGAAAGTAGCAGGTTGAACAGGCGCAGTCTCAGCGAGTGTCTGATTTCCAGCTTGGAACAATCTTCGATGAGGCGCTTTGGGAACGCGGTCTGAGATGAGTTGACCTGACATTGCGCTGATGGAGTGTGAGAAGGCTGCCCGAACAGATGAACGCGGATCGGTGTGAACACGAACCAAATTGGTCACGAAGCGTAGGAGAGGTAAGCCGAGTGCAAAAGTGACGCGCTGGAGACAAGATTGGAAGTGAAGCGCAGATTGTAGGAGTCAGAGATGATGCTTGGAAAGGAGCGCGCAGAAAGATCGTGTCAATCGACGCTTGAGACGTGATGAGACGAGGATTCTCGCAAAAGTCAATGTAAAGTGGAGGAGAAGTGGTGCCGAAGGGGAGAATTTCTAGGGAAGCGACCTTGATTTCGAGCGTGAGGCAGCGAGGCGCTTGGCCACACACAAGATACCTATTGAGGAAGCGACGACCTGGGAGTCGCAACTGCGCGTTTGCCAACCTCCCAAGGTGAACCTAACGAAATTACTGCTCTCCTCAGTGCTTGTCTCGTCTTCAACGATAGATGCAATATCGTTGCTCGCAGACATTCTTATCAGCATGGAGGGTGAGGCTACAAATTACAAGTCTTGTGAAGCTCAATCTTCTTCATTGTCACAGATGCACCTCCAGCGACTTTGTGTTAGGTGAGTCTCGATGGTCACGCAGTCATGGTTCAGAATGGGGGAGAACATAGGATGATCAGTGAAATCACTTCTACCTACCGGTCATGACAGCAACAAAGTTACGCCAGAAGCCCAGGTCGTAGATATTTTCCACCATGTCCAGACTCGTACATCTCTCCCAGAGCTGTTCCTGTCCTGTGGGAGCCTTGCCATCTGTAGTGCTGACAAGAATCTGGTCGCTATGCTTTGGCCAAGGAACGTATTCCTCATCGTCTTCGTCGGAGTCTGGTACTGGACCAGCCAGTCCACTCATTCTGTTACGGTTCCGTAAATGGCGTGCTTTCCGCTCCTTATTGTGAGCTTCAACGACACTACGCTTTCCTATCCATGCCACACCATCTGTCATGTCGTCGCGCCAGTCGGCCCATTTCGCACTTTCGTTGGTCGTCATGCCAGCCCAGATGAGATAGAGATGATATGCGAAGAGTGCAAATGGTAGCGGCATAGTAGTGATGGCAAGCAGACCGACACCAGCAACACTGATTCCACCAATGCTCATTGCAAAGACAAAGGCATTGCCCAACTCTGCCCAGTATCGATTTTCCAACCAACCGTATCTAGAGTGACCAAGATGTAGGTGTGGTGACAGAACTGACCAGGACAGGTATGCGCCGTAGAGTTCTACAAGACCAATGCTGAGGAGCAAGAGCAGAAAGTAGCGATAGTTGTGTCTTCCAACACAGTTGTTTATCCAAGCGCAATGGTGATCACATCTTGCAACACAGACGCCACACAACGAGCAGTGTTTACTTCTTGCAGGTTTCGTAAAGTTGCAGGTACGGCAGACATTGTCGGGTCGGAAGAGTATGTGGTCGTAGGGGTATTGTCGCATTGCAGGTGCATGGTTCGCATGGGTGATGTAGTCGGTCTTGCTGGTGACGCAGAGGTAGGTAAAGATGTAGGGAGCCAGTACGACGAAAGGTATGGGCAGAATTGAGGAGGTGCTCAGGTGAGGAAGGGCGGCCCGGAGGAAGAGAGTTGCACTGCCTGTCAAGAGGACCAGAAACAAGAGTAATACGAGCGGATTCTTTTGGTGGAAGAGGTAGTTGCTCAGTCGTGCGATGTTAGCGTTCATACGGCCACCAGTATAGCGTGAGTCGACTTGTCGAAAGCCATTGGGAATGTATATGCAGAGCAGCCTGTGACTGAAGCCGATGGGAGTCTTGCGTAGAGCTGGGAGTCGACCGAAGAGAGCTATGAAGGTGAAGAGAGAAATGACGACCACCAGAATGATGGTATTGCGAAAGGCGATCATGGTATGCTGCGGCTGTCTCTCATCCTGATGCTGTGATGTCTTGCTGACAAGGAAGAGGAAGAGGAAGATGCAGGGAAGAAGGAAGGCACGAACTGGCACGTCATCCAGCCGAAAGTGGAAACAAGCTTCGGCTGGACGCGTGCCGTCGCGTCTGCCTCGATGTTTCTGGCCGAGAGCAGCACCCACCCATACTAACAACCGTGCAACATGCCGCCGGCCATTGTATACTCGGACATGGCCGACTCGGCTGATGTTCAAGGCAGTGTGTTTGCCGGCACCAACTTCTTCGTTGTGCAGCGCGTGCCGCAACGCTCACACTACATCTCGCTGGTCCAGAGCAATGGCGGCCGTGTAGTCAAGCTCGAGGCTCAGGCCGACTACCTCATCGCCGACCATGTGCGACACGATGCGCCTGCCGGTTCTCTAAGCTACAAGTTCATTGAAGAGGCCATCAAGCAAGGACAGATCCCCGAAGACGACACTCCCTTTCTCGCCAGTCGTCGTAAATCCGCAAACCCCGTCACCACCGCTGCCGGCCCATCCAAGAAGTCGACAAGAACACCCTTCACCGACGACGATGACAAGCTGCTCTACAAGTGGGTCAAGAAGGCCGACGAAGAAAGTCTCGCCATCCAGGGCAACACGCTGTACCAAGTCCTCGCCGACCACAACCCGAGACACACTTATCATTCCTGGCGCGATCGCTACATCAAACTTCTGTCTGCAAGACCCCCGACCGGATGGGAGACCTACCCCGACGAGAACCTCCCCACCGTTGCTACGTCTATCGCCGACATACCCTCCATCGCTCTTCCTCGCTCTACCGCTGTCAGAAGATCAGTGACCTGGTCGCCTTCCAAAGCTCGCGTATACATACCCTTTACCCAAGAAGATGATGAAGAGTTGGAAGCTTTTGTAGCCAGCAAGGCAAGGAAAGGTGCTTCACTCAGCGGCAATGCTATATACAAAGAGCTGGAAGCGAGGAACCCACGTCACACCCATCACTCTTGGAGAGACCGCTGGCTCAGGCACTTGTCGCTCCGAGAGCCCGTCGACGAAGAGGAAGAAGAGGTTCCTCTCGAGCATGACGCTGCCACCGCTGATGATAACGACGTTCATGTCCGTTCAGCTTCAGTCGAGCCACCAATCAGCAAGCCACCACTCAAGCGTGCAACCTTCAGAATCCCCCCAGGAGCATCAGTATCTGCAGAAAGTTTAAAGAACACCGCTCCTAGATCAGACGTTCCACATTCGACTGTGGCAATGAAAGAGAAAGCATCAAAAAGCACACCCCAAGCCTTTGTACGAGACAGTGCTGCAAGTCAAAGAGAGCCTGTTGCAGATCCTGAGCCTCTCCCAACCACATCCCGACCCACTATNATCTCGCCCAGCTGCAACATCCAAAAACCAGGCCAACACTCCGATGGCTAGAATCCCGACTACCAGCTCGCCTGTCATGTCGCAACAACCTTCAGCCCACCTTCAGACCCTGCATACCCANNGCCATCAACACAGGCTCAAGCTCAAGACTCCCGTTCGTCTTTCCGTCACATAGCAGTGCAGGCAGAACTCGAAACTCAATACCATGACGACTCGACTTTCACAAAGGAAGATTTTAAGAACCTTCTGAGCGTGGCTCTTGACGTACAGAATGTTCGCGTTGGACGCTACCACGAAGCATGGACCGCCTGGGCTGATTACACCGAAAGTCATAATGCTGTCGAGTGGCGTTCATTCTACGAAAGGCGTGTCCTGCCTGTTGCACTCCAAAAACAAGATGATCCTGAGTATCTTCAGGAGCCAGGTCATGAAGGATGGGTCAAGTTCTGGCAGACCCAAGGACAACCAATCACAACTTTGCCATATCTTGAGCAAGAGACCATGACCGCAATGCAATCAGCTCCTACAAAACCTGCCGAGACTGAAGAAGAGTCGACACCTCGCCTCTCGAGGACAGAGCCTCCAGAACAAGACGAAGAGATGGGGGATGTGTCAGATCTTGCCATCAAAGTGGAGAAGACTACAACAATGTCATCTGCCAAACGGAAACAAGACGTCCGCGAGAGTTCTGTGAAAGAAGAGCCCGCGCCCAAACGTCGACTCACGGCAACACCACTTCCCGCGCCGCACAAAATTCCCGCTCTTGTGCAAATTGTCCATCAGCCCAATGCTGATGATGTGGTCAGCATTTCCAGCAAAGTTGCACCTTCATCAAGTCAGCACTCCGATGATGAGGAAGAAGTTTCTAAAGATCAAGCCGCTGAACAATTACATCGCGAGATGGTAGAGAATAGGGATACTCGCCATCAGCTGACTAGAGCCAATCTTTCACGTATCCAAGCAGAAGCTGACTTGCCTGAGAAGAGAGCTGTGGATATAGAGGAAGATGAAGAGAACGACGAGCAGCCCGGCTTTGCAGACTACCTAGCGAGCATGTTGCCGCAAGGCATGAAAGACAAGGTTCTTCATACCATTGAGACACACGATCATGAACTAGATCGAGATGAAGAGGATGGCGAAGACACTCTCATGCACAACAAACAACAAGACGAGCGCGAGTACGACCCCGCCCTCCTAGAAATAGACCCAGATCTCGACAACCCCTCCTACAACTCCTCCGCCGAGTATCGTGCCAACAACACCAATATTCATCTAGACGCCCCGCAAACTCAGCCCTGGGAAGTTTCCTCTGCGCCCTCTGCATCACAGCAACGAAACCAACGTCTCTCCACCCAAGCAATCTATGAAGCCGAAACACAACCCTTTGACGCTGAAATCCCGCTCCCACCTTCTGATTTTGCACAAGAAACCCAAGTTTATGCTGCTGCAAACACAGACTCTCAGATCTTGTCTGCTGACGAGATGTGGCCCTGGATTGATGGACAAATCTCTGCCGGGCATTTTGAAGATACTGTGATTACTGCTCTGCGCAAAACATCATTCAACCCCAAGTTGGCTGCTCTGGTGCTTGAAGCCAGAGGAGAAGATCTGGATGCAGCTGGTGTATGGACAGAAGCTGAAGATGCAGTCGTCGAGGGTAGTGATGCCAGAGCAATCAGAAGATTGGAGTCGAAACATGGAAAAGGCAGTGCAATGGCCAGACTAAAGTTCCTCAGTGACTGGAGAAGAGACAAGGAGATTGCAGAGATGGGTGAACAGGAAGCAGACTGAGAGTATAAATCGATCGTAGCGCTGTTGATATTCCACCAACTCTTTATGGATACATCACTATCCTCAAAGGTGCTTCACGCTGATCCATGTGTCGTTTGGATGTGCCATGCGTCGTTACCATCAGTAGCATATCATGTTTCGTCTTTTTCTAGAGTTCTGTTCGACCTCAAAAAGGCTTTCTGCTTGTCCTTGACCCCTTGGCAATGATGTTTCTTTCATCCTTTCTCTTCCATCCTCTGACTCTGTTCTGAACAACTCGATCGAATACTGTAATGTCCCTGGCTTATCAAGATTGACTGCCAAAAAGAATAGGTTGTATGAAGTTGTAGAAGGTATATATATGTATGTTATTTACAAATAGTGTGCACACTCCTCCTTCATGAAAGGAGTGATGATCAAAGTCTAAGCTTTACTTCCTCCAGCATTGGCATGAGCAGGAGCAGCAACAGCAGCACCACCTCTACCACCACCTCTTCCTCTACCTCCTCTATTCTTTGGCGCCTGACCTTGCGGTGCAGCAGGTCCAGAAGCATTAGCATCTTTCTTCTTATCATGTTCCTTTACATCCTTTGCTCCTTGCTTTCCACCTCTTCCACCTCTCCCTCCCTTTTTCTTTGCCCCAGCTTGAGGATCTTTGCCCTCGGCAATTAGTCTAGCGAACTCTTCATCTTCCTTCATTCGACGTGCCTCATTGTCCCACCATTCTTGGAACTCTTGCTCGGCTTGGATTTCCTGCAGACTTCTTGCCGCTGCGGCTTCTTTGATAATGTCTTTTTCGTATTGCTGTTGTTCGAGGATTTCTTGGAGCGAGAGTTGAAGTGCCGGCTCGGGATTGCGCGGAGAATGCACGATGCTTTGGATAGAAGGGAAGGACTGGGAAGAAAGGTCTGGAGGAGGTGGGGGCGCGAGAGTCGATGCTGCGGTTTGTGCTGAGGGTTTGCGTTGGGGTTGTGGCTGAGATTGGCGGGGTGTGGGTGTAGGTCGGACCGGACCTGCTTGTGGTAGAATACGCGGTGATGCTGGGGCTGGTGATTTGAGTCCTGTCTGGGTAGAAGGTGCGCGCTGTGGACCAAGTCTTGGAGATGGATAGCCGGACGCGATGGGTGAACCTGGGCCCAAGCTTTTGGGGGAAGCAGCGACAGCAGCGGCAGGCGGTTTAGACAAAGGCTTGGGGTTTGCGATTGTTTGCCGCATGGTCAATTGAGGAGTATTGCTCGTTCGGGTTATAGATTGAGGTCTGTTCGATGGACCAGGCGAAGGTGGCTTCTCGCCAATCACGTCCTTCAATGAAGCTATCTTCTGCCCAGAAACAACCTGCCATGGCGAGGCCACCTTTGCTGCAATCTTCTCTTCGATCTCGACGACTGCTGATTGCTGTGCTTGCTGCATTTTTTTGCGTTCTTTCTGTGACACCCTTGCAGCAGATCTTGCTGCAGAAGCGTCTTCAGACGCCTTCTCTCTGCTAGCTGCAATGCCCAATGAAAGATTCGATACACGACTCGAAGAGGCTTGCGCCATGATATCCTTCATCTCCAGCTTAGCACCTGGCGAAGGAGTTGCTGCCCATGGTACACTTGAAGAGCTCGCAGGAGTGGCGGGTGTCATGCCTGTGACTAGACCACCTTGCTTTGGTGTACCAGCATGCGGTGTGGTAGGCTTTCCTCGAGGATCAAGCCAGGAATCAGTAGGAGTTCCAACAGCTGTATCTCTACGTAAGGTCCTCTCGAATTCAGACTCTGTGCCACTTGGTCGCGTGCTGTTCGGATCCAGTGGTGAGCTCTCTTCGATGCTTGTACCCAATGAAGGCACAGCGGATTTGACTCTCAGGGTGGAATCGACAGCAGCCGACTGAGCGTCCTTAGACTTCCTTCGTACCTTTTGTTTTGCGTGTGCACTGTCATCCAAGCTGCCACCTCTGAAAGAATTGGGACCCCACCCATCAAGATCTTGGTGCTTGGCATGTAGCATGATCGAGTCAAGCTTGATTCGGCGATCGCGATCGATCAAAGCAGCGAGTTCTGGGTGACGCTCGAGGAGCAAAGCCTCAGCGCGACCACTCTTAGCAAATGGCATCAAAGCAAGCTGGTTGGCACGGACAATGTCGTCCAGCTCCAAAAGTAAATCTTCGTCAAGCTCATCCAGTAGTCCGCCTTGCAGCATCGCTTCTAGACTCAGACACAGATATTCAAGACTTGCATCCTTGAACTCTGTGACAGAGCTAGGCGCGATAGCGTTGAGCAGACCACATACATTCCGAGTTGTGACATATTGGCCAACAACTCTCTGACAAACTTGTGACAGACGATCCAGCATGAGTTCGTTAGCAACAGCCATGACTTCCATAACGACATCGAGGAACTCATCAAGATCAGCACTGACAATGTTGTCGAACAGCTCCTCACCAGTATCTGCGTAGATGTGGCGGAGAACTATTTGGAAAATGTTGGTCTCGATGTGTTGAAGATCGACATCGATAGCATCAGAGGCATTCTGCAGGAGACCACGTCTTTCTTCAAGCCAACGACCACCGGCGCGGCCCATAAACATACCCTCGAAGAAGGGACATCTTTGGCAAACCATGGCACCATGAACCAGAACTTCACCATCGCTCAATTGAACACGGATATCGCCATTGGCAAAGTAGTTCTGCTCCCTGGCGGCGATCTCGAGGTCCATATGTAAGCATCGTTCGGGTTCGATCATCTGCCGGACTGCAGGCTCCAACTTGAAAAGTTCGAGTTTGGCAGCGACCTTCATTAACTCAGTACGAACTTGACGATAGCGGAAGGCCATTGGCGAGCGTCGAGTATGGTGCCAAAAATCGACGATGGTATCAGTATAGCAGTAAAGAAGGAGGTCCACTAGAGTAAGAGCATCAAGTCCTTGGAAGATCAAGACAGGTCGATCGGAAGAGTCGCGTTCGCAGATGAGGAGCTCAGGAACGCTGAAGTCGTCACCCTCTTTGAACGCCTGGAGGCCTGCCCGAAGAACTCTGCTTCGTCCTGCCAACATGAACTGATGAGCGGGGAAGCGGAGATCAGACACGTTGGATGCGAGGATGACATCGAATCCGCTGAAGTTTTCGTTCGCGGCTTGGCGCAAGTGTGCCTCAAGGTCTTTCTCGATATCCTTTGACTCAAGCAGGTGCTTACGAAGCAGCTGTACTTCAGTAGGCTNTTTGCGACCTTGCCAGAAACGAGGCTGCGGCTCCTCACTCTCGCTGTCAGGAACATCCTCAAGGACACTAAGGTCGTGAAAACAAAGAAGAGGGAACAAGTCCTTCCAAACGGTCTGTTCCTCAACCAATGTCTGAGTCTTGGTAACATCACAATCTCTGCGAACAGCAGCGTAGGCACCATATGCTGAAGATCTGACTGCTGTGACGCGGGAAAGACCAGCGATACGGGAGAACTTATAATCTTTGGGCTTGTATTGAACAGCGTCCAGAGACTTTCCGTCCTTGATCTTCGTTCTTCTTGATCGTTTCCAGACACTTCCTTCTTCGGTGGTGAGGATGATGGAGCCATCGGCATCTACGCCAACATCGCGGGCTGCCATGTTATTCTTCTTCAGGGACCAAATTTCTTGCGGCGCAGAGAGCGCCCCTCTGATCTTTGTCGGATTCGTCGTAGATGCATTGGCTTGGTCCTGGCGTTGACTGACAGATAGTGTATAGACCTCACCGCTACTGGACATGGCGCAGATGGTGTCACCACCTGCAGTGATCTTGCTGATGTGGTTGACAGTATCGTCGTATCGGGTGATGCGGAAGCTGTCCTTCAAGAAACTGCTTGAGCCATCGAGAGGGAACTGAATCTTCGCATAACCATAGTTTGCAAAGACCCAGACGTCATGGTTCTCTAGAAGACAGACAGTAGCGCGGTCAATGGCAGCAACCGAGACAATGGAAGCAGCAAAACGAGAAGCGGCAACTTTTCGAGGAGTAACTTGATACTCCAGAGAACGAGCATCAGAATCGACAATGCCAAGCTGCCCTTCATTCTTGCCAAAGGTATAGAGGGATGAGGAAGTATATGCAACTGAGTGGATGCGAGAAGCAGCGACACCAATCACAATCTCACGCTTCAGAGGACCAAAGATCTGCGCTGGTACGCAACTGACAGGATCCTCGTCCATGATTCCAGTCTTTGGTAATGTGTATCCAAGCTGGCCGTAACCATTGCTACCCCAGGAGAAAACCTCACCACGATCATCAACAGCCAGGGTGTGGTTCTGACCCAGGGCAACGGTGGCAATCTTCTTGCGCGACAAAGAACCACCTTCGATGCAGACGAATCTGAAACGTGATTGTTCATCTCCGACACCAAGACGGCCTCCAGGTCCATGGCCACACATGTACAAGTTTGACTCTGGATCGGTGGTCAAGACTGCTGTTGACAGTTTGGACATGAAGACATCCTGGATGATCAAAGGACGATTCTTGACAGCCCAAGGCATGGACTCGACAGGGAGTGAGCGTGGCAGAGCAGAATGACCTGCCTGTGTGATGACAGGATCGAACGTGGTCCACGTCTTCTCATACTCTCGGACGTACTCGCGGTAGAATCGTTGCAACAAGTGGTCTGGCCGTCTGAGTGTAATGCGCTCCGGGTACTGTCGGTCATCCTCATCTCCGAAGCCGAGAGTGATGTTCTTGTTGCTTCCGAAGGTATAGACCTCATCGCCAGAGATATTTGTCGCAAACTCAATGACTCTTGTCCTGACATGGTGTTCGTCGTCCATAGGCACTTCCTCTTCACTAGCATCAGAACCGGCTCTTGGTCGTCGTTGTCCTTCTGGGCGCAAAGTGCGGTCCTTGATCGTCGCAGCATACAAATCCAATGGACCAAGCCCTTCTCGATCTTTTGTTTTGACCAAGCCTCCTCCTATTCCTCTTCCAAGAGCATCCGATGTGTCTCGCTCCAGAATTGCGCGAGCAATGGTGATGTTTCCAAAGTAAAAGGCACGATGTAGGGCGGTCCATGAGTTCTCGACGTCTTGTAGATACAAATCGATCAAGGGATGCTCGACAAGGGCTTGGGCGAACTCGAGGGCGTTCTCGGATGTAGATGAGGCGGCGTGGTGAAGTAGGGTCATGCCATTCGAATCGCGCCAGTTGATGTCGGCTCTGGTAAGGGAAGGCATGCTTCCTGCATGCGGCGAGAAGTTGGAAGGCTTGCGAGCCTTTGCGGTGAGTGTGGGCGAAGTACTCAAGGTACCAGGACTCGAGCTCACGGCGGCGGGAGTCTGCATGGACTGAGCCCTGTGTTGGTGTGGACGGACATTGTACGAGGCCGTCTCGAGTAAATGTCGAAATCGGTCGACATCATCCTGGAGGTAGTACTTCCACAAATGGCTGCTCATGTGCCGGGATTGAAAGGTCTGGCTCTGCGACACCTCGCGATGATCTCGGGGATCAAGGCGTGTTTAAAGGTGTATGGGCAGCGCCGACTGGGGAGAGGGGGGAAGGAGAGAAGCGGTGGACGGTTCCCGTTGATCAGGCGAAGTCTTTGTTTCTTGCGACGGCAGCTGAGGCGAGGCTGTGTGGTGTGGGAAACGGAAAGAGAGAAGCTGTGCGAGTGGCGACTGCTGTTTCGGGCTGAATGCGCTGACGAGTATGGGAGTCGCAGATATTGTACTTCTTGATCGAAGTAGTTGTATAGCTGCGAGGTGAGCGTTCTTCTAACGAGCAAACGTGGTAGACGAGGTGGTGAGAGATGTATACAAGAGATGGTGCCGGCATGGAGGGGTCGCGAACAATGACATGTGGGATGAGGCTCGGGCCAATCGCCTTGAGTCTCGCCGCCATGCCCACCAAGGACACCTCCTGAACACTCCCGACATTGGATCACTCCACCACATGCCCCTCATATCATCACCTGCTTCCCCTACAGAAACACTAACCTCGTCTCTAGCCCCTCATACCCCTCTCATCTTAGTCGAGCATCGAGGGTGTGATACAAAGACTTCTTGGCGTGCCCGAATGCGGCGAAGCCTCAACACCGAGGTCAGGGTGTCAGACATGACATGAGTTTACGGCAGTATATCGCTTGTCAGGCACCGTTCAAGGTCACCTAGCAACTGGTGAACTATTAAGCGAATCAGTAGGATGGTTTGTGATAGGTCTTAGACAATCTTAAACATCATGTACACTGAGGCGTGAGCATCGCGGCATTACAGTCTTGTTTTAGCTTGTCAGCTTGCTGAATCTACTACCAGCGTCATATTCAACGACTTCCACGCAACCAACACTCTTGAATAACCGTGCTTGTGTGCGTGAATAAGTGCCTGTTCTCATCCGTCAAACTTTCACAAAAGAGCTTGACTATTGAATTGCATCTGATTCTTGATTCTTGATCTAAGAAGCAAGAGCAATATTCATAGACGCTTAGTCATCCACAACTAACCACGCTTCAACACGCGCTGCCAACTTCGCTCCATCGAACATCACCACTGATCTCACCAAGCAGTTCCACCGGCCACATCAAAATAGTAATAGTGGCAAACTCCCAGCCAAGAATCAACCTGCTTACCGCAAAACAATCAACACCACACAAACCTCCGGATCAAAAACAAAGCAAACATGGACATATTCAGCACCATACCTTTCTCCACCACTCACTTATACCCAACCTTCCTCACCCTCATCCCTCTATCCCTTCTCTACACTCTAACCCTATCACCTCTCCCTTCTTCTCCAGCTTTCAGTCTCGATTACCTCCTCCACCTCTGCCGTATCCTCTTTCCTCCTCTTATGCAAATATACTCCCTCTGTCTCGGCTACACCCTCTGTTTCCTCGTCCTGCACTCCTCCATCCCTATCACCTCCTTCCTTGTGGCAGCTTGGTATACCACTCTCTACAGTTTGTCCACCCTAAACACTCGCTTCGGCCACGGCACCAGCAAACCCATCACTTGGAGCGAGCAAACATCCGTAATCACAGGAGGTGCAGGAGGGCTAGGGTGGCTTATCGCTCAGATCCTAGAGCGAAAAGGCGCAACAGTGGTGGTTTGGGACATCAAGCCTCCACAGGGTTACGCAGAAGATGCAGAGCAAGGTGTAAAGTGGTATAAAGTGGATGTTGGACAAGTTGAGCAAGTGGAAAGTGCTTATGCAAAAGTCAAGGAAGATGTACGTAGTCCCATTTTTCTTGATTTTTCTTTCCATGTCACAATTTCTACTGCAATCCTTTTGAGACGAGGACCTTTCTGCTTCATGATCATATTCGAGATTGCTGGTGTCTATACTAATGAAACACAGCTCGGCACACCCACCATCCTGATCAACAACGCAGGCATAGTAAACGGACAACCACTGCTCTCCCTTTCCGCCTCAGCCATCTCCCGCTGCTTCCAGATCAACACCCTCTCCCATTTTCACACCTGCCGCACTTTTCTGCCTGGATTTCTTTCTGCACCCCAAGGCGGCACAATCGTCACGGTGTCTTCTGTACTGGGCCACCTAGGCGCTTCCCACCTGACAGACTACACAGCCTCCAAAGCCGCCTTACTAGCCTTCCACACCTCTTTGCGTGCAGAAATCGCTCAAATGCAAGGACAACAACAATATCCCGGCGCCAGCAACACGAAAATGATCCTAGTAAAACCTGGCCAGTTGTCCACAAATATGTTTTCAAGTCTCAAGTCGCCGTCTGAGTTTTTCGGGCCGGTGGTGCAGGCAAAGGATTTGGCTATGGCGGTTGTGGATAAGATTGAGGAGGGCAGGGATGGAGTGGTTTGTATGCCTGTGTATGCTGCATTGGTCGAGTGGTTGGGTGTTTTGCCGGTGGGGTTGCAGAGGGCTGCAAGGTGGATGAGTGGTGTGGATGGGGCGATGCAGACTTTTGGCTCCAAGAGAGAGTGATGGAGGGAAGTGGCTGTGAGAAGCGGTTCCTGGGCTGGTTCGGAGGAATATGCATTATTGTGGCTGCATCTTTAGCAACTTTCCTCGCAAAAGGTGGTGGGAAGGAGGTCTTCAATGAATGATTGCCGGTCCAGAACCAATTTATCTGGTAGTTGACATATATGTCAGGCAAGAGGCTCAATCAAGAACAGAGCTGAGAGTCCAGAGGGCGCCGAGAGCGAGCAGAGCTGCACCACCGACGGCTTGTTTGCTCCAAGTAGAGGCTTGATCAAGCAGTTTTGCAGTGCCAAAAGCATGTTCCTCAGCTTGCGATGGCGAGACAGTGGCCTCGGCATAATCGACGTCTGCAGTGATGTTGTTCAAGTCTTTCATCAAATCTCTTGACTTGTCCATCAAAGCCTTCAAAGCAAGAAGATCGGCTTTCCATTCAGCCAACGAGTCTTCACCACTCTTTGTATCGTCAACCTCGACACCTTGAACATTGCCAAAGAAGTCAACCACTTTTCTGTTTCTCGCCTCGTGCTCTCCGCCAGAGAATAAATCATAGCGGATACCAGCGTCGGAGTGGACTTTGACGGGATCGTAAGAGTCAAAGAGTTGGCCCAGAGTAACGTTGCTGCTTGTGGAGCCAATTTGCTCTTCCAGGAACTCGAGATTGTAGTAGGTCCAGCGGTCGATGACTGCGACTCCGACATCTTGATCGGCGTGGTGGGAGTACGAGGATTGGTGCAGGGCCGAAGAGCCAGTGGCGATGATATTGGGAGTGTAAAATTGGCCGTACATGGTGTTGGCCTGGCAGGTGTCGATCATGAAAAGCAGCTCGTTGTATCTGTGATGAGTCAGACCTTGTCGGTCCAAAGGTGCATGGAGTGGAGAAGGTTACCTCTTCTTCTCCCACATCTGCTCAAAGGCATCGGCCAAATCGTGCGAACTGATCTCCTCTGCATCCTGAAACTTCAAAAACTCGTTTCCTCCATGTCCTGTCATGTAGATCAAGATATTACTCCTATCATCCGTCATCAACCTCTTGCTCCTCGGCCAACTTTCTGGCCATCTGTCCGTCAGAAGTCGTATAAAGTTCTCCACGGTGACTTCGTAGCCGCGATAGTCGACTTCAATACCACTTCCCATGGCATCGTACAGATCCAAGTCACGGGACTTGTCGTTGAAGACGGAGCCAGGGAATGAGTTGCGAGGGTTGCAGGCCATGTCATCAGGCAGCATGAGGATGATCTGCGAGTCGGGAATGCCGAGGCGTTTGACGGTGCGGTACAGGGAGAGGGTATTCGCGAGATGGCGGTAGTTGAACCAGAAACGTGAGGTCGAGACGAGGACGGCCCAGTTGGATGTGTGCGTTGCTGAGCATGCACATATATATAACGCGAGCAGCAGCAACGCGCATTGTATCTGCGACTTCATCTTGGTGATATGCTGACACAAAAGGCGTCGATGATTGTGTCGAAAGGAGAGATGGACTTGGTGATGATGCAGCCCCTCGAATGTTTGGTGCACGGTCGAGTCGGTGCAAACATGAGCCGAGACACCGCTGCCGGGCGGTGAAGCTTCGACCTTGACTTCACATCTTCGCCTTGCCTGAACACTGCATCCTCTCGAATGTCTATCACATTTAAGTCACAATCACAGTGTATATTTAGTAGTACACTGACTCGGCCGTCTGTCAAACCGTCAGGTGGGGCGCGTGTCATGGTAAGCGATCAACACAACCGGAACCAGCGATACAAAGAAACGATTGTAGGCTTCTATCCTTTGATTTTTTCCCATCTTGTCCTCACCGAACCCCATTTCCCTCTACATGCAAAGCACTCGAAGTGGAGAAATCCTAACCATTTCTTCCAAAATCACGAAAAGAATAATGCAAGCAAAGATCAAATCCGCAAAGCTCGTGCTGAAGAGAACGAGGGCAATGATATGTGTCTCGATGTGGAAGAGAGCACTATTCCGTCACCAGTACAGGAGATACAGAAGTTGCAAAGTGATATTGTTGATGAGGAGAAACCCGCAGAGGCAAGTTCTGCTCAATCTCGAGCAGGTCTGCCTCACTCAATTTAAGTTGCCTGCCATTTAAGCGGCACGCTCCTCGATCTATCTGTCACGCCGCTGCTGCTGCTCAGGGTCCAAGATGCAGTGTCAAGCACCTTCTCCAGGCTCGTCCCATGTCAAAGTACTACTCAATCGACACGGCCGGGAGGTTGTTGTCCGGAACGCCCGACGACGAGGTCCTCAACCGCTACCACAAAGCAACCCTACTCCATCTCATCATCACTATCTTCAAGTACAGTACTCTACCTTCCTGTGCGCTTCTTGATAGGTGGTACAGGCGTAACAGAGCGCTTACGACTAGGAGATCGCTCCATCATCTCATCATCGCTATCCTCAAGCACAGTACTGAGTCTACCTGCAACCCTGCGCTTCTTCACAGGTGGCGCTGGCGTGACCGAATGACTGCGACTTGCTTCAGTCATCTCATCGTCGCTGTCGGCAAGTGTGGTGCGCCTTGCCCTGTATTTCCTGATCGGAGGTGCTGGGGTAATAGACCGAGAACGACTGTAAAGTCCACTCATCTCGTCATCGCTGTCTGCTAGTGTGGTGCGACGAGTGCTGTGTCGCTTGATCGGAGGTGCGGGAGTGACGGAGCGACTTGGGCTTCTCGTTGCAGCTGCTGTTGTCTCCTTCTCGGTTGCTCGCTTCCTCTTGACTCCACGAGGTCGCGGCGAGAATTTTTCGCTGACGGGACTCACAAACAGCTTTGAAGATCCAGACGAGCTTGCAGAAGTGGGTTCAGCATACTCGCTCCCTGAGTCAGACTCCGCATACGAGACCTCTTCTGTGCGTCTACCTGAGCGACGTGCTGCGGGTTGCTCAATAGGTTCCTTTTCTCTGCGACGAGCGGCGCGTTGATCTCGTTGCTGCACTTCTGCTTTCTTCTTTCTCTCGGGAGCTTTGGATGCAAGAGGGATAGCCTCGTCTTGTATGCGAACCCAATCTTCTTCTGTGAATTTCTGCATTGGTGTTTCATCTGCTGTTCGTCAGTTCCCTCTCACACCCCTGTCACTTGTGTATAAGAAACTACCGTCTACATTCGCTGGACCCTCTCGGGAAGCTCTCTCCTCAAGCGCTTGTGTGGTAGGACTATGCGGTCTGACTTTCTTCAACACATCCAGCAGCGAGACACGCTCACCACCGAAGACCTTCTTGTGCGCACCGGCAGTCATGGGTGGGTACTCCTTGCCAGGGCGGGGGGGCTCAATGACGGAGCGACCAGAGCCGGGAGCCATAACTGTAGTCAAGGGATGGTATGGGACTGAGTGGTATCAGGATAGCGAGATTGGAAGATTGGTAAGTGTGCGTGTGTGAATATGTATGGTGATTTGGTTGTGTGAATAGTCGAAACGTGGAGATATATCTTTTGAGCACTCACTGCAGAGAAACACAATAAAAGGTCAAGTTAGACGCATCCGGCACTTTTGCGCTTTGTTCTCTCGACATCGATTGCACTTATTAAATTTCCTTCTTTACTTCTTTCAGCATCTCGAATCGACCACTCTGAAGCCGGAGATAGTATTCGACCGCCCTTTGCGGTCACGACATGGATGTCGGTCTGTCCAGTTCATCTTTGGCAATATTGAGAAACAAAGAGAAATTGGATCAGAGCTCGACGAGCTTGTTCCCCGTGTCAGACCAGCAGCGTTGTGGTCGATGACTCTTGCGATGAGTAAACGAACACGATCCAGCATGTTGCAAATACCTAGAAGGTGATTCTTGAGTCCATGTCATGTAAACCCATGCATGAAATAGACAAGTCCTGAGCCTCAAAGTCATTGAGAAGGGCCATGTTCATCTTGACATTGGTGACCTCTCGCAGTAATCTGTGACGTTCTCGAGGTCGGTAGCCACAGTGACCGGACTATCCGGCGGGCTGTCGTCGAATCCTCTTGGAGTTATTTGCCTACTCTCTGGGGCTCCGAGGTGTATATGCTGCACTGGGAGTTGGTGTGAAGGAAAGAAACTTGAAAACAGAGCAGAATTACTGACGGCATTACAGGCACGGGGATGTTTGTTTTGTTCTTGAGATATTCCTACACACCAAGCATGCTCGAGAATGATGAGAAGTGAGATCGGTCACGCAGATCTCCAGACGAGAGAGAAGATTGATGATCAAACGGGCTGGTTTATCAGCTACTGATTTGTGACTGCCATTCAGGGAAGATCGTTGAATGAAACTCATTCGAGTAGCACACTCAAGATGCAAGAGTATATAAATCACGATTCAATGATTGTGAATACGAATGTTGCGTGCGACAGACATAAACGCAGCATAATCAAACCCCTTGCGCTAGCCTCAGCAAAAGAGCGTCTTCGAGCCCTGCTCGCAGAACCGCCTTCTTTCTCAACCACACCAGAAACCCGACTTCATGTCTGGCTTGAAATCTCTCCATTGATAGTTCACATCACTCTGATATATCCCCATTGCTTTAAAAGACTTTATAATCTCTCGAACCCTCCAAGCGTTGAGCTCGCGGACTGGTTCCTCCTTGCTGAAGTCGACTCCGACGGCGACATAAGGTACCCAATGGAATCGAGTGAAATGTCGGTTCCCGGGTACAAGTATGCCAAGGGGGCGAGGTTTGCCAAGCTTGAATTCTTCTCCGAAAGGCAGACCCTCCGAGGGCACACCGGGCCAGAAGACAACTTTGCTTATGATGGTAAGCTGGGTCGAACTTTGAGCTGGTATGGGCCTCTCGGGTGGAGGACGTCGGATGTTGGGTATAGGAGGCGATGATCTGGGTGGCAGCTTTTTCGGCGAAGGTCGCAGAGTATGTGGGGACGGAACGGGTCGATTCAGCCCTGGTGGAGCAGGCGGGATAGTTGAGACTCTTGACGAGGACAATCGAGCTTTGACAGGTGTCTGGACAGGAGTGTCGACAAGTGCTTGAGGTCTCTGGTTTGCTGGCATGAATCGGTTAGCCAGAGTCAGTCTGAGAGCCTATACGATAGCTCACTGATATCGGAAAGATCGGACCGTTCTCGAGCTTTTGCAGCCCTCACGTCGGTACCTTCTGACTGCTCAACTTGTGATTGCTCAGACGAAGGAACAGTGGTACTTGAAGAGACTTCTCGTGTATGGGAAACAACTCCGTCGGTGTTGCGTTGCTGCTCATCCTTGGTCTACTCAGACGGCGGCTTGGTGTTCATGGCAAAATAACGAGATCGATCAGCTTCCTTGTGGACATTGTATGGCTGCTCATCCTCGTCCTACGGGGATGGCGGCCGATTGGGGTCTGTGGATAAGTGGAAGTCGGGAGCCGCAGGATTGAGCAGTTGCCGAGTGATTGGATGACAAATGGGCAGGGCGGCATTCTTGCCCCGTTTGGGAGGGCTCATCTCGCTGATAGTGAATGGGGTTTTGGAGTAGCAATATAGACGAATGTAATCCCGGTAGAGGGATGATGCGACAACAAAACATAAATTTGGCTGTGGTGTTCAAGGTCGCAGGTTTGGCGAGCGAAGCTGAAGTCGTTGTTGTTGTCCGCGTCACGGGAGAAGAAGTTCAGGAAGGAACGACTGGCCCACTTGCGTGGCAACAGCTTGATGCATGCCTTTCCGTTCAGTACTCAAGCCAACACCATAAACTCACGAACTGTATGAGCATAGTCCGATCTGCATTCGGAAGCCAAGTGGAAAGAAAGAGTCATAGAATCATTATGCTTCATGGACTGTACTTATGGCGCGCGCCTTCTGTTTCTGTGTCCCTCCAGCGATGAAGGTGTACAAAAGCCTTGCTCGGTTGTGATGACTGTTGACAATCTTGCTCATGTGTACAAGCGCTCGCAACGAATACAGCGAAGAGATCTTCCAAAAGAATCTGACTCAAAAGACTACAGGTATAATCAGTGGGTCGAATCTTACGACTAAGATCTTGACCTCGGCCAACCAGTACCAAGCCCTTCCAAGCTACGGTGTTGTGGTTTATTGGTATACTGTATCTTCATGGGAGTGAAGCTCTGGCAAGGGCGATCATGTTTTCAATTCTGCTCATTGGCAAGTTCTTAAAAATTTGTCATTTTGGATCTTTTGCGAGCGGAAAAGGACTGACACATGGCCTCTTAGAGTCTGAGTCCGTGGTGATATAGTCCAGCCCTGGCAGACTTCTCAGAATATGTACCCGACTTATGGCAAACTGGCAATATCAACCATGCCAGACTCCTCAGCGAAGGATACCCTCGAAAATTATGTTTTACAAGGAATGCTGATCTCGTGATGGCGACCACTTTGGACCAACGTGGGTTCTGAGAACGATCCAAATGCCTTCAGCGTCCATGACAAGAGGCTTGATGAGAGGCCTTCAATGCCTTCACTGCATCGGTATGGTTCGAGACAGGACAAATGCAAGGCTTGGTGAAGTAGGGTGGTGAGATGGAACCATAGGACGGGATTCGGCACTGCTTTCGCTGACAACTGCGATCAGAACCGAACCTGGTATCTCGCGGCGGCGATGATGTGAAGTTCTCAATCTGACTTGCCTCGCACT
The DNA here is from genome assembly GCA_903853725.1 of Aureobasidium uvarum. Taxonomy (NCBI): domain Eukaryota; kingdom Fungi; phylum Ascomycota; class Dothideomycetes; order Dothideales; family Saccotheciaceae; genus Aureobasidium; species Aureobasidium uvarum. The sequence goes on from CAINUL010000019.1 coordinate 211,570, forward strand.
CGGTACGAACGGCTCAATTCAGGATGTCAGATTTGTGTTAAGTAAAATAAGGTTGCGGGGAAGGTGGACGATCTCTTGGGGAAACCGCTTCCCCAAACAAGCTTTGGTCTCGTCATCTCACTGTGCTCTGCTGGCATTGGACCTTCACAGCGGCAATGGGTTGTGGGAGATATATAGGTCGTTGAAGCATGTGATGTACCCTCGTTGTGGTCTTCTTCGCGTGCGGAACGAGGTATGTCACCTTTGTGGCTAGCTTCCTAGAGTTGACACCATGTTCTGGGGCTGATGTAAGCGGACGAAAGACGATCAACAGAGACCCAAGAGCATAAAGTGTCGCTATTCCCCTTGAGTTGTCGAGCTTCCGTTTTGCTGTGGTCCCTACATCCATTAAACTCAACAATGACAGTTCTTCTACCAATCAAGGAATCTTTCGATCTCCTCGGCTTGGGCCTGCTATTTATAATTCTCACTGGAGTCTACCTTGTCCTTTCCTCCGTGTTTGAATATTGGCGACTTCGACATATACCTGGGCCACCTCTTGCAGCGTGGACAAATCTATGGCTCATGCGGAACATGAACGGTAAAGAAAAGTTCTACGATGTTAGGAAACGACTGCATCAGAAGTATGGGCCTGTCCAACGTTATGGTCCCAACAGAGTCATGTTTAGCGACGTCTCTGCTGTGCATTCTGTACTTCCTACCTCGAACATTCTTCCNAAAGGTCTGTGTATGGATCGTAATGTTCATGGGCTATCGGAAAGTCTGATAGACCTCTCACAGGCTGACAGCTATGCTCCACTCAAAGCTTCTGTCAATGGCACAGAAGTTGCATCTTTCCTCGCTATCACCGATGATGACAGAGCTGCACGCTTGAAGCGTTTTCTGCATCCGACCTTTAGCCCAAACGGTGTCCTGCGCTATGAATCTCACGTTGACCATACAGTGTCCGAAATGGTGACCCATCTACGAAATGTCGGACCAACAGTCGACCTTGCGCCTTGGTTCGGTTGGTTTGCCTTTGACACCATCACTCGCATCGGCTTCAGCGAAGATCAAGGTTTCATGAGAGAACAAGGAGACATAGCCGGCGCTGGTAAGGCAGCTCAACAAAGGTTTGCCCATTGGATCTTCTACTGGACCATACCTTGGCTGGAGACAACCCTACACAAGAACTGGTATGTCAAGCACCGCAAATCAACAACTCAGTCAGGACTCGCAAAATTGGCCACACGAGTTGTCAACAGTCGCAAGGCCAAGGGAGGTCTTGGTACCCATCACGATCTGCTTGATCTGTACATGGAGTCCGGTAAGCAGGATCCGCAACTGTACACACCGAGCACCATACTCGGTCTGACCATGACGACCATCCATGCTGGTGCAGAGACTACAGCATACACTTCGGCTATATGCATGTACTGCATTCTCAGCGACAGACGTGTACACGACAAGTTGAGAGAAGAGTTGGAGTCCGTGTTGCCAAAGGCCGAAGCAGACTGGGAACTTCCTGACACGTCTACCTTGCGCAAGCTGCCTTACCTCGAAGCATGCATCAAGGAATCAGCACGATTGAAGCCCTCGAATAACATCATGGCGGAACGTGTCGTCAACACCGACAACGCCATCATTGCTGGAGTGTCGATCCCAAGAGGCACAATCGTAGCCATGAACACAGCTGGCCTAAACACGGATCAAAGTATCTGGGGCGCTGATATCGAAGTGTTCAGGCCAGAACGCTGGCTCGAGGCTTCTGAGGAACAGAGAGTCTTGATGCATCGTGCCAACCTCACTTTCTCAGCGGGTAAGCGGATCTGTCTCGGTATGAACATAGCATGGATGGAGATGAAGAAGGTCATTCCAGCGTTGATTATGAACTTCGATGTAAGCTAAACTTGATCTCTTATGCTTCCCTGCGTTATATGAGTGTATCGCTGACTGAACTTANNGATTGAGTTGGTCCACCCTGAGGACGACCTAAAGCAGACATCTGGTGTCTTTGGAGTTCCGGAAGAGATTCAAGTTTATATCCGTCCTCGTGTGAAGACCTGATCAAAGATTGTGGTTGTTTTTGACTGAATCAATTATGACTTCTTCATGCTGCAAATACTCGATGCCAAAATTTTGCTTGACCATGAAACTACGTGCTATACTCTAAAACCAGGATCTTGTCCCCACTGGTGGCTGTCGAAGTACACGCCGCCGACTAGCATGGGTGACTGGAAGCCTGATTATACCGTTTGCCCATGAACGCATACCAGCACGCCAAGATCGACCCGCGGCAGGGTCAAGCTGTCCGACGAGCACAAGCAGCAGTATCAGCAATGGCAACATTGGTAGCAGTTGTAACAAGAGCAGCAACAGCACTAGCAATAGAAGACGCACAAAGATAAACTCTGTCAAACCTCGATATTCAAGCTCACTACCATCAACTACCCTGACCATTTCCTCTTCTAACCTTGCTCGAGGCCGTGCATGATTTTAGGACATGCGGCCTCCTGTCAGCTATTCCAGGGTGCATGTAGTTTGTGGTTTGCCAAAATTGCCACAATCTCCATCTTCTAGTGTTGGCCTTGATGGAAGAAAAAGAAAAAACATCCCTAGAAGGTCATGCCAACAAGATATTCATCTGGATCCGCTACATTGGTAACTCTACCATATGAGGTCTCTCCAGCCAGTTTGACCTTGCTGGTGTAGCACTGTGAGCGGGTCCTGCCGCAGTGTGGGACCAACTTCTAGGATTGAAGAGCTGCTGATTGCCTGCTCAAGTCTGCTACGCATGGACAACGAGTAACTCACACTCGAGATAGGCACGATGCTGGGCGGACGACCGACTTGATACTTTGGAACGCTGGCCTTGATGTGAGTCGGGGGAATGAAGAAAGAAATCTGCCCTGCACTCCTTCTTTTGCTCTGCGTAAACCAGTCTCTGTTTTCCGTGCTTCATGCTCCATGATGTTCAATGCTTTTCTGCTCCATCCTGCTCCGTCCTGTACCTGCCCATGCCTCCATGATCACATTACCCATGTGCCCATGCAATGCGTGCAATTTCTGCCAACCGGAAATAGAACAAAGGAAAAATCAGAAAGAAGAAGAGCAACGAGACGAAAGCGGTCAGATGCGTTCAGCGTCGCAACAAAGGCTCTTAAGTTGAGAAAAGTCTCTCCGTTCGCGTGTGTTGTTGAGAGAAAGAATGGTATGATCGTTCCCGTGTGTTGATCTTCAGTGTTGAGGGGCCCATGCTGTGTTGACTGATGTTTGTGTACAACAATGCTTCTGGATAATGGCATGCTGTGCTGGTGCAAGAGGAAAAATGATGCTGTATTAAATAACGCTCGAATAAGGTCATACTGTTATCGAGTTGCTGACCTGACTGACATTCTGGTCGCGCAGGAGTGTCGATGGACTTGGAAGCTCAGTGCTTTCTGCCATCGTGGACATAGCCGTGCTGAGCGAGACGACGGCGAATTCTCTGTTGACGGAAGCGGTTGGCATCGCGGACCGCTGTGGCATCTTGCCAATCGAACTGGGCGTTTTCGACCTTGCGAGTAACGTACTGGACCCACTCCCACTGAGTACGAGCAGGGTTGAGCGGCAGCTGAACACCAAGTGGGGAGGGTGTGCCAGTCTTGAAGTGCTCGTTCAGAGCCAGAGCTCCAGCTGGGATGGCTGCGTAAGTAGCGGGTGCCTTCGTAGGGAGGTTGGCGGGAGTTGGGGCAAGTATCACTGGTTGTTTGGCGGTCTTGGGAGTGGTGGCCTTCTTGGTGGTAGTGGTCTTCTTGGGAGTGGGAGCCACATCGGTCTCCTCGTCCTCGTCTTCTTCAACAAGGTTGATGACGGATCTCTTTGTGACCCTTCTGGACTTTCTGGAAGCTGCCGTCTTGGGAGTAGGTTTCTCGCTTTCGTCTTCCTCGTTTTCTTCAATGAGGTTGATCGCAGGCCTCTTGGTGACTCTCTGAGATCTTCTGGGAGTTGATGCCTTCTTTGGGGTAAGAGCAGTGCCACTTTGATCTTCTTCGTCTTTTCCAATGAGATCGATGATGGTCTTCTTGGTGGCTCTTGCGGACTTCCTGAGCGTGGAGGACTTCTTGGGAGTGAGAATGACTTCTCTCTCCTCCTGCTCATCTTCCTCAGAGATGCTAATGATCGTCTTCTTGGTGAGTCTCTTCGACTTTCTGCGAATAGGAGCGTCCTCTTCGCTGTTATCTTCTTCAGAAAGAGGCTTGAACGCCTTGGCAGGTACCAGCTTTCGCTTCTTGGTGGCCGGAATATTGTTGACTGTAGTCATCATGGAGTTGTCCTCATCTTCAAGTTGGGATCGAACGAGTTTGCGCTTGGTGCGGCGCAGCTTAGGTGACTCTTGGGGCGACATCATCTCTGGCTTCTTGGTGCCAAGGGCCTTTTTGCTTTCGATGGTGACAACATCGTCCTCATCATCGGAGCTCAGGGTAACCTTGTTGTTACTGCGCCTGAGACTGGTGACTGATGGCTCTGTGGCCTTGTTCAATGCCTTGTTGAGCAGGCTGTTAGGCAGGGGGGAAGTGGCTGCCGTGAGGCGAGAGTGAGGCTTGTGCTTTTGTTTGATGTGCTCTGTGGAATGCTCGTCGGCAGCAGTAGTCTCTCTATCAACGAGCTGCTTTGGAGAGATGATAGGAGCAGCATGAGCCTGGTGAAGAGAAGTGGTAAGGGTAGCAGGGACCTGAAAGGCTGCGAGCCGAGTTGTAGTGGTGATAGTAGAGTTGTCGCTGAGTTCATGGCGGGCCAGGCTCGAGGTATCGGACGAGTTGAAGGCACGCAGACTCATCGTGCCGTCGATGACCTGGGCAGGAAGGTAATTCTGAGCATTGCCGCCGTACCTCAAGCTCATCAAAGCTGTAGCAGCCTCGAGGTCAGAAGGAGTGATGTGACGCTCAGCGTTAACGTCACGTCTCAGATTTGTTAGAGTCGTGGCAGCGTTGAGGTCAGATGTAGTGATGTTCTGGGGAACCTTGATGGTACGAGTGAGTCTGCTGGAAGCCGAAGGAGTCTGGGCGCTTGTGATAGAGAAGATGCCATCCAGAGGCATGAACTTGTGAGGCATGACCTGAGATAGAGGATTGGGCTTGTAAGGGCGCAGTCTGATCAAGTTGTTTGTAGCGTCTTCCTCGGTGTAGCCTTCGTCAGGGGTAGTGTGGTCCAGACAAATCTTGATCATGGCTGCTTCGTACTGCAGCTCTGCATCGGCTTCCTCATGAGCAGGATCTCCAGCCTCGGGAGAAGACGAGATTTGACGGAGTGCTTCAGTGTCTGATCCGGCATCAGAGATAGGGGCGATCGGTCTCTCGAGGATTCTTTGATCATAGACCTCCAGGGCGTCCTCATACAATGATGCGTGCTGAGGGTCAACCTTCCACATATCATCAAGCTCTTCATTTCGCAGCTTCTCGACTGCCTCAGGGTCAGACATCTCAAGCTGAGTAGCCGTAGCCTCAATTCGCCATGTCTCCCAACGCTTGTTCCAAGCTTGTAAATGTCAGTCAAGTTCCATGACGGTATTCAGGAAGCAAACAATCAACAGGAACAGAGAGCATGGAGAGGGATAAGAAAGAAAAGAGTTGACTGACCTCTCTGCCTTCTCTGAACAGGGTCGACGCGGCGTCTTTGACGAACAATGGCGCGGACTGGACTCTCCAGAACAGCGTCAAGTTTGTGGGTCTGAACACGCTTTGAACGGCGGAGTTGGACGGTGACGTCGGAAGGACCATCCATGGTGGACATCTTGGATGATGTGACCACGTCAGTAGGCTGCATGAAGTTTAAGTGGTTGCGTGCCAAGTTGACGGACGAGGCGAGAGTTGATCACAACGCATCAGAGGGGAAGGATGCGCAAACAATCAATAACACGTACAGGAAATACAACTCTGATAGCAAATCTGCTCTGATATGAACAAGACGATGGAAGATGTTGGACTGCGCGCGGCAAGATGGTTGTAGTCGCGTTGCGTGATGAGTGTTTTGATAGAAGTGAAGCAAGCTGCGAAGAAGCGCATATTGACGACGACAACATCGACAAATCCGTGCCAAGACTTCACGGTCGACTCTCTATGGAACTCATAATACACCTGATTGAGGATGCTGGGCAATGACCTAGAAAGGAGTGTTGGAGTTGAATACTATTATGTTCAGATTGTAAACTTTTCTGCCACTCCATGATGCTCACCTCAGACTAACAGTCTCCTTCCTTCACCCTCAGACCACCATATGACTTGTATCACGATCTCGATGCTGCAAGTCAGCGAGATCACAACATCCTCTGTCTGGCTATGAGCGAATCCGCTCCTTGAGCACTGGATGTAGAAGGCAGCCAGACAAGAAAAAGCGCTACAAGCGAATCTTCCAGGAGAAGTGTGCGCGGAATACCAAAGGCACCCTTTCCATTATCTCGAGCATATTACTCTACGAATAGATCAGTTTCCATCATTGCAGGAGGATTTGATAAGCCGAGTCTGCGCTCGACTGGTTGTTCAACGAGCAGCCCGAACTGCTCAAGATCGACGTAACATGCCATGACCACTCTCGCCCCACAAATTGACTCTCCATCCAATACTGCATGAAGACTTGGTGATGGGTACTGCGACTTGCTTAACCTGCTTCTGTATGGTCTAGCCTTTGGTACCGACGACGTGATCCGAAGAATATAGGCGAGACGTTTTGTTCAATCGCAAAGGGCTCGGATCGTTCAATAGACTACCAATCAGACAGATTGATTCAGCTAGTCTATGGACAGAATTGTGTGCTCGCGGTACGTGTCGTTGATCGAGGAAGATCTTCGGGAAAAGGTGTGGAGAACACAAGAATTGAAGCGTCGGACAACCTCAATTCCTTTGTCCAGCGCCTTTCACATCGCCACAGAGCGTGTAAAAAGCGATATACAACACACTGTCCTTATGAGACCGCCTTTTGCTATTACATGAACACAAATCGGGAGAGCAAGAGCTAGGGTAAGGCGTGAACATCAAGTGGGATCAACAAAAATTATAGTACAATGGGGGCAACAGCGTCCAGTTTCGAAGTCTCCAAGACCCTTTCTCCCTGTCCTGTTCGGACTCTTTGCCGCTTTGTCCACTTCCTTTTCCTTTGTCAAACCCGCTTTTTCGTCAGCTGACATGCCTCTGCTCGATCACTTCCAATCTCCCTTTGTCCAGACATCGTCAGATCCATTCTGTAGAGGCCCTTCCTGCTGGTACGCATGTCTCTTTTGTCAGAGCGTTTCCTTCATCTAGACTACATGGCTTTGCTCGATCTTTTTCTCGGCCTTTCTCTTCTCACGGATCTTGGGGGCAATTAAACGGAACATGATCTCCTCATGGAGGTATTCGCGATAGAGATCGTTTCTGGTGTTGGATGTTGGGGGCTGCTTGAAGGAACCAGAAACAGTGTAAGCTACATCATGGTTAGTCTGGCTCTATTCGTCATGCACACTGTCAGAAGTCTGTAACACTTACCTGGCTTCATGGTCTTGACCTCTTCCTTGAGCTGAATGGGACCCGAGGTATCCTGAGGGCTGTTGGCTGCGACAGTGGGAGCCGAGGTGACGATGGCCGAGTTGCTGGTGCCACACTCGAGTGCGAGGTTGTTGCTGATGAGAAGCATGTCTTGTTCGGTCAAGCCAGGCTCAGAGATGTTGTAGTTGCTGGGTCCGACTTTGAGAACCACCTTCGAGGGCTGTGCTTTCTTCACCTTGTTGCTTACTGGTTTGCTTGCTGAGACGCTTTTGGAAACTTTAGGGGGATGACTCGAGTACTTCTTCTGAGAGTAGGGCTCTCCTTGGGAGAGGGTGCGGGCTTGTTACGCATGGCAGCGTGTGTCTAGATCAGATCATGTCAGCGACTTTGCACGGAGGAGGGATGAACAAGGGCATAAATAAGGACCTCTGAGCTTACCTTGCCGCTGTCGATCTTGAGAAGGGGTGCGCTAGTGTCGGCGGAGTCGACTTATCGATGGTGCAGGTGGTTTGTGTGTTTGTAGGATATGCGAGCGCGTGTTGGGCTGGATCGGAGAGGATAGCGCGACTCAATAGTGGATGCCAGTTGCTGATCAGGCGTCTATGACTTCGCCAGGTTATTTTTGCGGTGTGAAGTTGTGGTTGTGGTTTGGAAGGATCGAAAAGCCTCGAAGGATGATGCAACAACAACAACACGTCCGGAATCTCGACTCGACGGGGTTCGAAGCCAAAAATCACTTCCAGCTCCTCGGCACTTTTTGGAAACAATCATCGAGCTATCTGTTCATCCTACTACCCTCAGTCTTCTTTCAAGAAAGTTCCCTACTCTCTGATCCACCCTTCGTATATCTTCCCAACTTCAAGAAAATTCGGCCTTTGCTATCCGGATATCTATCATCATGATCGGTACGAAGGTGCATAAAGGCACAATGACGGCTCACATGATACGGAACACACAACTGGGTGGAACTAAATAAGGGTGTGGACCGGGGGTCATATTGCACATTCACGATGTGAAGATTGTACAGACTTGTTCGTGAGACCTTTCAATAGGCTCCCCCCCTGTGTCTCTCGGAGACGAAGCAAGGCAGTTTGTGGTGAGAATTCTGAGCCCTTTACCCTCGTCATGACTAACCCCTAATGGTCGTCTTCATTCTCCTTCTCAGCGGACTGCTTCTCCTCTTCCTCTTCCTGCTCATCTTCATCTTCGTCGTCGCCGGCAGGAGCAGCAGTCATCACAGCACCTCTCTTGCGGCGATCGACCTTGAGGCCGAGCTCGGCAAGGGCCTCTTGGATCACACGCGAGCGCCAGTGGTTCGCGCGCCAAATGTCCTTTTTGTTCTGCCAGTTAAAGGCCGTCTTGATTCTTCGCTCATACGGCTTCCAGGTGAAGCTCGTCATGGCGGTGTTGGTGGGGAGCTTGACACCAAGAGGTGCTGGCTGACCGAGCTGGTAGGGCTCGTCCATGGCAAGAGCTCCAGGAGGGAATGAGGAGGTTGACGAGGTGGTGGCGGTAGTGGTAGGAGGGACATTGGTGCTCTGAGCCACGACAGCAGAAGGAACATCGTAGGCGGCTGAGAGCTGTGTGCTTGAGGAAGGATTGGCGGCCGGGGAAACGAAAGGGATCGAAAAAGTGGGCATGTCGAGGTCTGAGAGTGGTGCAGTGCCTATCAATCCAGGTTAGCAGACGTCTCCTGATCAGGTGAACGAAGGGAAACTCACTTGACACTCTCTCAAGTCTGTTAGCGTCCATACCCATATCTATCAGGGACTGGACGTGATTGATGTCGCTGGGACTTAGACCCAGGCCTACAAACCAGAGGCGGCGGCTGCGCAGGCGTGAAGCAGGCGTGACAGACTTTCTCTTCATTCTCGCCATCTCTTGTTGACTGTCGAAGGTATGTCAGCACGAGGTACCACACGTGTTATATGAGACATACATGGAATGGCGTGAGATGTAGATCTATCGCGTTGGAGGTCGCGGATAGATGATGTACTCAAGAATGTCTGGTTGTTGTGTAGAAACGATTTCTTTCTCGGCTCGAGTCGAAAATGCAGAGTTTGACTTCCGGAAAACAGGCAGAAAGTGAACGCGTTGTCGAAGCCGTAGAATTCGACGTCGACAGGTCCGTTGCTATGGATGATGTGGGCGTCCACGATAGATCGGGCTACTCTTCGAGGCCGCCGAGGGTTGATGGACCGTCTACACTACCTTTGTATTCATCATAATTCTGAGAATTTGTGACTTACCTCACGATGGTGAAAAACTATCATCTACTCTCTATTCGACCCTTAGTTCTTACCTCGACGGCATCGACCCTATAGCCAAAGGAGCTCTTGGTGTCATATGAGGGTCGATAGACATCACACGTAGCTTGCTGGAGGGCAAGCAGCTAGTTCAATTGAAAGACGTCTAGTGATGGTCTCCAGGAGCTCTCGGCAACGACGTGGTGGTAGTCCACCAGCAGCAAGATGCTTTGGCTCACAGGTGAAAGACGAATACACATCCCTTGCTTGAACCAACGTACTCTGATGAAAACATATATGATCGACAGATAATGCTCCATAGCAGCTCCCTTGATAGCCGACTTACGTTACCGATGTCGTATAAAACACAGTGCTGTTTGCAAGATCTAAATTGTCAAAACCTGAATGCAACCGTTCAATCATAGCATATATGAGAAGTGTAGAACACTTCTGCTTCACGTTATCAAAATGTGATTCGTTCCAAGCTGCCTCGAGCACATCTCTTATGGCTAGACAAGTGCACAGAAGATTACCAGAGTTTATGTGTCCAGAGAAATTGCTCTACGATCTTGCGTCTCAGTAGGAACGCGAGAGAGTTGCATTCGTTCTTGCATTCAAACAACACATCTTCCTTTGCAGTGAGACTAGAGATGTCAAATTTGATCACTAGATGTTTCGCCGAGTTTGGGTATGCTATTTCTGCGATATATGCCCGTTGCGCTCCTAGTGAATAGATGTTGGCAAGAACAGGGTGGCACCGATGGCGATTCGGTCTCCCATGGAGTCAAGCAGCTTCCGACATTACCCCATCGAACCACACCCAAAAGTGATGGCATGGTACGGATACGGATAATTCCTGTTCATGAGTTAGTTTCCAAACTCACACCAAACCATCAACCACAGAGATAAGACACGTATGAAGCTCCTGTTCCCTCTCACTTCATTCATCTCGTCTTTCCAAGATCTGAAACAACATCATAAACACATAATCGTCTACTGCGAGCCCAAACACGAAAATCTCACCATAATGCACCTCCTCACCATCGCCTTCCTCACCAACATCATCGCTCTCGCCACTGCGACACCTACCCCAGCTCCAGAACTCACTGGTATGACTACAACCACCTCAACAACCTCGACACGCACAACACCCTCCATACAACCATACGTACCCGAGGAATCTCCCAGCTGCAAGGGTAACATTTGTTGTGGCAAGGGCGGACGATGTTGGAGAATCAGTCCTACCGATTTGCCTGCGAAGCCACCTGGCGTGAGAGTCTAGGATATGTGTGACATATGAGCACATGAAAAGCATGGCGTTCTCAAATGGTTGTCCACGAGGAGAAGACACAGCAATTCGCCTTGCAACAGCGGAATGGAGTTGTATGGTTAAGCTATGGTTACTGCTACGATTATGGAAGCTACTTACGCATATCCACCTTGTTTCTTCTTCCTCTTTTGAGCAAACCTGTTGTTCTGTAGCCACAGAAATGCACAATCTTCTCTAGGATGGGGTGCTGTCCACAGAGACCCTCAAACTCCGAATCCTCTGTTCTAAGTGCACCATCGGCAAAACTGAACCAAGCATCCCGGGCAGCGGAGTAGATAGTTGGGCATGAGATCACCACAGTTGTCTCAGATGTCCTCGGTCACGTACTGAACAAGACTCGTAGGGTTATCGTTGGCGACTTCGAGATGAGCGTGAGCTTCGTCGGGCGTGATGGCGGCCGGAGGATCGTCTGTAATGGAGGGAGCTATAGTAGTGTCGTGTGCCGGATCTGCGGTGTCCTCCGATGGCTTCGCGACATCGGTCGCTTGTTCTTTCGAAGGTAGTTCATCCGCTGTGTCAAGATGGCTCGCAGAATATTTCACACCAGCTGACGATGAAGTAGCGTTGGGGATAAGAAACCAGGGTGAAGACTCGCCAATAGGCTGATCTAGCGGTTGGAGCGGTTCAGAAACGGGCTCAACCTCAGGTTCGACAAGAGCATCGTTAGAGGCTGGGCGTCCACCGAAGACAAGCTGGTCACCCTCCTATGACTCAGGCAATGGTTCGTCCGGATTGAGTTCTTGGAACAGTTGACGTGCCTCTTGGTGATGATCTTGCAGATTAGCTCCCTGTTGTTCTTCTTCCTGAGCAGCAGCCTGAGCAGAGCGCCTGTCGTCAATCTCCTGATCGGCAGCGCGCAGTTCTTCTCGACAAAGACGCAAGATTTGTCGGCATCAGACTCGATGCCATTGTCGGCGGACGTGGTTGATGCGGTCCGGATGGAAGAAAGATCTTCTATCTGCAAGCGTAGGATTAATTTGCGCGTCTCGTTGTCGTCCAGTTTGGTGATGGACGAAAGAGGTACGGATGTAGATGGATGTAATGACGAGCGAGATTGATGGAAAAACAGAAAGTGACAGGACGGTTTAGAAAGCGCAGTTGCCTTCCGAAAGAAGAAACTGCGATGGGTACCTCAAACATAACTTCCTCCTCGCAGATGTCTCCTAATATTGAGACCATTGTGTATTTCTATAACTACGCCACGATTCTCCATGAACCATGGAGAGAACGCTCTGCTGTTGTCAAGCTTCTCCTAGAAGGCCAAAGTGTTTGTGCAACAAATTGGCCGATACCCCATCACGCTTCTACAAAGCACCTCACTCTTGGACACGGATGGACTCGTGATTCTGAGATTTAATTTCTTCTTGAAAGATACAGGAAGTGGGGATTAGGTTATGTTGTGTTCCAATCGCTTGCTCTTTGATATGCCAATAGGGACTGGACTTCATCATTCCGAGCATTCAATTCCCGATGGTACATTCTCAGCTGTGCCTTCTGTCTTTCTTCGTCCTCCCTTCTTTTGTTCAGAGACTCCTGTTGCCTAATTCCTGCTCCCATCAAGTTAACATCACCGAGCTATCAAAGCGTGTGTCTTTTGCAGGGGTATTGTGCTCTGCAGCTCTTTTGGTGTAAGCTGTGATTTGCGGGCGATGGAGAAAGTGGTGGATGGTTGTGATGTGGATGGAGTGGGAGCAGCAAGTGGGTGGAAAGCTGGTCTCGTCGTGTCTGGCCATGCTAAACATGGTGCGAATACAGTCTGCACAATAGACATGACCGCACTTGGGAAGCTGTACAGTGATGCGACTCTTGATTGTCTCTAAGCACGAGTCACAGCGGACAACTTTGTTGTGCTGCGTCAATGTTAGTGGCCAGATTGACAGTATGGTCATCGAGAGGCAGTCGGTCAGGAGAAGCATGTTTACCTGGTGAATGTGCTGGCTCTGACCTGTACCGAGGTCGACGTCCTTACGATCATCCCAAGAGGAGGCCATGTTGTTGGGCCGCGATGGTCATGAGGTTAAGAGTGGATATGGGAAAAGCGTTGGAGTTCAAGAGCGAAGCTGTGAAAGCGCGTCAAGTGATCGATCAGGGCGGAAAATCAAGTGAGGGTTGTCGCGGAAACTCCTATTCCGGAACACGTATGTCGTCGATCTCTATCCGACTCTGATATCATGCGAAGGGTCGTGATACATGTCGGCAACTCACTTGAACCCATGTCCTCCAACTTACTCGTCAAGTTGCAAAGAGTGTTACCTCCCTCGGCATCTGCCTCTCCCTCGCCTTCCGAACCCATCTTCAAGGAGTCAAACCATGATCCAGCTCTCGGGATAATCCATCACTGTCAGTCATCGCGTTTGAGTCCGATTCTTGAAGCTCTACTCACCGTCGGGTTGACATCAGACCTCGGTGTTCAGGTCTCATGGTCGCAAGGAAGGTCAAAGTATGTCTACAAGTCCTCGACAAACCCCGAGGAAATGGCATTGGAGAGCTTGACAACACCGTTGCGCTGACATGAAGTCAGGCCGGATTACAGCAGTTCGCTCTCGAGGGCGAAGATCAGTTGGACTCGATCTCCGGCTACCCAGCCTTGCCTTTCTGCAGCATTCGAACCAACACTAATTGTAGTTCCATTGATGGTAGTTTCTTGGGAGCTGGTTAAAGATGCAGCGGACGCGGAGATAGACACCTCATAAAGCAATGAGAGACGCACTCATCTTATCATAGACCAGGCCCATTAGACTAGGCCCATCAGAAACCTGCTGCCAATGATCTTGGTGCCCCTTTACAATCCATCTTTCTGCACTACAGTGTAGTGATGATCTTGATCTGAGCCTGGAGGGAACCTCTTGTCATAGCGCTTGGAGAGTCCCACGTTCAGGCAAAGCGTAATGTATGCATCGTCTGTACTACTGTTTCCGGAAGGAAAACCATTACCTCGCTTCTCTTAGTCTGCTGAGCTTCGCGGGCGACCTTTGGGGGTGGGCGGTGTTAAAGAATAAGTCCGACTGATATGCCTTTGACACCGCCAGCTACTTCGAGGCTCTAGATAGGAAGGAATGGTGAGAGTCAATGATAAAGAAGAACTGACGACAGTATTTCAAAACGATTGAGAAAGATGGTGAAGAAGTTATAATGGAATGAGGGCGATGGTGACGAGTAGATTAGCGTCATAGCGACGAGATGGAGGATTCTGATTCGTGGGATGTCTTTTGTATGTCACTGCTGAGCTTCCCAACTATCTCTGACACTTCATGTCTCGATGTAGACTACGCCGCATCGGCAACCCGGCGAAGCAAAATGTCTAGCCAGGTCTTCACAGAAGAGTTGCAGCTTCTAGTCGCTTACTCTTGCTCTTCTCTGGAAGGAAAGACGGTAGCCGTAGCTGCAGTAGCTCCAATATCAAGAATCGAGGCAGCAGTAACCATCTCATTGCACTTTGGTAGCCATTCGGCGATACACCACCACTCCATCTCTCTTCTCGTAGGTTTCTCCTTCTCGGTATCTGTGTCGTTGAAATTTCTAGCAACGAGATTGAGGGTTGGAGGACAGATGTAGTTGTGGCCATCTTTGACACATCCTTCCAGTTCCATGCATTTTTTGGTTCTGTGGCAGGTCAGGAAGCTGCAACAGGGGTCGCGTTTGATGAACCAAGTTGAGGGTCTGGCCCAGTTGGGTGAGACGTGCTTGGTGACGGTGTTGTTGAGAAGGGCGTCGATGGCCTTCTCAGGAAAGTCGAAGGGAGCGGCGTTGGCAGGTAATGGGGTACCCATGCCGAGGAGGCCGAGAACAGTGGTGGATATCTTCATCGTTGATATCGAAAGTACTCTTGTCATTGGAAGTAAGTTTGCGGGCCGTTTGGAGACTCTTTGGGTTGATGGAGAAGAGATGGAACTGCGACCTAGATGGATCTGTGCTCTTCTTGAGCGAGAGAGTGGGAGTCGATGACGGTAATTACAGATAACGTGCTCAAAGTATCGGCTGCGTAGTCAAAGTAGTAGCTGGTTGGTTGCAACGCCTGCGAGGCAGAATTTGAGCAAGATAACAAGGATTATTGACATTTCGAAGTCCAGGTGCACTGTCCTTTCCAGATAGAGTGTACAATTCGTATTATCGTATCAGCAAAAAGCTCACATCATCTGCAAGACCATGCCATCCTTCAAAGCCTTGAGTTGTTCATCCGAAAGGGGATCTTTCTTGTCAAAGGCGTGCTTTTTNNTTCTCTCTGCGCGAGACCATTTTGTGATCTGGAAGGCCTGTCCACCAATCTTGCCGCCTTTTCCGTACGACTTGGTGTACTNTCTGGAACTACGAGATTGTTAGCATTAAGGTCATTCGACCAAGAGAAGACTTGTACTGACCTTTGTCTTCCAACCAAAACGATCTGCCTTCTTAGGTGGCAATGTGACTTTACCCTCAATCTGCGAGTTCCACTCATCGACCTTGTCGTCAACATCTGAGACACCTTTGATGGGGATGCCGGCCTCCTTTGCAAGAGCAAGGAGATAGCGGAACCAGAGAAGGTTGAAGCCAGCATAATCACCAAGGTCAGAGTCAACACCCTTGCCCTTACTATCATCAAGAGGGTCCTCAACATCTCCACCCAAGTCATCAGCTGCTCTTGCCCAGAGTGATATCACCAAAGAGAGATCCTTGTACTTTGAGTCTGGCTTGAGTACGCCTTCTTGATCGATGCGGTTCAGCGCGGTGAGGAACATGAACCCAAGCAGGCTGTAAGTCAACCACGAGCGTTCACCGTCGTCGATCATGTGCCAAGGAGCATGAGGCTCTTCTACTATCCACCAGACCATTGACTCCATGATAGTCCAGAGTTCTTCGGTCTTGCCATCTTTGCTGTTCAAGATCTTGTTAAACTCAGCCATATTGTTCTCAACAACTTCCTGATAGCCGTAGCCAGCAAAGTCATTGTAAACGTACATGCCGAACATGTCAGGATCACGATGGGGGATCTCGATGGTCTCCGCATCCATCTTCCTCGCAAAGGCCTTTCGCATCATGGACCAGCCATCAGTGCGGCTCTTGTCGAAGCAGGCGCATTTCCTCTCATTGTGTTGGTTGGCCCAGAGCTCGCTCGCTTTTTCTTCGTCAAAGTCTTCGTCACTTCCGTGCTCTTTCTTGTAGCGAGCTTCGAACTCGAAACGAGGGGCGCAATTCATGATGTAGGTGTGAGGGTCTTGTTTGATCTTCTCTTCGGTCATCTCGTGGTCGTCGTGATCATCATGAGAGTCGTCATTGGAAGGAGGTTGCGAGGTCGAGTCGTTCTGTGGGACATTTGGTTCTTCTTGAGCTTCATTCGAGGCAGCTCCTGCAGCAGTCGAGTCGTTGGTCTTCGAGCTCTTGGCTTGGGAGGTAGAAGCTTCGGGGTCAGCAGCTCTTTTCTTTGACCCTTTTGGAGGCATGATTGATGGTGAGATTGTGATTATGTGATCAAAAATCTTTCAACTGAGATGGAGGAAAAGATCAATCTGAAGCTGCAGAGCTCCATCGGTTGTGCCGCGTTCTTGTACGTGCACACGCGTAGATTGTGTCACTGACGTAGCTGTGTCTGCCATCTGGTACCTTGTCTATTATACGCAAACCTTATCCTCTTGCGATTGTGCAAACTCGAGAAGCTGAGCATGCATCACGTCCTGTGACTTATTGGTCAGATATGATCAGTCAGCTGTAATTGACAGGGTGAGTGATAAAAAGATGGTTGCTATGGAGGACAGGTCGACAGCAGCTCCCACCGTTGACGGATGGCTGTAGCTTCCCCCAGATCCTTTTTCGCGGCGCGTCTCACCAAAGAGCATCAATTTAGCCGCCATGACTTTGCATCCTCATTGACTACTTTGCGTGCAAGAAGTCAAGACTGGTTGGTGATTGGAGGGTGCTCCCTGTATGCACGACCTATATATCACCTCGTACTCGTTTCAGCCTTGTTCAGACGCAAATATGGATCCGTTTCGGGTTGCTCCTTGATGTCATGGCCACCGCGGAGTGCGACATTGATTCGTCTGGGGTAAGTGCCAGCCACCAACACCCGTTGCTGCTGTTCGCATCTCTTTCCTCCTTCTTTTCTGTTTTCCCTTCTTCTCGTAAACAATCCCTCTTCCACTTTAGTCTTCTTCCTTCCCGTCAATCACACAATGCCTCCGAAAAGGGAAAAGCTGCGCCCAAAGGCAAGGCTAAGAAGGAGCCTCAAGCTGAACTTGCTATCAATGGCGATGCCGAGAAGGTTGAAGAGACGGCAGCCCCTGCTGAGGAAGCACCTGCTGCTGAAGAACCCAAGGCAGAGGAGCCCACCGTCGAAGAAACCAAGACGGAGGAGCCAACTACTGAACCTGCGACCACAACCGAGGAAACAAAGGTTGACGAGCCCACTGCTGACACGCCCTCGGAAGCTCAGCCTGCAGTTGACGCTGAACCAACCACTGCTCACAAAAAACCCAAGTCAAAGAAGCGCAAGGGAGCTGCCGAGCCCGCTACCGAGCCAGCTGCTTCTGAAGCCAAGTCAGAGGAGAAGAAGGCGCCTAAGAAGCGCAAGGTCGATATTCCAGTGGCCAGACCAGGCGAGCGCAAATCCGGTCGTGGCGCTCAGAAGGCTGCCCCCACCACCGAGCAACTTCTCAACTACCTGCTCTCTCCTGCCTCGACCGAACTCTGCCGCCCGGACGACGAGTCCGCAGAAGTTGAGTCCAAGGGCGCAGACTTCAAGACCTACTCCTCCTCAGCTTTGACCGCATTTGAAGAGCTCGTCTGCGCAGTCATCCTCAGCCGCCCCATCAGCCACAAACTCGGCCTTCGCACTATCCGCACAATCCTCAATGCTCCTTACTCCTTCACCACCCCCTCAGCAATCATCTCCGCCGGCAAGGAAAAACGTCACCAAGCTCTCGACGATGCAAAAACCCAACACAAAGACAAGACCGCCGAGCAAATTGGTCTCATCGCCGACGTCGTTTCTCACAAGTTCTCCAAAAACGACTCCGACACGTCTCTCGACAAGCTGCGCGAGCAAGCCTCCAAGGGCTGGGACATGGAGCGCGATTTGCTGCAGGAAAACATCAAGGGCGTGGGAAAGATGGGCTTGGACATCTTTTTCCGCCGTGTGCAGTGGTTGTGGCCTGAGGCTTACCCCTTCGTGGACGAGAAATCATCGCGCGGCATTGAGAAGTTGGGGCTTCCCAAGCATCCCGATGAGCTGGCCAAGGTGCTGGATAGATATTGGGCTAAGCTGGACACTAGCAACCTGGCAAAGGGTGACAAAGACACGCAGAAGAGGAGAGCGTTTGTGGTGATTTGTGAGAGGGCTACTAGTGCTGACCTTGAGGGCAAGTTTGATGCCATTCTTGAGGCCGCTGCTTCGTCGTAGATGGAGCTCGGGGACTCTGGTGAGGCTGTCACATTGAGAAGATGCGATGCTGGCACGACAATATGTTGCGATGCGGGAACGATGAGATGTTGAGATGCTGAGACGTATATATTCCTATATATTAGTTCAGTCGCTGTGTGAGGCCGAGAGGTCCACACCAGCGCAAGAATATAAAGAATCATGACCCGCTCCTTGAAAATCCTCCATCTCAACGTCTCGTCAGGGTTTGTAAAAAAATCGCCCTAGCATTTGCATCGGCAGAGCAAGGTCTTCCGACCGTGCAATTAGTGCTTTGATGCTTTTACCCTGCCTCACCTGCCTCGAGAATCAAGAATCTGCAACTAGCTTCAAAATTCACCTGCCTAGAGAACAACAATTCTCATCATCGCTAGCCCTGAAAACGACTCTCGCAACAAAAAAAAAAACCACATCAAAAAAAAAGCAAAATCTGAGATGTGGAAAAATGAACTAGGTATTGGGGAAAGAAAACCCCTCAACATACACGCATCTAGGCAAAACATCGCCAAATCCACAAAATCCCACGATCAAGGAGACTGGTTTACACACTCATCCGTGAAAAGCGAATTTCCTGCTTCACAATACGGGCCCATGATTGTTTTTTTTTCTTACCATCTTCTCTCCAAAGATCAATGTGCTTCGTACTGCGTCCTAGACTTTCCATCGGAACAGTTGTAACGGCATCTGTGGCTTTGTGTAGGAAGAAGCGAGATAGATGGTTTAGAGGTGCAGATGCTTGTTATGGCTTTTGGGGGCTATGCTTCCGCTTTCTCTGATCCCCCTTCTCAGCACGTCTTGACTCATTCTGGATTTCATCTAGCCATGCACAACATTGCGAGAGATGAATGGATCGATTGAATGATTCGTCAAAAAAGAATGATAAAAAATAGAGATGCAGACGTGATTAAGAAGCAGAGATGCTAAAAGTCTATAGAGTACACCCCGTCTAGTAAATCAGAAATGGTCCTTTCGAAAACAAACCAGCTTTCCCAATCTGGCCCTTGAAACCCCTTCCCCCTACCACGTAAACAACATCAAACTGGGATTCAACGCAATCGGCAACAAGAAATGACTAACCACCACAGTCGCAAGCGGATAAATCGCAAAAAACTGATCGATCCTCCAGTTGTAGGGAACCACACAAGCAAGCACCACCATGGCAATCGCCGCAGTGATGCAAAACAAAAACGTAAAGCCAAACTTTTTGATGACTTTGGGCACTTCGTTGAAGAAGGTGGTGTTTTCGGCTTCTTTGGACGTGGCGCCCCAATTCATGTCGATGCCCACGAGATGGGAAAGCAAAGCTTGCGAGACGTGGAGGGACAGACCGCCGAGGAAGATTGTCATGAGAGGGATCCACATGAAGTTTGTGAGCAGAGAGCGGAGGAGGGATTGTTCGCCGATGCGGTAGCGGAGGACTGCGAGAGCGACATTTCCAAGTCCGGTAAAGACCACAATGATAGAAAGATAGACTTGGAAGGAGTTGCGATAGTACTTGTCGAGCACAGTATTGTACCAGCCGACGATGAAATAGTTGAGCAGGGTAAGGAGCCATGCACAGCCGATGGCATAGTAGGTCCCGATGTACGACAAGATGGTAAGCTTCGATGGTAGCGGCATCCCCGAGCAGATGAAATCGCGGAACAGTTTCGTAAAGGGCCCTCTGAATATCCAATAACGTAGTGGATGGAACAATAGCTCGCTGCAGCCAAAAGCATACTTTTCCCAGCGAGCCAGCTCGTCGTACACAGTGAGTGAAACACCTTCTTTGAACCCGTCGCCCGTATATGCGCCAAATCGCACAAGATAACCCTCGGACTGCAAGCGAAGAGCCATGTCAAAGTCTTCCGATACAGTGGACTCGGACCAGTATTTCTCACGATCATCGTCTGCACAGTCGTATGCAATATCTTGTACCGCAGATCAGCGGAGAATGGCATTGTGTCCAACGAATGGCGCAACGTCGCCGTTTGCGATTGCGTATTTGATTTGTGTATACACCATGTTCGTGAAGAACGTAATGCCATTCTCGAAGAAGTTATCCGTAACATTCATGACTCCGGAAGAATATTGGATGATGGCCACTTGTGGTGAGTGCGTCATCTCGCTGACCGCATCGAGCAGGCAATCAGTCGGTACTCTCGTGTCGGAATCGATGAGAAGAATAAAGTCGCCCATGCGAACATTGCCATCGGCCCAGGTACGGTTCTCGTCTTCTTCAACGATTTCCTCAAGCGCTTGAGCGTACAGACCAGCTTCATCCTGTTGAGTCCAGTATTCTGGTCTAGGGCTTGGGTCAATCATCTTTTCCTCGATGCGGTTGCTGACCCACAGAGCATAATTCATGTTCGACGCCTTCTTGAATTTACCGCGACGGATGAACGGAACCTCATTGTGCTCTCCTTTTGGATCATGACGAGGTCGAGCCACCCATCCGATACTATGTTCTTCGTAGAAGTCCATGCGAGCTTGGGATTCTTCACGGGACAGCAACTGCATGCCATCGTCGTTGATGAAGATATCTGCAGTGCCACCTTGCATCTCATACGTCGAGATGGCAGCTTTGATCGAAAACACTGTTGGAGCGATGACAGACTGCAAGCCTTCTTTGTAGACCGGGCATTGGATGGTGACGTGAGGCAATGAAGAGCCAGTTGGCAGTCGCTTTGGTGGTAGCCCAGAATAGTACTTGGTGTTACTCTGCACCTGACTAATTGGGCCGAAGATCTGGAATATGTTGCCAACAAGAGCCTGGAAGAAGAAAAACGAGACCCATATGGTGACTGGGGCAACCGCGATCAATGCCAAACGGATGTAGCTTCTATCCAAAGCAATCTCCTGAACGATTTTTCTGTAGCCGGCGCCGAGGGTAATGATGATCAGACAGAGGGTGATCGCGGTCGTGATCGAGTGGAGTAGCACTATGCGACGGGGTTTCTCTGTCAGGTCCTCTTCGCTTGCAGTGATGTCCATTTCGTGGACAGACACCCTATCGTTCTTCTCCTTCTCCGAGTAGCCCTCTTCGGCTTGAATGGACCAGACCAATTGCATGAGGCCTCGTTCAATCTTTGCCACGCGATCAATGAGGCTCTCTGCCTTGTCATCTCACACTACCAATATGCCTCTGTCGGCAATAAAAGCAGCAAATTGATGCTTTGCGCAGCGACTCAGATACGAGACATCAGGAAGAACCTGGATACGAAGATCGTCGCCGATGGGAATAGAGCTCTGATCGCTGTCTTGAACGAGAATCTTGATTACGCGTGTGTTTACCGTCATGGCGCTNNCTGAGAATCGCTTAGTCTCGTGTACAGATGAGACGGACTGTTGAAAACTCACCTTGACGTTCAAGGCCTGAATCGCTTCAAAGATACCATCAGGTCTTCGCAAGTCTGGAGGGCAACACACGTACTGGTCGCGTCCTGCCTTGATGACCACACCCTCTTCTTCGCCTCCAGTGAACCAAAGATTCTGTGCCTGCTGCGACCAGATGTGATTGACCATGAGTTCGCATTTGGCGTTGTTAAGTCGATGCATGGCGATAGCTTTTGAATCTCAAGATTGGTGAGAAAAAGGTGTGGCACATCCTGATGGGGTGAATATCGCTGGAGTCATTAGACCGCTCGTTGGTTGCGAGAGTTCCGATGATGGAACAGGTTTACCGCTTGGCTTGCGGAAATATGATTTAAGACCCATGATGAGGGGTAGGTAACGAAGCAAAGAATGGTAGGTCTCATGCGAGGACACTCAGTTCCAGGCTTTGTATCCGAAGAAAGCTTTGAATATATCAGAGTATAGAAATGAAGGGTTGGAAGCAGCAAATTGAGTATCTCAAGTATGGTTACTTTTTCCAGCGGATGGACTGGTTTGCAGGGTCTTATACCAGAGACGTGCTTTTAGAGAGCACACTGTACCGACTGTTGGGGAATCCAGTCACACCATCTGGGAGCGATCGCTCAAGCTCAGCTTGTGACTTTCAGTGTGGCTATCGCATCGACGGGAACTTTGCTTAGTATAGCCACGTCGAGACTCAGCTCGACTCTTGTGCCGCTGCTTGATTGATCATGGCTGCTTGCTGAACGCGATGTACATTGTACATCGTGCCCACACCAGCTGATGAATTCACGTTCGCATGTTAGTACTGGGGAAAGCTAGTTTCAGTCAGAAGTAACCGACATCGATCGAAGAAAGGTCGATAAAGGTTCTGTTGTCGATTGATACCACATACGATCATGCTCGAGTTGTCGTTCGCCCACCCTACTCACAACCAGTTGGCCAAAGAAGTGCGGCAGTGCCCGCTCTGCATATTCTAGCTGCCTACCGCATAGCTCGGTCCAGATGTGATGGGATTATGCCGCTCAGGCATGCGATCCCGCGGATGCAAGAGTAGGTAGGAAATGTAGAGTTGGAGCTCCTAAGAAGCCAGGTGAACGACAACCTTAGCCTAATTGTAGAAGCTCTGCTGTCGATTGATACTAACGCAAGTCTGACCAAAATCCAGTAGTCCAGCCAGAAGACAGCATAGGATTGCAAACTCTTGGTTGGGAGTACACATTTGGGAGAGCAGGGTAGTTCAAACACACTTCGTAAAGCGGCAAGACTGATACTTCCAGCATGGGAAGGAGGTTCGAGATGGGTTTGGTAGCCTGAAGACAAACCTTTTTGGTAGATCCAAGTCCAAACAGCCAGCGGACATGCCCGTCCTACATGCGCGTAGCCACTTTAGGGAAAGACTCTTGGTAATGATATTGCTACAAGGACAATACCTGTCAGAGCCGAGATTCTTCGAGTGCACAGAAGAGATGCCGAAAGATCGGGAATCGTTGGGGATAGACGCATAATCTCGAAATACAAACATTCCTCCAGCCACTGAATAGTCTTCTTTGCAGGTGGCTGATTCTAGCTGCACTTCCAACCGGCATATTTCGTCTCGTGATTGGGAGCCCATGTATGTGGCAATCTTGATCAAATTTCACCGATGTACCTTGTGCATCATGAGCTTTGGTCCCTTGTATGATGTGTGATGTCCGTACGAGAGTTTCTTGTTCAGGCTGTCGAGAATGCTGCACACAGTACTTTGTGAATGTATCCAGCCACTGATATTTGCGGTGTCCAGGCGCCAGGGGTGAGTGACAGTCTCTGTAAGTCCACATGCAGGTCCGAGGCAGGACCACGGCAGATTCAAGGAACAGACCAGATCATCCACAGAATTGGATATACTGGATCGACAGTAACCGCCCACTATTTTTCCCAATCTGAGGCTGCAGGTACATCCGTTACCCCAACTTAGATACTTCATATACCTGCTGTCAGTATTTTCAGTGCGGCTTGTTGTCATCGCGGTTGTGCTTGCAGACCAGACGACTACCTACAGTACGCAATCATCCAAGCCGTGGAGAGGTGTGACCAAGGATGTCAACAGTCCTAGGGGATCCGGCAGCCAGAGCCACAGCGAAGTAGTCTGGAATAAGCATATCAATCTTTGATTGTAGGTCCAGAGTAGCTACTAGTGTTGCCGCGTACCGATAGACTTCGCCCCAGAGAGTCCAACAGTACGGCTCACGGGAACCCCGAGTATGGCGGGGATTGGCGCTCTAGGTAAGTGATGCACGGGCGTGCAAGCAGACATGGGAATTTGCCTCAAGTGCATACTGAAACCATCGTATCCGCGGGAGGTGGGCCGGGAGATGATGTCTCCGTGGTCAAGGATTGGCAGCGATAACATCACTCAGCCAGGACGTGGACGGCGAAGCAGGTTCTCGATGACCACAAGAGGCTCTCAAGCGATAGCGAAGTGCTGCAGTAACAAGTTACAGTGACGATAAGTGTTTAAGGTGTGCCGGAGCGGGTCGAAAGATGGAGGACTGCAAGGTTCGGGATGATCACGGTTGATGTCGCTGATGCTGTTGTCATCAAGATGTCAACAAATGCTGACGAGCCGTCTGCCGATCGCACCTTCCCATGACTCGTGCATGCACTTAATGCATGAGTTTAATATCTAAATGCATAGACTATTTACTTTGCCAGGTATCCTGCATAACTGCAACTACCCTTTTCGGCCTATTGGTTACCGTTCGATGATGTGGGTCCGCCCATCTAATCCTACCACGCGGCTCAGTTATTCTTGGTCCTGGCAGCGATCCTGCGGGTGTAGAGCTGAGTTTGACTGTACATCATGCTTGTTGCAGAGCGGAATTAAGGATATCGACCGCGGCAGCAAGGTGTCCATCTGGCAATACCAATGACTGAAGCGGCTTGAGGCTCATATCGCTGGGTGTTGAACAGTCTGAATCGGGGAGCAGAAGAGGTAGAAGAGCTTTGGTGAATTGGGAAAATGGACACTATCTAACGACTCTGCTATGGATGCTAGCAAGCAACAAACAAAATGCAAACGCCTTTCCTTTGATGCGATTGATGCAAGAACGACCTCGATCCCTCATCCCTCATCTTTGTCTTCATCAACAGCAATATAAAGCGCCAAACACGCCTTCTCGGAGACCAGCAACAACAATGATAACCCCCAAGTACACTCCATTAACCGACGACACCCTTGAAACTCAACGCTTCCAAGAAGCCACTGAGATCCTCCTTCTTGACCTCAACGACCTCGTGTTCGAATGAGTCAATTCGGACTCTGGCTCCGGTCTCCTCGACCACCTCCTGGAACGCAGACCCAAACTTGTTGCTTCCATAGCCTCTCTGCTTTCTCTTCTCTGCTTCCTCCTCGTCTTCCGAATCATCCTCCGAGTCTGAAGAGTCAGAGCCTGAGGACAAAGACTCAGCATCAGAGGCCTCGTCATCAGAGTCGACAAAGATGCCATTGGCCTCATCACGTTCACGGCGAGCTTGCTTGCGCTGTGCCTTCTGTACAGCTTTCTGGACTTTCTTTTCTGCCTTCTTGACTTCACGAGCGGCTTTCTTGTCAGCGCGTGCTTTTTGCTCTGCGCGACTTCGAACACGTCCCGAAGCTGCATCTCCACCACCAAGACCGACAACGACATAAACACCTCTGCGCTCGTCAAGAGCAGCGAGGACCAGTGCATTGTCTGCTGTACGTTTGGCTCCCTTTTCTGCTTCCAGCACTGAAATGGCTTCAGAGATCCAGGTAGCGAGTTTGACGAGAGCACCCGGGTGAATGAAGAGATTCACGTCTGGGCCTTCGCGGACGACGCCCATGCGGAAAGCGCGCAAGTGACGAATCTGGTGTTTTGAAATCAATGCACTGCCGGTGCGGAGGATAGCTCTGTGTAGATGCTGTGCAGTGGGTACGTGAGACAGCAAAAGTTGTAGTGCGGATGAAGAAGGAGACAGGGCATCGTAGGCGGCGAAGAAACGATTCGTTGTCCAGTCAGGATCCAAGATTGAAGTTTCGTGCTCGATTTGGGATGCTGAGGGTGATGAGTCGCCATTGTGTGATGTAGGTGGTGTGGGTAGTGCTTGCATACGTGAATTGTAGTGTGTAGAGAAGACCTTCATGCGGAAATCGGTATGTGGGTTGGCGGCGGAGATTGTCTCAAAAGACTGGTCTGCACCGACTTCGAGAATGGCGCTTGTGATGACAGCGACGTCGACGGCCGAGAGACAGGCTTGCCAACCCCAGGAGCGAACAAAGCCCCAACCTTCGTGTCTGTGACGATGACTGTCTTCTGATGGTACCAGTCCGTCAAGGCCGTACATAGGAGCGAACTTCAGGAGGCGTTCTCGTAGGCCGCGCTTGAGTTCCATGTCCATGTGTGTGTAGCCCTTTTCTGCTTCGGCAAGGGAGACACCCATCTTGGCCAGAAGCTTGTGTAGTCTTCTTTTTCCAGCATCAGACCAGATATGTAGTCGTGACGACAGATATGGCGAATGAAGCATGCTCTCGTACAAAGACCAATGTCTGATCAGAAGGAAGCGTGGTTCTGGTGACAGACGAATTGAAGTGTCTGTTGGTGAGCGTGCATGAGTGGGTATGATGCCGCCAGCTTCGTCTCTTTCTCTCGCGATATCTGAAGCGGGTACAGGGTTGAGACGGCGCACTTCATCGCGAAGTACATCACGAATCTGATCACCGCGACTCAAATTCCAAGGGTTTTGGCGTGCTTCTGTATTTGCTGTTTTGGATCTGCCGTAGAGTTCTGTAGAGGACATACCGACCAGCGCCAACCAAAGAAGGTCATTGTCTTCACGGCCCAGCTCAGAGGCAAGCGAGTACAGCATTGAAGATATTGGCTCAGATGCTGATGTTCCTAACGAGTAGTAGGCTTCCAATACGGCTTCGTGCTTTCGCTTCATCTTGAGCAACTTGCGGCGAAGTGAGCGTGCTGATGGCTGCTTGGGGTGGAGCGGTGGTGATGAAGGCACTGGACCAAGTTGTGAAGACGAAGGGTGGTTGGACACTTCCAATCGTTCGTGTCGTGATGCTGGTGATCTGGGCGTGGCGGGTATTGATGAGTTCTAAAGTGGTGATTAGTATGCAGACTCAATCTCTCGTTCAGAGGCAACAAACCGAGTTACTTCGCCGCCTCTGATATGGTCTGTCTCCATCATCGTCACTGACGGCCTCTTCCTCTGCATCATCGTCACTCCATGTCTTTCGCTTTCGTGTTTGCGAGTCGTCGACAGCATCTTNNCATCGTCGCTCTCTTCGTCTAGATCACCATCGTCTGCTTCTTCATCGATATCGGGCATGTCTTGTAGAGCACAAAAGGCTTCTTTCTCGGCGTTCAACTCTTGCTCAATATCGCCATCGTCGTAGACAATGATACCTCCTCTTCCAGGCGTGTAGGATGGTAGAAGCTTGCCTCCATCAACACCTCTCCTCCTCTTGGCGACGGCTGGGGTGATTCCAGCATCTTGATCCTCTGGTGGTGCCATGGCTCCTGTTCCAAAGACGTTTTGCAAATTCCAGGGTCTTCTCGCATCGACTACCCAGACTTCAACACCGTGGTCGTACATGTTCATCTGTGTCTCTGCATCTTCACCTCCATCCAGACCGAGCATCTCTTCCAAATCGACCAGGCCACCAACACCTAGACAGACAACAATTCCACCTTGACCGCCATGTTGACGCGTCAATGGAAGCACCAGATCCTTGCCGGCAGCAGACAATTCACTGTAGCCAGCTACTGGTTGAACTTTGTGGGGGATGTAGTCGCGTTTGAGGAGTGCTGTGAGGATTCGGCACGCGCAGAGGGCGTCGGGATCGAGGGATACGAGGATCAAGACGGGTGGTGAAAGCGGATGCGTGTTGCGGACCAGATGCGTGTAGAGATGCGAGAGAAGCGTCCTCGGAAGATACATTGTGCAGGTGTCGTCTCAGAGCGACATGCGTGAAGATACAAGTAAGAATCGTCCAATCTAAGTCGTGGTCGTGACGCGTTTTGTAGGGATGTCGTAATGTCTCATACTCTGTCTTTCAGAGCGTGTGATTAAGAGTGATGCTCGAGCACAGCTGTACAGTGCTATACAAAGTAGAAGAATGGCCGTGTGTCCGTCGTGAGTATCTCCTTGTTCCTTGTTGGATGCGGGAGCAGGGAGTTTCGAGGCACGCGGATTGGCTTCGACCGAGCACGCGTCGCGCATCGCCCAAACTTTGGCGCGTCGAGGATGACCATCGCCGATGCTTGGCACGCGTCAACGAGTCAACGTCGAGTTTCGGGCCTTTCTTTTCTTTTTTCTCATCAAATAGTTTATGTCTGATTGTTATGCTATCGCAGTCTTGAGAACTCAAGCTATGACTCTATACAATCCTAATTCTGTGTTCTTTGTTCTCGAGATTTAGACGATCCCCTCCTTCTTCTGCACTCGAAGTCTCTCCTCGATCGCCTGACGAGGATGCATCAAATCTTTGAAGCCCAGCCACTCTGTGTTGAGCGGGCTGGGTCCAGTATAGATGAAGGCATCATACAAGATTCCGCCAAAGACACACCCGCAGAACGGAGCCACCATTGGAANCTGTCCATCTGAGATCAACATACTGCAACTGAGACGGACTGAAATCTACTCACTCCAAAAATAGTAGCCTCCTGCGGAGAACACTTCATGCCCGTAACCAAGAGCATAGCTCATCAGACGCGGTCCAAAATCACGAGCGAGGTTGACTGCNNAAGATATCAGCATGGTTTCTGGTGAGTCATCGACGAACTTACTAGCATAGCCGGTCTCAACACCAAAACATGCCCCAATCCCGAATATCAGGAAGAAGAGTCCGAGAGGGAACCAATTACCGCCTCCTTGAGAAACTCCATTGTTCGTGTCATCTTTGAGAGCAAAGATGACGAACATGAGAATAGCACTAGCGATGAACTCGGAGAAGAACATGCTCGCCTTGGTCATGTACGCCTTGGGATATGTGCAGAAGATTCCTGCTGTTGCCGTCGGGCTTGGAGGAACTGTTCTGACACCATGGCCCTCAAAGGCGTTGATGTCGTTGACATAATTGCCGTAAATGATGCCAGCAGCGACCAGACCTCCGAGGAATTGTGCCAGGAAATAGACTGGAAACCTTCGCCATGGAAGCTTGCGAAGAAGACAATTGGTAAATGTGATGGCTGGGTTCAGGTATGCTCCAGAGTCGCCTGCGACATAGACACCCAACATCACACCAANTCCTGTCATCGTTGTTAGCGAATGATACTGACAGCAAACATCAAGAGATACTCACGCCCATCCCCATGAAATTGATTGGTAACCTCCATACCCATTGCCACCTGGAGCTGTTTTGTCGTTCGCTCCCAAGAGCACTTGAGCCACTGAACCATCGCCAAAGAGAACAAGGATCATGACTCCGAAGAATTCTGCAAAAGGCTCTCGCAGTGCCAATCTCACTTTACTCCACCACAAGCTGGAGTACTTTGTCGCATCATGTTCTTCTGCAATCGGTGCGTGCGGATGCAGACCCAACAACTTTGATCTGGCAAACTGCAATCCTTGGGACGACGATGTTGTTGTGTTGGTATCCAAGGGTGCACCGCCTGCATCTCCGTGTTCACCGATGTGTTCCACATGATCACCCGGTCTCGTCGACCATTTCTGGAGCTTCATGGGATCTTCATCTGGGTCGTGGGATTGACTCTGTACAGCATCAGGATGTTGAGTCAATCCCGAGAGCTGTCTGTCGTGCCTTGTGGAAGCTTGCGACCATTCTTCGTATGGCCTCGACGTCTCAGCATTAGTCCATTGCCCCGAACTTTGCTCGTCGGGGTGGCTGTTGCTCATATTGTTACAGTATAAGCTCTTTTTGCTATGTATAGCAAACTTTGCCAATATCAGATGTAAGTTGTGTATAAGAGCAAGGCAAAAAATAGGTTTGAAGCAAGAAAGGGCTTGAACAGGAAAAGAGCTGAGAAGTTAAGGGATGGAGCTTACATGCGCCTTCTATGTCACCAAGGCTGTCAGGCTGTCAGCCCGAAACACTCCTTGGAATCCTTTCGGCTACGAAGGGTAGCAGCTCGATCTATCTCTGTCGAATCACAACTGCTCGTTGTTAAGTGTTGGGTAGGTTACCCCGCCTATAACACATCTATTCAGCACTTACAGAGCCGCCCCTCCCGCCGAGCCGCGCTCACAAGACATCAAGCCTTGGACGATCTTGGAGAAATACATGGACGATCGTTGCGAAAGCTGACGAGACGTCTTTTCCACCGTTTCCTGTCTGGCTTTCGTTTTCCGCTCGACATTAGATTTATGCGACCGTCTTTATTTGCCCTACTCACTTCAGTTGAACGGCACTCCAATTTGTTTCTCTTTGCTTTGCTTTCTCGCAAGACATGTTGCTTCCTTTGGACCGCTGGGGATCAAAACAAAGCAAGATGTATCCCCGGATCTGCATCTTTGCCCCGTGGGGTGATGTACATGCCTCTTCAAGTGTGGGGGTTGCGCCTCATGACGTGCTCTGAGCGTGAGATCCAACGACACCGAGCATGTCCTTTATCTCACTGCTGGAAACATGTTTTGAGATGCGATTTGCGGTCTCTTGAGACCCGGAGATGATATCTGGTGTGATCGTGTCTTGACAAGCTCGTTGGTTTTCTCAGACAACAAATTTTTCCCTTTGTGCTATAGACAGTCACTAATTCCACAATCAAGACCCCGCTACTCACAGCGCTGCATGGAAACATTACCAAGCAATCGAAATACACGATATCTATCGAAAAGAAGGGACTCTTACGGGGCTTCATGCTAGCTATTGTCACCTCTGATCTGATTCTATACATGATATTCTCATCAACGATTCCGAGTTTCCTAGGCTCAAAAGTAGAAAGAAACACCACAAAAAGAATGACACACCCTCAAGTCAACGACTAAACTAGAGGTAAAGGAAAACCCCTAGTCTAGATATAATTCACTTTTATACCCACTTCTCCTCTAAATAGAAATCTTGTCCCAAAAAAATCTGCAGAAGAAGAAAAAAAAAGCCCAAAATTTCGAGGGGCGCGTTCTGGTTTTTGATTAATGCCTTTATTTATCCAAAAAGCAGGACACTGTTTTATTCGTTTTGTATATAGATATAATATTTGCTGCTTAGTCTGCCCAAGCGCTGAAATCCTTCACAACAAGTTTTGTGCTCGAAGCCTGTCAATCTTTGAGTCTCGGTGCTAGCAGTGGAGAAGATGGAGAAAAGGGGTATTGATGGAGTTTTTGCGGCAAGTGTTCTGGGCATTGGTACAGATGTAGGAAACAAGCATCTGCAATCCCACAAGGTATTGTCATGAATGACTAGCTGAGGTGTTTAGATATACACGTTTTGATTTCTTCTATAAACGACTCTCTAAAACGAAACGATGTGTGTCGAAAAGAAAAAAGAGCGAAATCAGCAGCGATGTCGATTCCATGGTCGTCCACCTTCGCTTGGTCTTCTGTATCTGAGATGAGCAGGAGGGGAACTCCTGCATATGGAAGGGGAATCCAGACGCGAAATCAAGTCGCCGGGTAGACGAGGGACATATTTCGAAAGTCCTGTGTGGCGATCGATTTCCGCTTCCCAATCCTTTCGCGGACTCTCAGATCTGAGATCAAAGTCTTCTCCTATGACCGAGTCTTTCTCTGACACCGACTCTTCTTTTGATACCACAGAACTAGGAGACTCCATGCGTGCAGCAACAGGGACGAAACTTTTACCCGCTTGCAGCTCGCATAATGCGACTGCACACTAAGCGACGATGTCATTAGCTTGCTCTTCAGCCTTGTCTTCTGTTTTCTGCTCTGCCTTGTCCAGAGTCTTGCCACTCTGATCGTTCCTCACAGTTTCCAAGACACTTGTAATCTCTCTAAGGAAACGAGTAACTTCCTCCTCGGTGCCTACGGTAATGCGCAGGCAACCCAAACAGCCCAACTCCTTGCCGCGGAAACGGACGACGACGCCTCGAGACTCTGCGAGCTGTTCGTATACTGCTAGCGCAATTTCATTGCTGGGCTGATTGGAGGCATCTAGCATTTCGACGAGCANAAAGTTGCTAGCGGCGCCGCCGCGAAATCTGCCAATGCCAGAGATGGAAGGCATCTCCTTGAGCATACGGTCACGCTGTTGGATAATCTTGTCGCGGTTTTGGCGCATGACTTTTAGGTTTTTGGGTTGTAGGGCGGCGATGGCGAGTTGAGAGGTTGGGTTCGAGATATTGTAAGGGGCCTTGAGTGAGTTGAGAAGGGTGGCGATGGGCGGGGAAGTAAAGGCAGCGCCTAGACGAATGCCGGCGAGACCAAAGGCTTTGGAGAGGGTTTGCATGACGACGAGGTTGGGCCAGTCGTTGACCCATTCGGCGAGCGAGGTGCCGTCGGGGGCAAAGTCGATGTAAGCTTCGTCGAGGACGACAATACCGTTCCAGGAGGGGTGTCTGAGGACAAGCTCGACGTCTTCCTTGCGCACGAGGTTGGCGGTGGGGTTGCCGGGAGAGCAGATGTAAACCATCTTGATGTGGGCGTCTTGTTCGAGAATCTCATTGATGAGGCGGGGTTGGAGGGCAAAGTTGTCGTTGACATCTAGCGAGGCCTTGACGACTTGGACGTCGTTGACCTGAGCCGAGACGGAGTACATGCCGTAAGTTGGAGGGCATGTCAGGATCTTGTCCTTGGCGGGAACGCAGAAGGCGCGTATGAGGGCGTCAATGGCTTCGTCGCTGCCGACGCCGACAAAGAGATTGTCCGGCGTCAGCGTCTTCTCTGTGTGGGTGTGGGTGTTGCGGAGGTTGCACAGCAGTTGCTTGAGCTCGGGCTGGTGNNGCTGTCGGGTCTTGTCAGGTATGAGTCATGAGGTGGGTGTTGAGGCAGGCGCATACGGGTCTGGGTAGCGATTGAGGCCAAGAAGGTCGACCTCGACAGTGGCATCGCCGTTCAAAGCATTCTTCAGCTTGCCTGAAGCAGCATCGATTGCCAGACCTGGGCCGTAGGCGTTCTCATTGGCGTCCAAAAGAATGTTTGTGCCGTCGTCCTTGTAGTCGCTGGTGAGTCACTCGTCAGCGTATCGTCTTGGTATACAGAAGGATAGGACATACTCTCTAGCACATCTGTAGGGCTCGAGAGCCAAGATGTTGGGACGAGCACAAGTCTGGAGGTCGAAGGCGTTTACTTGGGGCGACATTGTGGATTGATATGTGTATGGGATAAAGAAAGAGACAAAAGATTAATTGAGCTGAAGCGTGGTCGAGGGCAATCGGCATGTGAAAGTCGGAGTCATCGCGCGCTCGGATGCGAAACGTCAGCGGGCCGAACTGCACCTTCCTCTGCTGCGCCGGACCTTCCGCTTCCTGCCTTGCCTGACCTGACCTGACCTGACCTGCCCTATCACATGCTGCAATAGTGGACGGCTAATTTTATTGCATCCCATTCTTCTGCTAGACTCTCAAATCTGACTACATCCTTCTCATCCTCATCTCCAGCATCTGTGTCTTGTCTCTGAACAAGTAACCCGCGACAGTTACATCATCTTGCGCCGGCACTTGACAGCCGTTTGACCTGCTTTCTACGCGACACGCCCGCCGTCATCCTGGACTTTCCTCTCGTTCCTCTGTCCAAGAGCAGGAGCAGGGAACCATGGCATCCACACAACCCATACCGGTGACTCGGGTCATATCACCGTCGCCTACGCCTACAGAATCATCTTCCGCACGCGACAGCTGCGTCACCACCACCACCAAGAAACGCAACGGCCGCATCACCACGACCACACCAGCCATCCAAGAATCGCCAGAATCCTCGGACCCAGAGTCCTCCCGCGCCCGACCACGCTCACGAAGCCCTCAAATCCGCCGCAAAGAATCGTCAAAGAAAGTCCCAGAGCCAATAAAAACAAATGGACATCTGGATCCCAGCAGTGCTGGCATGGGAAGCAGCTACTGGCGCAATCTAAGTCGTAGTCCGAGTCCGTTGGGCTTGATTCCCCTGCACAGGGAATGGCGCACTTTCATCCACAGGCATGAGATTCCGCGAAAGGCTTTGCATGTGTCGATTGGCTTCTTCACTCTAGGCTTGTTCGTAAGCGGTGCCCAGACGAGTGCCATTCACCCTCCGCTGCTTACCGCCCTGGTGCCCATCTTTGCTGTCGACTTTATAAGGATGCATTATCCGTAAGCACTTTCTGACTAACTCCCTTCGATGTGACAGCTAACGTCATCTAGTCCTCTCAACCGCCTCTACATTCGCGCTCTAGGTGCCTTTATGCGCGAATCAGAAGCCCACGACAAATACAACGGCGTCATCTCCTACCTTGCCGGCGCATGGGCAGTTCTCCGGTTTTGCCCGAAGGATATCGCCGTCATGTCTATTCTCCTTCTCTCCTGGTGCGACACTGCTGCCTCGACTTTCGGCCGTCTCTGGGGCCGTTACACCNNCCCTCGCGTGCGCAAGGGAAAGAGTCTCGCTGGCACAATTGCGGCCTTCATAACAGGTGTTGCTGCGGCTGTGGTCTTTTGGGTTGTTATTGCGCCGAGGGTGCCTGCCGAGTGGAGTACCGGCATCAACTCTTTCGCCTTTGACGGCTCGCTATCGTTACCGCCGGCCATGAGAAACTTGCTCGGTTGGAAAGCAGCAGAGGCCACAGTGTCTGGTACGGTGGCTACTGCTATCGTTGCCGTGGTCAGTGGCTTCGTTGCCGCAGTCAGCGAGGCCATCGATGTCTTTGGTCTAGACGACAATCTTACCATTCCTGTTCTCTCGGGTATCGGATTGAACGCTTTCTTTTGGGTCTTTGGGAACGGGTTATCTTCATGAAAAGGCGGGTAATTGTGTAGGAGGGTGGGCTGGTTGAACAAGAGTTGGAACAGGATACCACGAAACGAACTCAGGATACGGGGCAAAAAGGATATACCAAAGGACGACGCGACGAAGAGAAGGGGTCCAAACATAGGCCAACCACCAAAGAGGGTTTATTATTTAATGTATCAATTCTTCACAACTCCCTTTTGTGGTTCATCGATTTGAGATCAAAGTGAGGCAAAACATAGGATCCAGAGAGAAGATATGAGGAAGGAGGAGAGGACCTTCCACTTCACTTTACCTCCGGTCGGCCATTCCGCTCTAGCGGCGGCGTCTCCGGTGTTAAGGCTTAATGTTCAGACATACCGCTACAGTGCATAAAGCGAATCTATGGCTTATCAGCACTCGACCGCGGCAATTATCTTGGCGATGCAGCGGAGTTTGAATACAAGGTTTGTTCGATGTTGGACATGTATAAGTGTGTTGACTTGAGGCGGCAGGGTGCTTCGGCCTTTGTTCTCAATCCAGTTGCCATTGATCTCTCGCATTGCCGCCGAAACCAGCCATGGGATCATCATCATCTTCGTCGCTGTCAATGTCTTTGTCGTTGTTATCGAGTGGTACTGTCGTCCAGGCTGGCTTGTCCTCGGCTCCGAATGTAAAAGTGAACCAATGCGGTCTTGCGATAGATAGAAGCATCAAGATTGTGAGTGGCAGCATGATGAGCAACAAGTAGCGAGAGGTGTGTGCGTCGCGACATGATTGACTCAGGATTGCTCTTGCTCTTGTAGGAATGGTCGTGTTGACGGGACCCGAGACCAATGGCACAATCTGACAAGCCCAGCTCTCAAGAGTATAAGTTCCATGGGTGCTCGAGTTTCCAAAGACTGTACTGTTCATTGTACCACTTGTTGAGAATCGCTGCAACTGATCGGCGACACTATCGCTAGCGAAATTCTGTAAGCCAGCGAATATGATTGGATATAACACTCCAACAACAGCAAAGATGGAGAATAACCATGCCATAAAAGTATCTCTTGGTCCAGTAGCGTTGACCCATCCAGTCAGATCCAGACTTCGCACGCCCTGGACATGGAATTTCAACTTTTGGCCTTTGGGTACTGTTTTGACGCCTTCATCTAGCGCAAGCAATTGGGAAAAGATATGATGCTGTGCTTTTTCCATCGCGTAAGCCACAGCACTCGCGAGAGCTAGCAAGCCACCCCAGAAGATAGCAGCACGGCCATGATCGTAGAGTGAAGCCGGCACGTAGGCAGCCGCGATACTAATACTGCTATGGCCGGGAAGTTCGAGGGCAAGAGTTTGGTTCGAGAGGATGGTTGATAGGTCATGCGTCAATGGAAACGGTCGGTTGAGAATATCAATAGCCCGGAAACCAAGAAGAAAGATGGGGATCCCTATCAGTATCCGAAAGACAGATGCGGTAATTGTGAAAGCCATCGTATCGCCTTTTGTGATTTCGGGAAATATGGGCAGGCGTGAGGCATATGCCTGTCATGGAGGAGTGTTGACTTCCTCGGGTTGAGGTTCTTGAGGCCTGATCGGATGGGGTAACCTCGGATCCGGGACATCCACAGAATGTTCAAATGTTGCCGGACGCTTCTGTCAATTGTGATACTGAGAGCATGAGGCGACTCGATCATATCATATGTGACGAAGCTTGGATCTATTCGCGACTGCTGGATGTGTGGTGACTGACCTTTGAATTTGTCATTCCCCAATTTTATGGTCATTCTTACCCAACGACGACGCACGGAACAAGACATCCAACATGGAACAAGTGTTGCAGAATGCAGAGCTTCTCACAAGGATCATTGAACTAACCAGCGAGGACAATGAATCAATCGGCCGGACTTCGCTGGCCCCCCTCGTCCGCGTAGGCCCCCTTTGGCGGGACATTGGACAGAGCACCACCTGTCGAAGCTCTTGCTACAATTAGAAGAAACCGCCGCCAGATGTTTGCCTCGTGTACCAGGACACTAGATCTCAGTTGTAGCACAAATTCCATCCTACACACTCTTTTTGCTGGTTTACAACTTTCAAGTCTAAGAACCCTCACACTTGGCAGGTTTCCAATGAATCTTGTTCCACCTATATGCCGACGACCTAGAGATCCTCGACGCCGGTGTAGAATACATGACGGTTGGACTCTAACAGTCGCCCGATACTCTGGGCCAGCCCTTGAAGACCTGCCAAATTGTGAAGTTTCTCGTCGAAAGAGTCAAGACACCGCAAAGTCCCGTGTTCCCGCAACTCAACCGGCTGTCGTTGATAGACTGATCGTGGAAGAAAGACCTACGCGGAAGCAAGTTGCTAGACTGATTACTAGGCATGCACCCAAGTTGGAAGATTTGAAGTTCGATTGTGAGCCTGGAATGGTTCCTACGTGGAAAAGGCTACAGCTTCGACGTCGCGGCTCATCCCCTCGAATTTCAGACTCTGGAAGTTGAGGAAATTGAGCTAGATACACAATATCAGATCGTAACCAAGCAGCCTCCCAAGTACTTGGCAAATTCAGGGGTAGATAGGCGACAGAGGACACCAACATATCCATCTGGTCGGACAACGGCAATAGCTCCTTCCTCTCTCGAGATACCGTAGACGTCATAAGCATCTTCCTTCTTCGCCAGTCCGTAGGTCCTCATCTCCGCAAGTCTTTTGACCTCTGACGGAATCTGCGTCCACTCGAATCTATCCTTGATAGGGTGTAAGACCACAAGGTCAATCGAGCCAGCGGGATGACTTTCCACAATCTCGGTGGATGCTCTAAGTGCTTTCTGAGAGTGGCCAGAAGGGTCAAGAAGATCCGTACTGGTCAGTATGAGAAGACGGTATCGTCCATTCGATGGCAGTTCTGCAATATTGAAACATCAGCTCAGTCATCAATCAGGCAGTTGGAAGATATACTACTTACCTTCATGTAGCTGACGAGTAGTGTTGTCGGCATAACGCTTAAGCTCGACATTCAGCACTCTTCTGCCAGGGGTGAGGGCACCGTAAAGCGGATCTCCTGCCGAGGATACCATATCTTGGGATCCTTCGGTAGCCCGGACAAGCTTGCTAGATTTGTACTCAAGGCCACAGCCACTTGTAAAACCACTTCCATCACGAAACACTTCCAAGAATTCATCGTGTGTAAGTCCTGCTGTGGAAGAGTCGCCAGAACCAATTTTGCCAGAAAACATGTGTGAGAATTTTGTGTCAAATTCAATGAGTTGACGAGCAGTGTCAACACGCTCCAGCTCGAAAGTTTCCAAGACTGGATCTGCGCTGTTCTTGATAGTACTGGGAGACAGACCAAGGATGGAGTGTGCTAGCTTCCAGGACAAATTGTAACTGTCCATCATGCTGACGTTCATGCCTTGACCTGCTTTAGGGCTGTGTGTGTGGCACGCNNTAGGTAACGGTCAGTGGTGTTTTGATATCATTCGTAATCTTCACTTACCATCACCGACGATGAAGACCCTATCAACGCCATCTGGTGTCCTCGACGAGAACTTCGGCGTCATTCTCTGGCCAATTTGGTACGCGGCATACCAATCCGGAACAGTCCCTTCTTTGACCTTGATCTTGTATGGTGCAAAAACAGCATTTGCTTGCTGGAAGATGTATTCGAGAGTAACTTCAGCACGCTTTTTCTTGCTTGCGTTCTTCTTCTCGTCTTCAGTCGTTGTTGTGCGGTCTGTTTTTGCATCGACATTGCCTGGTACTTGGACGTAGAGACGAGTGAGATGCTCTCCTGTGGCAATTTGCTCTCGAGGAATGACCATGATAGAGCCTGCTTCAGAATGCACTGCAGAGCGATTGCGGATATCCGGGAAATCTGTATCAGCGACAAAATCGCAAACCCNCCAGATGTGATCAGATGTCTCTCCTTCCAGTGAAAGCCCCATAGACTTTCTGACCTTCGAACGTGCACCATCACCACCAACCAAGTACTTTGTACGAACAGAGCCGGGCACGCGACTCCCGTCCTCAAGCTCGTGCTCATAATTAACAAGTACGGGATACTCTGGGTGGTTGACAGTGTCAACTGTGTAGTCCAAGAAGTGATGAGATCTTCGAATTGTATCCTCGGGCGCATAAACACTGAGATTCTCTTGAAGAATTCTTTCAATTCGTCCTTGATGAATGGTAACCTCGAACGGAAAGCGTGCCGGAACGTTGACATCAGGAACAAAAGAAGTCCGCTCGATACCACTCTTGCCGTCAGCTCTAGGGTTCCAAAAAGCTACCTCTTCCATGTGGCATCCTTCCGCGATAATTTCGGAGCCTATTCCAAGGCTTTGCAAAACTTCGAGTGTGCGAGGTTGGAGGCCATCTGCTTGTCCCGCCTTCAGGGTACCAGGCTTAGAGTCTAAGCAAAGTAAGGAAGATCCTGAGATTCCATATCTGGCAAGTAGTAGCGTGAGAAAGAGGCCGCTTGGTCCAGNCCTGAGACGAGTTATTGGTATGATGTTACTGGTGGAGTTAGCTTTGGCACTTACACCGATGACAACAACTTCGCGTTCATCGCCAGTCGTGGATGTCTTAGGTGAAAGGCGTGGTAGTGGTAGAGCTCGTGATGGTAGGATCCTCAGATCCCGACGCGTGTCAGAGGTCTCTTCGAAGACGGGCATGATGATGTTGTGGTCCTGGTTCTTCGAAGACCACAGGAGACCAATAGTGTCAGATCAAATCGGTCTACAGGGGATATACTTCTCCCTTGTTTGAGCCCACGATCAAGAGCTTGAGGTTTCTTGAGGACGACAACTTGTCTCGATTATCCGAGCCGGAAAATGGGATCATGAGGAGATGCGGAGTTGAGCCGAATTTCCTGACTTCCGAGCAGGAGGTCTGTTCCGCCCACATCTTTACCCCAAGCGCGTGTCGAAGACCTCAAGGAAGGACATCGGTCATCCGATGTCAACGCAGATGCTGTCAATGCTGCTATTGGAATATTGAGCTCATGATTAGGTATGTACAAGGCGGTCTTGGCTGAGAAAGAGGACGCGAGGAGCAACGATACAAGTCGCCTGGTCCGTGCATTTATCGGGCTTCCGACGTGTTCAAGTTGCCTCTTTCGCGACGCCGGAAACACAATCAATGATAGACCTGATTCTGTTGTTACAGTGATGAAACATGGAAGACGAGTCGCCGGATACTCGTCCTCTAGGTCCTCGTAATAGGCCTCGTGCGTCACATGCTTGTGAACGCTGTCGGATGAAGAAGGGAAGGTGCAACCAGCAGCAGCCTTGCTCGTCATGTTTGCGTGTAAGCGCGCCATGNCTTTACGGAGAGGAGAGAAGGAGGACAAGAAAGAGAAAGGGTGATCGAGTAGAGAGAAGCTCTGAGCAAGACGATACGCGATCGCAAGCCACCCCTTCATCCTGGCCATTGACTCGGGATGCTGCATCGCTTTCTACCCAAGATGTCCTCGAAGATGTACCCAACAGTGCTTCCAGGTTGGATATGAGTCCAGAGATCAACATCAACTCCGTGCGATCAGGTATGTCGTCTCTTGTCAAGTCGGACTCTGGATCCTCAATCTGATCATTAAAGGCGGTNACTTTGACCTCACATGATCGTGACGTGGTAGGCGATGTGAATCAACGCACTCAAGGAACCGAGTTCTACGGGACATCTTCCAACTATGTACTGCTCAACCAGCTATTCTCTCACGCTCGACAACACAGTCTCTCCGGACAAACCCCACATCCTGGTCGCTCAAATCAATCAGCAGTGAACCCTGATCCAAGAGATCCTACTCCGGCAGGACGAATGTCTCTTGTCAACCTACTTGCAAATGAAGATGATCTGCTGCCTCCCTCAAGAGAAAAGTCACCACATCAAACATCTCCTTCCGCTTTTCGGTCAACCGCTTTTCGTAATCTACAACAGTTGAGTGACCGTGCCTCGAGCAGTGTCTCTCCTGCTTTAAAGGTGCTCGTTGCCGAAAGACGCCTCGAGAAAGCACTCGTTCGCAGCTACATGCATAACTTACACTATCTGCATCCCATGCTTGACTGTGACACGTTCATCAACCGATATGAGGAATACTTGGCACAGTCTTACAACTTGCATGAAAGATCTCCTCAGCTCAGGCACTTCTTTGCCCTCTACAACATTGTCGTTTCTGTGGGAGCACTCGTGGCTGGATCGGATCTTACCGAAGAGTTTCACCATGAAATCAAAATAGCGCTACAAAACAGAAAGGACACCCAAGATCTTGGGAAGGCGCCATTACAAGGACTATCGAGGCACTATTTTCGAAAATCGCGAAGTCTGCTTGGAGATGTGTTTGAGGCATGCTCTCTGGAAAGTGCTCAGACACTCTTCTTCATGGTAAGCGGTCTGAGCTGGCTGATTATGATCATGGCTGATGTTGCATAGTCTCTGTATTGCCAAAACTCGCTAAAACCACATGCATGTTACATGTATTGTGGCATGGCTGTTCGAACTGCGCTTGCTATTGGCCTACCATCTGAGTCAATGTCGAACTCGGTCGAAGCTTGCAAGGCTGCACGAAGAACTTGGTGGTAAGTCCCAATCTCTTGACGTAATTTGTGCCTTGCTAATGGCCTGCAGNNGTGTATCTACTCTCACGAGATGTAAGCAACAAAGCTACGCTCATGTTGACTACTAACGCTAATATTCCGAATTCAGNNAGACATGTGTTGTTCTGCTGGGCGTTTGGACAGTCTGGGGAAACCAAGAAAGTATCCCATTCCACAACCTCAAATCAAGGCAAGTTAGACGAGCAGGCTCGAAGGAAAATCTGCTGACCAACAAAAAGTCCTGNNGGGTTCAGAGTCGAGCTCCGACCTGGCCTATCTGGAAGGATCTAATATCTCTATGATCAACGTAATGGTCGACTTTGCGGTCATACTGCGACGTATCTCCAAGGACATATACCATTGTCAAAAAGAGATAACTGCCTCACAGAAATCGACTGCTGCATTCTTCATAGACGCGCTCCTGGATCAGTGGAAGCTCGGTCTTCCGGCATGGCATAACTTCGACGTCGTCGACTTTCGAGAACCAGAATGGGCTGCAAAACAAAAACTTGTTCTTCAACTGCGCTACCTGAACGCTCGTGTTATCTTGCATCGTCCATTCCTATCAGACTCGACCATGGGAACCATCCAAGAGAGGCAAAAGCATATCGATCTGTGTCTCGAAGCAGCGCGCAAGACTATACAAATGTTATACGCGTCATACGCGAACAAGCACTATTTCCGCACATGGTGGTACAACTCGACTTACACCTTGTATGCTGGAATGATCGTGCTTTATGCTATCATGCTCGGACACAGCACTGTCGCGCACGACATTCTGCTCGATGATGTCAAGAAGAGTCGAGACATCCTGAGATCCATGGAAGAAGCAAGTGTGGCTCGTCGTAGTGCGGACTTGTTGAGCGAAGTTTTGGAGGTCGCTACTGCTTACACACAGCACAATCAGGATACAAGGGCCAACATACCCGCAGCACTTCCCGCAAGCAATGCTTCTGACGATCACGCACACCATGGGCCTTCTCTTTTGCCAGGTGAGATCAGTAGCACCAGCCTCGTCCAGGATCCGGAAGCATTCATGGCATCCTTGATCGACCCCAATATACTTCAAGATTTCACTATGGACTCGAACGATTGGACAGGCTTTGGCTTCTCCCCAACACTGGACGACTTCCAGGAAGCAAACGATAGTCGGAGCAATGTCTTTTCCATTAACAGTACTGAGTGGAGACATGCCACGACTTGATGAGTCTGACATATGTGAGCGACAAGGACAACACCCCAACATCGGCACTCATACTGGTGGTCTAAGGAATCTTTCCCAGCACATTGCCCGGAAAAGTGTTCATCATAGCTGGATAATATCAGAATTCTTTGGTCGGAAAACTGGGTTGTCTTCCGAGTTCCGGCTTAAACTCCCGACCCCACATACCTTGTCTTCTCGTCCACCCCACTTGTATGACTGACTCCAAGTGTTCACGCTCTACACATTGAACATCTCGGATGCAACAAACCTCTTGCCAGAGATCAAACATGGACACCTCCGCATTTGATGTCGACTCCAACAAGGTCTTGTTTGGCTCNAAAAGCGTCACCAAACTCCCTGACGAGATCAAAAGACTGGACAGCTCATCACCACTCATACTTACTTCAAAAGGAAAGAATGGAATAGTTCACGGAGAAATGCTGTCCAAGATTCTGACCGATGCCTCGATGAGTCCTGCCGCAATTCTCAATGTGGCAGTGATGCATACTCCGAAAACTGTCACAGAAGAAGCACTTAAACACCTCAAAGCTCGGGGATTCGATTGCATCGTATCCATCGGTGGTGGCTCTGTCGTCGGCTTGGGCAAGGCCTTGTCTATCCGTACTGGACTCAAGCATATATGCATACCCACAACATATTCTGGCAGCGAATTGACACCCATCCTTGGCGAAACAGAGAACGGTCGAAAGGTCACTCGCACCGATCCAAAGATCCAACCGGACTTTGTGATATACGATGTTGATCTCACAATGTCGTTGCCAGTTGCTACTTGCTCTTACTCAGGCGTCAACGCAATAGCTCATGCAGTGGAGTCTTTGTACGCCGTGAATACCACTCCGACCATTTCTAAGCTTGCTCTGGAGGGTATCAAGGAACTAGCAGAGGCACTTCCAGCAATCGTCCAGCATCCCGATGATCGAGCTGCTCGCGAAAAGGCTCAGCATGGTGCATGGCTTTGCGGTGTGTGTCTAGGAAGCTCTGCTATGGCATTGCACCACAAGCTTTGTCATACCCTCGGTGGTTCGTTCAACCTGCCTCATGCCGAAACACATACTATCATTCTGCCACACGCTGTGGCTTATAACGCTCCTGCCATCCCTGAGACAATGGAGAAACTAGCATCGATTCTGCCTGATAGTAAGGCTGATGCGATACAAGGATTGAATAGTCTGGTCGAGAAGCTAAAGGTATCTCGTGCGTTAAAAGAATTTGGCATGCAAGCAGAGGATATAGACAAGGCTACGGATATTGCAATGAGCATGCAGTATGCAAACCCAAGAGCGATGGAGAGAGATGGAATCCGAGAATTGATTCGCAGGGCATGGGCTGGCGAGCCGGCAAGAATTTGATCCTTGACTTGCTTTCAGAAAGAGATTGGCGACACACCCTCATCGTCGCACCGTTGCCAGCCAAGACCGCAAGCACCTGTAGCATGTTAGTACATCCTCTTGTATGAATAGAGTCATAATCACTTACAGGAACCACCGAAGGTTGCAGAGACATTGGCCTTAGAAGAGAAGTGGGCCGTGAGCCAGTTTTGCTAGCGCCGATAGAGTACAGAGAAAGACCCATCAGAATGCAGACCGTGTAGCTGGAACACTTAGAACCCTCAGCGGTGATGGGAGAGAAGATGAGGTGACCGCCATCTCCGAAGCACATGACCTGGAGACCAGTGGAGTCGAGCTTGGTGATACCAAAGCGCTGGATTCGAGCCATTGCATCGCAATCCAAGAGAATCAGGCAGCCAAATATTCAGATCCAATCTTGAGAACAGATGTTCGCTTCTCAAGAGGTGGTCTTGCATAGCGCTGGATGGCATCTACGCGGGCAGATGAAGTCGCAAGGCGAAAGTCGACGCTCGAAGGGAGCAAACTACTCAGTGCTTCCTTCCTCATCATCCTGTGCTTCTTCCCCAGCCTTCCCTTCCAGCCTCTTCTTCATCTCTTCCTTTTGTCTCTCCTTGACTTTTCTCGGCTTCTTTGCACTGATGGGTCCATCTGCGCTTCTATCCTTCCACTGTTGTACATTAGCGTTGTTCCTCTTGAATCACGGATATCGAGAACACGATTCACAGCATACCATTCCACCATATTTATAATATGGGTATTTGCCCTCCAAGCCACGAGCATCTTCCACACCTCCAGAGACAGACTTCCAACACGCGCCGGGACAGACGAAATGCCATTTTTGTGTTTCGTCGATTTGGCAGCGGATCAGGATATCCTTGGGTGTGGAACAGAGTGTACACGATTTTGTCATGGTGGATTGGCGAAAATAGGAGAGAGTGTGTGTGTTCAATAGAGGTGAGGATTACTCGTAGAGAGTGCGTAGTCGTTCCAAAAATCAATGACATCATCGTTGATTTTTGTTTAGACTGTTTTCTTTTGATGGATGCACATTTCTCGCATGCATGCTCTAGAGAAGCGATTACCATGTATGGGAGTTTGGCAGTAATGGTAGCATTGCGGGTATCAGAAAAATGG
Source organism: Aureobasidium uvarum (assembly GCA_903853725.1). Classification (NCBI taxonomy): domain Eukaryota; kingdom Fungi; phylum Ascomycota; class Dothideomycetes; order Dothideales; family Saccotheciaceae; genus Aureobasidium; species Aureobasidium uvarum. The sequence continues at coordinate 256,449 of CAINUL010000019.1, forward strand.
GCAGAGTGCTTTGCTACCTACCGAGCGCCAAAGGTCCAGTCGTCAAATTCGTCCTCGTCATCATCATCATCATCATCCTCCTCTTCGTCATGTTCTTGAACGTGTTTGTCATCCTNNGCAAATCATCTGATGTAGGGGCAGGGGCGTCTGGTAATGTATCTTGTTGCTTGGAAAGACGCAGAGCTTCCCTCTTCTCTCGCAAACGTCTCACTCTTTCATCCAATTCATCCATCTCGTCAAACTCTTGTTGTAGTGCGAGTGCGGCATCTTCGGTATCGGCCTCTATCTCGGCTTCTCTTGCGGTTCGCTGTGCGCTTTGCTCCTCGCGAGCTTTGGCAGCCAGCTCCTCGGCTGTGACAGGGGCGGCCGATATGGTGGCAGATGCGCTGATGATGGGAAGGGAAGTGGTTTGGGTGGCAGCCATCTCGCGCTCAAAGGCGGCCCATTCATCTTCATTCACGTCTGGCGCAGAAGGTGGTGCAGAATTGGTGGGCTGTGATTCGACGACAGGGGCGTCTGGTATTGACGGAACGGGTGCTGTGTCCACATCTTCGTCTTCGCCTTCATCCTTATCCGCACCCTGTTCAGCAGGATCGAAGAAGCCTTCAGGCACGAAACCTCCAGGTACGGCTTTGACTCTCTTTCTGCCCTCATCTTCGTTCTCTCCCGCCTTGCGTTTCCGGGTCGTTGCTGGTGCTGGTGNGGGGTTTGCGCGCAGATGATCTAGTCGAGCAACATGTTGAGGTGATTTGATGTGATTCTCCCAGAGCGATTCGGTCTTGATTTGAACGTTACAGACGGCGCATAGCAGTTTGCCAGACTCCGAATAGTTTGCGTGAGGGTGGTTGACGCGGCGCGAGGCGCGCTCATTACGCANGAGCGAGCGCACGTCTGCCATTTGCACTGGATGTGGAAGATGTGTTGACGTGCGTGAGATCGTGATGGCGCGTGGCAGTCAGATGGTGTGCGAGTTGTATTCTGACGATTGCTTCCAACTTTTGCATCGCAAACGCATCATTTCGCCAAGAAAGGGTATGTCAAGCCCTCCCTGTCACCCCTGTTTAGCGTTTCTGGACAAACAAACCCAATATCATCATGATCGTGTGATGTTTGCTACATGGCCGAGTCGAGTACGGCTGCACTCAATCGACACTTGGTCTCTCAGGTTGTGCCATGATGATGTCGGTTTTGTTGCTGGCCAAGGCAGCCTGTTCTTGTTTGATGCCGGCTGAAAGTCTGCCCTGGCGGCCTTCATCTATTTTCGCTCGGTCACAGCCGCTTTCCGAAGACGCAACTCGAGACACAGAATTGACCGGTCGAAGGCATGCGAATGTCTTGTTGATGATGTCTTCTGGCCCCTGCCATCCACGTGTTCGATCCGACAAAGCCACCGGCTACATCGCCGAAGGCAAACCCTATCAAAGGTATCATTCAATATATCGCACTACCAGCTTGCCATAGTGTTCCGGTCTCGCTTCAACAATCTTCAGGACTTTTTTTTACCAATGAAGTGCGTATGCGGACCAAACTCCTCCCCAGGGTTGTGATCGTCCACGCCACGTGTGACTCGGTGCGAGAACTTGTCAGAACACCTGGTGGCACTCTCACGACTCGCGACCATCCCACAGCCTTACGGATGACCACCTGCACTTTACAATGACTCCACGAGATACAGTCAGCCCGGCTGTGCCCTCGAGGGCTGCTTCTCTGCCACTTTATACACTATATCAACGCATCGCAAGCGAACAGGGCTTACTCGCGCACAGTGGCCGCATATCCGTGATGATAAGGAAGCACCGAAGGATCAACGGATCAACTCCGTTGGCGGTCGACGCTCCGTTCCCCCAGCGGAAATCTCACCGAGTCGACTAGTATCTCGATCCTTGGTGAACATCGTAATATCGTATACGGAACCCGATTTGACCGTCTGTCAAGGAGGAGTCCACTCTTGAGGGTCAGCCCATGCAAAGAAAGCTTGGCTGCTTGATATGAATGTGCAGAGCCTCGAAAGCCAAATCCCGAGGGGTCAACGGGCTTTGCATTTCGGAATCGTATACGATACCTTGCTCACTCACGAACGCAAGGTACAGAAGCAATGTACGTTTTGGCTACATCCAAGCTGAATATACCAGCCGTGTGGTGGGTGTGTACGTGCCCTATAAGAGAGCACTCTAGAATTGTGCTGGAATACTTGTGACAGGCAACGGTGTCCCCAGAGTGTTGAATTTAACTTTGGACAAGAGTGAACTGTATGCAAGCTTGTTTGGGAAACCTTTGCCGACTCGTCCCAAAACGCAAAACGCGCTCCCAAACTGCCCCTGGCGCTCACGAGACCGACGTCATTCCGCGAGTGTTTTCCTCATCTCGCACCGACGCTTCTTGTTGGAAAAAGTCTGTGGTGCTGGGGCGCTGTCGTATGCCTTGCACACCTGAATCTGAAAGGACAAAACTTGCAACAATGTGATGTATGAGCCGAACCCTGGGTGTCGAAAAAGAGATGACAGTGGCTGTCACGGGTCTGTCATTAATCCGAGTCAACAAAACTGCATGCAGGCACATGCCGATCGATGATATGCAGGTGAGTGGACATGTTTAGACGGCTAAGCAATCCGAGCGTCTATTTGACAACGTGCGTGCGTCTCCACCAATCCATCAGGTTAACCTTTGCTTTGGTGCTTCGAATATCTACCCTCTTCGTGCCCGCCCCGCTTCACAAGACCATTTTCACATTGCTTGACCGACTTGACCTTAACACAGTCTACCATAATACCAAAACTTCACACTTGCAAAAAGTCCTCCACGATGCTACAACACGCTCAGATGTCCCATGCCTTCCAGTCGACGGCTACTGGTGTAAGTATTGTTGCTGAGAGTCTCCAGAGAGCATGGCTTATTGACATCGTTCAGGGCCGGACATATCAAATCTCAAAACTGCCAGAGCTGGACTACGCCGTCAACGTGAACGTATTTCGGGATATCCTGGAACTAGACGACGAAGACGAACAGTACTTTACTCGCTCATTAGTATGCGACTTCTTTGCTCTCACTCACCGGACTTTCACAGAGATGGATGCATGCCTGTCAGTATACGTTAGAAACTGACTTTCATGAGTGATACTAACTGGTTAAATCAGAGAGAGTCAAGATGTCAAACAATTATGGAGCAAAGCCCGATACCTCAGAGGTCCCAGTGCGACTTTAGGAATCTACAAGGTCGAATTGAGTTGTGCTCGGATTGAGCAAATGACAGCAGTCGCCGACACATTCCAAACCGAGGGCGAGTCGAGGACGACGCTATGCAACTCGACAAGGATCCTGTTAGATCAGGCCAAGCAACACTTCGCCGAGGCAGAGAACGCATTACGGCGTTTCTATGGAATGGAATGACTGAACGAGGCGTGCCCAAAGAGCGGCATCACCATCTTACGACCTCTCAACTTTAGATTTGATACCGAGGATTTAATGACACGATGGCTGGATCCATCGATTACCATAACACTCGCCAACATGTCGTCTGGCTTATGAGAGCAGTGACGCCGATTCCTACAATCTATATTCATGCTGATTTGTGGCGTAATGCCTGCACCGCTCCACCAAAGCATCGCTTCCGCCAGAAGTCATTGCGAAGATTCGACTTCGGTCTGCCAGGAGGTGGGCTCTTTTTGGGCCTTGGACCATCGTACTGAACAATTAAAACATCAGAAATGAGTCTCAAGACATCGGACCGCGAATACTCACATCCACAAGCGTTGCACAGCGTCTTTGAGCCTAGGGGCCCTCTCCGCCATTCTGGAGAATCGGTAGTGCCGCATTCTTTGCACAGAAACTCGTGCGCGATTTCTTGTTTGCGCTTCTTGGTGCGTGGCTTTGCTGTCCAGGCACCGGTTTCCTTCATCGTCTGCAGGCGTGATGTGGTGATTTCGATCCCTATATCGCCCACTACAGAGTCTGTTTGTGGCTTTGTGGAAGTGGTCGATTCGGAGAAACTTCTTTTGCTGCGGGACACTACCGATCCTGATACAGAAAGCGTAGTCGATAGAATTTCCGAGTCTGACACTTTTTTTTGAGGGCTGTTTATTCCTTGTTAGTTGCCGTATGATTGATAAAGAACGTAGACGTATGTGCAATAGAAATTTTGCATCAGAATCGCAATCTCGTTCTCCTGATAGCATTATAGTTCTGCTGAGATCCTTTCCTGATCGAAATTTTTGCCAGTAGAACTAGGTTCTAGAAACACNNTCACTGTCGTAGCATTCGCCGTCGTAGTCTCGAGTTTGAAGGTTGCACATTGGACTGTGGTGTCGTCTTTCTCAACACTAGCTGTCGTGGTCGATAATGTGCTTTCATAGAACTCCTCGGCTTCTCCTTTTAACCATGCCAGCTGGTTGGATAGGCGGATGTTTGTGGTATAGTGTTCGAGGAACGAGTCCATCAAGGTTGTACTCGTGATCTGATAAGGCCGTGAAGTCATCAAGCACAGCTTGTTGCCTGTTTTGGAACCAGTCTTGTCGTCCATGGTGTTGTCGGTGTATGGTTTGAAGGTCGACTCAAAAGGCTTGTAGGTGTCATCTCCTTGTCGTAGTCGATGATGGCTTCTCCAAGAGTCTCCTAGTGCCATGTTTTCCTTCCACTCCATCAGGAACACAGGTATATCGTCGACATTCATGTATGTGCTGATGTAACGTCCAACAAGAGTTTCAGGCTTGATCTGGATGAGCGAGAAGCTTTTGGNAGAAGCATACAACACACGACCATCTTCAGCCAGTACCAGCAGTAAGTCTTCGATGCCATCAACTACTTTCTGATGGAACTCAGCAGAGCGATCAACCGGCAGACTGTCAATCTCGATCTGGAAATTGGGCACCATGGTGGCTTTTCCTAGACGCTTCCTGATACAGTATAGAAGTAGAATCGGCGATTTCGTTTTCGTAGAAAGGGACGAGAAACAGACAAGACGATAGAGAAGTCAACGATTGGGTCCTCACGAGGAGAAATACCTCCATGGTGTGCCTGGCGTCCGTGCCTCAAGGTACTGGCTCACAAGCCGCTTAGGCATCGTTTGTTAGACCACCATACAAGGGAATGGCTTTTCCGGAGCCTATCACCGTCGTTTCTTTTTTTGATTCAAGTGCACAAGACAGCAGAGGCTCAATCAACTTTGACAGCTTATGCTCCCCTCATCACGCTAACGCCGCGCCCTGAACAACACTCTGAAGGAAGAGGATCCACCACTTGGCGCACACGACTCTTTCCTGGCCAAACAATCCTCGCACATTTCACTGGTCGATCGCAGTAAAATTACCGCAGACACACTCAGTGATTGGACCCGGCAGCATGGGAGAGCGACGATATGCGAGGGACTTTTCAGCAAACGTTTACCGACTTGGCGGAGCGAAAATACACGGCGAGCCAGTCCGAAAGTCGCTTGTGGACTCGTTCTCGCATGCCATCGCCCATCGGCGCATATCCGGTGCCCTCCGAGGTCGCGAAACAAATCCGAAAGTCAGGCCATGCCATTCTAGACAATCCCATCACCGATCTGAAAACCAAAAGGGGATAAGTGGTTGTACAACGACGATACAGCAAAGTAAAGGGCGCAGCGGCAAGAGGTCGAGAACTTTTGCGTTGCATCAGAGCCGCGGAATGATCGTCAGACCCTGGCGTTCTAGATCTCCTGTGTGCCTCTTTTTGCATGAGAATTGAAACAGCGATTCACGATGGCGGAGGGCTGCTGTACCCCAGACTGCTCTCAGTCATTTTGCTGCCTCGCGCGACGAGGGAGACGTGAACTTGTCTTCGAAACCCAAGACCACCACCTCAAACCTCAGCAAAAGTCGCAATAGTCTTGTCAGCAAAGAACCAATTCCCACGTGCACCTCTCGGGTACCTGTAACACTTCCGTGCCGCACCTGTCCAGCTAAACATCGATGATCCAAAGTAGTCACGATCGTCGTCATGTCGCTTCTAACCACCGGACTGTTATACACGCGGATCGTGGCTTGCCAGGTTGCCAGGCAATGATATCATGATGCAGTTCGGTGATTCGAAAATGGGAATGGTATTCGGAATGGGCGTTCAACAACCGACCGATTGTTTGCCTCGAGACACGCAGAGTATCGCGATTTGGTATGCAATCGGTGCAGCACGCTTGCGCGGCCGAGAGCCACTTGTGTCACCAGCTTCATGCTAGCACGAAAGACTCCATCAACAGCTCACTTCAACGAGAGAGAAGCACGACTGCCGTGAGATGCTTTCTTTGTTTGAGGCTTTGAGCGGTATCGCTGACTAGTCTATCACAGGGTTGATCTGAAGATGAAGCCTCTGGGAGATCATTTTCCCTTCAATGTCTTCGAACGCCAGTCAACGACAGTGAGCATGACCTTTGACGCGCCTGCTTCACATGAGCATGTTGCACAGAGGGTGGTGCTAAGTTCGATCGAGGTGTATGTTGAATCAACTAGCCACCACTCGAAGCAGTTTACATCAAAGTTGGTTCTGTGGTGTAGTTGGTTATCACTTCTGTCTAACACACAGGCGGTCCCCGGTTCGAACCCGGGCGGAATCATCGTTTTGAACGTCTTCTGTATCGTTTTGAAATGGTGAGAAGTTGGGAGGCTTCAAAATTTTTGCAAAATTCGGCAAAGTACGGGCAAGCTTGGCCGCACCCCGACGCCAGCAGATTCTCAAGAGGTGTGTCTTCATCTTTTAGGTCGTGCTTGTGTTCATCTTGAATGTGGTCGTCCCGTTAATACTGGTGATAGGGGTAAGGTATAAAAAGTTGATAGAGAGCCAGAACAGTTGCAGCGGCACCCGATTCAAGTACCAGGTCTTTCTGCCATCACTCAGGGCCTTGAGAAGAGCCGGATTCATCGTTGACACATACAACATATGTTCTAGAGAGTCTTCTCATCCAGAAGCAGATATCAGGCTTCACCATGCCACTTGACCGACATACTCAAGCACTGGTTTGCGTTTCACTCAACAACAAAGCATGGTCACAGAGGTATATGCTAACCCGCTCGACGGCTCCACCAAGATCCTGAATCTGGCCAACCGGATTCAACCCTTACAAGCTAAGGTGATGTGGTGTAGTGGTAGCATGTGTCGTTGTGGAGGTTAAATTCCAGCAACGCCGACCCGACGGCGGTTCGATTCCGCCCATTGCCAGGATCGTATCTCTTTTGTCCATTTCGTTATATCGCTTTTGCGTGGTGAGAGAGATAATTGGCTGAAAGTTTTGGAGCCTGAGGTTGGTAAGGCACGTGCGTTGCTTGTGCTTGGCACGCCGGCTACCACTCGAGTATCTTTTGTATTTCCTCCCTCGCTTGACAATGCTCTATGCTGGATGACAGATAGACATGAAAGCTGACGACTAGAAGAAATTGTAGGAATTCTCTCTCAGAGCTTCGTGTAACATCACTAGGAAGGATACTTCCTTGCTCTTGCATAGACAGATCATGTCTTTTAACAACACTTGAAAGACTAAACCTTCGCCGGCTCGCTAGCCTATGTCCTACAAACCAACTACATTACGGTCCTGCCGGTTTATTACATATTAGAAAACTTTACCGTACATGTCAGTCATGAGAAGAGGTGTACTCTAGAGGAGATACAAAAAGATGTGATCCAATAGACAAGTAGTTGGCGATAAACGTAAGCCGAACAGACAATTAGAATAAGTAGGAGCCAAGCATACGCTAGAGTCGTAATCTTGTAACATCGGCGGCTACGCGGGGACGGGTGGTAGAAGTCATCTTGATTTGGATTATAATATGTGGTAACAAAGGGTAAATAGAGAGTTAAAGACCAAGTAAGATGTGATAAACAGGAGTAAGTAGTGTGACAAGAAGGACAAAGAGATGTTATAAGAATCTATTAGTTACGGAGGTACCAAGAAGCCTTGTCAAGAAAGAAGTAAACATCATAGTACCTCCTGTGTGTTGGTGTTTCCGTCGGGTGCCGTCTTCCTTTTGTTTCTCGCAGAGTGCTTTTTCGGCCTCGGATGGAAGAACAGGAACATGTGCCGAAGGATTAGTAACTCCTTGGACGACGCTGAAACGTACGTCTGTTGGGTCATCCTTGAAGTCCGTACAGAACTCCACAGCAATCTTGCAGAAATCAATCTTGCCATCAATCGATTGTTGGTTTGTCGATTGCCGAGAAGTAACCACCACGTGGGCCACGCTTTCGAAGTTAGTGGAAAACTCAGTAACGTTGTCCAAGACCAATTTATCGTATATTCGCAGCTTAAACTGGTAAATAAATGGAATTGATCGTGAGAAATTAGATGCCTATACAATGGGTTAGCAAAAATACACCTTTGCTGGACACTCTGTGTTCTCTGAACACTGCTGATCTGTCCATGCCACCCGATCGAGGAAAGGCATGCTGCCTATGGAAAGGCATCTTGTGATGATTTGACGAGGAACAAAAAGTTGATACAATACGAATGAGCGAGAAATGAGTCGACGGCCAACTTTCGAAAATTGATAGAGGACAACTGATTATATTAATGGAAGGAGCGACATGGTGTCATGGTAAGAGCACCAAGGAAGGGACCCATCGCTGACTTCCTAACCATGCGTATCCAGAATTGGAAGGCATACCCCTTTCCTGACACATCGCTTGTCAGTCTTGGGCCCAACACTTGCAAAACATATGGTGCATATATCTACATATCGAAAGGTCGTTATGATTTCGCAAGACGATCGGTAATGTCGACTGGAGTGTTTGCTTCAAAAGAGATTCAGCGCAGCAAAGTTGTTTGCGGCAACAAAAATCATAACAGTGGAAGGAATAGGACCTTGCAGAGACCAGCTCGTCTGTAAAGCATACACCTCGCGAATTTACTCCATCATATCAGCCCAGGACTTCTTCTCCGTGCCAGGAGTGTCATCAATGTCGAGCTGCTCAAGCTTCGTCTTTGTCGGGAAGGCCATGGTCGGTGGCGGAGCGGTATCAAACTTGGGAGCTGAGGCCGAGCCAGACAGATCTGGGAAATCTGTGGGCTTTGGTACAGATTGAGAGGGTTGTCTCTCTTGCTGTGGGCCACGTCCACCTCTACCGGGGCCACCACCACGACCTCCTCGTCCACGGCCTCTGCCTCTGCCCCGATCCTCGCGATACATGTACTCGCGTCCATCAGTGTAGTCTTCTTTGTCGCCGCCAAAGCCCTCACGAGAGCCATCTGGGTTCCGTTGACCAGCGATTCCTCCATGTGCACCACGTCCTCTGCCACCAGCCTGCCGAGGACCTCCGAAGGCATCTGCATCGTCAGGCTTCTCAGCATCCCATTCCCTACCGCCCACAGCCTTGAGTTTGCGTAACCTGTTCTTTTCTCTTTCGCCCATCATTTGTTGTCTGTCTCTTCGTTCTTCTTGTCGACGTTTGGCTGCGACTTCTTCACGCTCGGCAAAGTCGGCGGCATCTGCTTCAGCTCTTGCGTGTGCGGCTGCAAGCTTCTCATTCTTGAGCGATATTCTTGACATCTTCTCGGCCAACTCTTGTTCACTGAGCTTGGGCTTGCGAAGGCCTCCAGTGGCGGTACGGTCACCGCGTACAGAGTTGGTAGCTGGCTTTGAGGGTTCGGCGGTAGCAGCTGACGGTGGTTGTTCTTGCTTGTCAGCTGGGCCATCTTTTGATTGCGGCTCCTTCTTGTTACGGTCTTGGTTGTTACGGCGAGACTCGTTGTTGTTGTTGCGACGAGGTTCATGGGTCTTGCGGTCTGAGTTGGTACGGTCCTGTTGGCTGCGGTCTTGGTCGTTGCGATTCTGTTGGCTGCGGTCTTGGTCGTTGGGATCCTGGTTATTGCGATCCTGATTATTGCGATCCTGGTTATTGCGACCCCTGCCTCTTCCCCTTCCTCGAGCGCCTCCACGTCCACCGCGAGCTGGTGTCGAAGTCGTAGGTGTTGGTGTTGACTTTGCAGGGGCTGTTGCTGATTCTGACACCACCTCAGTAGTCACAGTTGGTACTTCTGCCTCTGGTTGGTTGCTTGGTTCTTCTTGCTTCTCTGGTTCGGTGGTATGATGGACCTCTTGATTCACGGGTTGTATTTCATGGCTGAACAGATCATCTCCACGTGTCTGCATTGACTGGTCGTACTGGATATCGTCAAACAGATCATCTTGCTGTGCTCCTGTCTGTGCAAACTCGTCCATGTTGTTATCTGTATATAGTTCTGTGAACTGTTGTCAATGACTGGCAACAGGAGAGGTCATTGAAGCTTCCAAGTTCAAAGTGTCCAAACCTCGGGACGTCATTTGTCCGAGCTCGTTTCACGTTTCTCCACGCTTTGGCTTTGTATCATCAACTTTCTTTCCGTTTCACCAACCATTTCGCAGTTCACACCATGGACGCGCCCGATCGCAAGAGACTAAAGTCGACGTACAAGGCGGCACAGGATCTCCCGCTGCTGCCGTCGGGCTGGACCGAACACACGGCTCCAACAGGTACCTTTTTCATGTGAAGGTTGCCAGCTCACGACACCCACTGACGCGCTTTAGGCCACAAATACTACTACAACACGGCGACAAAAGCCTCAACATATACACGACCAGCCGCCGCTCCTGCAGTCCCTACTCCGCCTCAAGCCCAGCCCGCCTATTCTCCTCCGCCGGCTACCTTCCCTCCAGCTCAGTACAACCAAACCCCTGCTGCCCAATACAACCCAAACCCTGCCGCTCAATATGGCCAATCCGCCGCTGCATACAATCCATACCCATCAAATGCTCAGTATAATCCATATCCACCATATGGCCAGCCTGCAATCAACTCTGCTGCTCCCTCTCACGAGCCACGACGTCGACCACAGCCCCAAGATCGCCCAAAGCGCAAAGAAGTCATTCCTGATTGCAAGCCATGGGTCGTTGTCTATACCAAGCTTGGACGACGCTTCGTCCACAACCCCGAGACCAACGAGAGTTTCTGGAAGTTTCCAGACGACGTCATGAAGGCCGTTGTTGAATTCGATCGCTTAAAACTGGATGACAAGCTCAAGAATCCGGACGAGGCCAGTGGTGCCAACAAGGCCCCTGTAACAGAACGCGCTCCTAGGCAAGAACCAGCAAAGGCGCCTGAGAAACCGTCTGAGAAGCCTGAGGACAAGGCCAAATCGCAAGAACCGGACAAGCCACAAGAAGATGCCGCTGGATCCGACTCGGAGTACGAGGAAATCGAAGTTACAGATGACGAGGACGAGGAGGGCGGTGCGCCGCGACAAGAGGAAGACGGCGCAGAAGCCGAAGATGGACCTCTCGAATTCGATGAGGACGATATTGCCTATCAGCTGGCTGCGATGGAAGACTCGTACGGCCTCGATCGTGGCGAGTTTGGAGGTGGTGGTGAAGACGAATATGAAGAGGGCATGGAAGGCATCCCCCTGACCGACGAGGACGGCGCAGCATTATTTTGCGACATGCTCGAGGACCAACACATCTCGCCCTACATACCTTGGGAAACTCTCATCTCCGACGGCCGCATCATAGACGATAGCAGGTACACTGCTCTACCAACCACAAAGCGCAGGAAAGAAGTTTGGGGCGACTGGACTCGTACCAAGATCGTACAAATCCGCGAACAAAAGGCCAAACAGGAGAAACTGGACCCACGCATTCCCTACTTGTCTCTACTGTCTGAAAAGGCAACGCCAAAGCTCTACTGGCCAGAGTTCCGCAGGAAATATAAGAAAGAAGATGCTATGCGCGATGCAAAGCTCGGTGACAAAGAGAGGGAGAAGTTATACCGCGAACACATTGCTCGTCTGAAGCTTTCGTCCTCACAGCTGAAGTCGGATTTGGTTGCTCTTCTGAAGTCTCTACCCCTCAAACACCTGAACAGAGACACCAGACTCGAGAATCTACCCAAGGATCTTTTGATTGATATTCGATTCATCTCTCTACCTCCCAAAGCTCGAGATGATCTACTGGAAGCCCACATCTCTACTTTGGCACCCGCGCCGGATGAGGAGGAAGCAGCAACCGAGGAGGAGAGAGCAGAGCAAGACAAACGAACCAAGGAGAGGAGACGAAGGGAACAGGCTCTGAGGGAGAGAGAACAGAAAGTTGAAGAAGAGAAGCGAAAGAGAGAGAGGGATTTGGCCTTTGGACGTGGTAGATTAGGTGAGACTGAGAGGGAGTTGGAGATGGCCATGAAGGTCGGGAGAAGCGGGTTAAGAGCGCAGATTGACGAGGCCAAAGAGGTCGAGGAGTAGATCGAGCATCCAATAGTCTTGATGACCTCTGGAATGACCAGTTAGCATCGACATGTGTATGTCACATCAAGAGATTACGAAAGCTTGTGGTGAAATTGAGGTAGTTCTTTGTGTTTCTTTCAGATATGGCAAAGTCAGATGCTGGACGTACGACCCGGACTCTAATAATTTATTCCTCTCGACACGGCCCTACACCATGATAACCACTTGATATCACATAAAAGCAGTCACAAAGACTACTTGTATGTTTGTCCATGTACCGTGGAGTGCTTAGTTGTGCCCTGTGTGTCGATGTATGAAATTGGACATTGATCTTTTTTTCACTACTATCCCGCACACAAACACAATAGGTATGCACGGGACTTCACCGCGACCACTACCACCACCTCAAAAGATTGTAAAAAGGCCGATTGATCCAAGGGTACAGATACAGCCTTCAATGTTTTCATTCCAGAAACAGGTTCATAGATTTGATGTTTGTCTTGAGTGTTTCACACCGTCTCGTGTTTCTCCACAGAATCATACAATATATAGTGAGCTGAAGCAATTTTTCACATCAAGCCTCGATAGTATAACGGCTAGTACGAAGGTCTCATATCGGTCATCAATATGACCAAGCATGGCTTGGGTAATCCTTAGATGGGAGTTCGATTCTCCCTCGAGGCATTTTTTGTTTTCCTGTGGGCTTGTCTTGTATGTGCAGCAAACTTTTTCTGCTCGCTCGGTGGAAGCAAGAAAAAGTGGGGCGGAGGTGTGCATGAAATTGATCTGTGCCTATCGTATAAAGTTATGCAGAGGGAACTTGGCTGGAGAATGCGGACTTCATGTGTTGCCTGCATTTGCCCAAGAACTACCGTCACTTCCATGGCGGCACGGAGAGCATTAAACACATGCAAAACTAGCTCCAGTGGTTCCGTTGACCTTATGCCAGCACTAGCCTCGACAGCTATGCCTTCTCTAGCATCTGGCTAAACGACGACAACTTCTGTCTTTGACGACATTGCCTTGGACAGCACTGCTCTCGACAAATCTCCTTGATATCTCTTCTTTCACAGCTATCTTTCCTATCACCAACAACAGCAACTAGAAGAACAAACATCCACTGGATCATCTCAAAGCCGCCATCTTTTGCATTGACAAGCTTCACCGGTGGGACCAAACCAATCTTCTACGTCTCTTGCTTCTCTTCAAATTCGCAAATAGCTGTAGTACACACAACAAGTCAGGTCCGCTCACCGGCAAGTTCAATCAGTCGAAGTGTTTTGCCAAATCACAAACTGTGGCTAGCTTGGAGTGGCTAACGAAAAACATGATGCTGTCCAATGGGCTTCATGTGCTTGTCAATCAATGAAGAAATCCATCGTAGTAAAAGAGTTACCAAGTAAAGATAGTAAGCTCAGAAACCAATGGCATGTAACATGATGACCCATCGAGTCCATCCACAAGTAGGTTTTAGCAGCACCTTCCATGCTAATATGGCTTTGTTTCACTTTGTTGGGGAGAATTTGCACCTTCCTTCACACAACACTGTTGCGTCGTCCTGCGCACTTTCCTCCTCACCACTTCGCATCAGGCAAACGCGTGCCTTGAGCATTCGCTTCTTCAATCTCAAACTGCACACCTCTTCATCACAACCTGACCAACAATTTAACGCAAACATCACACAGCTTTGCGTGACATCAATCGTCAACGCGCATCTTCACCATCATGACCAGCATCACCAAGCTCCCGAAAGAGATCTGGCTTGGGGTCTTCTCACATCTCGACTACACTGTGCTCAAGACTTGCATGCGCGTCAACAAGGAGTTCAAGTCGTTCACCGAGTTCCCCGCTTGCCAGAAGGAGATGTTCCGTTCCAAGGCAGTCATCCAAGAGGGAGGCACCATCGATCTAGACAATCTTCGTCTACATCCAGCATTCGACTACATGTCGTACTTTTGCACTGGAGAGCTTGCAGATGTGGAGTTCCACAACAGCGACTACACCAACACAACTGTCCTTACTAAGACTTGTGCTGCTGAGGAACATGCTACCGACCCTCCTGTCGCATACATCCGCATCCAGATCCACTCGTGGAAGCCTATGCAAATCAAGAACAAGACGGGCGTTACGGTCTATCAGGTCATGAGGTCTCTCTGCCGCTTCTTCTCCCAGGCCGACTACCGTGACAGACTGGGCGATCACTTTGTTTGGAATGGCTGGGATTTCAGACACCTCGACGACGAAGGCCGTCTCTTCCTCCCGAAGTTCATGTTCGATTCCTGATCGGTGAGTCTACATTACCTTGAGATGGTTGCTACAAAGGATACTGATTTATGGAGAGTATCGTTTGTCCTCTTCTCATATTGGGAGGGCTTAACGTGGAAACCTTCATGTCCACGTCAACATACAAAACATCATCCATCATGACAGCAAAACTTACGACGGTTGTGATACGACATCCTCAATTCCATACAAGCATGAGTATGTTCTTACTGCTACACTTGCTCGCAAATATCTGTATAACAACAATGAGCTCAAATCGATTTCGATATTGCTTTCGACACCAATCCCACGACCTGACGAAGACCGCTAAGATCCTACCACCTGTTCGTAGTGTGAGGTAACAGAGGGCAAAACTGTCATGATTAGCGTTGTATTGCAATCATGGAGGTACTCTGGTCGCTCCGATGCCTCGAAGGCAACCTCAATTAGCTATTCTGACCAGACAAAATCGATATTCAAACCTTCAATTCACCACGTCAATGAATTCTCTAGACTCAAGTCCGCATGTCACGCACTCTGGATCATCTCAAGCTGACCCAAGAGATAGGAAAGCAGATCTCGCGCACCTGCTTCCGCCAGCGGGCAACGGCATCTTGGTCCTGGGCGAGCACCATCTGATCCTACAGTCCAGACGCTCAACAGACAAACCTAATCTGAGTTGCCTTTTATCCTTGGTACTGTTGGCCAAGACGTAAATTCATCTTTGGCACCTGCGAACGCGAGCAATGAACGCAAAACGAGGGTTCGACGATGTGCTTGTCGAAGACTAATACCGTTCGTCATCAACAGAATCGCCTCCACCATCATCTTGCATACGGAGGTCCTCCTTTTCAACATGCCGCCTCGGCTTGCCTCTCTTTCTTGCGTCTGATGACCTTCTCGAAGATCGACAAGATACATGGAAGAAGTCAAAATCATGGCCGAGGAACCCCTCACGCAAACGAGCAAAAGCATGGAAAAAAGAAATCATGCATGATGCGGACATGGTATGCGGCTCCGGTATCTAAGGGAATGTGGTCACGCTACCACAGGCAAGTAGATCGTCATCCCAGCACTGAATCGATCTCTGCAGACACAGACTGGGTTCACCCCCAGCTGAAGAAGCATGGTTTGCAACCCTCCCGAGGCAGGCTGTTCTCTCTCTCCAGATCACCCCATCTCCACGGGGTGAGTTAGATGGGCAGGATAGGCGGTGGGAGAAAAGAAGCGACCACGGTCCACGGCGGCCTCCCCATTGCCCAATCGGCCCGCTTTTGTCTTTGTCGAGGGGTAGCGCTATACCAAGTGGACCCTCCCCATACCCAGTTCCAACTCCCCCGTCGTTTTGCGCGAAACATTATTGACGGTGGGGAAATTATTTGACGCAAAACTTGGAGTCAACCCGGGCCTCAACTTATCGATTTCTGGGAAACATCAAAAGCTATGAGAAGCCTCAACTGTGATTGCCGGAGTCTCTGCACCCTAGGCATGCGGATAGCCAGCCACACTTACAACCACCATGACAATGAGGCAAGTTTTGGCACGATGAGTTAAGGTCAACGGAAAGTTGGCTTCGAAAAGATCGAGAAGACTTCCCCTTGGGGAACCCCCCGACAACCGTGTCTAGCCGTGATATGATCTTCGGCCCGACTACCTCATCGGTCTTCTCCTAGCGCGACATCTCCACGAAACCCCACGAAACCTGGCGAGATTAGCCGCCTACTTAGCGTGATCCAGACCGCTTAACTTTCCTAGACGCGCCGCTGTGAACCTTGCTCATACTTGATGAGCAGTCGAGTCGATGGGTAAGACCGCCCAGAGGTTGAGACAATCCAGCATCGCCAAGGTCAAGAAACAGACAAGACATTCACTGCGAAGTCAAGCATATCGAACATGAGAACAATGCTTGTACCATTGGTCTCGAACGCATCGAGCCGCAACATACCGTTCCAGCTCTCGACCCACGAGATACTACCAAATCCTTCGGAGGGTGCCACTCACCGTGCGTGCCGTTACCAGACTTTTACGCTGTTCATGCATCAGCACGACAATGGGCGTTTATGGCACCCCCTTGACTCTGACTAGCAGCCACAAGTTGGAAAAAAAAACCTGTGAGATGATGTTGACAGCCGCAACGTTATGCAATTTCAGCTAATTGCCGGAGCTATGCAGTCAGATTGATGTGGCGTAATCCGAGCTGTTCTGCAGGCCGATAGGATTTCTCACCGAGGGGAGTCCTGCATGCATACCGAGTCCGATGCACGAGAAATCTTGAGCACTGAGCGGTATGTTCATGCACGAGCAACTGTTCCCCCAGAGAGCTACGGCCAACTGGTAAGCGGTAAGCAAGACATCTTGCCAGTTTACGCTTCACTACTCGTGCCAGATTTCATGAATCGTTGGTCGGATCGGCGAGCGATTGTTGGCCAGCCTGCCCATCCCCCACGGATCCCCAGCTCTTCAGGACTGAAGAAGGACCGATTGTCGTCTGGAGACCATCTGGAGTCCTGCAAACCCCAGCAAATCCCCAGGCGAACTCGTGCTTCGGACCGAATACTCATGTCTAGCGCATGCCGGCTGCTGGCCGTTGGCCCGTTTGAACGCTAAACTTCGTCGTTGCATGGTCTATGCATGGGACTAGACGGTACGTGCTTGTCCAGATCTGGAGTCCCCATGGGTTTGTAGAATGTAGCAACATAGAGAGGCAAGCAGTATAAGTACCAGCTCTTCCTCCTGTCAAACAACAATCATCATCCAGCATCAATCAGCAGATCCAAGTCTCTCATTCAGACTCTTCAGTCTTTCTACCATCGTTCATTCTTTTGAATAAAACACCTTCATTACCAAGGATCTAGCTCATTGCTTCTGCACCCACCAATCCTTTCACCACTACTACTACATCAACAATCGTAGCAATGGCTGGCGGCGGTATTCCCATCGCTACTACCACCATCGCTGGTGGCTTCCTCACTGGAAAGAAGCTCATCTTCCCCATCGCCCTCATCACCTCGCTCTTCTTCCTCTGGGGTTTCTCTTACGGTCTTCTCGATGTCTTGAACAAGCACTTCCAGAATGTCCTCGGTATTACGAAGCTTGAGTCCACCGGTCTCCAGGTCATGTACTTCGGTGGTGGTTACCTCATCTTCTCCCCCATTGCCGCTGAGGTCCTCAAGCGTTTCGGTTACAAGGTCTGCATTCTGATGGGTCTTTCTCTCTACTCCATCGGTGCTATCATGTTCTGGCCTACTGCCCACTTCTCTTCTAAGGCCAACGCCTCTGCATCCTTCGGTGGTTTCTGCGCTTGCACCTTGGTCATTGCCTGCGGTCTTGCTACCCTCGAGACTGCTGCCAACTCCTACGCCGTTGTCATTGGTGACCCCAAGACTGCTTCTCCTCGTCTCCAATTCTGCCAGGCCTGGAACGGTGTTGCTTCCTTCATTGGTCCCCTCATCGCCTCCAAGGCTTTCTTCTCCGGCAAGAACGCCAACAACCTCACCAACGTCCAGTTCGTCTACCTCGGTGTTGCCTGCCTCGGTGTCGCTGTTGCCATCCTGTTCGTCTTCGCCAAGCTCCCTGAGGTTGCTGAGGAGGCCAGACGCAACAACTCCCTTGTCGAGCCCGAGCACGATCTTGAGGGCCGTGAGATTGGTCAGGGCAGCATCTGGAAGGAGTACAACATGCTCTTCGGTTTCGTTGCTCAGTTCTGCTACGTCGGCGCCCAGGTCACCATCGGTGCCTTCTTCATCAACTACGCTGTCGACAACGCTGGCTGGACCGAGGCCTCTGCTTCCAACCTCCTCTCCTACGCTCTGATTACTTTCACCGTCGGTCGTTTCATCGCCACCGCCATGGCCACCGTCCTGTCTTCCAGCTTCATCATGGTCGTCTACAGCATTGCCACCATTGCTCTTAACGCCTACGTCTGCGCTGGTAAGGGCAAGGGTTCCATCGGTGCCGTCATGGCAATCTACTTCTTCATGGCCCCAATGTACCCAACCATCTTCACCATGGGAACTGCCAACCTTGGTGTCCACACCCGTCGCGGTGCCGGTATCCTTGTCATGGGTGTCGCCGGTGGTGCCGTCTTCTCTCCCATCCAGGGTGCCATTGCCGATGCTGCCAACACCCGCATCTCCTTCGTCACTCCCCTCGTCGGTTTCCTCGTTGTCCTCGGATACGTCGCTTTCCACTGGAAGCAGGAGGGCTTCGCTCTCCTCCGCAAGAAGGTCGATGACGAGATTGTTGCCGCCGCTGGTGTCGAGGGTGGTGCCGTCATCACCAAGCGCTCCATGTCCATCACCGAGCAGCAGTACGTTGTTGGTGAGATCAAGAACTAAGAATGTGTTCTGGTTTTTGGATCTCCATCTCTTGTAAATATTTTGTCACGAGTTTCTATTGTTTATTTTTGGGTCTTATCTGCGGTAGAACAGAACAGCGAAGGCGCTTTTCGAGGTGATTGTATTGGGGATTACGATGATGTCTATACACTACTACAGGCTATGATGCTTCTTTGAGAAAAAATTTCACTCCTTCTTCGAACAAATAATTGTCTTTGCCTTTTTTCTTCTGTGATGTTTTCTTCTGCTTTTCTTATTGGTGAACATTGGTTAATTGGTCGTTCTTTACTATGAGATTCTTGAGCACCTTTATTTATAAGCAACAGCAAATCGAGACGACTATACAAAATTGATCTAGACTTAGGTCAAGAACAGGATGGCAAGAAAGAACAATACATCTGAAACCCTAGTTGAGTTACAAAGAAAGAAAATATTAGCAAAAGTCATGCAAGCCACTAAGAATACAAGAGTGTAAGGTTAAACAGTTCATAGCTAGCCAGACCATCGTGGCATTACTACAATACAGAAAGATATCTATGAAGATATAGACTTATAACTAAAGTAGTTCAAGACCTTAGCAGCAATGCAAAAGAATGTGCACAACTTTGAGTTCTAGATAGTGGCGGGATTCTCGTTCGCGAGATTACAATCCAAAGACAATGTAAGGAGAATGGAAAAGCAAATTCAATATGAGTTTTTCTTATAACAACTCGAATTGGATCGAGCAGGAACACAGTCTGACGTCTTTGAATAGACACACTTTCTAATCTCGACATGAAGAATCTACTTCTCCTTGGGTCTGCCAGTCATGTAGTTCGTGTTGAACGACTTGTGACGTGTCGAGCGACGAGGTCCTGGGATCTCTTCGGTGGATTTGGTCTCAACTTCGTTACTTACAATATCTTCGCTGTCGTCGCCAATCTCATCTCTAGCTGAAGGTCTCTCGACTACTAGGTAATCATCTACATTGCTGCGTTAGTAAATCATTCTCTGTCTCCGAGGTGTCAACTCACCATTAACTTTTCCGTATAGAATCTTTTCACCCTTCTTTAACTTGAGTTTTCTGTCCTTGACTCTCTTTTCAAGGTCCTCTAATATCTTCATGTCACGCTCTGCACGGCGGAGTGCCTCGTTCGCCTGCCATAGCAAGTCCTCAACAGCCGCCTTTGATTCTTCGGTCTTGCCAGGACCATATATCTCTCGGCCAATCTCGGCAACGCGTATAGCTTGCTTTGCGTGGAAGAGATAGTCAGTCTTGCCACTGGCAAGGACAATGTGTGCGTGAACGCGAAAGAGCAAGGGAAGTCTTACGTGCTCGAGGAGCATGTGGGCAATGTCAGATGCCTCTTTGGCACTTTTGGAGATGTTCTTGTAGGCGAGCTCCATCATCTGATCGTGGAAATTGGCCATGGCTTTCTCGTTCTGCAAATTCATTGTTGCTGTGAGGCGATGATTATGCTGGTGCTTTTGTTCTGTTGAGTCGATTGCGCCGTGCTTGTTTCAAAGGAAGAAAAGTGTTGACGTGGAATGGGTTTGATTCACTTGCGGAAAATGATTGAAACATGATGAGGAAGGCGCACTGAGGATAGTCTTGGTCATCCGCGAGTTTTGGGACTTGAGATCGAAGCGAATCTGGAGAGATGGAGCACCTCAATGGAGCACATTGACGAGGGTAACCAGCGAAAAGTTTCGTTCTGAAGATCGACAAGGCGGCATTCACGTACAAAAGGCCCAGGAATAGCGTGTCGTTTCTCAAAAGTCATTCAATTTCTCGTATACAAAGATTTGTAAGAAATGAATGGCATGTGCATGGTCGGTAGTATAGCTCCTTCTCTAGAATCATATGCTTTCCACTACCTCTTTCTCATCTTTCAATACCCCTTTTCCATTGTGCAACTCTCTTTTCCAATCTGGTCTTTTCTCTTTGTTTGTCCAGACTTGCCAACCAGGTCTCAAACAAGATGACCAGTATTCACGTATCCGCCAGCAGCTGTAGCGTATGATTCCGAGCCTTGATCACCAACGCTTTGGTCGAGCGCTCGTGTTCAACGATCGTATCATCAGGCAGATGGGCAGACGTCTGGCGAACAGATTCATGTGGTTCATGTGGTTGATGAAAAACAACTGAACCGGTTTGTTATACCTCTCTTAGTCCTTGGATCTTCTGCAGAGAACTAATAGAACATATCCATACCTTTGTTGCGTTTGAAAAACGAGAAACTTTGATGGATCCTTCCACTTTTGCTTCTGTCTTGGCTACCTAGAACTCTCGACGAGAAGGTACGGCTGCATTGTTATGTTATAGCGGACTCTTGCTGGCTTACTTGCTGTCTCTGAACCATATCGTCTCGAGGGATATGATTCATCTATAGCATGTTGCCTCGAACTGAATGTACGTCTTTGCTCCTTTGATCAAGTGTTTCTTCGTCTGACCAGAACTTCACATTTGATTGAGAGTTACAAGAACAGACAAGAAATTGAACTCAAGGATGAAGATCGCAAAGATATCGTTGGAAAATCGTAAAAGGTCGTTTAATTTGCTTTGGAAGTGATCAATCGTAGCGTGGCCTTTNTTCGTCTCGTCCACCACGATCGTCGTCTCTTCTTCGTCGCTCGCCCACGACAGAAGCATTTGCTCCGGTGGCTCCTTCTCTATCCCGATATCTGTCTCCTCCATAACCGGGACCGCCTCTTTTGTCTTCGTCTGCGCCCCATCGTCCGGTATCTTCTGCCTTCAAGTCCTTGTATTTCGTCCTTCCTTTTCTGCCCAGTTTGGTCATATCGCGGATCTGCATGTATTGTGGCAAGATCTCGCGGTTGCCGCTGTCATCTTGGAATTTGGCACCCATGATATCGCGTTTGGAGATTTCCTGCAACTGCTCGTCGTCTTGGAAAAAGGCACCCTTGTGGTGATATTTTTGCATAAATCCTGCTTGGCCTCTTCCTTCTTTTTCTTCCTTTTGAGCGGCGATGTGTGCAGCGTCTTCGGCTTCTCGTTGCTCGGCCGTGAGATTGCGACGACGTTCGATTTCTTCGCGTTCCTTTTCGGCGGCTTCGATGGCTTCGCGGTCGCGCTTTACACGGCGCAGTTCGCGGAGTTTCCAGGCTGCGAGCTCGGCTTCGGGGTCGAGGTTGTCGGTGTCGTCGACGTCTTCGAGGGCGTCTGGGTCTTCGTCATCCCAGGCTCTGCGACCTGCTGCGCGTGCTTGTGCGTCCTTTTCTATTTGGGCTTGGAGGAGGGCATCGGCTTTCTCTTTGCGCTTGCGTTCTTCTTCTGCTGCTATTTCTTCCTCATTTTGCTGCGGTGCGGCGACGGTCTTGCGTTGTGCTTTTGAGACAAAGGTCGGCGCAATAAATTTGCGGGTCGGTGCTTCATCTTCTGATTCTGAGGCTTCCTCGTCTTGGTCTGACTCGGAGTCTTCCTCACTGCCAGAGTCTTCGCTCTCGGAAGCCGTCTCGAAGCCTTCTTGAGCCTTTTGTGCTAGCTCTGCTTCGCGGGCGCGCAAGGCCTGAGCTTCCTGCCTCCGTCGCTCGAGATCGGCTTTACTGATGTTCGAATTGAATTTGGGAAACGAGATTGCTTTCGGCGGTGCGGTCGTCGTTGGTTTGGATTGTTGTTGCTGCTGCTCGGTCTCTGATTCGGAGCCAGATTCTTCCTCTTCTGATGATGATTCGTCGGCGCCGACGGCTTTTCCTGGACGGTAGCGCAGAGGCGCCAGGGGGTTTGCTGTCATGCGTTTTGGCGGCATTGTGTGGTTGTTGAGTTGTTGTGATGTTTGGAGAAATAAAAGTTGAAAGTCATTGACATGGAGCAAAAGTGGTTGTGACGATGAACGGGCATGACGCGCCGCGTCCGAGCAGCCGAAAGAGCTACTCAGTATTCTACCCACCACTGTCATGCCGCTCTCTTGTTCACAAGATAACACTCGATCTTCTTGGATGTTTTACAATGAGTACTCTTATCCCTAGTCAACAACTTCATGAACCCACTCTCGCAGACTATGCGTCAATTGCGCTTCCACTCCATGCTCTCTCCAAAAGTGACTTGCACCCTCGACCTTCTTCCATCTAAAGCTCGACTGCCCATCTGGTCCAGCAGCCTGTAATGAGGTTTCCTTCATCTTCTTGCACCATGAATCGAGCTTATGAGAAGAAGTGAAAACATCCTTGGTGCCAAAGATTACCAACGTAGGATGCCGCACCAAGTTGTGCGTAGTGAAATCAGCTTGTCGCCAGAATATGAAACTTGATGTCGAGAGGGAGAGAAAAGTNNTAGACAAGGGCGGCAGTAGAGGCGAGATTAGAAGATAGTGTGTCAAGACATGTGGTAGGCCCTCCACTGTTAGCGCATCTTCTGCCGAAATGCCATCTGCTGAGGAATATGATGAAGGTGTTGATGTCGAAGAAGCTGACTTTGTGCGAGGAAGATGCATGGCATGCTTGATTCGTGCCGGTAAGTCCTTGCCCTTGTGGACGAGATCGATGCTGTGGTGGTCTGTAGGGGAAGGGCTATCGCTACCTCCGTAAACAATGGAGTGCTGAGAACTTGACTGACGCTTATGCTGTCTTCGTGATGGTGTGTCCGAGACTCTACCTCGATTGTCCATCTGATTAGAAAGTGATGTATTCGTTTGCAAAGCCATTTCCCTGGCCCGTAGTAGGATCTCAGACACCCAGGTCGATGATTGTGTTTTGTGGAACATGGCTAAGATTTCTGCTGTTGGAGGGAGATGCATGACGATCAACGAGCCATAGGAGTATCCACCCAGGACTAGACTGATATGTTTGGAAGGTGTGCTTGATATACCATCACCAGGGAGTTGCGCAGGGCTCGTATCATTGGTCCCTGGCGTTTGGAGTTGATTGACATAGAAGAGCATATGTCCAGCTACCGAGATATAGTCATCCCGCTCAGCTTTACCAGTCCAGCTGGTACTACCTTGAGAGTTTGCGGCACCACTGTTCGCCATTCAGTACAGATCGTAATGTACAAGGTCCAAAGATAAACCGTACCGAAAATTGAATGTTCCAACGACGAAGTCTAGATCGAGTAATAGGTCCACCACTGTTGTCAAGACAGCATCGTCCATCGAGCCTCCTAAGGGCGCATAAGGATGTGCGATAAGAGCAGCTTTCCTGGTTCTTTGCTGTGGTGATTGTGCATCCTGAAGTGAGGCAGGGTGGTATAGCCGGCAGTCGAGAGGAGTGCCGTCAGACACCGATGGGATGGTGAAAGAATAAACCGGCGTGCTATCTGTCATCGTGGTGTAACTTTCATGATTGAGGCAACGATAAATATTGGAAATACAATATCTGCATCATGTGCTCGTGAAGTCAGGAGTGTCGTCGATGCCGCGGAGGAAAGCTGACGACCTCGGCCGTATTCCTTTGACAATGACTAGCAAATGTCCCAATCAGCGATCCCGATCACAGAGCAAACGGTCAGAGCGGGTTCAAAGACATAAGTGTTCGAGAAAGGCTACATTCAGAGGGAGCATAGAGTATAGAAACTTCGAGTATACTATTCACCAAGAACTGTGCTACAATCATAAAGTCATATCAAGTGTGCCCTAAAACCACTCATTGCAACGATCTAACGGGGTATCATGCGACTACTCAGTATCCGTGTCCTGATGCGAAATCAACAGCTCTGGGTCAGGTCCGTCATCTTCTGTATCAGTGTCTGAAATGCTCGGTATGGGACGCTTTGCTGCAAAGGCCTTGTCCAAATCGCGGATAGCCTCACCGTCATCGTGCTTGCTGCCTCTAGGTGTCTGCACCCCCTCAAGCTGTCCAGAACTGCCAGAGATTCCTCTTGTTTCTTCAAGGCTTGTCTCATCAACCGCAGCAGCAAGAGCAGCTTCGAGAATATGTTTTCCTTTCAAGAATGCTTCGAGTTCGGCGCCGATGGCCGCAACCAAGAGCTTCCAACTACGGGTTTCTGCGAGCTTGTGCTTGTTTTCGAGCTCCGTAGTAGTCTGCTCGAGCATAGAGAGTAGCTCTTTAGTTTCTGCAGGAGAGTCGAGCTGTGATTGGGACTCTTTGCTCATGCGCGACGTGGCCTTTGCGAGCGTCCGCTCGAAAGTGGAAACTTGCTTGACGGTATCTTTCCAGACCACGGCACCCTCTTCAAGCGCGTCTCGTTCAGCATCGCAAGTGCCACGTCTCTCAATTAACGAATCTCGCTCTTGACCGAAGGCATCCTTTGCAGATTTCAGGGTTCGATCTTGGGATGGTAAGCGCCAGAAGCGGTCCATGTCCAGCACGTTGATGACGGCAGTCCAGTGATTTGCAGAACCATCTTGAAGAAAGGTTTGGATAGAGTCCTCGACCATACCTAGGCTGTTGGTGTAAGATGCAAGACGTGCGTCGACAGTGTTCTCAATCTCTTGGGCTTCTGCTCTCAGTTTATGTTGATCTCTTTTCAAGCGAGCCAGTCTTTCCTCAAGCTCATTGATCTCGACTTGCATGTCGTCTGCTTGCTTGTGCAGGCCGAGAGCGCGGTTGTGATCGTCACCAGACTGTATTTGCGAGGCGCGAGACTGCAAGGCATCGCGCTTCTTTTGCCATGTATCGATCTGATTGACGGCAGATGCGAAGTGATCGAGACTGGGAGCCAGGTACTGCGATTCCTGAGACTTGAGTTGTGCCAGACGTCGCATCGTGGCATACAAGCCGACCCTAGCTTGACGGAGACCAACTTTTTCCGTTTTCAAAGACGACTGAGGCCTAGGCTTCGAATAAAGAGCACTGGCGGTTGGAGTGCTCGAACCGGTCGAGAGAGCATCGTCTTCGGCAGCAGAGGTTGATGATGGATCAAGACCAGCGAGCAGAGCATCGGCCTGTGCATCGAGGAGAAGTTGTAATTGTGCTTCAAGCTCGCGTTGTTTCCGTCGGAACATCAGGAGGGTGTCGTCAGTCTGCACAGAGGGACTGGGATGCGAGTGGGCAGTTGTGGGAACATAGATGCTGTTCACGATGGGTTGGGGTACGGCAGAAGAGGCCATCGGAGAAGGTGTACGCCAACGAGGGTTCTTGGAACGGCGGCGACCGTCAGGCGACAGGGATGAGGGTGAGTAGCGAGGAAGCGCACTAGAAAGCCATGATGAACTGTGATGATTTAGTCCACCTATCTGGTAGAGGCCAATATGTCAGAAGCAGTCTTACCTGTCCATGTCTGTAATGCATGTGATGGCGGGTCAAAGATCACATAGACGTAGTGGAATGGCGAGCGATAAGAGCAAGAAACCTACTGTTGTCGTGTCGGGGGTCAGATTGGACGACTATCATGTGAACACATGGATGGCCTGCAAACAGAGCAAACTCGCTGTTTAGCCTGCGACAATCGACGTGCTTCTGACACGCTACGAGCTTGTGCCTTGCGAGGCTGGAGGTCACTAGCACACATTCTTCAAGACAGGCTCGAACGAAAAGCGCCTGCCTGATTGGACAGACGGCAGGTGACAGGAACAGTGAAGGGGGAAGAGTGAACAAAGAAAGAGCTGCCCGCTGTTCGGTGACCGAGCGGGAAGAGCCGCGTTGGAGCATCGCCATTGCACGTTTCTGGACCATCACGCAGCGTCAGCGACACGACAATCTTGTCCCGACACCAACTTTCCTCCTACAACAATCACTCATCGCCTCGACTTGAACGCCATTATACAACCCCACTGGCCAGCTCTCACTTTCGTTATTTCTACTCGACAACCGTTTGAACATCGACCTCTTCTCTAGCGTCGCAGCGTCGCTCTTTCCACGCAGCATACACAACAATGTCCTTCCTCAACCAAGACTTTGGCGACGACTCTGGCGAGGAGGATGATTTCAACCCCGCCCCTGCCGTCGCTTCGGACGACGAAGGCGACAACAACGACCAGGGACAAGACAATCAGGATGACGATGATCATGTCCAACCCGGCCCTCGCCGTTCATCTGCCCAAGAAGAAGACGAAGAGAACGACGATGCTGCCCCGAGCAGGAGTCGCGCAAATGTTGTTGACGATGATGAGGACGACGAGGAAGATGAAGACGACGACGAAGAGGACGAGGAAGACGAAGACATCGTGCGTCCCTTGGAAAAGCATCATATTTCTACTGCTAACTCTTGCCTGTAGGGCCGACAACGCAAACGCCGCCGCAGAGGTCCCCGTAACCAATTCCTTGATGAGGAAGCTGAAGTCGACGACGAAGACGAGGAGGAGCCTGATGAGGACGATGAAGTTGTTGGCGAGGAGATGCATCCCGACGACTTGCTCGAGCTTCCCGCAGGTGCCGAACGTGATGACCGCAAGCATCGCGAGCTCGACAGACAACGCGATCTGGCTGCTAGCATGGATGCCGAGAAACAAGCACAAGCCTTGAAAGAGCGCTACGGAAGAAACAGAGCCGCCAACGTCGATTCAGCCGTCGTGCCCCAGCGCCTACTGCTTCCCAGTGTCGACGACCCGCACATCTGGCGCCTCAAGTGCAAGCCTGGCAAGGAGCGAGAAGTCGTCTTTGCCATCATGAAGCGTATCGAGGATCGCGCAGGAACAAGGGAGCCGTTGCTTTTGATCTCAGCATTCGAAAGAGGTGGTGTCATGTCTGGAAATCTCTACTGCGAAGCCAGAGTTGTCGAGGATGTCACAACTGCTCTCGAGGGGCTCCAAAACGTCTACATGGGCACCAAGCCTATGATGGTCCCCATTACTGAAATGCCAGATCTACTCCGTACCCGCAAGAGCAAATCTCTCGAGCCTGGCATGTACGTCCGCGTCAAACGCGGCAAGTACGCAAGCGATCTGGCCCAGATTGATGAGGTCGAATCGAATGGTACAGAGGTCACACTTCGACTCATCCCCCGCCTGGACTATGGTTTGAACGACGATGTCAACGCAGCTGCCGATAACAAGCGCAAGCGCTTTGGCTTTGGCGCGAATACTGGCCCTCGCCCTCCCCAGCGTCTGTTCAGCGAGAACGAGGCAAGAAAGCGTCACGGCCGTTACCTGACAAAGGGCACTGGCTTCACCGCAAACACCTGGACCTACATGAACGATACCTATGTTGACGGCTTCCTCATCAAGGATTACAAGGCCAACCACCTGCAGTCCGAGGACGTCAACCCTACCCTGGAGGAGGTTACCAAGTTCGCCGCTGATGCTGAGGACGGAACCGAGAACTTGGATCTCTCTGCTCTCGCTGCTACCATCAAGAGTAACAGCTCTGGTGCTTTCCTCCCTGGCGATCATGTTGAAATCTGGCAAGGCGAACAACGTGGTGTTGTCGGAAAGGCTGTTTCAGTACATTCCGATATTGTGCGCATCTTGGTTTCAGCTGGTGAGCTTGCTGGTCAA
The DNA here is from genome assembly GCA_903853725.1 of Aureobasidium uvarum. NCBI lineage: Eukaryota > Fungi > Ascomycota > Dothideomycetes > Dothideales > Saccotheciaceae > Aureobasidium > Aureobasidium uvarum. The sequence continues at coordinate 284,573 of CAINUL010000019.1, forward strand.
ATCATCGAATCTCCGGTCAAGGGCCTACGCAAGCTCTTCAGAGAGGGTGACCACGTCAAGGTCATAGGTGGCAGCAAGTACTTCGATGAGGTCGGCATGGTCGTCAAGATTGTCGAAGACCGTGTCACAATTTTGACTGACTCAAACCAAACCGAAATCACAGTCTTTAGCAAAGACTTGCGTGTCGCCACAGATTCTGGTGGTCAGGTTGGTGTTGGCAAGTACGACCTACACGAACTTGTTCAGCTTGACGCATCCACTGTGGCTTGCGTGATCAAGGTCGATCGCGAGTCTCTCCGTGTGCTCGACCAGACAGGTACAGTCAGATCGCTACTTCCTTCTAATATTTCCAACAAGCTCGAACGCCGCAAGAACGCCGTCGCCACTGACCGTGAGGGTTCCGAGATTCATATCGACGATACCGTCAAGGAAGAGGGTGGTGAGGGCAGACAAGGTCGTGTGCTCCACATCCATCGCAACTTCCTCTTCGCACACAACCGAGAACAGACGAATGATGCCGGTGTCTTTGTCGTTCGCACAAACAACGTCAAGACTGTGGCAGCCAAGGGTGGCAGAGTTGCCTCCGCTCAGGCTGGTCTTATGAAGATGAACCCAGCCCTGCAGCGACCAGGTGCCCAACAGGCTGGCGCACAAGCTATGCCGCCACCACGCCAGATGGGTCGTGACAGACTCATCGGCAAGACCTGCACTATCCGTAGAGGTCCCCACAAAGGTCTTTTGGGCATTGTCAAAGACAGCACAGACACCCACGCACGTGTAGAGGTCCATGGCAGCAAGAAGATTATCTCCATCGCCAAAGAATTCTTGACTGTCCGAGACCCTATCACTGGTGCTGTTATTCAGCAAAATGCAGGCCAGCGTCCTGGTGCACCGCCTGCCGGCGGTGCTGGTGGTAGACCCCCGGCATGGGGAGGCGCAACTCCTGGTAGATTCGGAGCTACGCCCAGAGCATCAGATGGTGGACGCACCCCTGCTTGGAAGCCTGCAGCTGGAGGTCGCACTCCCGCATGGGCTGGCGCAGGTGCAGGCGGGAGAACTGCTTATGGCGGCAACAGCGCAGCCAGCAGTGTGCCGGCATGGCAGAGAGGAAGTGGCGGCAGCACATCTTACGGCGGCGCGACCGCATACGGAGGTCAAACGTCTTATGGGGGCCAGACTTCCTATGGTGGTAGCACTGCGTACGGAGGAGTGAGTCATTCTCTACATATCACATTCGTGAGGAACATTACTGACAAGATATAGGGCACTTGGAACCCAAACACCCGCACACCTTTCCACGGCGGCGGCACAGCCTACGAATCTGGTTCAAAAACACCAGCTTACGGTATGGATGCTCCCACACCTGGCTTCAATAGTGCACCCACTCCTGGCAACTTGGATCAGCCCACTCCTGGATATGGTCAATACCGTACTCCAGCTGCGGCACCCACGCCAGGCGCCTTCCCCGAGACCCCCGGAGCATGGAATGCCGAGACTCCTGCTGGTGACGGCGGTCCCGGATATGATTGAGCGGCGTGAAAGATCATGACCGTAAACAGACACAAAAGAGAGATTTGCATTTACTAGGCGTTGTTTTGTGCCTTTGCGCGTTAAGGTTGTGGAATGGTTGCCTCTGAACTTTCTCTCACAAAATACAAACAGCTTCTACGTGATATTTGGAATGACAAAAATGCAAGTCTTTCACTTTCTCTACCTTGACATAAGACCGAAATGTGACTTTGATGCCTTGCTACTCTAGACAAGTCGAATGCCTGCAAAGTAACTCTAAGCCAATAAACGATGCTTTTTCTTGCTCCAACCAAATAGCAAACAAGTGTATCAGAAGCAGAGCCGGCATGTATGCTCATCATGTCTTCCTCCACAACGAGAACTTGTCAGTCTCCCACCGTCCAGCCTCCCCGTGGATAGACAGCCACAACACAACTATAGAAGCACACAATACTTTCCACAACAGAGTGACTACCACAGAGAGAACGTCAAATTCAGTCATCTCAATGGCCTCACATCTGTACTCAAGAAAGCAATTGTGCATTTTCCACTACGGCAGCACAAAAGAAAATGACCTCTACATGAATTTCCGAAGGGAGAGCAACGTCTTTAATCAAAGATCATGCTCCGGACACCTTCCCAACACCCACTTCTCCCACATTTTCCATTTCCGAGTGTCGACACTGATGCCATCGTCTCCCAACTCATCAATACTCTGTGGAAAAGCTCTGCCATTGCAATTACACCAAGGGACTGAGTTTGGTGTATCCGGCGAGTTTAGGGGCGGGAAATCCATTTCGTGGGCGGTTCGGCCACGATCTTCGTCTTCAGAGTCCGAGGCGGAGTTGTTGATGCTGTCCCAGTCGGAAGTGGAGGCTTGTTGTTCGGCATCGTCCCAGTAGATATTGGTGTCAGAGTCAGAATCTGAAGATGATAAACCGCCGGGTGGATCGTCCGGTAATTCTATCCCTGCGTTTTCCCAGACTGTGTCAAAGTGAGTTGCATAGTCGATCCTTCGCAAGGACACCCAGTCTAATCTCCTCATCTCTGTGTGCAAGAACCCCAAGACGGATCTCCATGCACTGCCTTCTCTGAGCATAACATCTCGTAGCCTCAAACCACGTAATCTGTCTTTGTGACGTTGAGCAAAAGCAACAATTTCGTCGCTGTGGAGGCGCCAGCCTTGGATGCCAAACGCGAGAAGTTTGCTCCATCGTACATTGTGGAAGATTGTTTCGAGAGGGAGACCGATGGGTCGATGGGAGGGAAAGCCTACATGAATGGCTTCCATATTTACGGCTGCGGAAAAGACGGTCTTGAAGAGATGGGATAATTCAAACATGCGGACTTCGAGGTCTGTGCCGTCGTCGAAGTAACCATCGTCAAAGTGTAACTCTAGACAGGTGAGTCGTTCGGCTAGTGTCGAGAAGGAGCCAGTAGGGTTTTCTGCAAGCACGAGAGCGCTCTGCGGGCTCAGCATTGGGGAAGAAAATCGTGAGCATGGTGATCGTGACTCCAAGAGTGCATTCCCTATCGTTTTGGCGCCATGAGCACAGGCAGGTGCCCATTTGAGCTCGACGAAATGAGTGATGTTTTGGTGATATCGGATATAGGTTAGTAGTCTTTCGTCTTCTTGGTCTTGGACACGCAAAATCTGGACGTGCTGGAGAGCAACAAAGGCCTTCATGGCTTTCCTCAAGACCTCGACATCTCGTTTTGAATTCACGATTTTCTGCTGCTCGTATATTTTGCAGCGAAATCTTTCGATATTGGATTTGCCGATGGTCTGTTGTATTTGAGCATCTAGCGATTGTATGCTTTCTCGACCTTTGCATTATCAGCATATTGCGACACGATACCGTTTTCTTCTGGTACCTTGCGTGCAGAAATATGGCACCTTGTAGCTAAATTTCTTGACATGTTTCGCCAGGTGCGGCTGAGCGGCAATGGCTTCCAGTCTCGCGAGTCCCTTTGACGAGAACCTGGTCGTGACACGTGCGAACTGGTGAGAAGCACCAAGAGCAGCAAAGCGTCGACAGAGCAATCTAAACTTGCCAATGTTTACGACTTGGTCTTGGGAAGGTAGAGGATCTGGTCTGAAGCTCTCTTGGGATAGATATGCTCGCTTGTCGACGCTCACGAGCCTTTCAGGGTCGGCGGCTATGAGATCGAGGATGTCGTGGAGCAGCTCGTTGGAGAGGTCGAGGGCTCCTCGATAGCCAGTCATCGCGCAGATCGGTGCCATCCAGTGTCAGAGCAAAACCGGTTGCAGTAGATGTTTACTTCGACTCGTAGAGCATGATACCCAGGGGTCGTAGCAGCAGCAAGGAATGGGGAATCGGAGATGAAAGATCGGGTCAGCACACGACAGAACAAACGGACTCTTGGGCAAGTTGCAGGCACATGACGACTGCGGTTGAAACCGCAAAACAGAAAGAAGGACCTCTTCGGTGGGTGTGGTCAGGTGGGTGCGCTGTCGTTGGGTTCCTCTGTTGGCATCTGGATACTCGACGCCACCAACACACACCGACGGGAGAGGGTCAAGTTATGCCCGTCACGATCGGACCGGGCCATCACTGCATACAAATCAGATCATGTGATTGTGATATGAAGGAGAAGCGGCAATAATACAAAAAGCCCTTCATGCAGGTCGCTTCGCTGGCACTCGAGCGAGATTGTGGCAGGGCACGCTGAGTGCGCCATGAGCGGGGGCTTTCCAGTCTGCTTTTCGGCTGATTGCACTTTCCGCATGTTTGAACATTTCTTTTGATTCAACACAGGCAAGTACGTACGACAAACACGAGCATGTATGTTGCAGTGTAGCTCAGCTGGACTGGGAGACTATATTCTGCGGCTTCATTCCCTAACGACCGCCCAAGTCTTGAACTCACCCCTTCTTTTCTTATATCGCTATCAGCGCATGGTTCGCATGAACGGCGGCGCTGTTTCATCGATGCATGTATCTCAGCACGCCGGCTGTTGCATCATACGAGATACGACCTTTTGTTACACCACTTGCTCACCGTCAAGCTGCAGTGATCCTAGAAAGTTTCGAAATCTGTAGAGGCATCGCTTCCAGACTCGAGGGCAGAAGCTCGATCTCCTCATGGGTCTCTTCCTGTACCTCATTGGTGCTATCGTATTCTGAAAAAGAAGACGTGCCAACATTCGCAACATCCTGACTGCCGCTCTCAAGGCTGCTGCAGAATCCCAGGCTATAACACTGTCCTGTTGTCGTCTCCACTTCAGCCAAGTTCAAAGTGATCTTGAGCTCTGTAGCTGTTCAAGCCTTTGCATTTGATCTCTTATCTTCAGGCACCGATAGCAGGTTTCCTTGGATGCTCCAGCCGGGCCACTCATGCACAAGATCTTCCAGGAGCAGAGCAGCGTCCATTGAGCGCGATGAGAGATTTGAGCTCTTCATACCTCTTCTATAAAGATGCTGTCTTTTGAGCATGCTTCTTCCTGATCTCAGTGCTGCTGAGCTTGCCCTCGAAATTCTGCTGTGACGCAGCACTGGAAGTCTCTCTAGCGTCTAGGACATCAACCTCTAGCACATCTAATTTGGGCCATCCGTTCCCAGTGCGTTTGTCATTGACTGCACTGCCGCCAGCTCTGGTTTCTCCAGAAATAATCAGAGCGGTAATTTCCTTCTCGGTGATGGTTGGGCCAAAGGGATCCCAGATCTCAACACATCGAACAGTTAAGCCATTAGGATATCTGATGTTGACTGCATGACCGTTTGGGCCGGGCTCCTTGATCTCTTCTACGACGGGGTCCGCAGCATCAGCAGAGGCGAAGTTCAAAATTGCGTCGAGGAAGCGGTGAACAGATGCTTGACGACCAGACCAGCTTTCGAGTTGCTCGACGTACTTCTTGTTCTTGAGCAGCTCATCGCCTGTGATGCCAATGGTAATGACAGACTCGGCCTGAGTCTGGTCAAGGGCAAAGGCAGTCATGGTAAGTAATAGTTTGTGGCCAATATGCAGATGGTCGAAGGTACCGCCGACAGCAACGTGGTGGTGTTCTTTGGCCGATAGACGAGGAGTTGCAGCGGATCTCGATGCTCCGGTTGTTGGGTGGCAATCGCAATGGTGATTGGCGGCAGCTTGCTTAGCAGCAACAAATGCACGGACAAAGACCTCTCCCTGGTCATTCTCTACGCCGAATGCATACTGCCATGGACGCTGGCTGGCAGCAAGAGATTGCAAATCGAGTACAGGACCATAGGATGTGGGGTGTGCAGAGGCATCGAAACTTGATTGAGGAGACCAGGCGACGGGAAGGATGCGGACATCAACACCATCGGCGTCTTCAACATTGACGTGCTCTTGAGCAGCAATCAAACAGATTAGCTTATAGACGGCGGCAAGGATAGTCTGAGTGGGTGCATAGAGTTCTGCACGCGGTATAGCAGCCTGTGCGGTCAAATGAGGTATAGCCAGAGCGATGTCAAGAATCGAGGGTTGGACTGATCCTTTGGAGGCCAGATCGGCCTCTTTCAGGACTTGAGTGAGGGTATCTTCATATAATTCTTTGAGAGCAGGGATAGTAGGAGGTGATGGTGGAGGGGGAAGCAAGAGAAGAAAGCTGGCAGCGTCATCCATATTGGTGCTGGAAGAGTTTGAGAAAACGAAGAAGGGAAAGGTTTCTGAAATGTCTAGAGTCGAAATTCGAAGATGTTGTAGAAATATGGTTGATGAAGGGTTCGCGAAGGCGATGGCATAAAAGTGTGGAGCAAGCTATCGCGACCGACGTTCGCTATGAGGTCGTCGTCGTAATGCTGGACCGTGCTGGCGATGGTCGAACAAAGGCTCGACAAGGCAGCGAGGACTCGGAGAGGACAAGCTTGTCTTCGGACTCTAGATATCACTTGGTTGAGAGAATACAGACAAGTTTGATTCATGTCGCATTCAAACAAAAGGTCGATTGCGACGGGGCTGGGATTGAGTGCAGCATCACTCGGGGCTATCGGGAGTCCATCGTCTTTGGCCGACATTCAGCACCAGCAGCACCGAGACCAACATTACCCTGACCAAACGCCCGTCTACCAACAACCACAGCATCAAGCTACTAGTCAGGTCGCGTCGCCGTCGCATTCGGCCAGCAATCGCGCAAAAGCATTCGCGCCAGCGCCAGCGTCTACGGCATCGGCAAGCAGCGCCATGTCGGGCTTCGACTCGCAGACGCCAAAGAAGGGTGACTTTAACATGCAGCTCCAACAAGCCACGCCCACCCATTCGTCCTCGTCGCAACAACAACACAACATGTCCGTTCTACCAAATACCCTGCTCCCCGGCGCCTCTTCGTCTTCGCGACCACCCACCGGCGCGACAACCTACTCAGCTCCTCAGACCATCCCCACCATGCCCCCTCCCATCAACACCAACCAGCAGCAGTATACGCCGCGTCCTCCCACTCTCAATTCGCAGCACAGTCACTCGCGCTCGAGTCCTGCTGGCCTCGATCAAAAGTACATTGCTTTCTCCACCACTCCCACCAAAGCCTACAACTCCGTCACTCCCTCGTCAAGCCATTCTCCCCTGGGCTTGGCCGACATACGTCCCCGTACCAACTCTGACTTGCTGAACCGCACCGGTGCTCAGTCAGCTGCCCTCTACGACTATGGTCCCAGCCAGACAAACTGCAGCTACATGGCTCCGTGGGCTGCCTACTCCTTTGATTGGTGCAAATGGCCGGTGCCCAACGGCAACAGCTGCGGTAAGATGGCCATTGGCAGTTACCTCGAGGATCCCCACAACTTTGTACGTCGAACCCTTGTCCGAATCGGTCCAATTGGACATACATGCTGACCAGGATTCCAGATTCAAATCGTCGACACGCAGATCGCACCCCAGGACCAATCGACCATGGGCGGTCCTGCCTATGGCATTGACTATGTCAAGATTGCAGAAGCTACTTGCGCCTATCCAGTCACACGTATCTCATGGGAGCCACCCTCGTCATCTAAGCAATCTACCGACCTTCTCGCTACTTCTGGCGATCACTTGCGCCTATGGTCTCTCCCTTCATCTTCGCAGCCCGCCATGCTGTCCAATAACATCAATCGATCCGCCTCGGTCAACGTGCGCGACCCACCCACTTCAAAATTGCAACCTTTGGCCCTCCTCTCGAATTCAAAGACCCCTGAACATACCGCGCCCTTGACCTCGCTGGATTGGAATACTCTGTCGCCGAAGCTTATCATCACATCGAGCATTGACACAACCTGCACCATTTGGGATATTCCTACACTCACTGCGAAAACACAACTTATTGCACACGACAAGGAGGTCTTTGATGTGCGCTTCTGTGCAGGCAGTGTTGATGTTTTCGTCAGTTGTGGTGCTGATGGAAGTGTAAGAATGTTCGATTTGCGAAGCCTGGAGCACAGTACCATCATCTACGAACCCTCGGAAAAGTCGGACAAAGATAAAGGCATGTTACCCATCACTTTTTCCAGCATGTCATACTAACAAGTCTCTCAACANGCGGCTATGCCAGCTTCCCCAACAAAATCATCGGCCGCAGGACTACCAGCATCTCCTCCCCTTCTTCGTCTTGCCGCTTCACCACATGATGCTCATCTTCTGGCCACTTTTGCTGCAGAGTCCAACATTGTACGCATTCTCGACGCTAGACAGCCTGGCACTGCTCTCCTTGAGCTTCGTGGGCATTCAGCTTCGCTCAACTCAATAGAATGGAACCCCAGCCGACGAGGCATGCTTGCTAGTGGTGGTGATGACAGCCAAGTGCTGGTCTGGGATCTTCTCAACTCTGGTAATGGAGCCAGTTTGAACGGGGGTGTCCAGGGCGAAGCTCAAGCCAAGGGCCCTTCAGCAAGCTGGAGAAGCGATTACGAAGTCAACAACATTTCTTGGGCACCGCAGAGCGCTTTGACTGGCCAAGGCGGCGATTGGTTAGGCGTCTGCGCCGGCAAGGGAGTGTGGGGCGTCAAACTGTAATGATGATGAAGAAGAAGAAGAAGAAGAAGCACAACGTCGAGCAAAGAGCGACCATCAAATTTGCATATAATGCGTACGTGAGCGGCCTTTTGAATGCATTTACGACTGGCGGCAAACAGGTGGGGATTGGAAGCGAGGCGTCTTGTGGTGTTAGAGTATAGTAGGCATGCCCTGCACGTCTGTTTTGTTTTTCTGAATCTGTTTGTGCAAGCAAAGGACATTTGTGCATCGAGAGAAATGCCAGAAGCACATAGAATTCAACAATGTCCTCTTCTGATCCATGACAGTGCCGATATCCAGTTGAAGCCGTGTCCGTGTCCGCGGCCATTTTCATGTGCTTGACGAGTCTTCCTTGTCGTCTCTCATTTCTCATAAAGTCGTGTGCCTTGGTACTGTATGCTTTGCGGCGACCGTCAATTCTGCGGATGCAGCAGCGTAGCCATGTCCTGCATGTTCCAATCTCTTTGCAGCTCCCTGTTTTGCAATGCGCTCGAGAACGATGTTGCGTGGTTGTCCGGGCCCAGACTTGGCCTGACGGCACATCTGGCTGATAGCAGCCTCTCTGGCCGTGTAACCGGGCCTCGATGTAACCATCCTTGCTCTTTCCCTTCCCTTCTCCTCTTCTTTTCACTCCTCAACCTCAATCTTGGTAATATATCTCCCGGGCACAACAACCAAGCCCACAAATCTCTTTACCATGTCCACTTTTACGTTTCCGGGGATGCCTTGCAGTTGCATTTGGTAGGCTGCGTCTTGGACTACGGAGGCGGGTGGTTGGCGGTATTCGTGGGTTAGGGAGAGGATGATGTTGCGTTCCTTCGGAGTGGATTAGTGGGTAGGAGCGAAGGTAGGGAAAGGGTGGAAGGGAGATGGGGAGGCAGAGAAACGTACCTGATCAGTGCATTTCATGGTGCCGACGAAGATGCGCGAGTCTGTGGTGTGGATGCGGAGGGTTTTGTTGAGAATGGAGGTGAGGTATCCTGTTGCTTGTGTGTTGTTGCCGTCCATGGCTGTTGTTTCTTCGTACTCGAGAAGATAGGTGATAGTACTTGAGTTGCTGTTCCTTGTTTGGTCGAGGGTTGCTCTTTCTATTTGGGTTGCGATGGCAGGTTGTCAACATGACGGAATGGCGCCGCAGATCGTTGGAGACAGGAAGGCATCTTTCTCGAACCCTGTGCTCAAACTCTCTCTTCTTGGTCGACTACCTTTACTTTGTTGCATCAATATGGGCTGTTGTTCATATCACTCAGACCTTGTCGATATTCGTAGCGTACCGGATGTTTACGACATCCACGTTGTCATCATTCGAGTAGGGGTTCCCTCAAACTCGAGTTTCTTTGCGTCCTCTCGTCGAAACTCAATTCAACTCATCAACCCCGCTACATTTCATTGTTCTTGCATGCATCATTCGATCCCCTTCAGTGGGCTGAGAGTAAAGATATGCCTCTGCGAAGCTGTCCTGGCCGATGTGCTTGCGGCAATAATGTCGTACCTGCCAATGATTAAGGTAAAGCGTAGATGGCCACAAGTTCTCGACTAAAAGTAGCGTAGGTACGAGCATTATCACCTCCTTCACTTTGCTCTTGTCTCCTGCTTTAGTGTACCTACAATTGGTCAGTCACTCGCCTGCTATTTTCTAGATCACACTCTTCTACTTACTCAAGTACGGCTCTACAACAAACCAAGTATCGGAATCATCATGGCGCCAACACCTCTTACACCCCCTTCCTCCGGCAGTGAAGGTACCTCTCCATTGCCTGGTTACCAAGCTGGAGTGTTCAAAAGAAGACCTGCAAGAAGACCGAGTACGGGCAAGTTTACCTGGAAACCCCACCATCGGAGAACCTTGTTAGTCTGTCATCGACTGGATCTACAAGCGAAGGATCTTGTCCGGGTCTTTAACACGCTATACCAAAACGATTGCGCCCTTGCTGGATACCCAAATGGCATTACGCGTGGAAGTCTCCAGGCACAGTGGCAAGAACACAGAAAAAGTACCTGCAAGCCATGGAAAGAAGTTCTAGACTCCTCCGAGGTTGACCTTGAGCTTGCCAAAGCAGAGATCAAGAAGTGTCTGGCCAAAGACCCTTCTTACGTCCAGCCAGCTTCTACGACCAGACAACCTCCTTCTAATACTCAATGGCGAACGTCGGCTAGAAATACTCGAGTCCAGACTTTTGATAATCAGAACACCCCTCGTTCGACGGCATCGACCAACGATACGGCTGCACCTTTATCCCCACCACCGACGCCACCTGTACGAGTCCAGAAACCAGCTGTCCAAGCCTGCAAACCTCGACAGCTAGTGTCCGTTGTCATCGAGACCCGNCAAAAGGCCTTGGTCGTTAGCCAGCCGACTCGCAATACTTTTAACAAGTCGCCCCGCGGTATGGTCTCGTCCGATCGAACAAGAACGGTTGGGGGCAGACAGATACCCATCATCGGAGCCACAGACCAGGATCTAGATGTAAAGCATCCAATCACACCTGCCGAAGCACATTCTGCAGTCCCAGAGCTCTTGTTCCGATTCTACGATGACCACAGTCAAGGAGCAAGGACACCAGGAGGCGAGATTTCTGGACGACACGCCTGGTTACCATGCCGGCCCCCAGCACCACTACCGTGCGATGCCGATTGCATGTTCTCGGCTATTCTTAGCCACTTGAATCACGACGAGACTGCGTCCGAGTTGATCAGCACAACATCTAATCTTTTCTTCGCGATGAGACTAGCAGCGAAGTCAAACGCAAATCCGCACATCTATGTGATCCGCGGCAGCGCTCTACCACGTCAAAAGGTCTTCCACTTGTGGCCATACCATTTGCGCTTCCTTGCCGAAAAACTTTACTACAATGGAAAGTACAGAAATCCATCATCACACGAGTATGCCATTTGGGCAACACTTCCACGTACAGTCATCATATACGACTTTGCCTTGGCCGATCTCGAGCGCCACCTTGCCGGCAATCCGTACATGGAGTCTCTTTTCCGCATCGACGAGATGCGCACGAAAAAAGGGCAACACAACCATTCGACGAGACTTCAAAAGGATAATCTCGACATGACGCTTGCAACCATAGAAGGGCTCGCCCGACTGATGCCTACATTCGGCATAACCGTCAAGAGTTCCGCACCCGTCATCGCCCGACTGATATCTGAGATCATCCGCGGCTTTGTGGTCACTCTACCCAAGACCACGCCAACGCAATGGGACATTCTAGGCGGAGCTTTTGCCTACGCTCTCTCCTACCACGCAAAGCAAACAAACGTCGCCGAAGCCTACCTCGTACGCGCAAAAGAGGCATTTCTATCGGGAGCGAGAATGGGTCTCGGAGAATTGAACTGGCATCTCAACCCTCAGAAACAAGTTAGGATGGTGAAGAAGGGGGTCTTGCTTGGCTTGGGTGTGGGCGTCGAGTCTGTGATCGATGCAGCAAGACTCGAGTCCATCAGGACCTTCCAACAGACCATTGCTCGGTTTGCGTACAAGGACCAGGAGCAGCATCAGGGAGTTGACGACGACGCAATGATCGACGAAGATGACACATTGGTCGAGGCCGCGAAAGCCAACTGTAAAGACAAAGATGCGATGGTCGAAGATGACAAGGATGAAGAAGAAGAAGAAGCCGAGACCGATATCGAGGAAGCAATTACTTTCAAAACACCTCCAGGCTCACAGCGACGACGAGTCTCGTATGCACGCGAAGCAACACGCCGCGGCTCTGCCAGGAGCTCTGGCGAGACTTTCATCATCATCGACTACAGCGACGACGAGGACTACGTCGCCGAGAGCGATGAGGAGTAGCAAATACGCATCAAGATCGGACGACGGCGGGCTGACCGACGACAAGCACGGTCCATATGATCGTTTCGTGGTGAGGAGAGACGCATCAGTGATGGATCGCACAGGAGTTGCAAGGAGAGACTGAGAAGCGGGAAACAAGAAACGAAGAACAAAAGGTGATGGAATGTATGACTTGAGCAGCTGAATTGTAAGGGTATCTCTCTGCTCTCCTAATAAAAGTACTGTAGTTACTCGAATGGTTTTGCTCCTTTCCCAAAACGCCCGCTCTGTGATAATAGATGAAAGATGAAAACAAAGAAAATCAACACTGTTCAGCCTCAAGCCGGCTTGTTCGTGTCGTTGCTCTTGTGGCTGCCGAGCTTGCCGGTCACTGCAAGGTAAATGATGACAATGAGGATAATGACAACAACAATGGCAACACAGATGCCCAAGCAGTACCACTTCTTTCTTCTGGCAGACCTGGCCTTTGTGGTAGCGACATCGAGGTGCTCGTTTGCTTGAACCATATTCGTCTGCGTTTCTTCGGCTTTCTCCTCGATGTTCATGATCATGGGCTCTTGCTGCATGACAATGGTGTCCAAGTCCTGGAACAGCTGAGCCAGCTCAGTCATGGTGCGCTCGATTTGCTGAATGGCATCGTGGCGCTGGCGGACGTTTGCCAGAGTGCTCTGGGCTTGGCCACGGCGGTCGCTGTTAAGGAGGGCCTGCTGGAAGATCTGGGTGTCGGCGCCCGACTCTGTGGCTTGGATGATTTCTTGCTCGGTAGCGTCGGGGTTTACGATGAGGTATTGACGTCTCTGCTGCTCTTGCACGTCCTTGCGGAACTGGCTCTCCACGGTTTGGTAGTTGTTGATTGCCTTGCGGATTCTGCGGTCGAGGGCATTGACCTGAGCTTCGTTGCGAGGGTTTCTGGACTCGGGGCGAGATTTGATTCTCTTGACGCGGTCGGCGAGGGCACGGTAGGCGGACATGATTTCGGAGCCCATAGCATCAATCTCCTTGTTCGTGGCATTGGTGCCAGAGACGAATTGGCGGTGCAGGCGTTGCAAGCCTTGGAGACGAGACTCGACGTCGTCGATTGCGCGGCCGACTTCGCGGCAGTCGTTCAGGATGGCGTTGGGGTCTGATTGTTGGCCGGCGCCGTAGGGGTCGGCGAAGGGGTCGTTGAGGGGTTGCATCTCGACATCACCCTGAGCNNTCCTGAGCCGAATGTTAGCTAAGGCTCTTAGTGTCAAGGGGTCTCTCAGAAGGTCGAAGGCAGGGAGTCTGGACCAGAATATCTCGAACAGACATCTTCCCGAGTTGTGATGGCATTGCAGGCAAAGCGATGAATAAGACGTACTGTATGTAGGAGGAGTGTCGTAGCCAGAGTTGGAACCATAAGGATTGCTCTGTCCATAGCCGTTGTACTGTCGCATGTCAGCATCGCTGTACCCCAGAACGCTCGGTGGGCTTGTCTGTGCTTACCGCCATGTTGTTTGTTGATTATGTGTTGATATAAGAGGAATGATTTGAGTGTAGAGAATAGCAAAGCACCAGGCAGAAGGTGTGTTGTTGTAGAAGCAAGAGAGAAGGCTGTTTCGTCTCAGACGAGCAACAAGGAGCAGATGGTGAGATTGTAAATGAAAAAGACAAGGCAGGAACAATTCAAGGAGAGCTGAAACGCTAACAAGCCACAGCCCCCCTGAGACCGAAGCGCCGTTTATAGTAACAAACCTAACCTTGATAACTTGTCACCCCACATTCTTCGCTCCTTCCGCCGATGATTCTCCTCGTTCGTATTGTGCTGCCTGCAAAGCAATACAGATTCGTCTTCAACAGTTTGCAAAGTGGTTGCCTGAGCCAATCTATTCCTTCTATGCTTATGTACTCGTCATGTCGTGGCTATGTATATCGTGCTGCTGCGGATGTGCACTCACACCTCTTGTCATCGTCCTCGGATGCCGTTTCCTCACCCGCCGCGCTTACTCCGTGTTTCCATCAAGCGCCTTCCTTTGCGCTTCCCCATCTCTTCGTCTCATCGCCTCCTGACCAAGACTTCTCGACATAGCCAAGCTCGTGCTTGACCTTTGCGACCAACTCCGAGTCGCCCATGTTCTTGCCCAGGTTGTCGCTGATCTTGATACATGGCCTGCCGTCTGCTTCNNCAAACAGCTTGATGACAATGTTGAGCGGAACACTCTTCTCGCCAGAGCTCTTCTTGGTGAAGTCGTTTGTAAAGAAGGTCCCCACACCAAAGCTGGGCACCAATTTGGCTGCCTGAGTAGCATACATGTACTCGATGCAGCGGTCCACGTTTAGCGAATCCGAGAAGACGATCGTCTTGGGCACTGTGATGTTTTGCTCGTCGTAGAAGTCGCGCATTCTCTTGATGAACTCGAAGGGGTTGCCAGAGTCTTGTCGTGTTCCAGTGTAGACTTCAGCGAAGCTAGGATTAGGCTTGTCCAGGCTGGGATCGCGCGAGTGACCTGGTGGTGCCGGTCTCTTGAAGGCCTTGAGGAAGTCGGGTGTGCCGAATGTGTCGGTGAGAGCAATGCTCAGAACTCCACGGCCGAATGTGCCACTCCAGTATTGCAGCGCCGTCTCATTAGCCTTTGAGTAGTCGTCGGTGATGGCAGCAATGCCCATGAACCATTCGTGAGCGACGGTTCCCACCGGAGGCACACCGTGCTTCATGGCCATGTGAACGTTGCTGGTGCCAGCCCACTTTCCAGGAAAACTGCGCTTGGTAGCTTCGTCCTTTGCCTGGTGTAAGCCCTGCATGACCATGTCATGGGTTTTGTAGTCCCTTCTTCTTCTGCTACCGAATTCGGAGAATGAGCAGCCGGCCTCGAGCAAGCGGAGGCCCTTCTCATAGGCCTTGTCGACCTGTCCCTCATGGTCCCAGTCGGTGTCGCAGAATTTGAAGTATGCCTCGGACACGAGAGCGAGCAATGGGATCTCGTAGAGAATTGTGTCCAGCCAGCGACCCTTCACAAACAGAGCAATGTCGCCCTCATCTGACTCGGACTCCTTGTCGGTGGCAGTGGTCGACTGGAAAGAGAGCTCGACTTGTTCCTTTGGGTGGAGAGAGAAGTTGCGCAGGAAGTCAAGGTATTCGGGAGTGAGATAAGAGCAGTGCTGCTTGAGATAGTCAATCTCGTTGTCGGTGACGCGAACATTGGCGAGCTGGGCGATTTGCTTCTGGAGCCAGTGGTAGGCCTGACGGTTGAGTTTGAGATCGGCAGTGCGGTTGGTGAATCTGTAAGTAACCTCTACGCAGCTGGTCAGCATTCAGCGGCCCGCTCCTGGAAGAGGCTGAGTGCATATACCAATCTCGGGGAAGTACTTCAGGACCGCGCATTGCATGGTAAGCTTGTAGAGATCGGTATCCAGCAACGAACCAATGCCCTCGGGCATTTCCTCCCTTGAATTCGCCATGCTGATACGAATTGTTGAACTTGGTTGTGTATGACAACAGTGACTGATGAAGCTCGACGCGAAAGCACCGCGATGGAAAAAAGTCATGACCCCCACATGACGCATGGACGTGTTTCAGCTTTTGTGTCAGAGTCTCTTGTCTCATCTCACTCCATACACCATCACTTCACTGTGTCTGAATGCTAGACAGATTGCCTTTCTTTCAACTCCCCTCAACTTTCATATGATCGGGCTGCAAGACGTATCCCAGTCAATGCCGCGGGACTGTGGTGTCCTTCGGAAGTCTTGTCCAACTTTGGTCGATCTGGTGAATCTTCGAACCTATTCTGATATACTAGAAATGACTTGGTCCTGAATTACCTGCATAGAGCCCATACTGTGCTTACAATGTTGTTTTGACAGACATATGGTAACATTGAAGCTTTGGCCTATGAGCAGCTGCCAGCGGTATGCTTTGAGAACGGTTCAAACCCACTGACACATGTTGTACAGTCTGCCCAGCCCATATTTCAGTAGTTCAATAGTATTCGGTATAGCACAGATCCTCAATACTCTTGACAGACTCTACATGGATAAGTCGCATGAATTGAATGTGAGAGATCAAAGTCCTGTTCAGGCTTCATGATATCGCGGCAGCTCGGAGTTTATCCATCATTGTCCCGAGACGCGCTCGGGCCGTCCTCATCGTCATCGAATACAGGCTGAATTCGGGGGTGTTGCTCCGATAACAATTATCCATTGCGCTTTGCGACAGGAAGACACGACTGGCGCTTCACTTCTGCATCAATTCACTGCTTTGTCCTTTCTTCTCTCTCTTCGTCCATCTTCAAAGCGCAGCGCGTCTTGTTCCTCTTCCACATCCAATCTTTCTCACAATCACAGCGTCAAAATGGCTTCGTTCCTTCGCTGGTTCGTCCTATCTATCAGGTCTATCCTTTTCATGGCTAACAAATATCCAGGTATGGCGTGAAGCTCGCCCAGCGCCCTATGCTCACTCAGAGTGTCACTACTGCTGTACGCATTGAGAGTTATTAGACAAGAGTGTCCAAATATTAACAGGCATGCTAGGTCCTCTTCGCAACTGGTGATACCATGGCCCAGCAGGGTGTCGAACAGGTTGGCTTGAAGAACCACGATCTTGCGCGTAGTGCTCGCATGGCACTCTATGGTGGAGGTATGTGTCCATGGGCCCTACAAGCCAAGTGCAATGCTAATTAAGATGTTCCAGCTGTCTTCGGTCCTCTCGCTACCACCTGGTTCGGCTTCCTGCAGCGTCGTGTCCGCATTCCTAGCTCGCCCAACATGGAGATCCTTGCTCGTGTCGGTCTCGATCAGACCGTCCTTGCTNNCCCCCTCAACTTGTTCGCCTTCCTGTCCTCGATGGCTATCATGGAAGGATCGGACCCTCAGAAGAAGATCGAGTCAACATACTGGAATGCTCTCTCCAAGAACTGGATGCTCTGGCCATTCGTTCAGGCCGTAAACTTCAAGTTTGTCCCTCTTCAACACAGAGTTTTGGTCGTCAACGTTGTCTCATTGGGTATGTGCCGCTCCTTTGCAATTGACAGTGGCTTTGTGCTAACACGGTTCCANGGTTGGAACTGCTACCTTTCCTACCTCAACTCTACCGGATCTCCCACCCCTAAGGAACTCCCTCCTTCATAAGGTTGAGGACATGCTAGAACCATAGCTCTCTCCGCATGATCTTTCGATATCGAGCCTAACAAACGCCTCGATCCGAATTTACTTTGCGTTAACGAAAGATGGCAAACAGCCACAAACTTCCTCAGTCACGGTAATTGTGCCTTGATTTATACCTAGCTTTGCTTCATCAGACCACAGACATTGTACAATAGCTGCGCGAGCGATGTTCTAGACGCTATCAAAAATGGCATATACAAATGCTTTTTGCTCTTTCATGCTGCAATATTCTCATGACTTCGCCTACTAGTTCCCAAGCGTATGCCGGCGTGATTGAAGGTTATCATGACTCTCGTGCCTTTGCCTTCTCCTCTTCCTCGGGCGTGCGAGTCTTGAGCTGGAGAGCATGAATGCCGCCCTCAGCAGCCATCTCATCTTTCAGCAGTGTGTAGACCATTCTGTGTCTTGCTGGTTGCATCTTTGATTTGAAAGCATCTGAAACGATGTTGACCCTNNAAGAATGTGTTAGTCGTAGTCCGTACAGCTTCACTGTTATGTTTAATGCAAGTTGGTGAACATCAGATTCTACTTGCCTGAAATGCGTTTCTCTCGAAGTTACACCTTCCATTGCCTTGTGGTGAGCATGCTTATGTGAATCGTTGAAGATTTCGAGAGAAGTCGGCTTCAATTCCTGTGTGATCTGCGCATTGTCAGAAACTCTGTCGAGTTCTACACACATCGACTTGACGTGCATACCTTTAGNCTTGATGGCATCTTCCATTGGTGTCATTGAGGAAGTCATGGTAGAGAACGGCCTTCTGGATGCCGATGCAACAAATCGGCGCAACATTCGACTGTAGCTGCTTGCTTCAACGGTCAGTCACACATTCGTGGGTCTGTATTTTGGTGAAGGCGGTTCTACTTGCCTAAACTTGCACTGATGGCGAGTAGAGTTGATGGAGAATCTTTGGTCAAAATGATGACCAAGTTTGGCTAGATGGACATCATGCACGGACCAGTATCACTATCTTATGCCCAAGAACAGTTTTGCAAGAACAGTTTGGAACCCTGTCCTTCTGCAGTATGGTACAAACAACCGTCTCGATTCTCTTGTCTTGTCAAACTTGCGATTTCCAAGCTCAATAGATATCTGTCCAACAGACTGTGCAGATCTCTCTATAATATCCTGCCTTGATATCTACAAGCCCTACTTCTGTTGCCAACATGGTCGCGTGAAACTTCTCCATACGGCCTAGCAGGACCCCTCCAAGCGTGGAGTATCCTTTGGTGGGGCAGCCGCGATTTCGTAGCTCTCTGCCTTATCGTTACCCAAGAACATCCGTACGTGCTTGAGGATTGTGGCCGGTAACTGATTTGCCTTACGTAGGTGTAAGCATATATCTACGAGGGTGGTTCCCCTCTTATTTCTCCTCTTCATGTATCGCTCCCTCCTCCGTTCTTCTGCTTCTCTTTCTTTTCAGTTTCCAAGATACCCTGCTCCTTTGAAGCTTTTTACAGTTGTTGCTCGCAATATGTCTGGTCTTTCGGTTGAGCTTACGGCACCTAATGGTGTCAAGTATACACAGCCTACTGGTCTGTTTATAAACAATGAATGGGTCAAGTCGTCGAAGGGCAATAAGATTTCTAGCATAAACCCTAGGTAAGTCTGCTTTTCTACGTCTTGGATTGTGCCAGGAGCAGTTCAAACCAAATCACACTGAGGCATGGAAACAAAGATTCAAGTAGCTATCTCTGCTGAGCAGAGCTCTGATGCTTGTCTGACTTGGTTTCCCACGCACTTTCATTTCCTCAAGCCTGGCTACTTATTCGATCACATTCCCCCGAGTCTGTGACGATGGCTGACATGAGATTCACAGTGATGAGAGCGAGATTTGCTCCGTCGAAGCCGCCGAAGCCGAGGATATCAACAAGGCCGTTGCCGCAGCAAGANNAAAAGCATTCAAGGGCGAGTGGAGACAGATTGCCAGCACAGACAGAGGAGAGCTCATGATCAAGTTGGCCAACTTGATCGAGCAACACAAGGAAGTTCTTGCAACAATCGAGACTTGGGACAATGGTGAGCAACAATCTCTACAACACTTTAGACGATTGAAGTTGACAAGACTTGTATANGGCAAACCATACTCAGTCGCACTAAACGAGGACCTGGGCGAGGTCGTTGGAACACTCAAATACTACGCTGGATACGCAGACAAGATCCACGGACAAGTCATTGATACCACACCGGCCAAGCTGGCCTACACAATCCGCGAGCCAATCGGTGTTTGCGCTCAAATCATTCCTTGGAACTACCCTCTCGCCATGGCAGCATGGAAACTTGGTCCTGCTCTCGCTGCTGGAAACACCATTGTCCTCAAGCCCGCCGAGCAGACACCTCTTGCTATCCTCTACCTCGCCAACCTGATCAAGGAGGCCGGTTTCCCACCTGGTGTCGTCAACATTGTCAACGGCTACGGTCGTGAAGCAGGCTCCGCCCTCGTCCAACACATGGACGTCGACAAGGTCGCTTTCACCGGCTCGACCGCAACGGGCCGCGAAATCATGAAGATGGCCGCCGTGAACCTCAAAAACATCACTCTCGAGACCGGCGGCAAGTCTCCTTTGCTGGTCTTCGACGACGCAGACCTCGACCAAGCAGTAAAGTGGTCTCACATCGGCATCATGTCCAACCAAGGCCAGATCTGCACAGCCACCTCACGCATCCTCGTCCAAGAAGGCATCTACGACAAATTCATCGCAGCCTTCAAGGATCACTGCAAGGAAACCAGTGTGGTCGGCGACCCCTTTGCCGAAACCACCTTCCAAGGCCCTCAAGTAACAAAGCAACAATACGAACGCGTACTTTCCTACGTCGAAGCCGGCAAATCAGAAGGCGCAACACTGATCTCTGGCGGCGAGCCCTTCAAGCAAGACGGCAAAGGCTTCTTCGTCAAACCCACCATTTTCGCAGACGTCAAGGATGACATGCGCATTTTCAAGGAAGAGGTGTTTGGGCCTTTTGTGGTCATCTCCAGCTTTAGAGATGAGCAAGAGGCGGTGGACAGAGCAAACAACTCTACATATGGGTTGGGCTCTGCGGTGTTTACCCAAGACATTACAAAGGCGCACCGTGTGGCGAGAAATATCGAGGCTGGAATGGTGTGGATTAATTCGAGCAATGACTCGGATTACCGCGTTCCGTTTGGTGGTGTCAAGCAGAGTGGTATTGGTAGGGAGTTGGGTGAGGCTGGTCTTGAGGCCTATACCAACAAGAAGGCTATCCACGTCAACTTGGGCACCAAGCTGTAAAAAGGTGGATCGCAAAGGTGATGGCTCAAACAAGAACCATGTCAGGTTTTACTCATACATAGCTAGCTATGAAAGCTAGAAATACCACTGTCATGATTTAGTGGTACAGATTGTCCCTCATCACAAGTTCTGCTTGCTAAGCATCAACTTCGACATCTCTGCGTGGACCAGAGTCGAGATCGGGCATCCAACCTTTTGGTCGCTCTCTGCCGCGGATGACTAGACCGTACAATGCCTTTTCCACCTTTTCAACACTCGTCTGCATAACATCCATCTTCTTATCCACATCACGGGCGAATGAACTGCCAAAGCCCACATTCAAGCCTTCTAGCTCTGACCGCAGTGCGCGCAGATCTGTGAGCACGTCTCTGTGGTTGCCAGGTTGGGTATCCACATCCATCTTGTCCGCCGATGCGGTGCTATCGCTCGACTCGACCGAAGGCAGCTTACCATCCGTAGCCATGGTAGTGATGGAGAAACGCATCAACTCGCCCGTCATATCAAAGACACCAAGCAGATAATCCTCGACTGTGAGTTGTACCGGACCACCCTGTCCACCCAGTGTACGCAATTGCTCTACCGAGTCTTCATATGTGAGCAATGTTCCAGTGGTGAGATAGTGCTGGAAAATAGCAGCCTCCATGTACTCCTGATTGCCACCGGTAATATTGCGGGCATATCTCCAAGCGTTCAGTCCTTGGAGTTCGGCAGAGATTGTGTTGTAGCGCTGATTGATGATATCGTAGTATTGCGCATTATTCTTGTTGACGTGTGCGGGCAGCGGTTGTGCAAGTTTGCGGATTCTAGGTTGCATACCAATCAGCTTTCTGTCGCTGGAGTTGTCGTGAAGGGCTTCTTTTTGTTTCAATCGCACCTTTGAAGGGTAAAGATACTGTGGTTCGCCTCTTGTCAGCCATGGACACAGGCAATGACTCTTTTTGTATCAAGGGACGGACATCTTCTTTGATGCAGCGGTTATGTCTCGCGATGCTTTGATGGTGCGTTCGCGGCGGTCGTGGTGTTCGTCGAGTTCGGCGCGGAAGGTCTCGAACATGGGCAGAAAGGGCGATTGTGTGTCTTCGGAGGCCTCCATTGTGTCTGATCTCGGTCGCTTTTGGCCCATTTGTTGTCTTGTTTCGGCGATTTCTTTGTCGCAGCAGCTGCTGGCTTTCTGTTTTGGCGAGCTTTTGGTTATGTCACAGAGAGGGCTTCAGTCTTGGCATCAAAGGGTTCCGATCGTGTCCCGCATTCGGTCCCAAACATCGGCCCGCTTCTTCTCTTTCATCTTTGATCTCACCACCCAAAGTGATACAACGAGATTGACAAAAGAGTTACGATCCTGGCAATGAGCGAAATCGAAGGTCGGGTCGCCGTTGCTGGATTTCAACCTCCACAATGTCGAGTCTGAAATCGCATGCTCGAACATGCCGCGTGGATGTCAAGAACAAGGAATGTGCAGCCGGGACAAAGGCATTCTTACACCCCTTCGTGCCGCGCGAGATCCAGATCCTGCAACAACTTCTTGATGAACCGCAAACGGAAACTGGGGACGAACCGTTCTGCTCTTGGTAACTGAGATAAAAGACCGAAAATACAAGTAGGCTTTCCAAATGCCAGCCGGAGGTCGCGTCCTGTAATCCATTCCATACCTCGATTACTGCCTACTGTTTATACGTTCTCACATACATATTCATCATGGTTAGAGCCTCTGTCGGCAAGCCGGCTCCAGACTTTACCGCCACGGCGGTCATGGATGGCAAGCTCAAAGGTAAAGCCATTTTCGTCTAGCCAACTCACTTCCAGACACTGACTGGCGTTGTAGAAATCAGTCTGAGTGCCTACACCGATGCCAATCACTGGGTCGCTCTCATTTCCTTCCCCAAAGCCTGGTCGTTTGTCTGTCCGACCGAGATTCGGGCATTCAGCGCACGCCTCGAAGAGTTCCTTTACTCTCGCTCTTGTGCCGTTGTCTTTGCCTCTACCGACACAGAGCTTTGTCTTCGTGCCTGGAACCACACCAATGAGATGGAAGGAGGCCTCGGTGGCGTTCATGTGCCTCTCATGAGCGACAGCAACCACAAGATAAGTCGCGATTATGGCGTCCTGCTCGAGGATCAGGGTGTCGCCGAACGTGCTCTCTTCATCATCGATCCCAAGGGAAATGTCAGAAATATCACCATCAGCGACGCAGATGTCGGCCGCAGTGTTGATGAGACTCTGCGTATCATCGATGCTCTCGCTTTCAAGGACGAGTACGGAGAAGGCTGCCCTGTCAATTGGAAGAAGGGTGATGCCGGTCTCAAGATGGCCGAGCAAACCAAGGTTGAAGGCCCTCTCGATATGAAGAAAGGGTCAACTTGGTCTGAGTGGGCTCGTCCGAAATTGCAGCGTGCTTGGAGTGGACAATCGCAGAGGTCTGTTGGCAGTGGTACATTCAGAACTCTGGGCCATTTCAAGTCGGTCTCTGAGACACCGACACCACCTTCGCCACTTGTTTCGCCTACGAGCGCTGTCAGTATGGAGAGGAACATGGAAGCTGCTATGGCCAACCACTTCATCGGTCTTGCTACTTAGCTTGTAATAGTTAGTTAGCTATGATGTAAGGAGATTTCATGACGAAGCCTCAAGATTCGAGCAATAAACTCATGCAAGTAACAGATGTGATCTCGACGAATAATGATGAGTTGAATCTTCCCCATCCTCTCATAGTCAGTACATAAATGCAGTCGACAAAAGTTTCTGATGCCTTCTCAGGAGTGATGGGTAAAAATGCCAAGACTTTGGTCCGGCAAAAGTCCACCTCGACCTCTCCTATTCTGTTAGTTCACAAAACATATAAACTCATCAAAAACATCACGAGGGAGTCCCGACCGCATAGCATTCTGGACAAAATGTCACAATCAACTTCACTGGAGCCCGGAGGATCTAACCCCAGAGCCAAAGAATCAACAATAACAACCCTCTTCTCCAACACCCACCTCATCCTCAGCATCTCCGCCTTGCTACGCGCAACACTCCTCCTCTGGGGCGAATACCAAGACGCAAATTCTCCCCTGAAGTACACAGACATTGATTACTTGGTTTTCACCGATGCCTCTCGCTATGTTCACCACAATCAATCTCCATACTTGCGCGACACGTATCGATATACACCACTCTTGGCTTGGTTACTCTATCCCACCGCTTTGGGGGGTCGCTGGTTTTGTTTCGGTAAAGCGGTGTTTGCGGCTGGCGATATTGTCACTGGATATTTGATTTTCTTGCTGTTGAGGAAGACGGTGGGCATGGGAAAGGAAAAGGCGATGGGGTTTGCGAGTATTTGGTTGTTGAATCCCATGGTTGCTAATATTAGCACTAGAGGTAGTAGCGAAGGTTTGCTTGCTGTCATTGTGGTGGGCACTTTGTGGGCGGCGCAGATGGGGTATACGAGGTTTGCTGGTGTGTTGTTGGGGTTGGGTGTGCATTTCAAGATTTATCCGTTTGTTTATGCGGTCAGTCTGTTTTGGTGGATGGATGGAAGTAAAGCTGGGAGTTGGGATGGGAGAGGTGGTATGCTTGGTGGTCTCGTCAACAAGAAGAGGGTGCAATTGGCTCTGTTCAGCTTTGTCACTTTCAGTGGGTTGAACATGGCCATGTTTAAGCTGTAAGCCCTTCTTTTTCCCTGCTGATTCCTTTTTGCTGACATTTTTCTGTTTTTCCATAGTTATGGCATGGATTTCATCCGTCACAGCTATACCTACCATCTCACCCGCATCGATCATCGCCACAACTTTTCCGTCTACAACACTTTACTGCACATGAAGTCTGCTGCCACCTCATCCTCGGGCCTCGGCGTTGAATCTCTGGCTTTCTTCCCCCAACTTCTTCTCTCTGTGGTTGTCATTCCTTTGCTGTTGGCAAAGAAGGATCTGGCGGGTACAATGTTGGCTCAAACGTTTGCATTCGTCACGTTCAACAAGGTGTGCACGAGTCAGNNGTATGTTTTGATGGTTTTGGAAAGATTTTCCTGTCTAGTTGCTGACGAGTGGAAAACAGTACTTTTGTGGTATATGGTCTTCTTGCCATTCTACCTTCCTAACTCGTCGTTGTTGAGGAAGCCCAAGCTTGGATATACTGCTCTTGCCCTCTGGGTCATCGGTCAGGTAAAAGATGGACCTTTCCTCCCTCGAACTTTCTCGCGTGACTGACAATTCTGACAGGCGCTGTGGCTGCACCAAGGCTACGAACTCGAGTTCCTCGGCAAATCGACGTTTGTGCCAGGGCTCTGGGTAGCCAGCGTCCTTTTCTTTGGCATAAACTGCTGGATCCTTGGTATCGTGGTCTCAGACATTGCTTCCCAGCCCTCGTCCAGCCCTGCTTCTGTCCTCAAGAAGGCAGAATGATGCATATAGCCCATATCGCTCTGTGTAGTTGTATATAGCTTCTCTTCTTTCTTCCAAAAAGCTTCAACACTTTCAATCCTCCCCGTCATCAATCCCTCCTTCATTGTCGGCTTGAGTAGACACCCAATTCTCCAACATTTGCGTGCCTTGCGAGGTTTTCTTGACACCCTTGCGCTTGACGATCAAACACAGTATCCGGCCATAGATACTAAAGCCCTCGTATTGCGTGTTGATGCCCATCTTTTTCTTGTCGTCCTCTTCTTTGTCTGTTGCATCCGCGACTTTGCTTTTCCTCTTTTTGCGCGGATGTTGTACCTCTTCTTCTTCCTCGTCGTCTTGGCTGTGTACGAAGATATGTTCATCATCGTCGTCGTCATCATCATCATCACGGACACGTTTATTCCTCGCAGGAACTTCAGGTATATCTCCCATATTCATACCTCCCATCTCTTCCTCGCCATCTTCCTCGACCAAAATCGCAGGAACTTCCTCTTCATCAGCAACTCGTATCGCCGAATCTTTATCCTTGCCTCGGAAATAATTCGTCATTGTGAGTTTGGAGGTATTGCTTTCGATTTTGGGTTTTGCGAGGGAAAATGATTTTTGTTTTGTGAGCATGGCGTGCGAAGTGGAGGTTTCGGTCAAGAAGATGGAGACTTCAAAGTCGTNCTGTTTTTCGTGTGTGCTACCAGTGTCAGTGATTCTTCACTTTCATAATGCGAATTCCATCAGGGTAGAGGTAAGGGGGGGAAAGAAGCAAGAAAACGCACCTTGCACAACCACATCCCTGACCCCCTTCTTCTTCTTTCCTCCCTTTTTCTTTGCATTCTCGTTTTCTTCGCGCAATTTGGGGAGCACCAGTGGTCGTACGGCTTCGATCACTCGTGGTAGCACTGGATCGCGCGAGTTGAGCAGCCACGAGGAGGCAAGAGCGGGGTTGTCGAGGTAGATGCGTACTTCGAGCACAGAGTAGCGTGTGATGCGTAGATATCGTCGTATTGGCGCCATCGTGATATGAGTGTGTGTGTTTGTTGTAAGAGAGGTGTGATGGTTTGTTGTTGAATCGTCGCGTTAATTGGTGACGAAGGGTCGCGAAAGTCGACGTCATAGGTGTGGTCAGGGTTATCCCCTGAGCGACCACTTTTGTTTATCGCATCCTGAGTACATTCTCCCCGTAAGCGATAGAGAGTCATGTTATAGCTATCAAGTTGCACAAATCATTCTGTACCAGATATTGATCTACGGTAAGGACTCCATGTCAACGTGGCTTGTCGATGACACCTCCAGGTGTTTAGAATGAGATTGTGCTTCTCTAGAGCTCAAGATTCCATAACAAGCTATTGGGGGAACAAGGGCAATTCGACAAACCATGCGATGCTATAGTGATTCTTGAGATATGTATGCATAATCTGGATTTCGATTGAGTTGTTTGCTGACGCCGGTGCTATGCAGAGCCACCAAACGGCAAGCCATGTGATAAATAATCCTCCCTCCATCCCATTGCGAGAAGGGCACCTCAAAACTCCATGATAAAAATCCCATCTTCCAGGGCCCGTTGCCCATCAAAATACCAGTTGTGAACCGCTCGGTGACTCGTGAATACGAACTCCACCCTTCACGACAAGTGGAAAGCTCCTTGTCCCTCCTTGATTGCAACACTCAACTTGGCCCTCAGCGCTTCTTGTGAGCTGTAGTTGGGCATCTTCAGGTAGTTGACACATGTCATGACACTCGGCAGGTAGTCGTCAGGCATGAGCGGAGGCTCGTTTGGCTTGCACACCACTGTGAACATCGGTGTCAATGATTTGAATCCTGTTTCATGGTTAGCATTCTCCTCAAACATAAATCTGTTCTTCTGTAACTTACCTCCAATGGGAAGCTTGGGACTGCCAGTGACGAACTGCAGGAAGTCGCGTCTCTCAGGCATAGTGAACTCTGACATGGTCTGCAGAAGGTTCTTGACGCTTGTACTGTCAAGGTTGAAGCCATGGTCGGCCTTGATCGAATCCATAAGTGTCTCAAGGGACCAGTCCTCCTCTGCACGGCCGAAGAGCATCACCAGCTCATCAGGTGTGAACGCGTTGAGAGCCGAGTAAGGGAAAACCTGGGAAAAGCCGGCACAGAATGCATCGACTTGCTTCTGTACTCCTTGACCGAGGGTGAAGTCGATGACTCTTTCGACATACAGCTCGACGTTGTCAATGGTCACATCAATCTCAGCACCCTTGGCCTGGAGCTCAATAGTGGGGTAACCAGGCAGCGTAAAGTCAAGACCAAGGTCCTCAATAGAGGCATCCTTGATTTTGATGTCCTTGATAGCTTGCGTCTTTTGCTCTGCGGTGAGTCTTTCGTCTTCCTGGATGTCCTGCTTTGCTCTGACACAGCGCATAAGAGGCTTCAGAGATTTGGCAAGGTCCTTGTCCACAGAGGCAACAGCACCGAGGGATGGCTTGATTGTGGAGTTGCCAGCGCCAATACGGAAGAAGGTGGGGTTGAAAGAGACATCAATGATGCGCGAGTCCAGCATCGAGCGTGCAACAAACTTGCCCAACATCTTGAACAAGTGCAGCACTTTCTTGCCATGCTCGTCGGTTGACTGCTCTTCGCTCATTGGCGCAGGGAACAAGCCGCGCATGCCGAACGCATAATCATCACCAGCGATCGACTCGTTCTCACGCCAGAGCTTGATCTTCTTCTTCGAGAATTCCTTAGAGACGGTCGAATAGAACTCAAGAGTCGGGCCAAGTCCAGTACCGACCTCTTCGAAGTATTCAACCTCAAGAATGCTTGGAGATGATCCGTAAAGCTCCATGACCTTGATGGCAGATTCTAGAATTCTACTGCGAGAAATGCGAACCTTTTGTCTCTGTAGACGACCCAGAAAAGGTCGTTCATCGCGATGGCGTCTGGACTCGTTCTCAGATTGAGCGTTCTGCCATCTAGTCATGGACCGTGAGTAGCCGAACGATGTTGACTGAAGGAAGAAGTGCCTGGTCTCGAATGGAAACAGGAAAGGATACAGACGTGCGAGGTCCTCGCTCCAAGTAGGAAGGCAGTTGCTGGCCACTATGAGAGGCTCTTCGAGCTGGCGGTTGAGCTTGGCGGTCAACTTCGTGTTGACAAACTGCGCCAATGGCTCTGAGCTCATCTGAGTGTCCTTGCTTTGCTCTTCAGCGATAATGTCCTCCAGATTAGCATTCAAGTCATGCAGAGTGCTCATCAAACGAAGAATGGCAGCAGTTGCGGGGTGTTGACTGAGCGAAGGAGGAAGTTCGGAGGAGGTAGCTGTGAATGCATCGGAGGTTGAATGCAGCGTGCTAGGCTCGGCAGGAGGAGGTCCAGGAGCACGTCTGAAAGAGATAGTGTGTACTCTCGACCAAATGTTACGGCTCGACACCTCGTCAGGATGTGTCTGGTTGAAATGAACAGCGCGATAGATTGTAGTGTCGTTCGACAATAGCTGCCCATCGACGCTGAACTCAATGTGCCAATCCTGGGAAACAGGCTGAATCGCAGAAGCGTTGGCAGCAGATCTCTGAGAAGTGGGAGTAGAGAGCAGTTCTCGGGCTGCAGCAAGTCTCGCAGAAGCGGAGGTACGAGAAGTCGCTGACTGCTGTGAGCCTTGTAGCGGGGTACTGATGCGAGTACCGTCCTCTTTGTGAGCAGTTACTTTGCCGCTGTTAGCGACTTCCAAGTTGACTGCTGAGGTATCTTGATCCGCATCCTCCATGTCCTGGTCTTCGTCGTCAAAGTCGTCAACGATGGCGTCGAGATCTTCTCCGTCATCCTCGTCTTCGTCGGAGAGAGCAGCTTCGTCGGCGCACTCAAGCTGTTGATCATCCTCGGCCGCATCGGAGTCCTTTTGTGTGACTTTGCGCGAAGACCTACGCAAGCGGTTGGTGGCGTCACCACTGTTCTGGGGAGTGCTATCAGGTTTGGAAGATCTTGTGTGAGTGCGTTTGCTTGAAGGAGGGGTTGAGGCTCCTCCGGTGGCATTTCCGTCTCCACGGGCAACTGCTTCGGCGAGACTGCTAGTCAATGCATCACGGCTGCGTACAGCTCTCTCCGCAAGGCTGATGCGTGGACGAAGATAGTCATCAAGAGCTCTGAACGTCGCGATGGCATGGATCGAAACCATTATATTTCTGTATGGCTTCGGGATACCAGAGTCATCGTTGGCTTCTAGTTTGATACGCAGCTGCTTGGCAAGCATTGATGCTGCGCCACTCCTGCTGCTGTCAGAGGCATTTTGGTGGACAGTGATCACCTCGAAGTGCTCAGTACGGCTGAGCAAATCTTGTAATTTGTGGACCAAGGAACTGAATGCAGTGACTGGTGAGGTTGTATTGCCAGTTGCGATTGCCTGTCCTCTTCGTGACATGAATGCATCCAGGAAGGCTGACCTCGCTGCACGACCTGTGTTGCTTTCTGAAGACTTGAAGATCTCGAGAAGGGTTGACACAATGTCAGAGGTAAGCAACTCGTAACTTGTGATGGTCTCAGGTGTGTCGCCATCAAAGTGCTTGGCGAGGCGTTGGAATAATGCAGATCCATCAGAGAGGTTGTTCGAGTTGTAACACTGGCGAAGGTCTTCGGCAAGGCGCTTGAGCTCTGATAATGCTCTCGAAGCCTCACCAAGCCCACCATCGTTCTGGTAAGCCTCAACGAACTTGCGAGCCCGGGACGTGATGACGTCTTGTACGCTGGAAGTAAGGGATGTACGCGAATTTTGTACTCCAGAATCTGATTCTGAGTCGTCATCATCGTCGTCGTGGTCATCGTTGTCATCATCATGCTCTCCAGCGGATCCCTCATCGGGATAATCAGGCTCACTGTGCTCTCCATCATCTTCACCACCGTGCTCTGGTCTGACTGGAAGCTCTGCAGAGAAAGAAGAAGGTACATCGGCAAGCGGTGCTGAGGCAGTGCCAGACTCTGCTGAACTGGTCGAGGTAAGTTCGCGTTGTGCAAGCTTGCTGACCTCAGCCATGACACCTTCACGATAGAACTGGGGCCTGTAGGTCGACTCTAGACGCTTGAGGAGAAGTTCGGCGATTTGCAACGCAAAGGTGACGAGCATCGGGTTCTCTTGCTGTGTCAGAATCGACGCGAGATGTGAAGCGTAAGCCACGCCTGAGAGAGCATCTTCGAGCACGCTGGTGTCGAAATTAGAAAGCATCTTAAGCTGTGCAGTGAGCACTTTCTGCCTGACGCTGAGGTTGACAGTACTGGTATAAGCGTGCATCAAAGTCGGGAAGAGTATCTCTGCAAAGCGTCGAACTTCAGGCTGACATTCTCGCAAGAGTTCCAAGCGGTTGTCATTGGGTGAGCTGCGAGCACGAGTGCCCATCGAGACACTGCCTGGACCAACGTTGCCAGCATCGGTGAGGTCGTTGATGAACATGAGGTTGTCGGGCGAAACACTTGGGAGAATCTCGCAGACAACGTTCAGGGTCTCGAAGATCTGATCGCGTGGCGTACGAATGAGAGCTTGCATGATGATGTTCTTATCAATCTTCATGGCAACATCATCGTTGCTTGAAGGTGGCGAGACTCCTGTAAGAATTTGGTAGAGAGTATCGACAACGTCCATACGCAGCAGCTCAACAGCCAAGCGCGGGCTTGCTCTCGCGGTAATGGACAGGACGCGCAAGAATTGAGTATGTATGCTAGGTCCGATCATGGTGGTCGTGCCAGGCAGAAGTAGTCTGAGTACAGCCTTGAGCAGTTCGGGGCTGACCAGCTCTTCGAGCTTGGACTCATGATATCTGAAACTCTCTACGATCCTAGAAACACATAGCGAGCCTTGTTCGACGACCCGTTGATCACTACTCGACAGGACGTTGAGAAGAATAGGCATGACGTCGCGTACGGTAGGGAACGAGTCTTCAGACAGATTTCTGCAGCAGTTTGCGGCAGTAGTAACGGCGCTTCTTTGTGTGCTAGTGGCGAAGAAATCGAGGTAGGTCAGGCAGGCAGTAAGACCACCCTCACGAACGATAGAGGCGGGGAACTCGATCGAGATCTTCTCCAAGGTGCTAAGGGCTTGCTCGGCGACATCGATGTAATGGATTTCGAGGAGCTTTTGGCATAGGACAGGGACAGCACCGCCGTAAACGACGCTCGCGGTAGCCTGAGGCAGGGCCTCCATCAAGTTTGCGATACATCTGCAGGCCAACAGCATCATCTCAGGATTCTCTTCACCGGTGAAGTCGTTCGGCTGCATGAGGTCCACCAATTCCTTGACGAACTGATCTGGAGAGAAGTGGCCAGCGAGGTTGTCCTCATTGGAAACGAGCAAGATTTCCGAGAGCTCAGTGAGGGCAACCATTTGCACCGAGGGGTCATCCTTTGCACGAAGGTTTTCCAGGATACCTCGCAGGCGTGTCGTCATACCGGACATGATGCCACTGAGGGCGCGAAGAGTACTCGATATACCAGCGGGCATGCCTGCGCGGTTAAGGAAGGCGCCAGAGAAAGGATCATCACCCGGTTCGCCGCCAGAGTATCCAAGAGCAGCAGCCGCGGCAGCAACATCTTCGTCATCATCATCATCTATTCCCTCATTATCATCATCGTTGTCTTCCGGGTCGTCTTCATCGTCGTCGTGGTCGACAGGCATACGTGGTGGTTCGGGCTCGGGGCGACTGGACGGGGAGTCTGGGATCTTTTTGTGTGAGGACTTCTTGGAGGACTTGCGCGAGGACGACGGTTGGCCAGATTGAGGAGCTGAGACCAGGTTAGAAGTGTGGTGGGAGGAGAAGTTTGGAAGATGTGGCGGACCTTGGCTGCTCTTTCTACGGGACGACCTACGTTTGCTGGTGGAGGCGTGGTCGTCTGGTGATGTGGGAGAGTGCTTGGACCTGTTCATGGCGGGACGGGAAAGATCTTGGTCATCATGGCTAGAAGAAGACATGTTCTTTGAGCGCCTGGATGGCTGAGTGTGGCCAGAGGATGGGTTGGAAAGACGAGCTCTCTTGGATCTGCGGGGTTGGGCGGTGTCCGAAGAAGCAGGCGGCGGTGGGTCGTCCTGAGACTGTTTGCGCTTGCGAGAGGAGGACGAGGTGGTCGAGGCTGATGGCGGAGGAAGTGCAGAAGGATTGATGGATGTACCGGCAGCAGTAGGGTCGGTGGTAGGGAGGGCCGGAGCGGCAAGTCTCGCTGAAGAGCGAGTTACTCTGGGTGGCATGAGCGGCGTTTACGAGGGAGTGTCATGGATGTAGGTGTGTGATGGGACGAGTAAAGCAGAGGTCGTGGTGATGGAAGTAAAAAGGCGGTGGAGGCGAGGGTGAGGGTGTTGGGTTGGCTGACCTTGAGGTGGTTGCACTTGATGAATGTTCGAATGGTGGCTCTGGCTCATCCATGGAGCTTTCTTTCACAGCTCCATAAGCGAAGGGAAAGAGCAAGCCTGCGCGCGGGAGGGTAGCGGCCAGTCACAAACAGGGCCTTCTTCACTTGTTCAATACAGCAGGATATCAAGCTACGGTATAGCAGGTATCTTCAGAGTTACGGGTGACAGAGGGCCGGCCAGGGTATCAGCAAGTGCCCCGTTGATAGACGTGCCGAAGCGATCAAAGCGCCCTCGCAACTCCGAGACAGCAGCCCTCATGCCACTCATCCACCCCCAATCACCGCTCCGACACAAGTCGCACGCCTCTAATTCCATGTTGCAGTAGGTCAACACGTCACATTGCCCCTTGTCTTCTGGCCCATCCCACCTCTGTATTCGTATACCACCATTCTGCCGCCTGTCCTGTCTCTGCTCCCTTAACGCCGGCCCAGCAGCCATGTCGTCACTCACGCAAAACGTCTTTGGTCTCTATCAAAGCTCGGGCGCGAACCTTGAAAGTCTCATGGCGCGGTCATAGACAGCCCAACACACGCGACTCTTTCTAACACCCTGATCTCACACTCCTGAATATTGTGATTATGCGATTTGTTATAGACGTCCAATTTTGTCCTCCACAAGTATATCATAAACTAGAACATGGGTGATCTCTTCCACCAGCTCGAGGTCAGTCGCCAAACTCGACCCGCGACGAATCCCACTAACATTCTGCAGACAGAATACTGTCCACCAATTGATTCCGCTCTTTTCTCCGCCATTGTCTCTGACTATGACTTGACCAATTCAGACGCCGCGGCTGAGCTCAGAGGTACACTGGATGCTCTCAAGGCCACCGCTATCGAAGAAGAGGCTACCGGCTTCGATGCCTCTGGAAGCGGCGCCCAGCATGAAGACTTCAGCCCAGGACATCCCACCTCTGTGCCGGAAAGTGCTTCCGTCTCACGAGAAACCGACATGACCAGCCTGTCCAACGGCCTGTCAAGCGTCGACCTGGGCTCCGAAGGCTCCCCAGACCGTGCCGAATACGATTTCGAGGCTTGCGACCAAGACACCAAGGTCGCCATCCTGAGAGACATCTTTCCCTCGCTCTCCGAATACACAATCTCGCACACGCTCGCACACCACGACTCGAAATGGAAGCCCGCTTTCGACGACTTGTTGAACCAGGTCTATTTTGAAGAGGGTGGCACTATCGACGGCAAGGACAAGGTGTCGGCTAAGGGCATCGACGCCTTCAGCGAGGAGAACGTTGTCAAACGAGGGCGCAAAGGAAAGAAACGCGGCAAAAACATCAAGACTATCGACCCCATGAGGTCCTCTTCGCTACCGACCGAGTCGCGGCCATCAACCAACCAATGGCAGACTGCCAAAGGTGATGTCGACTTTATCTCAGATCGCGCCAATATCCCTGCCCAGCTCGTGCTCTCCTTGTACAACCAAGAAGACCGCTCGGTGTCACGAACCATCTCGGCCATCCTCAAGACCTTCTTGCCAGAAGACCCCCGATCAGAGGAACCCGAAATCCAAGTGGACGCTTCTGTTCTGGGCCAAGAATATCCCGGTCTCGCCCCTGAGTACTTGATAGCTCTCATAAAGCTAACCCAGCCATCCATCACAGCAGCCCGCGAACTCGCCAAAGCCCTGACCACAAAACCGCCGACCCACGAAACCGGCAATCGAGTCATCATCCCCCAATACGCTCCCGTACGAATCTCCGACGCAGACGACTTTTCCCAAAGCGGTTTCGACACCGACACCTCGAGCGTCGACTTTGGCTCCACCTCTACCTCGACAGCAAAACTCAGAGCAGCACGAAAAGCCGCCATGGACCAAGCCCGCGCCGCCTACCGCAAATCGCGATCCGACCGCCTCATGGGCGGCGCTGCCGGATATTATTCGCAGGTCGGTCGCGACCACGGCGCTGCACTCCACCAATCCCAAGCCGCAGAGGCAAACGCCATAGTCTCTGCCCAATCCTCGGCGTACGAGATTGACTTGCACGGTGTGACGGTGGAGAATGCTGTGAGGATTGCTCGTCAAAGGACACATGTTTGGTGGAACGGGTTGGGCGAGAACAAGGTCAATGGCCGGGTGGGTGCAGAGCAGCGTGCCAGTGGGTTCCGCATCATAACGGGTGTGGGACGACATAGTGCTGGCGGCAAGGGTGTGCTTGGTCCGGCGGTCAAAAAGGGTCTTGAGCAGGACGGATGGAGATTGGAGGTCAACAGCGGTGCCATCACCGTCAGAGGCAAGAGCAGGATACATTGAAAACAGATACACGCATTTGTAGAATTGAGGGTATTGGATACCTCAAGCACACTCTCGAGTAAGTTGTTTTCTTCGGCACTCATTTTTCTTGTAAACCGTGTCTACCACACTCTATTCTCTTTCGATTGTATTTCGCTGCTCGAGTTGAATTTCCTGTCTCGCTCTCTATTTTCTGCATGCGTGAGTGTTCTGTGATGTTTCTGTGTTTCTGCTTGGTGAGTCACATAAAAAGGAGTCTTGGACATTACATGAAGGGAAAGTGGTGTATTCTCTTGCATGACTGTCATCTACGGCTCTTTCAATTCAAAGTTATCACCAGTGCCATGAGGCAGTCTCAACGATACATGCCTTCTTCTCGTTGCAGATCTTCTCAGTCAGCCTTGCAGTCCTTCTCTTGTTCTTGTTCCTTCTCCTTTCATCCTTCATCTTGTTCTAGTATTACACATCATTCACATCCTTTCGCAACAGTCGATTCGACAAATTAGTTGCCAGTCAGCGAAGCGACGTCCTCTCCAATCAGACCGATGGCAGCGAGCTTGCGCTGAGCTTCGATGAAGTTGGTTCTCTCCTTCTGCAGCTCCTTGCGACGGATCTCGCGCTCACGGTCCTCGGCCAAGAGCTCCTTGCAACGTTCCTGGGCATCGCGAGTCTCAACCTCCAAGCCAGCCTTTAGCTGTGGCATTAGGTTAGTCTCGAGTTCGTGGAGAACCTCGGCCTGAATACCCTGAACGACATGGTCCAAGAAGCGAAGGAGAGCGACATTGTGGTAGCCTCCGACTTTGGCCATGACCTTGATCTCCTCTGCAAAGGGATCGTCACCGAGCTCGGCTCTGGCCTTGACATCAGTCCTGGCCTTCTTTTTACGCTCGGTCTGGTCGACCAAGATCTTGCCGGCGGCGCGGTCGGCGTTCTCCAGTTTCTCGACCAATCTTTGAGTAGTACGGCCGTCTTGCAAGATCTGCAGCTCTTTGTCGTGATGGTGTTTGAACCCCTCGGTGTTTAGGGTCAGAGGCTTACGCTGCTCCAAGTCTAGAGCGCGCTTCGCTTGCTGCAGTTGGTCGCGCATAGCATTGACCACGAAAGCCTTAACGATCTTCCTGGCCTCGCTGAAGAAGGCGGTGTTGAGCCATTGGGCACAAGCCTCTTCGAGAAGTTGGTCCAAGGTGCTCTGAATCTCTTGGTGAACGCTGTTGATGAATTCGAGCATGGGCTGCGCCCAACCGGCAAGAGTTTGTTTGCGAAGATGGTCGACAGCGAGAGGGTCAACCCCGCCGGGAACGCTCGAAGCCGTAAGCTTGCTCAGAGTTTCGCGAACCTCAAGCAGGCGGAACGTCTTCTTCATGGTTGTAGGAGCGGAACTGTTTCTAGGTGTAGCGACATCGGACTTGATCTTCTTTGCAGTCGAAGTGGTAGGTGTGTTGAATTCGGCTCTTCTTTTCTTGTTTGACTTGGACGGTTCGACGCTAGGACAGGGAGTACCGCCTCCTTCGTCGTCATCAGAAAGCAGAGAGAAAGTCGGGGCTTCGATAGCTTGACGGAATGTCTCGGGGGTTGCAACGACAAGGCCAGGGCGAAGCCCTTGCAGGTTGGCGTGGAAGGTGTTAGCCAGATCCTTGAGGGAATTGTGCATCTCGTTGTAAGGATGAACGCCTTGAGAGTGCTTCTCGACCGTGATACGGAAGGTAGTCAATGCCTCGAGCACTTTGCCCAAGGCATTCTCAGGCGGGTCAGGATACCCAGTGAGTTCGGTTTCAACCTCTTCGACGCGAGCATCCACCATTCTAGTGATTCTAGGCAAGGTGACAAGAATCTGCTTGGTCAGCTTAACTGACAAAGTGTCGCGAAGCTTGAAAGTTCCGAAACGGTCCTGGAAATCATGTAGCTCTGTAGTCCATGGATCCTGAGCGAAGAATTCGACTTCCGATCTGCGTGCATCGTCGGCAGAGATGTTGTTGTTAAGTTCAAGTTGGTTAGGCTGCTTGGTAACAAAGTATCCATGGCCAACAGCAAATGCATCACCCTTGAGGACATTTTTGATGAGCTGAGTCTTACTGCCGACAGGCCAGCGATCAGGTTTAGTAAGGCAACCAACCGTACGTGCAAGAGCACCGTCGTGTTGGTCGATCAATGCAGCTCCGCTTGAGTTGGCAAAGTCTGACTCCATCGAACGAGCAAGCAGGATAAGAGAATTGCCTTGCTCGATATGATCGGCAACGAAATTCTCGACCAGCTTGACAAGCCACTTGTCAGCAGCCGTTGTCATTTGACGGATCACTCCAGGTAGATCAATAAAAGACAGGCTGGGTTGGCCGGGTGCGGTGATGGCGAGAACCACCTTGTTGGGCGAGAACTCGACCTTCATCAGCATGTCGTCGACAGAAGAGGCGTTGAGGTACTCGAACAAATTGTCACCAGGGTTGAGCGTAGCGCGTTGAGCACGGCTGAGAACACCCTCGAGCTCATCCTTGTTGTGTACGACGGCGAAGTCAATGGTTGTCGGAGCGTGATCTTCGCGCCACTTGCCATAGCGACCGTCGGGATCGGCCTCCGAGTCGAAGGTGAATCTCTGTTGCAACGACACCTTACAAGACCAAGCAGCGTCTTCAGAAGAGAACAGGGTGATCTCAAGAGGGCATCTCGTGCATGTGCCGTCACTACGGGGGACCTTGATACCGCTGATGCCCTCGATGAGCGAGCTCTTGCCAGCAGACTGATCGCCAACAACAACGATCTTCGGCAGAGGCAGGTTGCGTGTCTCCACTCCAAGCTGTTCCAGATCCTTGATCAACTGAACAAGCTTTTGCACAGGGCGACCGAGGAGGTCGAGCTGTGGGTCGTTATCTTGACGAGCTTGATCTTGGGTGTTACACGTGTTGAAGGCGCCAGGTGCAGGTGTAGTAGCAGCCATGGTTGAAGTGTCGTCGGATGGCGCAGACTGAGGCGCAGATGGGATGGCAGAGTTGTTGTCGTTGTGGTTGGAAACGGCAGAAGCGTGGTCAACTATTTCAAGCTTGACGCGAGGTTCCGCCATGTGGTGGAAGGCGCGTGATGGTGATGGCGGAAGACGCGTGTTGATGCAAGAAGGAAACAGAAGTGAGGTTGGAAAAGAAAACAAAGACAAAGCAAGCGTGTTGGGGACGAGAGCTGTGCGCAAGTGAAGCAGCGCGAACTCCAAAGCCAGACGCCGGAGAGGGTGACTAAATGACAATTCTCCTTCTCTCTTCCGGAAACTTCATGGAGCGTGAGAACCAAGAATAATCCGGGCAGCCCTATTTACTCACTCCTCGATACTGACCAGAGGCTCAATTGTAGCACAGGAGTTCAGGAAGCCATGCTGCAATTCTCGGCACCCAACACATACCGTCACGAGCCAGACATACCGTGAAAGTAGACACACCAGAGCTTCACTTACATTGCACATATCTTGAACTCATTGATAAGCTCCACCGAAAGACTCGTTGTGTTGGAAGCCCGAGCATCTCGTCTATATTCACCTTCATCTTTATACGATTGCTGGGCCTGCCTCTCTTCATCACATTGATGTGTGTCCGGTGAGACTGAAAGCTTAAGGAGATTGTCCAGAGATGTATGACAGGCATCTTCTCGAGGGAGAACAGGCCCATTCGACATAAGTGAAACCATGGCGACCTGGTCACACAACAAGCACGCAAGTAAGCATGCACACGAGTTCCGGCATCACCAGATATGCAGCCATCTGACCCTCTGGCGATTGCGTTTTGCACGACGAGCCACGTTGTTTGATGCAGGTTCCCGTTTCTTGAAAGGGTGAGCTGGCTGGTAGTGGCTACCGTTTGACAGTACTGAGGTCCTGCCCACGTGGTCGACAAGCTGACATGTTCGTTTGGCTGTGAAGTCGTACAGATTGAGTGAGTGCGGCATGTCTGATGCCCATGCTATGTTTCTGTTTGGCGAAGAAGAAAAGAAGAGAGACAATGGGAACGATCTTTCAGGAAGAGTGGTGCTTGGTCATCTGGTCCTGGCAGAGGGTACAAGCGTGGCGTGAAGCCTTGAAGGTGTTGGTACGTGTATGATCATCTTCCTGCTGGTCGAGGTGTCATGTTTCGGGCGCTGGTGTGGCTGACATGTATCCAGGTTAATCGTGAGCTGGTAGACCTACATAGCGTTGACCAAATGGAGCTCGAACAAATAGATCGATAAGTTCTTTGGACCAAAAGATGAACGAACTGAAGAATTGAACGAGATGGGTGAAGAGCAAGACTTGGTCATAAATCCCCCAGGAAAAGAGTCGTTTGCTGCCGATGACAGGTCCCACTTCCCCCCAATTTGGCAGGAATAGCCTTTCTCGGCAATAAAGATCCGAAAGTGCTATCTCCACAGGCAATGACAGAGCGATGCGGTCGTGAGGAAAGAACGGCACGTAAGAAGGAGGGGGCCAGAAATGAAAAACGTGGCAGTCACCGTTCGTGCTTTCTCGATTGATCACTCTTGTTTGCCTTGACGTCTCGGTGCTTTGATTAGAGACCAACTTCAAGCAGCACCCGCTGCCGCTCTTCCCGTCGCATAACCAATTTACGCCAGATCAAACCCTCACCTGGAAGCCCTTCGCACGATCGAGTCAACACATCGCAGCAGATGATGGAGCGCGACGAATCGGCCAAAGTTGTGCAACACGACGAAGAACGCGTTCCCTCCGACGTAGTTCCCAAT
Source organism: Aureobasidium uvarum (assembly GCA_903853725.1). Lineage (NCBI taxonomy): Eukaryota > Fungi > Ascomycota > Dothideomycetes > Dothideales > Saccotheciaceae > Aureobasidium > Aureobasidium uvarum. Next base: position 323,909 of record CAINUL010000019.1, read on the forward strand.
CCGGATACGCGAGTCGATCAAGGCGCCGACGAGAAAGCAGTGCGTCATTCAAGAGACAGCGATACAGATGAACACCCAAGACCACGGTCCAAGGATGAAGAGAGCGGGATCACAGCCATGGGTGACGGTGGCGTCAACGAGAAGGAATTCGAAGTCACTTGGGATGGCGACGACGACCCCATGAACCCTAGGAGTATGGCCTTTGCCCGCAAGTGGATCATTGTCGTAATTGTTTCTGCAAGCTCTCTATGCGTGTACGTAGAATTCTCATCGATCCTTCTTGCCAACCTCCGAAGAACACATCACAAGATCTCATGCTGTCTATCCGTTCATCTGGACCGATATACCGATACGGCTGAGCATGTCAATCTGACTCTCATATGAATTAGTACCTGCACCTCTGCGCTTTACACATCAACCTATGCGCAATTGGAACCAGAGTTCCACTGCTCGAGGATAGTCGCTACCCTGGGACTGTCCTTGTTTGTCATTGGGCTAGGAGTGGGGCCTATGGTCATGTCACCACTTTCAGAAGTAAGTCCATCTCCCTGAAGGACAGATGGAGAGCTCGAGAGTTAACCAAGTTAAAGNTTCTATGGAAGAAGACCCATCTACATTGCCTCGTACGCTTTCTTCTTGATCTGGCTGATCCCGTGCGCTGTGGCACAAAACATCCAAACTATGTTGATCGCACGTTTCTTCGACGGACTTGCTGGCAGTGCGNNTTTCTTAGGTACGTTCGAAGCAATGCATATTGTAACGAATGCTTCTCTGAAGGAGAGCTAATCCTTGATGATGCACAACAGTGTAGCAGGAGGAACTGTAGGAGATCTGTTCCCTAAAGCCCAGCTTTCTCTACCAATGGGTGCGTCTTTCACTCACAGACGGAAGTATGGCAAAGACGCTGACGTGACGCANGCATTCTATACAGCGGCACCTTTCGTTGGACGTGAGTCCACTCTATCTGCATGGTCAGAGTTTATGCTGACAGTCGCCTAGCCNGAGATCGGTCCCATTGTCGGAGGTTTCATCAATTACCACGCCAATTGGGTATGTATGAACCACACCGAACCGTTCAACCACTGACTCGTATCTACTAGNCGATGGACCTTCTACGTTTTACTCATTTGGTCAGGTGGAATGCTGGCAGCCATCATCTTCCTAGTGCCCGAAACATATCATCCAGTCCTTTTGCGCCAAAAGGCCATCAAGCTCAGGAAAGATACGGGTAATCCGGCCTGGCGAGCACCAATCGAAAACATGAACAAATCGGTGTTTCGGACCGTCGCATGGAGCTGTGTCAGACCATTTCAGCTCCTGTTCCTTGAAGCGATGTGCCTGAGCCTGTGTATCCTCTCGGCCATCCTTCTGGGCATCCTCTANCTTGTACGTATCCGAGGGCACAGCTGATCGCTCAAAACACATGCTGACCGTGCCCTAAGGTTCTTCGGAGCGTTTCCCCTCGTCTTTAAGAATAACCACGGTTTTGTATTGTGGCAGACCGGACTTACGTTTATAGGTATCTTTGTCGGTATGGTCACAGGCGTCAGCTGCGATCCGATTTGGAAGAAAAACTATCGCCGTCTGGTCACCAAGAATGGAGGCGTTTCTGAGCCCGAGTTTCGTCTGCCTCCAACTATTCTGTAAGTCCCTAAAGTGTTGGGAAAACCAAAAGATTTTGGATGTGCTGACATTTGTGCTAGCGGTGCAATCTTGGTTCCAATCGGCCTGTTTGGGTTTGGTGAGTGACTGGGGAGGAGGTGGATCGCACGGAATCATTGGATCGCTGATACAAGGCATTGCATAGGATGGACGACGTATTCCTCGGTNGAGTGGCTTGCATCGATTATTTTCCTTGGCGCAATGCAGCAAGATCTTTGATTCTTATTGGAGGCAATATACACAATGCCCAATATCGACTTGCAACCCCGCCGCGGCATCCCATTGGTCCTAGACGTGCCACTTTGCACGACAGGCCAGATGGGAGCCCGAGTCCATGGAAGGAGAAGAACACCCAGCTAACCCCCGTGCTGCAGGTACATTGGATCGGTAAGACCTCGAGCTCGATGCCTTGCATAAGCGACTGAACACTGACTCTTTGGTTTGCCAAAGTCCCCATCGTCTTCAGTGGCATCTTTGGACTTGGGTGAGTCAGAACGCAGCTCGATGAACCAAACCAAGCCCACAATACTGACTCTGAGATGAAAAGAAACATCTTTGTCTTCAGTGGTGTCTTTACTTTTCTCGTAGAATGTGTGAGTGGTCTTCCAGACGGCATGCGCGGCTACGGAGCGGACCGTGGGGTCGCCACGATGCTTCATTTGACCGCCTCTGGTCAAGGTGTGCATAGGAAACTGATCTTTTGTGCTAGTATCCTTTGTATGCTGCGAGCGCGCTGGCAGCCAACAGTTTTGCACGCTCAAGCTTCGCGGCAGCATTCCCTCTCTTTGGTCAGTCGGTGATATTGCATCACATATCATTCACTTAAGAAAAACACGCTAACAATACTCTCAGGTGTGCAAATGTACGACAGTAAGTCTACCGATTTTAGGCAAAGATCAAAGAAGCGGTAACTAATGCGGAAACCTGGAACAGAGCTGGGATACCAATGGGTGGGTGACAGGCATCTGAATACGATGATGATGATGATGGTCAAGTGATGCTAAATCGGTGATAGGCGTCGTCATTACTGGCCTTTTTAGCCCTTGCCATGGCACCGTTTCGTGAGTTTTTCTGGCAGACACCCTGTACCATGGATGGAGAGTGCTGACCCTGGCATCAGCGTACCTATTCTTCAGTACGAAGCATTACTTGGTTAGAGCATTGATCGAGGAGGAATGCTGACAAGCCAATAGGATACGGCAAGCGACTTCGCAAGAACTCCAAGTTTGCACAATCGTGAGGACGAATTGGGAAGGCTGAGGTACGGAAATAGATGAGGTTGAATCGGTGGCACTGCATGAACAATAGCGCATCGCGTTTTCCCACGAGGCAAGAGACACCAAAAAGATCTGTGCTCGGACCCCTGGGCTGGTGGAGAGCGGCGAGCTGGTATTTGGAAACCAGTCAAAAGGCTCAGGTGGGACGGAGGCGCATCGAGCCGCGAGACATGAATGGCGGTGACAGGACGAACAAGCGAGCATGTACTACCAAAAGACTCGTGGACATGTTGGCCTGGCATGAGATGGACAAAAATACATGTGACGGCGCTTTGACGCTCTTAATGGAGGCTGAAGGCGGGCAGACTGAGGGGAAGAATTGGAGAAGAAGGGAGAGGGTTCGGCCTCGCGGGAAGGATACGGGCTCGCCAAGGCCGAATTGCGCATGCTCCGTCCGAGGTTCATGGTATCGGCCAACTGCTCGTTCTTTGCAATCACAGCATCTTCGGAGTTCGTACTGTTGTCGCGCAAAGGTCGCGGACTCAGCGCATCATTGGAACGAGTTGTGCCTGTGCAGTGATACGGCTCCATCGTCCCCACGGCCCACTCGCGCGTCCCGACAGTCTGGCCTAGACATGATGACTTTAGCGAGGGTGACACAAACTGCATAGACATTGCTTTGGTAGACATCACTCTGCCCCTGCTTACCTTGCACCGCGTGGGCGGGACCTAGGGAGAGAGGCAGACCCTTGTGGCACAGCGCATACAGCCACTCGTGAAGGCACATCGACTCACCATCCACCTGGGAATCCTGAAACGGAAACAATCCACGGGAAGCTGCAGAAAACGTGCTCGAGAGGTACTCGGTAGTGCCACTGCAGCGGACTCGACTCTTTATATCACCCTGGCCATGGCCCCCGACTCAGCCCACCACGGTGACCCAGACGACCAGGCAGACCCCACCAGCAACCAGACAAGCACACCGTCAAAGACACTGCCCCTCATGTCCGACTCGATCCAAGAACCCTCTCAGAGCGACGACAAGGCTTCGCCCGCCTCTGCCTCGTCCAACAAGGACCACAACGAATCGGCGACCAAGAAAGCAAATGCAAAAGATCCCTCGAGGCCAAGGAGGAAGAAGGCACGGAGAGCGTGCTATGCCTGCCAGCGCGCGCATCTGACATGTGGTATGTCTACTGTTGTTCTCTGATTCCTGCGACACGCTCCTCTGACTCGACCAGGTGACGAACGGCCATGTCTTCGCTGCATCAAGCGTGGCTTGCAAGACCACTGCCACGATGGAGTGCGGAAGAAGGCCAAATACTTACACGATGCCCCCAATGAAGCCTTGATCCCGCACGCCTTCAACCAGAATCAGAATCAGAACCAGATGAACCAGTCTACTCCTGCCACTGAGCCTACTTCTGTAGCTCAATCCTCGTCGTCATACTATCAAACCCCTGTTGGCGCCCAGGCCTTTGCGAACTTCGGTCATACCCCTTCTGTGGCTCCCATCCACTCTCCATCGACTACCGAATCGCCTATGGTTCATCCCAATCCATATGTTCCTCAGCAGAACATGGTTACCCAGCCTTTCCCCTCGACTGCTTCTCAACAAATGCCTCCCCCTCAAGACCCCGTCTCATCCATCGCCCATACTTCGGGAGACCAAAAGCCTGGCCAGCCATTTACTGCTCCCTTCTTCGATCCTGCCGACCCTTCACTCTTCAATTTCGATATCTCAAGCCTGAACTTCGGTAATCATTATGGTGCTCTAGAATTCGGCATGCTTGGACATATGAGTTCTGGTGCCGTCGAGACGCCTGATACCGAGAACAACAACCTAATGAACTCGATACCCTACGATCCGACCAACTCAAACTACTCAGCCACCTTCCCCTACAGTAATACAGGCTTTACCGACTGGCAGCGCAACACTGATGGTACCAGACAGAACAGCTCTGGCCAGGTATTCTCTATAACAGGTGACAGCAGTTTTGACGGCCAAATGAATTTTCCCAACGCTTTTGCCATTGGTGAGAATGGTTCTATGTCTGGAGCAAGCCCCAGCGCCGCCAACATGATGGACTTCGGCACAGGATACAATTCGAGTCCTGTCGCCTCGGCGCAACACATGCTGCACAACTCAAGTCAAGATTATGGTCGCCATCAATCTCGACCACAGATCAGAAACAGTCTCTCAACCAATGACATACACCAAATACGGCCAAATCAACATAGACGACGACGGGATCCTTCCGACATATACACATCAGTCACCGCGCCATATTCATACACTACTGGCTTCCACGCCTTGACTGCTTGCCTCCAAAGACTATACTCACCACAAAAGACCGCACGAATCGCCAGAGCGCTAGCAGCTATCCGACCTTCATTCATCTCCTGCACAAAACAGTTGAATGTCGACGACCTGATATTCATGGAGAAGTGTTTCCAGAGGACGCTTTTCGAATACGACGACTTCTTGACGGCTTATGGAACGCCGACACTCATCTTGCGCCGTACTGGTGAAGTTGCTGCTGTCAGTAAGGAGTTTTCGCTACTGACAGGATGGTCAAGAGACGTCCTGCTCGGCAAGGAAGCAAACTTGAACATCAACATCGGCAATGCATCAGGCCGCCAGACTGGCACCAGCACTAGAGGTACTGTTACTCCTCGTGCCCAAAGCAGTGCAGACACGGCTGGTCGACTACAGCCAGTCCTCCTTCCTGAGCTCATGGAAGACGACAACGTCATCGACTTTTACGAAGACTTTGCAAAGCTTGCCTTTGGTGACTCTCGCGGTGTCATGATGAAACCTTGCAAGCTTTTGAAGTACAAGACCAAGGAAGACCCCGGCTGGAGTGCAGACCTACTGGCTGAGCGAGATAATAGACACAACAATGGCAAACCCGTCGGACCGCTTATCAGTGGCGAATCAGGAATGAATTCGCTCGGTGACCGGGACGGCAAGGTGTCCTGCATGTTCTGTTGGGTAGTCAAGCGAGACGTCTTTGACATCCCCATGATGATTGTTATGAATGTAAGTCTTCATATCCTACAATCATATGCGAAAAACAATACACTGACTCCAAAATAGTTCCTACCGATTATCTAGAAGTCCCGAGACATTGATACTGGGCAGAGTGGCGTTTATATCCAGCACAGTGGAAGCTGGAAAGTGATACATGCAATACCTGATCAAATACCTAATGGGTATAATGAGTAGAAACGATGGGTGCAGTTCCCGGATTGGAGAGGTATCGTATGCTTGCATGAAGCAGGCAGGCGATATTGGTTTTCTGCATCGATACTTTGGAGTACCTGTATCCCGAGCAAGCGCGGTTAATATCTGTACGAATGATTGTTGATCACATCAAATGCATACCACGGCACGAGCGATGCTTAGTGACATCTCATGCTCTCTCGTGACTGTAGTCCCATGCAATATCGCGGCTGTCCTGTTATAGTAACAAAGAAACATGGGTTGAATGCATTGGAGAGAGCAAGACCAAGAGCTGGCGCGCGCTTGGACCCAATGTCGCGATCGAGTTTCCCCACCAAAAAGTTCAAGGTGGGATGAAGTCAATGTTGAAATACATCCAGCTCCAGCGACCCTTGAACTCGAGGTTCTCTAGACCAAGTATACAATCAGTCCGTTGCGTACACATAGGCTTCCGCAAAATGGCAAACGTCGCAAGCACATATTCCGGTAATGGCTGCACCAACACGGATTGAGATTCCTAGACGATACACGAAAGAATGAGGACCTGACTTTTGGCGGCTGCTTTGCACCCAAACAGATCCCATCCACATTGCCGTCATTGGCGGCACTGGTCTGCAGTCGCTGCCTGGCTTCACTCTTGCTGCCAGCTTGAACGTCGATACACCATGGGGCACCCCTTCGTCGCCCATCAGTGTGCTGCACCACAAGTCTCCCTCGACCGGCAAGGACATCCCCATCGCTTTCTTGTCGAGACACGGCCTGCACCATGAGATTGCACCTCATGAGGTCCCTGCCCGCGCCAACATTGCCGCTCTCCGCTCGCTCGGTGTCCGTACCATCATCGCGTTTTCGGCTGTTGGAAGCTTGCAAGAGCAGATCAAGCCTCGCGACTTTGTCGTGCCGGACCAGGTCATTGACCGTACCAAGGGCATTCGTCCCTTCACCTTCTTCGAAGAGGGTATGGTCGGCCACGTTGGCTTTGCCGACCCCTTCGACGAGAAGCTCGGTGCTGTTGTGAGAAAGCTTGGTCACAGCCTCGAGGGCGACAACGTGCACCTTCACGACAAGGGCACCATCATCTGCATGGGTGCGTAGGAACAGAATACAGAAGAGACGGTGAAAACTACATGGAACGCTAACACAACAATACCAACAGAGGGCCCTCAATTCTCGACCCGCGCAGAGTCACACATGTACCGCTCCTGGGGCGGCAGCGTCATCAACATGTCTGTCCTCCCCGAAGCCAAGCTAGCAAAGGAGGCCGAGATCGCCTACCAGATGATCTGTATGAGCACCGATTACGACTGCTGGCACAGCTCCGAGGACGTGACTGTCGAGATGGTCATGGGCAACATGAAGGCCAACTCGGAGAACGCACGCCGCTTTGTTGGTGGTGTGCTGGATGAGCTGAGCAAGGAGGAGCATACAGACTTGATCTTGGCCAAGCACCTCGAGGGACAGACCAAGTTTGCTGGTGGTATCACTGCGCCTGCCGGTCGCAAGGAGGCTGCCAAGAAGAAGCTGACTTGGTTGTTCCCTGGTTACTTTGAGTAGATACGTTGACTTGTCTCGATGACTGTCAGCAATATAAGAGCTTTATAGAAGTAAATTCTCTGCTTGAACGAATGGTTGGTGAGATGCAAGACTGGTATTAAGTGATAGGAATGTTCAAGCGTGTTGGCAACAGAATTGTCGGCGTCGGGGAAGGAGCTGAGCTTGGGGCAAGACGCATGACGATTCAAGCTCCGGCGGTCGCCAGCCAGCAGTCAAGCAACGACAACGAGCACTCACTCTACTCATCCATCGCTCTTTTTGTATCTTGCGCAAATCGCCCTTCCTTCCATCTTCGCCGTAAGCGCATCATACACTGAGCGCACTTTCATCATCAATCTCGCCCCCGACCGACACTTCTTCACGCAAGCGCCATGTCTCGCCGCTACGATTCACGAACAACCATCTTCTCGCCCGAGGGCCGTCTCTACCAGGTCGAATATGCTCTTGAGGCCATCTCGCACGCCGGAACCGCTTTGGGTATCTTAGCCAAGGATGGCATTGTCCTGGCCGCCGAGCGCAAGGTCACCAGCAAGCTGCTCGAACAAGACACATCCGCCGAGAAGCTGTACACCCTGAATGAGTTCGTCGACGCCTTTCGCTTCTGTCATACTACCCATACTGACCTCTCTCAAGCNAACATGATCTGCGCCGTCGCCGGAATGACCGCCGATGCCAACATCCTGATCAACTACGCCCGCTCAGCCGCCCAGAACTACCTCCTCACCTACAACCAAGAGATTCCTTGCGAACAGCTGGTCCGTCGTCTGTGTGATCTGAAGCAGGGTTACACTCAACACGGTGGTCTGCGTCCTTTCGGTGTCTCATTCATCTACGCTGGTTACGACGACCAGCGCCAATTCCAACTCTACCAGAGCAACCCCAGTGGCAACTACGGTGGTTGGAAGGCTACCAGTGTCGGCGCCAACAATGCCAGTGCTCAGAGTTTGCTCAAGCAAGACTACAATGACGAGTGCTCGCTGAGAGAAGCCTGCGGTCTGGCCGTCAAGGTTCTGAGCAAGACTATGGACTCTACAAACCTCAGCAGCGAGAAGAGTACGTTCACTTCTTATTTTGTGTGTTTAACGGCTCAGCTAACATGTTCCCANGTCGAGTTCGCTACAGTCGGCAGAACAAAGGAAGGCACCGTCTACCACCACCTCTGGGGTGCCGAGGAGATCGACGCCCTGCTCAAGGAGCACGGCCTGGCCAAGCCCGCAAGCTCAGAAGACACCACCGAGCAAGCCGTTGGCAGCGCTGGCTATGCTGAGAACAGACCCGAAAACTAGATCGTCTTCAACATCTTCTTTTCGTTTTGTGTAACAGTAGTTTACTTATTGACGAGCATTATCGATCATGGCATCTTTGGGGCTTATGGGGGAACTTGCGAAGGCGTTTCTTAGACCTGCAAAGTGGGTTTTGTCAACGTAGAGAGAGAAGGATACAAGCAAATGAAAACTGCATGTTTCTCCTCAACCCCAGGGCTTCAGTCCCTGGTTTCCCTCTTGATACCCTGACATTTTGTGTCAACTTTTCTTTGTGTCATATCTCTTCAAGTCACGATTGTTCTGAGCAAAAAGAAAGAAAGAAAGACAACATTCATCATCCTGTTCTTAGCAAAAGGGTCAGATACTTGTTATTGCTTGGTCAATCAAAGAGGACATCTGGAAGATATGGATGCTTCTCTTTGCCTGGTAAGCAAACACAAGCTTGCCCTTGGCATCCTCATGCATTCCCACACGTGGATCGACACGGACCTCATGCTCTGGGATATCCAACATTGATCAATCGTGGAGTTAATCTTCGAGCCGATCTTAGATCACAAGACGCCTTCCCGAGAGATAGCCTTTAGAATGTGGTGGGAACATACGGGCACATCTGGTGTCAACTTCCAGGCTTCTTGGTTTTCGAGAGTACGGTATGGAGCAACGAAAACCGAGCAAAGCTATACATCAGCTATGGGAAATCCTTAGTCAGGGCGGCCATGTCTCTGTCTGCTTGCCTCCAGGAAGGGATGGCAACTTCTGTGGAAAGCTCGTCAATGGTCTATGAGATGCCAGGTAAAGTCTGTATGCTGTTGACGGCCATCATCTCCAAGCCTGGCCACCATGCCAGCCGTCCTGTCACATTGCACAAGTCCGATTCCTTGTTGTTACCCTTCACTCGGAGTTCATTTGTTGACGGGCATGGAATTGTTCGTCGTTCGTCTCGACTAGTGTCGTTCTTCCGCACACACAAATTCAGTTCACTTGTTTACCTTTCTTCACCTCTCACTCCACGAGAAGTTTCCGCACGACACTGTCATAGTCGTCGTAACTTTTTCTTCCTTTTCCCTCTCGAAATCCACCTCGTCGTCTCAGCGCTCGCATAAATCTTCGTCGTCAAAACATCTCGACGCTCGCATAACTTTACGTCGACTAGACGTCGTGTTTTTACGCACAGTCTTGCCCATCCGATCTCTTAGATCGTCGTAAGATTGTCAACTGCATCCATCGGACTCGCGCACAAAGACGACATAATCGTCGACAACAAGTTACGCTAGCCCTTACGCGTAAAGAAAACGCTTAGTCGAACTCCACTGTACGTATTGAACTTTTCGTTACGCATCTCGGCGCCAAGTTGACCCTGATGGGCTAATACAGTCTCAGCAACAACAAGATGGCCCCCACCGGTCAGAAGAGGATCTTCGTGACCTTTGATGAGCTGTGGCAGGTTTTTGTCACTGCCACCACTGAGCTGGGCCCAGGCAGTGTAGATGCCCGTGGCACTGTTCCTATCCATCCCACTGGTCATTGGCGTGACGATGATGCCGTAGAGTCCTATGGCAAGAAGGTGTTTGATCTCGAGGATCTCCAGATCATTCGTACCAAGAACTGGTTGGAACAGGGCCTGCGCCAGGTTGGCGTTCGTGATTACTGGGTGCTCGAGCGTGTCATCGCTGCTGCTATGGAGTACACTGTCAGTGACTACGAACACTTGATGCGCGTTTTCTTCGTCGAGTGGGAGAAGGACCTCAAGCCTGACGGCCGCACCACCAGAAACAAGGACCAGTGGACTCGCTGGTGCGAGATTCATCTCGTTCGTCACCACAGAACTACAAAGGCCGTCCGTTGCCTTAACGTCCTCGAAGCTCTTGGTCTTCTCTACCCAGGCTGGTGGAAGCAAGTTTACGCTCTCAAGCACAACACCCCCGTCCGCAACGACACGTACGCCTCGCCCTGGGACGCTCACCCATCTCCCAACGTCGCCGAGATGAATGCCCTCAACCAGAAATACGCAAGAGTTGCCCANCCCTCTCGCGCTCAAGTTCAGGCCGCACCCAAAGTCGTTCAGCAGAACACTCCGGTCTCGCGTTCCGCCACCCACAAGCAGAAGAAGAACAAGCGCCAGAAGACCGCTCAGTTCCAGCAGGATCTGGATGAACTCGACGACGCTTTCGACGCAGCCACCGAAACTCATGCTCAACCCAAAGCTGAAGATGACAAGTCTGAGGAATCCTTTACCCCTGAAGACTACTACCCCGATTATGTTCACGAGTACGACGCCGTCATGGGCAAGCCAGCCACCACCTACCCTCAGCTGCCTCACTCTGTGGGCTTCCCTCCCAGCGCAGAGGCCTGGCGCAACTTGAACGACAACGACTTTGACAGTGCTACCCGCTTCAACCCTGAGGTCAACGCCACCCGCATCGTTGACTCTGCCCCTCCTCCCACCAACACTATTTCCCCTCGCGCCGATCCTGTTCCTCGCCCTTCCTTCGGTCCTGAACGTCCTCCCACTGACCCTGCCGCCGCACCCAAGCCTTTCGTCAATTGGCTCGACCTCGACGAGCGCGACTTTGCCCGCGCAGTCCAGCAAGTCGACACCGACTTCCCTCACCTCAACGCTCTGCGTCCTTCTGGCCCCGAAGCCACTACCGCCGCCAATGGCCCCGACGCTCGCTCTGACCTCTATGCCGCTGTCGCTGGAAACAAGGGTATTGCCCCTGCTGAGGTTGCTCGCGCTCAAGCTGCTCGCCGCGCTGCTGGTGGTCCTGTTTTCGCTCACGCTGCTGGCGACGAGGATGTCCAATGGGGTTGTGTTGAGCATGAAGGTGCTCCTGATCCTGGTCTTCCTGCCGTTGTTCGCACTTCTCAACCTGCTTATTGGCCTCCTTTGAGAGAGTGATGGGGATTTTTGTTTGTTCTGCTGGTTGCTGGCTTCTCTCTAGATGAGGAGGGAGCGCGTTTTGATTTTTCGATGATACCCCCTTTGTTTTTCTGCTTTTCTTTCTTTTCTTCTTCTTCTCGATGTTCTACATGGTACTAATGGTTTGCTCTTTTTTGTGCATTGCTTCGGTGGTGTTTTTCTTTTCTTTTAGTGGTAGCTTTTAGTTGTCAATACACTGTTTCTGCTCTTTCTTTTGATCTTTCTTTTGTGATGGTTTGATGTGCTATAGCAGTGCATAAACTTTTTGCTAGTAATGGAAATGTCGAGTGAGCGTCGTGGGATTGCCTGCTCTCAATGGATGTGAGCTGTTTTTATAGACTGTTGTGCAATTTTTATGGTATACTAGAACTGTGTGATGTCCAGTGAGAGTCGATGTTTTGTTGGCTCCCGGTGGATGGAGTTTGGGTTTTGTAAGCTATTGTGTTTTTTTATGGTATACTACTATGCTGTTATTCACTGTGAGATAGTAGACCCCTTTCCGTTTGTCCATTAAAAGTCATTGCTTTCGTTGACTCTCAATGGATGTGGATTGTTTTTGTTGATTATGTTGCATCTTTGTGGTATATCATTGTGTATGTGGTTTGCTGTAGGGATACCTTGTTGTGCGCAAGAAATTAGGGGTTGGTCTATATGTTGCACTAGCATTGGCTCTCAGCGGGAATGGCTTGTTAATATAAGATATCCCGCATCTTTATAGCATACCATGATTGTGAAGTATGCCACTAAGACTTGCGTTTCTTGATGTATCTCAATGAATAAAGGGCATTCCTATTGATGATTGTGTCTTTTCATAATGCACTATAGTAAAATTTCTTTGCTTTGAGAGACTGCACTTCCTCTTGCCTTACCGTGGGTTTCCCCCATCTCGAGATAAGAAGAGCAGAATGATAATGACCAAAAAGAAAATACAAAACATACAGCAGCAGGGATTCCCACGTGGTCACCCACCGTAGTACTAATCTGCCGTTCAACTGCTTATGTATGGCAGAGCGGACGGGATGCCCAGTTTTCAGCTGACTGTGGCCGTATGTGCTTGGTTCGAGGTTTGATTGCAATACATCCAAATTCTGTTATTTCACGTCTTTGCTCAAAAGCTGTGATGCATCCCGCGATGGTGCCATCGGATGTCACACCGTCGAGTATTAGCTTGGAGGCTCACTGCGAAGCTTTCCGATCCTCTTGATTTGAAATAAGAGATCATCAGAGATGGTATGACTCGAGTTCTAACGGCAATGTACCGCAACGATGACACTTGAAGCGTATCAAGATTCGTAGCAGAGTCGTTGAGCGCCCATGTTGCTCACTCTTTGCTCAAAGAGATTTATGAGAGCGTTTCTGTTCAGACGGCCTGTCCAAGTCTGTGTTATAGAGCTGCCGATGTTGTTTGTGTATTTCCGTATGCGGTCTGTTGGAGCGAGGAATCGAGAAGGGAAGCAAAGTTGGAGACCAAGCGTTGCCAACGCAAAGCTTCAAGCCTCCGACGATTCTCCGTTTGGAAGGGGCGGTCTTGTTCAGACAAGACGAAGGAACTCATCCATCTTTTCTCTCACAGCATTGATGGATCATTTTACAGACACGGAGTCGAGCTCGGCGCCGCCTCTCAAGAGAAAGCGTGTGGTGACAGCATGCTTGGAGTGTTATAGGTAGACTATTTCCCTTCAAGCTTCATTTAAGGATTACCGTTCTAATCAGGTNTACAGACGAAAGCAGAAGGTACAATCAACATCAACACGATCGAAAACGACCATAGCTCTGACCCCGACCTAGTGCGACAGAGAGAAGCCATGCCAAAACTGTATAGGTCGAAATGTCGCTGCCAAATGCATATATGAGCAACAGCCGTATGATTAGCGACAGTTGACGATTGATAGCATTAGCTAACACAATTTAGGGTCCAGTCCNACTGCTCTGCAATCTGGACAGCAAAGATCTGTTTCGGCCGAAGACAATATTCTCCTTTCGGGATCAGCCCCAAATGATACTGCACTTTCCTCTTTCTATGATGTTCATGCTTTCACAGATTTGAAGAAGGTGGGTTCTCTGCTTTTCGCACTTGCAGTCAACCACTAATGACTGTCACAGTTGCTCGAAGACGATGAAGTTTTTCAAGTGTCCAAATCTGCTCGAATCCCCCTTGATCAGAGTAAGCTCTGCTCGAAGTTCTGGGTGCTTGCTGCTCAGCTGCCGGACCCTCAAATCTTGACAAGGGCATTCAAGTACTACTTTGATGAGGTACACTGGCGCTACAATGTCGGCCAGAAATACTACATGTACAAGCAGCTCGAGGAGTGGACGGCTGTGGTACGTACGCCTGCTTCGCAACGGACTGGCATTAACAAGGATTCGCCATATTTCGTGGCCTTCTCGTTCGAGCTTCTTGCTGTCACACTCCAATACATGCAACCTGATAGAGAGATAGCTCGCCTGCTACGTGCAAACGACAGTAGATCGTCAGTAATCATGTCCCAGAAGTACCATGGTATAGCATCGGAACTCATGCAGCTACTTGGTCGGCACAATGGCACGATTACTGTCGTCGACTACGATCTGCTCAGAGCGAGCTGGCTCAAGAACAACGGTCGTGGAATCGAAAGTTGGTACGCCATCAGTGATGGAGTCAGGTAAGTCAACATGTCATATCTCGACGGCTTCTCAACTGATGATCGCAGACAAGCTCAACAATTGAACCTTCACCGTGAGCCACGGCCTCTTGGGAAAAGTAATGACTCTTCGAAGACTCTCGAGCAGTTCTGGCTCCAAGAATACGGAAGACGAGTCTGGATCAATCTGTTCTGCTGGGACTCGGGGACAGCAATGAATCTGGGCCGCCCGCGCATGATCAATGCGAAAGATTGTGACATTATCCTGCCAATGGATCAATCATTTCCAAACAATCCTTCTCTGATCGTACCCATCCCAAAGGATGAGCACACGCCTTCTCCTCTGTCTTTACTCCTTGTTCGCTACAGTATTGCTGGCAAGATCCATGAGATTCGCGAGCACGGCTTAGACAAGCAGGACGCAGGTTATAGCTCAGTATGGACTTTGCATAATGAGTTCAACAACCTACTGGACAGCCTGCCTCCTTATCTCAATCCGATCCATCCTGACACCTATTTGGATTCCAGTCACCCCTACCTCCCGCTACACAGAGAAGAAGCATTGAGTCTCCTGAACCTGGTCATCATGGAACTACATCGTCCTTTCATCGCAATACACCCGAAGAGTCGAGAGGCCGCTTTGGAAGCTGCTGCTGGCTCCATTGATAACCAGAAAGCTTTGATGAAGCTCTCGGGTCGACATCACTACGTCTACTTTGGTTTCGGCTTTTATACGACCAACGCAGCAATCATGCTCGCAGCAATTGCTCTGATTTACCCAGACGAGAGCCAAATCAAGACTATTGAATCGAAAGTACAGCAGGCTCTGTCAATCCTAGTCAACATCCAAAGTGCCAATATAGTTGCGCGAGCAGCGATGCCTGTCATACAACGGCTTTACGATAGAATTCGACTCTCTTCTCAGATTGACTCCTCCGAATCTACTAGACTGAACAGTCCTGGATCAGTACCAAGCCAAGATAGTGGCTATATACCCATGGCGACCTCTTTGATGGATCCCGCTCCTGCTGAACCTGCCGGCACCGAATTCATGCTCGAGAACGCAGGGGATCTAGCACTGCAAGACTTCACCGCATTACCTGATTGGAACAACATGTCTCACGTCAATGATTTCGATGCTGCTTTCTGGCTTGATCAGCTCAACAAAATGCCGGACAACATGCCATTGAATGGTGTTTTCGGGCAAGGTATGATGTGGTAGTGGGCTCGCTGGCTTCCAGCTTGTTCGCAACTTATGTGAGCCATGTCTCAAACATGGTCTCTTCCCAACAAGATGCCAACATCTCAACAGCAATTCCCAACGTCAGCCATCTCCCTCTGGATTTCGGCCGAAAATATGCCAAGCAACAACATCAGATATCAAAACGGCGATAATGACGATGTAAACTCCTGAGTCCGACCATTGGGTCTAGGGTTAGGGCACACTCTTGTGGTTGTCTCCAAGTATCGTAGCAATTCTCAACCATATCTCGATGCTCTTGCTGTGGCTGGAAAATGCAAAATCGTGCTCGAGTACGAGAGTCTATCTTGATCGAGACTATACATTCTCCCCAATGGGCACCTTCATACCGTGGAGCCCAGTGTACTTTGGTGGCTCGAATTGTGTCCAACCTTCCAGCAATGACTCGTCATCCAAGCTGTACACTTCAGCTCTGAGAGGTCGACAACAATCCAACATGCTCTTCTTTTCTCCTTCCTCACCAGCACCACCTTCACCCCAGCCCCAAGCACTGAGGTCGCCGCCAGGGCATGCAGACAATGCCATCAATACATCTTGCTCGGCAAAGAATTCGAGGTAATCAGTCTTTTTGGCCGGGCTGGGCTCCATGAAGTACTTGCCCTCGGCGTTCAGTCCAGTGACCTGGAAAATGTTGATGACATCGTGGACATCAAACTCNNGCTGTTTTCCTGGGTCAGCAATGGAAGCCAACAAAACTCCAGAATAAATAGCTTACGTTAGTCCATATGGCACTACAGCTCTGGTCAGGTTCGAATGGCAATGGTAGTCGTATTGATCGGCCGAGAGCATGTAATTCACATACGGATCACAGCGAGTGCCCAGTAAATCATGACATCTGCCACCCCACTGATCCACACCATAATCCTTCAACGAGTCTGCAATAATCGTAACCATAGGCCTCAAATAAGGCAAGCAACTCCAAAGACGATCATACACGGTAACATGACTAGCCTGCAACTGTCTCGTGCGAGCTGCCCAGAATCTTTCGCGTGGATTCGACAGATTCCAGATGTTCAAGTCACCGACCTGAGCACCCTCCGGGGTAGAGAAGCGGACAATGCTTCCAGCAGGCACTTTCCAGGCTTTGGCTGAGCGTGGCGGGATATCGATGGTTTGCTTGAGGGTTCTGGATTTGCTGTTGGCGAGAGAGTTGTAGAAGTCTTTGTTTGCGTTCAGGATGCTGCCTGCTGTTGGCAAGTAGGCGGGTTGAGGAGCTGCGTGGGGCTTGTCTGCGGATGCCATTTCGAGTCCGTTTCCGTGTGAATCCTTTCCCAAAAGAGGTCAATGAAGTTACAGGGAGCGCGCAAATAGTTATATGTGATGTAGACTCTTATCCGATGAGAGTTGTAGTCATATGGTTGGCGTGCAAGATAGCAGGTGCACACCGATCAGCCGAGGGTAGCCGTCCTCGGCGTTCCTCTTCAGCCATCAGAATGCACGATACCTTGTGCAAAGCGATAGTCATAGAACCAAGATTTTTGTCTCGACGGCTTGCTATTCATAACTTCTAGTTTCGATGCCGTCGTTCAATTTCAAAGTCGTCGTCTTCGCAGAGCAAGAGAGGTCGACCCGTACGTGTGACAAACTTCTTCGGCTAAATTGATTAGGGGGCCGGTCGCGAACGAGCACATGATTGCGTTGGTTCTGGAGAATCTGAAGCTTGGACAACGCAACGACACTTTTCAGAGTCAACGAGAGCAACTAGTCGTGGGTATGTCGAATCAGGAAAGAACAGTTCCTGCCGGCAAGCCGCTGCTTGTACGGTGATCCACTGGACCGACGTTGAGATTCCCATCGCGATGTGCCGACTTGAACGCTCTTCCCCGCCGTGCATCGGGACAGACTCTTCAACAAGTCGCATGAGCACTCCAACATAACAAGTAGATTTGCAAAAGAGGCCTGAGAATGTGGGCAAGTGCCGGGTCGTCGCTCAGTCTTACATTAAAAACGCTCTTACAATTACTGATCCTCCAAGCTCCAACAGATTGACCGTGGAGTTGTCGTAGACTAGCTGGCCCGGCAGGGGCCCCGAGACAGCCATGTCCCACTTCACACACTATCTCGAATCGCGTCAGTAGATGGGGCTGCTCGAGTCATCAACACTTTCCGTATTCATCTATACTAGCAACTGTCAGAGTCTCAGTGTCATTCTGGTTTCAGGAACAATTGTGAGAAGTGTGGCTTGGCGAAGACCCGAGACCGACCGGTGCGAGCAAGGGCCACGAGCCTTTAGGCTTGCCGTCGGGACATGGTAGCGAGATTTACAAGACTAACCGACGCATTTGGGCCAGAGACCAGATTGATGGACACGTTGGGTGAGCTCCACAAAGACGGCACTCTCTATTTGCATTTGGATGTGCACCTGCGCCTCTCGGTAGGTAGCCGACTGATTGGCACGTATCATGTCTCTTCATATGACTGGTGGACTATCGCTCGCGAATGTAGGACCCTTTAACTTTTGGCTCCCCCAGTCCCTCTCAACAACTCTATTCACGATCCTTCTCCAGTCTTTCCTTTCTCTCCGTCTCCAGGTTATGTTATCTTGAACCACCTATCAAGCGCCTTTCTTCGACTATACTCGACTTACCCCGGCGGCAAGATGTACGACAGGTCTTCACAGATCCTGGTTGTTTGTGTCATTTTCTTTATTCTTTCTTGGGTCTCTGTAGGTCTACGAGTATATGTAAAGTAAGTCAACTGCTCAATCTCGAAAGAAACATGACTGACTTTCCTCCAGNNAGCTCGGGTGTTAAAACAAGTCGGTTGGGATGATGGAGCTATGCTTGCGACTCTACTCCTCTTCACTGGCTACTTAATATGTCAACTCGGCAGTCTTGCACATGGAAACGGAAGACGTCGTGAGACAATGACGGACGCGACAGCCCAGATCGGCTTGATGGTAAGCCTGAACCTGACTTTTGTGCATGCCAGCTTCTTACTCAACAATGCANNGTACTGGTTCTTCTGTGAGCTCTTCTACACATTGGCGACATCAACGTTGAAGATCTCGATCGGTCTCTTCTTCCTACGAATAGCCAACAACAAGTGGCATATTCTGATCATCAAGGCTATCATGTACTGCAGCGCAGTGCTCGGTATCACATACTTCGCCATTGTTCTTTTCCAGTGTCACCCGATCTCTTTCTGGTGGGACCTCAACCCGAATCACCATGGACATTGCTTGAGCGCTTCCGTCATGGCCGACACGAGTTACGTGGTCTCTGCTCTCAACTCGTGTGCGGACTGGGTCTTCGGTATCCTGCCAATCTTCATCGTCAAGGATCTACAAATGCATCGTCACCAAAAAGCGGTTGTAGCGGTCATTCTCGGTTTCGCTGCGGTCGGCAGTTCTGCGACAATTATCCGGTTGCCTTACGTCTGGACCGTCAAAGAATACAAGGGCGAGTTTCTCTGGCGCACGGCTGATGTGGCCATCTGGACTACCGTCGAGGTCGGAATTGGCATCACTGCAGGCAATCTGGGAACGCTGAGACCGCTTATGCAGCGTCTCATGAGTTTCATGGGAATCTCAAGCTCGACGGCACGCGACTCGAGGACGACCAAGCGCAACAAGCTCACAGGCTACGGCTATATGAACAGTGGGGCAACACCGCTGGAAGATTTCACCGGCAAAGGAGCCATCAAAACGACCATCACGATTCGCGGTGGCGCGTCCAACGACGACTCAAACTGGGGTGGACTTTCCAGGACCGACAGTGAGGAGGAAATCGTGCCTGGCGCAAGCAAACTTCACGAAGGCGGTATTCTGCAGAGTGTCCAGATCGACACATCGTTCGAGGAGAGAGCACAGGACAGCCTCGGAGCTGGCAACACCTCACCTCGAGCGACACAAACGTACGGCATAGTATAGTCGACAGCAGTTTCTCATGTGTTTTGTCCTTGCATTTCAAGCGCCGGCGCCATCTGGAGGGTTTACTTGCTTTCAAAAAGGTCCGAATCTAATCATCCAAATCTAATGCTCTTCACGAGTCACCTTTCAAACACAACCAAGCTCACAATCCTCTTCAACGTTGACTGCCATCATCGACTGCCGTGATTACGAAGCATTCTAGACAAGAAAAGAAAGAACGGATGAACGCTGTTCATGGCGTCGCTTGAAACGCTCGCGTCTTAAGATCGCAAACCTAGATTTTGCTTGAACGAAGTCAAAAAGAGGTTCCAAAACACAAAGCTTCCAGATGTGAAGCCGTATTCTTCGCACCTGCCTGATATAGATAGACAGCTGCAGGTCGCGAGGGACTTGGGAATCTTCCCATGGAACGTTGGATCTTCAGATGGCTGCATAGATAGGCATCAGTTTCATCGAACGGCTGCGGTGTGCTTACCAATTACACCAAGCTGGTGAGACCAGGCTCCTGGTTACCAGACACCGGCCTGCTTGATATTGCTCAAATGCTTCCTACACAATCCTTCCCAAGCAGACGTCCAGAGTCTAACCCATGCACCAGGTTCGAGAATCATGCACATGCAGGTCTGCAGCAGCGGAACAAACTTCAGACCAATCGTGGTGGAAACAGAGGGCCCAAGCGTGGCCCAGACGCACGGCTCAAGTCCCATCAAACGTGCCGCATGGCGCTGTGCACGGTGCAGGTGCAAGCGAAGGCGCAACTTCCATATTCGGGGACCCTCTTTATGGCTGCCGTGTTGATTCTTTTGTCACACCACCGCCTTATCTTGCGAGACAGAAGGGAGGGCCGAACGTTCGAAGGCATCCCAGTGACAGACATGTTACAGATGTAAAAAGCTTGAAGGAATGGCCAAGTGTGTCAAGGAGGTTGGTGAAGACTGGAGGTTGTTCGTCCTTTCATGTCTCTTGTGAATTTGTTCGTCCGTATGCCGTGGATTTCGCTTTTTGATCGTCGCAAGGTAACTATTGCTGACAAGATCAGGGGCGGGATCTCCTTTAGCACTGTTCCTGTCTGACGACAACATCCTATGTCAGATCAAAGTACTCGTCGGCCATGCCATGGTCGGAGCATGAACGAGATCACATGATAGACTCAACGACAATCCAGTTCCGGAAGGTATTGGTTGTGAGTAGACGTTTCGATACCCATAGGGCTATATCGTCACTCGTGAGATGTGATTACATGCCTTTGGATTGGATGAGCCTGAGTGCTGCACTCTTCCCATATGTTGAGCATGTGACATCCATAGATGCGAAGCGAGCATGGGACTTTACCAGACGTGCTTCGATGGTTGCGACGTTGATTACTCTTCATAAAATATCAACAAGCTATCTCAAAGTCTCTTGCCGAGGGCGGCAAGTCTGTCGGCCGTTTCTCTAGTATGGAGAGATATAGCTCGCGCGTTGATGACATACATTGGTAGCCTGCTTTGACGATAGACATGCGATGCTGGCATATTGTGGTCTTGTCGCATCATGTTCTAAGCGGTGAAGCATCTTGGAAGTCGACTTAAGCATTCGGACCACAGAGGCAGAGTGCAATCTGGCAACCCCTTTGGCCAACTACTCTTGTCGATCAATTGCTGTTTGTGAACTTAAAGCGACAAAATTTGATGAAGTCATGTTCATAAGCGGAGCTTGCACACAACGTTGAGAACGCGAAGCAGTCACGACCGTGACTTTTGGCCAGCTTGGATTCGCCGTCCATATCGCGACTTCTCGTGCTTGCAATCAACAAAACATCTTCATAACCACCTAACAAATCATGCCCGGTGTTCTACCTGTCTCTGACCTCCTCCCCACTAGTATCGATCGAGCCCAGCATGACATACTGACACCTTGTCTGTTGCGACTACCCTACATCAGAAGAGTGGTCACGATCATGTTTCGAGGCAGGAGGAATTCTCACGATACTCCAGACGTACAAGCAGTAGTCTCGGTGATGATATTATGACTATATGGCTATCTGACATGAGTCAGAGGTCAACTCGCTGTCTCGTTCTAATGCTGGTATTCATGATGACAGGGTGCTCCACAGACAAGCCTTCGCAGGTTTCAGAGAGCAATTATCTAAGCAACATGATGACTACGAACCATAGTATGGCATGATCACTACAAAGCACATCTAGTATCGTGGGATTGTCGAAATCGCGTGGTGCAGTCAGTTATCGTTGATTTTGCGAAACTCAACCCCGAAACATGGAGACTGCACGAGGATCAATCATAGTTTCACTCTCCAGCTTTATAGTCGTATCGTCCGCCATCAGAGAAACGGTCCAGGCAAGATTGAAGGCAGTCGTCTCACACGTCTCAGAGCAAGTGGAAAAGTCTTGCTTTATCAGCGTGGTTGTAGTGATACTGTTATCTGTGATTGTCCTTGTCCCTTTGATGATCGCGTCATCTCATCCCCTTCTCAGCATAATCCAGCTGGGTGGACATTGCTCCAATCTTGTAAGGTCGCAACGGTATGCCACTTGATTCGCTGTTCGTCGATCCGATGGTTTCTGGAGGCAATGAAGGCTCGGGTGACTTGACATAGCCCATACGGGACGGGGTCGCAAAGCTGTTGCGGAGTCGTGCTGATCTTGATCCTTTAGTGTTCGAAGTCAATGTTCGCGCGCGTTTGGTAAAACATTTGTATATGGAGCGAGATAGGGCGAGGTTCGCGGCGATTATGCCGAGGAATAGCTCGGTGCTAGATGTCGATAAGCCACTGTACGATAGGTATATCTTGGGCAACAATACTTACTTGGCCCATATTGCGGCGATGCAGTAAGCGTGTGAAAGGTCATCGGTAGTCGTTCCAAGAGATGCTGCTCGGACGGCCGAGCATATCGTTGCNNGCTGGTCAAATTGGTCAGCACTATGCTTGTGACATGTCATGATGGATACGTACACCAAGCCTATGCTCATCAGTCCACAAACCGCAGCTTTTGTTGATAGAGGAATCTCTACGTTCCAGACCACATGAATTGGCAGGATTGTACAGA
Source organism: Aureobasidium uvarum (assembly GCA_903853725.1). NCBI lineage: Eukaryota > Fungi > Ascomycota > Dothideomycetes > Dothideales > Saccotheciaceae > Aureobasidium > Aureobasidium uvarum. Next base: position 346,553 of record CAINUL010000019.1, read on the forward strand.
CTATATCAGTCGCCACACCGTACGNCTATAGCAAATTAACGTAAGAAGCAGAGAGTACATCAATGTACGAACATGCTTGAAGGTAGATGCTGTAGATTCGCACTTTGGCAGGCCAGCAGTGTTCTGCAGATGTCCCATTCCAGTAGGCTTCCAACGGTGAGCACTCAGCCAGCAGTACCAACAAGCACTCCAAGTTCGTCAAGATCAAACCCGTAACGACGAAGCCTAGGATATATTTGAGCGCCCGTGTGTCCTTAATGCGCAAGATCAAGATGCAGATCGAGACCTTCATCAAACAGATGGTCGGGAAGAGCAAGACTTGTGTGTACCATGTGAGCATATTGATTGTCCGGTACTCGTGGTCGGAGATGAATTCGCGGTGTTGTCCGTTGCCATACCGGATACTGACGATCTGAATGGACATACGAGTTACCGCAAGTACAGTCGTCAAAGCTATTGCTCCATCGTCGAGTCCAAACTGCTGGCATCCCCATCGCACCCAACAACGCAAGGTAGTTGTAACAATAGCCAGAGTGGTCAGTACACAAGTTAGAATAAGCAATGTGGGACCTTTGTCATCATTGGGTGAGTGTTCTCCCATCTTGAGGATGACTGGGAAGTCAGAAGCTAGGCACAAGAGCAAAACTGTTAGACAAGAACCAACCAAGGTCTTAATGTCTTTGGCTGCATGAAAAATCAAGGGCTTCCAGCCAAGTCTTCCCACATACGACGGTTGCTAGAAGCACTTCATCATCCTGGCTCCGGCTCCAAGCAACGGGTGGATGCAGTGGAGTTGTGAATAAGCAACATTGATTCCTCAGGATCGAAGGTAATTTCCCTGTAGCACATCAATCTCCGCCACTCTTCACACGAAGGATAACACCGATATTGAGTCTCTCCTAATCTGGATGACTCTACCATTGTGTTCTCACCCAGCGCTTCTGAATTGTCGATGAACATCTGCACAGCCAAGTCGACGAAACATGAAAATGCTCAGATCTGAGTAGCCGATGATCCATCGTATGTTGCAATGTCCTTTCAATACTGAGCTGCAGCCGCGAGGGCTGGGCCGAACACCCAGATAACTATGTCCTCGGTCAAGGGGGCTCTCTGGTTGGCCGGGATGGTGATCTGAATGCTGGAGTCGTCGGCAATATGGCCCGCGAACGAGCGGTCCGTTCATTGAGACTCGCACGGCTCGCTTGACGTTCCGCCTCGCTCTATTGACGATAGTCTGGTGGATGGTTCGGAACTCGATAGCCACACGCGGCCCGCGCCCAGGTGAATGATACGCGATACTCATATGATTTCCAACCTGGAGAACCTCGATGCATCAACGTACATACGAATCGAAGACTCCATAGCCAGTTTCGCGGGCATCATTGGAGAGGAAAAGATCGAGGTTGGTGAAGCCAGGGTCAACTGGCACTGGCCAAGGAAGTTGCCGATGCTGATCGACCTTGCATCCCCACCACTTTTCACGAAACCAATCCTTCACTGCTTCCCATCCAGCGCCACTCGTGTGTGCTTGCGATTCAAACTAGCGACCGAGGTGCATATTTGCAAGAGTCACCAAGGACATGATCTTGTAGCCCGCTTCTTCCACAGTCCGTCGGACGCCTCATCCCATCTGAGTTATGCAATCTATCGATCTGTTATGGTATCTCTTGCCAGACGTCCTTGTCCTGTCATGTGGTAAGATATGCAGTAATTGGTGATCAGCAAGATGATTCTGGATTTTTCCGCTATTGATGAATCGTTCTGTATGCTCTCTATGTACATGCAATCACAGATCTTGGCCATGCAGACCGTCCGAGTCGGCCACTTAAGACTTCATCTAACCCACGTTCATCAATTAGCCCAGCTCTTAGCTTACCTCCACCTGAACTGCCGGCGGTTTTCCCTGGACTTTGCCTCACCAGACCGGTCCGAGAGGTCTTTGTATAAAAGCACAGTCTATCTGAAGTAGAGGTTCGTCGCAATTCTGGTCTTCGGCTGAACGAGTCAACATGGCTCCTTCAGTATTCACGACGACTATCCTTTCAGCTTTTGCTACCCTTTCTGTCGTACAAGCGAAAACTCCGACCTACGACTTTGTCGTTGTTGGAGGTGGTACTGCTAGTCTCGCTGTCGCTAGTCGCTTGAGTCGATATTTACCCAACAACACAGTCCTGGTCATTGAAGCTGGTCCCGATGGCCGCGATGTACCCGGTATCTACGTTCCGGGTATGAAGGGTATCACACTTGGCGGAGTCTACGATTACAACTTCACCACTGTTGCTCAAACTCAAGCTGGTGGCCGCAGTTGGGCGCAGAATCGAGGAAAGGTGCTGGGTGGCAGCTCTGCTCTAAACTTGATGTGCTGGGACCGCGCTTCAGTGGCTGAATATGATGCTTGGGAGCATCTTGGAAACCCTGGATGGAATTGGGACAGTATGATCACAAGCATGCTCAAGGTCGAGAACTACACCCAGAGCGTGTATCCCGGACAAGAGATTGATCAGGGTGTCGGAGTTGATGGCCCTATTCATGCCACAATCAACAGGATCCAACCCAAAGACCAGGACACATGGATCCCGACAATGGAAAACCTTGGCTTCCCAGAGAACATGGAATCTCTCGATGGCAATCCTCTCGGTGTCTCGATTCAGCCCAACAACATTGACACTGCCAAGTATACGCGCTCGTACAGCCCCGAATACCTAAGGATCGCTGGAGACAACCTTCTTGTCATGACTGAGGCTCAAGTGGTCAAGATCAACACCGAGAAGATACATGGTAAGGTAGTTGCCACTGGCGTCACGCTCAAGAACAACATCAAAATCAATGCTCGCAAGGAGGTCATCTTGAGCGCCGGCTCTTTCCTATCCCCAGCTCTGCTCGAACTTTCTGGAATTGGTAACTCGTCGATCATCACTGCTGCTGGTATCAAGCCTGTTCTTGACCTCCCCACTGTAGGTGAGAACCTGCAAGATCACATTCGCATTCAAAACAGTTTCAAGTTGAAAAACATGACATCCTTCGATGAACTCAAGTATAACGCAACCTTCAAGGCCGAACAACTTGCTCTCTACAATACAAACAATGTGTCCAGCTACGACTATGCCGCTTCTGGGTTTGCATACTTGACTTGGCCACAAGCACTTGGCAATGAGTCTGCCACCGCATTGATCAAGACCGCGCTCAAAGCCACCAATGCCAAAGCCTCCATCATCGACAAGACCAAGCTAGACTTCATGATCGGGAAACAGAGCCACACGATCCCCCAACTCGAAATCATCTTCTCTGACGGCTACACCGGTGTCGGAGGCTACCCTCTNGCCAACTCCTCAGCATACGGTTCCAATTACTACACTCTGCTCAGCGTCATCATGCACACTCTTTCCCGTGGTAATGTGCACATCAACACCTCCAACCCCCTCGGCAAACCCATCATCGACCCTCGCTACCTCAGTAACCCCTACGACCTCTCGGCCGCCATCGCCGCCACAAAACTGAACCGCAAAATCGCTTCCACGGCACCCATGCGCGACATCATTGCTTCTGAATACGAGCCCGACTCTTCCATCCAAACCGATCAGCAATGGAGAGATTTTGCCCTCAACCACACATTGACCATCTATCATCCTTTGGGCACTTGTGCTATGCTTCCCAAAAAGGAGGGTGGTGTTGTGGACCCCGAATTGAAGGTCTACGGTACAAAGAATATTAGGATTGTGGATGCTAGTGTTATTCCTGTGCAGCTCTCTGCGCACATCCAGACGGCGATCTATGGGATTGCGGAGAGGGCTGCCGAGATGATCGCTGCCGAGTACTCGACCTGAGATGTGGGTGTTTGCTCTATCGTGCGTATAGATGTCAGATGCTCGTAGACATTTCGATCAAATCGAGTTTTCCAACATCTCAGGAAGAAGAGAAGAAAAAAGCAAATCAACTGGACAAGAATCTTTTCTCTACCATATGCCGCCATAGTAATCCGTCCTTGAGCTCCTCTTGTTTTTTCTTCTTCCTTTTTTCTTCCCCCTTTCCCGCCATGTTTTCCACCGATAAGGGTACCGTGCTTTCTCAGCGCACTCCACCATCTCATTGACTTGAATCAAAAACAAAACCAGCTTAAATTCGTTTTTCTTTTTTGACTTTCATAAACTTGTGGTATACTCTGCGTTCGGGACATTGAAATCTTCCCTCTTAGCAACACAAGCGAAAAAAGAAAAAAAAAAGGAAAAACCAACAAGACTAAACCTGTCCTCAGCGATGACTTGTTTCATATCTTTGCAACGACGCCCATCATTCGACATTTTTTAATTCTTCTTTCTCCTCCCCCATCATCTCTTGTTATCATCTCTCAGTTTGTGGTGAAGCATGTCTACATACGTACACCTTCCAACAAGAGACACACAATGAAAACAGAGTGGGAAGTGCTACAAAAAGTCACCAGCCACACTTGGGGAAATGGTGACGCAGAACCAGAAAACGTTGACTTGCAGAAAAAGCAGGTGGGGGGGGGGGGGGGGGGGAGGGGGTTGGGTTTGATACACACAACAACACCACACATGCCTCGAAAGCTAGAAAAGAAAAAGGGGCCAAGTGACAAGATCAATACTTTGCTTGCATGTAAATGTACAGCGACACCGTCTGAAGAGAGAAGAACTAAAGGGTTTCCAAAAATGACCATTTCCAGAATAGTGTCATGTTTCATCGATGATCATAAGGATGCAAGTGATAAAAGACAGGGGCACAAATGGTGTTCCAAGAATGAGTTGGATAACCTGCAAAACTAATGGTCACAGGAAAAAAAAACAAAAAGAGCGGCGCGGTGTTTGGTATGCACAGACACAGTTATACATTGGGCATTCTTAAGATAAGTGTTCTTGTACAAAAAAAAAAGGCTAAAAAGGACAGAGAACAGAGGAAAAAACCCTCTTCATGCAATGATTCTGGTAGATGCGTATAGGAAAGAGAGATGGAGAAGAAGGAGAGAAAGGGAGACTGTTTCGTTGTACTGCCACCCACACCTTCACTTGTATGTAAAACGTACATCTCTCAGGTTGAGTGGTAGTGATTGGGTAAGGTGGGTGATGCAGTCATGAGCGGCCCACGAAGCAAAGACACGGTTGTGGTCTTGCTCTCCTATGCAAACAACTGTTTCGTGTGGTGTGTCGCTTTGCTCTTGCCATACAATTCCCAGCTCTTGCTTTCCCTCGGAGAAGAAACGTCAAAACAAACCAATCTAGGCTGAGAATCCAGGGACGAAAATCAAACACCAGTTCACCATGTCGCCAGTCCTTTGTGCTTCACACCGCCTGCTCCAAGGAAGAAAAAAAAAACAGAGAATAAGCAAGAACAAGCCGGCGGATGACAAACAAGACCGCAAACGCATTAAATGGGAATAAAACGGGCAAATTGGAGTTTCAAGGAGAGAGATGCGAGTGAAGCGAAGAGGAATGATAGAAAGGACGGAATGCATGCTCAGCTTCCAACCACCACTCTAGCACCTTCCTTGCCCAGAACACCACGTTCGCGCTCCTTAGCCTTGGGGCTTCGATCTCTGCCCTTCTTGCGACTGAGGAAGCCGAGCATGCCGGCAGGTTTGCGCTCTTCTTGGGGTTGGACAAGGGTCTGACTCTGGTTGGCCATTTCACTCCAGCTACCAGTCTCGTTCAGCACGACTTGGACGCCACCACTCATAGAGGTGCTTCGGGTGCTGCCACGGGGACGATGAGCCTTGTTGATGGCTTGTTGTGGGTGTGAGGTAGGAGGAGCGGGTGGAGGAGGGCCATCGTAGCGCTCAGAGCGAGGGAGTCTCTGTTGTTGTTGGGCAAAGTATTCAGATTGTGCGGGCGAGGGGTTCTGGTTCTGATGGGTGGGTAGCGGAGGCGAACCGTTGGGTGATTGTGTCGATGAACGAGTGCGAGAGGCGTTGTGGTGTGTAGAGGCGTGAGGAGTGGGTATTGAGCGGACCTTGTGCAGGTCTTGTTGGGGGTGGGCGTCGTTAGAATCTGATTTTGAGGTGACGGGAGAATCGCCCTCTATTTGGACGGGATTCCTGGGATGCATCAGTCTGGTTGGCTCAGAGTGGTGGGTCGATGAAGGAGATTCGCACCTGTTTTCGGGCACGGTTAGGTAGTTGAACGGCTCGAACATGGTCTCGATCATGCGGTGCAGCTCGTCGGCGCGGATCTCGGCCTCGGTGGCATCGGCTCGTAGTTCTGGACGGGGCTTCTGTTTCCTTGTGCGCGCTTCCAGTGGAGCTTCCTCAAGTAGCAATTCCTCCAGATCGTATGTGGCATCAAAGTTTGTCTTTTCGCTCGATGGCTTGAAGATGGGTTCAATCTCCTTGCGCTCGAGGGCGTCAAAGTCGAGTTCGCGGAAGAAGGGATTGTCGGTGAAACTGTTCCAACTGCTCGCTCCGATTCTTTGCAGCTTGTCTTTTTCCAGCAGCGAGCTGATGGCATGCATGCACACCATCGACACGGGAGGGTTGGTCACGGGGAAGTTCGGCTCGCCCTTGACGATGGATTGGATGAGTTGATCGTGGTGGTGCCCTTCAAAAGGTCGCTGCAGCGAGTATTAGCGTCTGACTTTCAAATACTTGTGCGGAAGAGGGCGTCATACCTTGCTGTAGATGCACTCATAGAAGACGACACCTAATGACCACCAGTCGCACTCGGCTCCATAGCCCTTGCCGCGATACACTTCGGGTGCTAGGTAGGCTAACGTGCCCGATCGACTGGTCAGGGGCTTGCCGGGGGTGAGGTCGGTCGCAACGTNTCTGCCAGACGGTCAGCTAGAGTTCCTCAGAGACAAGATCACGAGGGCAAGGCGTACAAAGTCAGCCAGATGGACGTGGCCGTCAGAGTCGAGCAGCACATTGTCGGGCTTGACGTCGCGGTGGACAATGTTTTGCTTGTGGATGTAGCGAAGAGCGCAGCCCAACTGTGAGATCCAGAAGCGGACGGCCTCTTCGGTAAAGGACTTGCGTGAGATGTGGAAGCGCAGGTCGCCGCCGGTCATGAGGTCGACGACAATGTACAGGTATTCGACGTCTTGGAACGAGTAGCGCAAGTTGCACAGGAAGGGGTGGTTGAGATGTTCCAGCATCCGTCGTTCTCGAATCATGTTGCGCACGCTCTCGCTGCGTACCACNNTGCAGCTGTGTTAGGCAGGCTCTTGCTGAAGCGGAAAAGAGACGGTCGTACCCTCATCTTTGCGAATGTACTTGAGAGCAAAGGTCAAGCCAGTGTCCTTGCGCTCTACGATGCGGACCTTGCCAAAGGCGCCCTTGCCGACGACACGGAGCAGTCGAAAGTGGTCGAGGCTTANCTGCTGCACGTCAATGTCTGTACTGATCTGACGGCCGAGATTCTCGTTACCTTCGTCAGTGAAGACGACGGGCTTGCCGCTGGAGTTGCCCATTCTGCAGTCGACTCGGCGGGTCGACGAGGAGAGGGTCGGGCAAAGGTGACGGGGTGCGTCGAGATTATCGAGGTCGTGTATAGAAAAGAGAAGAAATGCAGCGGCTTCAGGTCATAACTCGTGTCGTGTGTTTGGGTGCAACTCGTATCTTGGGTGGAATGGGAGAGAAGCTGAAGACTCTCCATCGATGTCCCATTGCTGCATCTGCATCTGCATCCCTTGGCGAGCCCTGCCGTTGGTACGCGCTAAAGTTGCTCCCGCCAAAACTTTGAGCATCGCGACTGACTCGTTCGCTTTCAGTCTCTGCAACTGTTCAACCCTGCAATCATAGAGACTTTGACAGAGACTGTTCTTGCAAGACGTTCTATCTGGTTGGTTGTAACATTTCTTGTCGTGCCTCGTGTGTTCCTCTACGCCTGGCAGACAAAGTGTATCCCTCGATGCTTGGCCGATCGCCGTGACCTGCATTGAATCGTCGTCTCAGAACGAGGCAACGTACCAGCCACGCGGAAGGCACGTTTTTGCACCACCGACATGACATTCTTTTGGCTCTCCTGCATTCATCTCACCGCCATCATGTCCCACTTCGGCAGACACTCTACTATTCCTGTCTATCTTTGCCGTTGTCATACTGAATCACTCTTCAACGCTCTCTTATCTTTGCCACTGTATCTTTGCCTCTGTAGACTTCCAATCGATCTTGGAGAACCTTTACGTTGATCTGGTCACATCTCACTTTACCTCTGCGCACGCACACTTTCATCGCTTGACTCTTGTTGAATCTCCTTCTCCCTGGCCCTGAGATCCTTCCCACAGTGGGGCCGCATCTGGAGAAAAAGCCATGTCGGATTCCGCTAAACCGTTGTGTGCCTAGCCTTGCCTTGCCCAAGCATACACCTCATGTGATCTAGATGCTCGCTGAGGTTTCAGCACAAAAGTCTCTTGAAGCCTATGCGGACTTATTTTTTTGTAGACATGTACTTGCCTACCTATGCATATGAAACTTCAGCGTCTGTTCTCTTGGACAGGATAGCAATAAGAACGCAAAGAGGATGAGAGAGATAGAAAAACGCCGTCCCCAGTCGCCTCCTTGAACGCCCCCAACCCTGTGTCCATCATGTTGCGCCGCCGGCCTACATAGCAATGCCGTGTCTCGGGCTCGGGCTCGGGCTCTGATAAAGAGTTTAAACAACAGGATTCGCACCTCATCGTTGCTTGACTCATGCATCAGATCTCATCCATGTTGCCCGCAGGCTCGTCGTCGTCCGAGTCGAAACTGCCCACACTGCTCATCTCATCATCGTCGTCCGAGTCTTCGCCCGCATCCTCGGCGGCTTCCCTCGATGCGTACTTGGACACGTATTCNNTGACAACGGATTAGTCGTGTCAAAGCATGCCAAGTACATGACAACGGTTCTCACCCTTGACCTTGGCTTCATAGCTTTTTGGCTCTCGCATCATCAAGGCTGCAGCCTCGCCGTTAAGAGGGTCTGTGGGATTGGGGTAGCGCAACAGTTGAGGGAGGAAGACCTCGAAAATGTTGACCATTTCGTACATTGGTGACCACGTCTGGTTGATAACGTCGAGGCAGACACTGCCAGNATCTGGTTGGGGGTCAGAGTATTGATCTTCGTTCGCTAGTGTCCATGCGTCTTACAGCTCGTCGATGTTGGGATGGAAGATGCGGTTTACAAAGCCGATGCTGGGACTCTTGTATGGGTACTGGTCGGGTAGCTCGACGTGGATCTTCCAGAGTCCGCCTTGAAAGGGNNTGCTGTGAAAGGTTTCAGTACCAAGCTGTCACCGCGTTCGCTCGTGTAGCCTACTCTCTTCAGGACCCTTGAACCGGACAAAGAACTCTTGCCTGTGCGNTATGTGAGTAACCTCTACGGCGAGGGGACTGGCAGCGAGCGGTTCGGTACGAACACTGCGGTATGTGTCAGCAGAGTGTGTCAAGGCGATAGGACTGGGTGTGTTGCTACTGTTGTCGTTGACTAGAGTAACCTCGTAGTCGCTCATCATCCTGGGTGAGTCGTCAAAGATGGACCTCCTGAAACGAGGCATCGTCTATACATACATCCTGTCGGTGGTTAGTATATGAGACAGCAAGTGCTCTCTTTGTACTCAGTATCTTACTTCATGACCTGTAGGCAGCAAGAAGAAGAAGGTGTCAGCCCATGGTACTTCCAGCTCNNTTTGTTCTGGTTCAGGTGAACCTACATCCGTCTCGATTCTTCTTTTCGGGCTGCTCATTTTGGCGGCGGTTGTGCGCTTCTTTCTGGGAAGGGAGGTGTATCGTAGGCTTCGAGAAGCTGATCAGGTCGTCGCCGCTTTTCAGGTTGGACGACTAGGTATGGGTGCGGGGCGGCACAGCGGGGCGGAGTGGAGGTGCTACAGGCTGTGGTTCGACGGTGAGGGGTTGGTGGTGGATTGGTCGTCGAGAAGATGTGGGCGAGGAGGGTTACTGCGTGTCGGTAGGTTCTTTGTCTGGTCGGAGACTGTGGCTGGTTGTGAGATGGAGAGTGCTGAGTGGCTCACTGGCGGTCGGATGTAAAGGCTGCTGCTCGGTGTTAGCCATCACAGTGCCCCGGTGTCGCATGACGACCGACTCACGACGCTTGGCATACGTGAGTCTTGGTTTCGCCTGTTATATCTCTGTTATCATTATTATAGCCAGGATTATACATGGAAACCTCATATGTCCAGGTGGTGTGTCGAACCACCTTCTGCCCTTGAGCTTCTGTTCAATAAAACTTCCTCTCTAAATTACATCTTGACCGAATAGACGCTTCCAACTCGGTGCATGGACAAGTTTTGTCACGACTCGCCAGCGGATCTGCCTCCTCAGCCTTACGATACGTGACCTGTAAGACACAACTCCCCCTTGCCGTCCCAAGAGACCCAATGTCGTCCTTATGCCAAACGAACAACCGCATCGAGCCGAAGAATGCACATGTATAAATGCAGCGGTTGCTGCCCCTGCCGGCGGAGCGTAGCCCGAGCTTCATTTTATCTGTGTGTGGATAGGGATGGCCAAGAGAGCAATATGCTAATTGTTAAGGCCAGGCTGATTGCCGTTTACGGTAGGTGCATTCTCTATAGCATTACTCACATAACGGTCGATGGCAACATGGTCGGCTTGGTGCGGCTCTGCCGCTCACGGCATCACCATGGTCCTCGAGGCATAATACCTATGCATGCCATGTGCCGAACTCACCTTGAAACATCACAGTCTCTGATATAGCCGACTTGTTCTTCGTGAGGCCGCGTGCAAAAAAATATTGTCGCCAAGAGGAGGCTGGCGAGCAGATTGCGGGATACGGTGCTGATCAGCTCCGCATGGGTATTAAAGCATTAATGATAACAACATGATCACCGATGGTGGATGGCTTGTTTGCCCTGTGCTCAACCAGAATCTTCCTTTGTTCTGAGAGGGAGGCAGCGGATTCTTTCGTACACGTTCGCAAGACCAAGCAGTCGTAGTCAGAGTCAGGTTCGCGGCGTCGAGATCGAGAGTCTGTGATCGGGCGCAACTTCTGCACTTCCTAGGCCGATAGAACGTCTCGTAAGGGAAACCTTGGGTGCTCGACAAGCCCAACTTGATTTGGTCCGCTCCGCCATTGCCACCCGCAACCAAGTCCAAGTCCAAGTCCAAGTTCGCACGCACCTCGCTCGAGTGTTGCCATCTCGCCTGCATACACGTCCCAGTCACCTCCTCGTCGCCGACCGAGTCGCAGGGCTTTCCATTGTCGCCGTCGCTCACAGCACGCAGTCGCTCCGTCCCTCTGTCTCGGCCGAACGTGGCGTCACTCGCATCCGCCATCTCATTCTCGACTCCCGGTCTGGCCCCTTCGCCGACAACGCCCGCGCTCCACCGACTTGTATTCATTCATTCAGATCAAACACCTAGACTCTTGCGCACCTACGCCCTTACTGCGACGACCCCTCTACAGTGCTTGGACGTCTTGTACGTTCCTCGCCATCGCCATAGCCATACCCACAGAGGCCGCCGCCCAACACCATGTGGTCTGAAGATGAGCGACCCCGTCCAGAAGACAGCTCCACCACCTCGCTCCACTCCGACTCTTCCCAGGAATCACAGCCCCGATCCTCCTCAGAGCGACCTCGCCCATACTCGAATTCTTTGTGGCCCGGCGCCGAGCAAGCACAGAACTGTCGCTCTCCGCTGGATCCGCTGAGCCCAGACGTCCACGATCGCGTCTTCCCCATTCGCTCCGTCGTCTCCGTCGACCCCAATGCCACTCCGTCGCATCGCTCCGACACGAGCGGCAACGGCTATTTCACTCAGGCGCCTCAACAGAGCAGGAGGTTTTCTGTCACCAGCGACTCGGATCACCAAAGTCACAATGGTACAACCAAGAATAGAGCCCCCGGCTCTTCCGAAAGTCGCCCAAGTAAACCACAAGACCGCAAGCCTTCGATAAGTGCGAACCAGAAGCAGCGACATTCGGCACAATTATTCAACGAGCTCGCTTCTAGCAGAAACGACAGCGACAATCGCTCCACCGACTCCCGGAGCACACGGCCACGTTCGTCAGATCGCGCTCCATCATTGAAGAGTACCGGTGGACAAGATGAAACAGGCACGGGGCTAATAACTGCTCGCTTCAAGCACGTAGTGTCCGAAGGCGGCCACGCTATCATCACTGGCAGGGACGGGGACACATTACAGCGCTGCGAAGACGAACCTATCCATATCCCTGGTGCTGTGCAGAGTTTTGGACTGCTGATCGCATTTGAAGAAGAGACCGAAGGGAAACTGATTGTAAGAGTCGTCAGCGAAAACTCTAAGAGGCTTATTGGCTACACCCCAAAGCAATTGTTTGCCCTCGACAGTTTCACCGACATTCTATCCGAAGATCAGACAGACAACCTCCTGGATCATGTCGATTTCATCAGGGACGAAGATGCTGATGTAGGCTCGAACGGCCCTGAAGTCTTCACCATGTCAATACGGACTCCACAACGCAAGTTGCAGAAATTGTGGTGCGCCATGCATATCACCGACAAGAATCCTGGTCTTGTCGTCTGCGAGTTCGAACTTGAGGACGATCCTGTCTACCCTCTAGTTCCCGCCAACGAAGGGACGCCCGACCTGCCCGAGGACACGCTCAGCTCGAATCCATCGGCCGACGAATTTGCGGAAAGCACAGAGATCGCAAGCAAGCCGTTACGAGTGCTACGTAGTGCCAGAAAGCGCAAGGGAGAGGCTGCCGCCATGGAGGTCTTCAATGTCATGTCGCAAGTTCAAGAGCAGCTTGCAGCCGCTCCCAACCTGGACAAGTTTCTCAAAATCTTGGTTGGTGTCGTGAAAGAGCTCACCGGCTTCCATCGTGTCATGGTGTACCAGTTCGATGCTTCATGGAATGGCCGCGTCGTGACCGAGCTGGTCGACCCCAGAGCGACCAAGGATCTTTACAAAGGACTGAACTTCCCTGCTTCCGACATTCCCAAGCAAGCAAGAGAGCTCTACAAGGTTAACAAGGTTCGCATGCTGTACGATCGCGACCACGAGACTGCTCGTTTGGTCTGCCGCACTGTCCAAGACCTTGAGAAACCTCTGGACATGACATACTCCTACCTCCGAGCCATGTCTCCCATTCACATCAAATATCTGGCCAACATGGCCGTACGTTCATCCATGTCCATCTCTATTAATGCCTTTGATGAACTCTGGGGGTTAATCTCTTGCCATGCGTACGGATCAAGAGGAACTCGCGTATCTTTCCCTATCAGAAAGATGTGTAGACTTGTTGGCGAAACCGCTTCGCGAAACATAGAACGACTTTCATATGCCTCACGCCTCCATGCTCGCAAACTTATCAACACAGTGCCGACGTCAAAGAATCCGTCGGGATATATTATTGCTTCATCAGAAGATCTTTTGAAACTGTTCGATGCTGATTTCGGCATGCTTTCCATCAGAGATGAAACCAAGGTACTCGGACACGTCGATGAGACACAAGAAGCCTTGGCCATGCTCGAGTATCTGAGAATGCGCAGACTCACTTCGGTCACTGCCACACAAGATTTGAAGGAGGAATTCCCTGATCTACGCTATCCACCTGGCTTCCACCATATCGCTGGTCTACTTGTTGTTCCCCTTTCCGCTGGAGGCAATGACTTCATTGTTTTCTTCCGCAGAGGTCAGCTCCGAGAAGTGAAGTGGGCCGGCAATCCTTACGAGAAGTTTGTGAAAGAGGGCACCGAGGGGTATCTCGAGCCGAGAAAGAGTTTCAAGACTTGGAGTGAGACCGTCGTCGGAAAGTGTCGTGACTGGACCGAGGAAGAGATTGAAACAGCTGCCGTCCTTTGTCTTGTCTATGGCAAGTTCATCGAAGTCTGGCGGCAAAAGGAGGCTGCACTGAAAAACAGTCAATTGACACGCTTACTTCTAGCCAACTCGGCGCACGAGGTTCGAACGCCACTCAATGCTATCATCAACTATCTGGAAATAGCTCTGGAAGGCAGTCTGGACGATGACACGCGAGAGAACTTGTCGAAATCCCATTCTGCGTCCAAGTCGCTAATCTATGTTATCAACGATCTGTTGGACCTTACCAAGACCGAAGAGGGCGGCAGTCTCGCTAAGGAAGAGCCATTCAACTTGTCGGCTACTTTGAAGGATGCCACGGATCAGTTTTCTGGTGACGCGCGTCGCAAGCATCTCAGCTACGACGTGGTTGAACACCCTGGTCTCCCTGCCACAGTCATTGGAGACCAGAGGAAGGTCCGCCAAGCTATATCAAATGTCACAGCCAATGCCATCCAAAACACCAAGAGTGGCGGAATCAGCATTGAGATGTACGTGCTTTCTAGAGAAGACAACCATGTTGAGGTCGAGATCACTATCACCGATACCGGTTGCGGCATGAATAGTAAGAAGTTGGACAGCCTTTTCAGGGAACTGGAGCAAGTGCAGAGTGAAGTGCACGACATGTTGGATGATGAGCCAGCTTTCAATTCCAAACAAGTCGAGGCAGGGTCAGATGAGAATCGCACCATAGGCCTGGGTCTGGCTGTGGTCGCGCGTATTGTCCGAAACATGAACGGGCAGCTACGACTCAAGTCGGTCGAGAACAAGGGTTCGCGTTTCACTCTACAGTTACCATTCGACCTACCCACCAACGGACAGAAAACACTTACTGGCTCCCTTTCAGAGGGATCTCAACGCTCCACAGTCATTAGCGCTGGTAATGAGGGCGAGATCACTCTTGTCGAACGTGGAAGTCATAGACGCAACTCGACCGAACATTCTCTCTCTCGCACGACGAGCAATGAGAGTATACACAGCAGGCGCAGTCTACCCAGCATGAAATCCGGACGCAGTCACGCGAGCGAAGACTCAACCCGTAGTGAGGCTGACAGACTCATTGATGCAATCTCATCCCCCGTCGATAACAAGCGGGGTGCTCCCTCTCGTGGAAAAAGCTCTAGCAGCTTACAAAGACCTGCATTGGGATCTCGACATAGCACGACATCAGCACTCCCAAGCAGCAGTCAAACTTCACGACCTCGATCAATGAGTCATGAAACAAACTCACAGGAACTAACCACTGAAGTGATCAAAGACTCGCCCGGTAGATCCAGTATCGTGGATCAGGGACGACCTGTCAAAGCTGTGCGCGTCCCAGAGGAGACAGATGATGTTCCTGCTGCAGCTCAAGACCAGCCACAAGAAGTATCGCGTGTTCTTGGCATTCATCAGCAAGAACCTCCGGAGAACACAGATGAAGCGCCTACAGCAGACCACATGCGTGTGTTGGTCGCCGAGGACGATCCGGTCAACAGCAGAATCATCAAGAAACGACTTGAGAAGATGGGCCACGAAATATACCTCACGTCTAACGGTGAAGAATGTTCCAGCACCCATGGCGACAAGAGCGGCTACTTTGATGTCGTCTTGATGGACATGCAGGTTTGTTCTGAAGATTCTTTTTGATGACGAATGTTTTCGCTGACTGCTCTNCAGATGCCTATTGTCGATGGACTCACAGCCGCTAAGGTTATTCGATCGTTCGAGAAATCACATCCTACACATCTACTCTCGACTCGAGCAGCTTACAATGGCCGCATCCCCATCATTGCAGTTTCTGCGTCGCTGCTCGAGAGAGAAATCCAACAGTACATCGACGCTGGTTTTGATGGTTGGATCTTGAAACCAATTTCTTTTCCACGACTACAAGAGATTATGACTGGAATCGTCGACAAGCGAGTTCGCCACAAGAACGTTTACGTAAAAGGCGAATGGGAAAGAGGTGGTTGGTTTGAAGGATCCCAGTCTAATGTTTGGGAAGCGAATACCAAACCCGACGACGAAAAAATCGCAATGTCTGGACCTAGCGACGCTGTACAAAAAGAAGCTGCCAGCGATGACCCGCAAGAAAAGGGAGATGACGAAGACGACAGCAGACAGACCCAGGAGCAGCACAGAATCGCCGCCGTGCAAGACCACGATGCAGGGATCGAGCCGCCTCCGGAACAACAGGACCAAGGACCAGAAGACCCAGACGTGAATGGCGAACCACATGATTTCTCTTGATTGTTCGAACGTGCGCGAGAACACAGCTGAGCCTTATCAAGCTCGGTTCTTTTTTTTTCCTTTGAGTGCTGTTTACTCTTTTCTTGTTTTGGGGATACTCGATATGACTCGGAGTTTGAGCATGTCGTGGTGTTGAAGGCGTTGCACTCAATCATGGGGAGGTTGCATATTTCTCTCCTGGGCCTACGAAGGTCAAGCCATGCAGCGGATGTTTGTTTGGATACCAACATGCTGGGTTATTAGAAAAGGGGTGCGCATGACGAGAGGTCTTTGCCCCATCCTGCAGCGTACACTTTATTCCTCCTTTTTGCTTTTTTATCATTTTGTTTGGTTCCATTGGCTTCGAACGACGACTCATGAGTACGATGCTCTTTTCCGTGTCAGAATATACTTCACGCAATTGTACGAAGAATCCGAAGGTCCAACATTTCTCCATCTGTCTCTCTTTCTCTTTTCCACTTTCCTATATCTCACCATTGCTTCTGCTTTTCCAATGTTTTTCTTCTTTTGCTGGGTGACACTCTAGAGAGTGCTTGTTAATTGCTCGTATATGCACAAGGATGGATACACAGGGCAAGATTGACTAACAAAATACGATAGCTACGAATCACACGTTTTCACGCAGGGAAACAAAGGTTTCGTCTATGTTTCTAGTCTCGTCCTTCGAGAAACGGGTAGGTATGACCTCGGTTATGTACGGTTATACATAGCCGTTGCCGTGGCTAAGGTCCTGGCTGTGGCGTTTGGACATCACTATCTCAATCACTGACAGGGTGACCCCTAAAGCTATCGTTTACAGATTTGCGAAAGGCGATTTCTGAGGCAATATGGTGGACTTAATTGATGTATATAGGTTTGTATGATGTTTGATGATTGGGGATCATGTCTTTATCTATTAGGATGTCGAAACTGCGCGGTCTGGCTCGTGGTTGTTAAAGCGCAGAGATTCGATTTCAAAGTCTAGAAACCAATCGGGAGAAGCCCGCAGCTGACCGTCCACCTTATCTGCCCTGCCAACCATGAACCCCATTGACTACATCTCCCATCAGTGCGATGCAACTATGAAATACAGCTGAAACCCATTCACATCTGATCCCACGAGAACTAAAGCTAACGACTTCTCATAACCCGCATTCGCATCCCTCGAAGTGCTCAAAGTCCAGATCTCGAACATCGCAACTGCCGTACAGGAGCGCTTGACCTAAGAACAGTCTAGTCCAACAAGGAAGTGCGCGTCCAACCCCGGACTCCCCGCGCCTTCCTATCGCTGCTGGCCCCAAGCGCAACTGCCGTCTTTTGTATCCGAGATCAACCAAAATGTCCAAAAGATACACAGTCGAGGGTTACGAGAAGCCTCAGAAAGTCTATTGAGCCAGCCGAGCACACCCGGTAGATCTGACAGCACGAAACGGCAGCAAGAAGTAAGGGCAAAGATGGCATAGTTGGGAGTCGGAAAGCCCAAAAAGGCTTGGGAATGCTTGAGTGCCCATCCCAAGTCGCACTCCACGTGGGGTCCCCAGCCAAATAACCCCGCATGGTGGCGTAGTCTGGGGTTTGTTTCTGCGACTTCAATCGCATCTGCCGGGCTGAGTGCGAAGCGGCGATTGGACGATGGAATGTGTGTGGAGCCCTTGTCGTTCGAAGGAGCTGGACGGGCAAGGACTACATAAGTCTGGGATGGCTGCATCTCTCGAAGATCTTGCATCGCTTTCTTCTGGTTCAGACTCCTCTTGTTTGGGTTTGGTCTTTTTGGACGGACTTTCTGATCTTCGATCTTCGCCTATCTGCTCTGTGGATACTCTTTGTGACACAATCTTCTTGATATTATACCATTCTTTGACTGGACCAAAGTAGCCATTCGTAGTCAAGATGGAGATGAATTACGATGATGCAGAATTGCATCAAATCGAGGCCGAGATTGGCAAGGAGATCTTGCCTGGCACAGAAGTACGTCGACCTCTTTCTCTTACGCATACAAAGGATCTCTTGCTAACAAGATACCCATCANNGATTATGACTGATGTCGGTAGCCACCACTTCGTCAAAGGCCACAACGGTGTCCTCGTCCCTCAACCCTCAGATGACCCCCACGACCCCTTGAACTGGTCGACGAAATGGAAGTTCCTCGCCATCACCTCAAGCAGTCTGGTGTCCTTCTCCCAAGGCTTTGGTCCCTTGGCGCTGGCACCTGCGTTTGGCTACTACATCAAGGAGTTCGATTGCTCGCTGGCAGATGCTATTCAGTTTACCGGTGTCTCTATCCTCATCCTCGGCTTCAGCAACTTTTTGTGGGTGCCACTGAGCAGTTCTTTCGGACGCAGAGTGGTGTATATCGCCAGTCAGTTGATCTGTCTGGCGAGTATGATTTGGAGGGCTAGAGCACAGACATATGGCTCTTTTATGGGTGCTTGTGTGCTCAATGGACTTGGTGCTGGGCCTGCCGAGTCCATTCAGCCTGCGGTGATTGCAGATGTCTTTTTCCTGCACAACCGTGGCTTCCAGAACACTGTATACTGGACAGCGTATATGGGTTCGTTGATGGTTGCGCCCATCATCTCTGGAGTCATGTCTGATCGCCTGGGCTGGAGATCTTTCTGGTGGCTCAATGTCGGTCTTGTCGCCGTCTCTTTGCTCATGGTCATCTTCTGTTTCCCAGAGACCAAGTATCATCGCCCCCATCCTCATGAGATTGCCACTGCAGCACCACGCAAGTACGACGATAGCAACTCTACCCTTCCCGTCCCTGACAAACTCAACTCTGGCCACGTCGAAGACATTGAGATCCAAAACATCGAATCCTCGCCTGCAGGTATGCCTAACCTCTCCGCCACCAAGACCGCAGACCGCGATCCCTTCCTTGGAAAAGGCTATCCCTCGAAAGCGCAATGGAAACTCTGGCAACCTAACCCTCATCCATTCAAGAGTATGGCTCTCGATCTTTGGCTCCCCTGGAAACTGTTTACCTTCCCCATTGTCGAGTTTGCAGCTTTTGTTTGCAGTTGGTCTTGCAGCAGTTTCTTGACATTGAACTTGACGCAAGCGCAAGCGTTTGCGGCACCACCGTACAACTTTTCATCCGAAAGTATCGGCTTCTTCAACTTTGCAATTCTCATCGGTGCCATCATCGGTCTGGCTACTTCTGGAAAGCTTAGTGATTGGGTAGCTGCCAAAGCGACAAGGAGAAATGGAGGTATCCGTGAGGTAAGCAATTGCATCTCTTCCCCCAAACCAAATCTTCGAAACACACCACTAACATATTTTGTGTCATCTAGNCCCGAAATGCGTCTCATCGCCATGATCCCCTACGTCCTCATCATGTACATTGGCAACATCGTCGCCGCCCTCGGCATGCAACGCAAATGGCCCTGGCAAGTCATCGTCGTCATCGCCTTTGGCGCCGCCGGCATCCAAGTGGCCTCCATCCCCTCCATCGTCTCCACGTATGCCGTCGACAGCTACAAACCCGTCGCAGGACCCCTGTTCGTGGCCATCACCGTCAACAAAAACGTCTGGGGCTATGGGTTCAGTAAGTTCATCACGCCGTGGGTTGAAGAGTCGGGATTCATTCCGCCAATCATGACGAATGGAAGTTTGGTGCTTTTGTGGTGTTTGTTTGGAATCTTGTTTTATTACAAGGGCAAGACGTTTAGGAGGTGGTGAGTCTTTTTTTCGCCCCCTTGCCCTCTACACTTTTCTCTTTCTTTTGAGTATCGCTGACAGTCATCTTCACAGGTCTCGTAACTCGTCGGTGCACAAGATGTAAAACGACCCGGATCAAGTCCGTCAGGCAATCCACAACAGAACAATCTAGTACTTCTATACTCGCAAAATGTAAAGAATTTCTACAAGCAGAAAAAACCCCTGCCTTGAAGCCTTTTTTTTTTCTTCTCTTCAGACGTGCTTGGACCGTATGAGAATGAATTTTTGATACCCTTCTTGAACACCTTTTTCCACGTTTTTTTCTCTTTTTGTTTTGGGATCGGGCCAAATGTGTAACAAGACTTTGTATTTTCTACTTCCCTCGGGGGGTGCTTTTTTTGGCTTTGCTCTGTATTTTTTTCTTTGTCTATTTGCACCGCTGGACTTGAGAGTTCCAAGTGCCGGTTATGGTTATGCCAACGTACTGTACACACTTGAAACCGCTCAAATCGCCCAAAAAAGATGCCCATTTCGTTAAACGTATATATACAATCACGATTGTCAAGGAATATCGTACGAGTCCTGGTGATGAAAGCCATTCGCGAAAGATAAACGTCTGTTTAAAAAAAAAAGAAAAAAAAAAGAAAAAGGCAGTATCAAGAAAACCCACAAACTTTCATATCCTTGTTTTGCTAGGGCTGGCTTCGAATACCCAGCTACAGCAATATCAGTGTGGTAAAGGAGGTCCTCGCGTATCTTTTGCTTATTGCCTCGAAGGAGTGATCTGGTTACTGTTTTGCACGTTGCAACTCTGTAAGGGGCAGCAAAGGAGTTCAGACGTTAAAAGGCAATGTTTGACGATGGGTGTTAACTGGCAATAACCGTATATAACCGAGGTCAATGCTTACATACCCGATATCCCAAGGTAAGGGATCAAGGACTCGATGGAAAGTGATTGCGCATACCCGATATCCCAAGGTAACGGTCGGGAAAAGGGATTAGGTATATTGCCAAGCACTTGCCAAACAGAGCTTTGAAGATGAGAAGAATTGACGACTTTCATTAATGTGCATGATCTGCTGTGGTGCAAGACTATGGTGATGCCCTCTCCAAAGGCGTGGCAGCAGCGCTGACAAACAAGTCTTGCGTGTTGTCGGTATTGTAGCCATCAGTACCTGCATCGTTCCCTGCGTCGTCGCCATTGGCTGCTTTCTCCGTTTCCGTCTCGCTGAGCGCGACTTCTTCGCCTTCGTCGTCGGTGAGGACTTCGACTTCTTCAGCCTTGCTACTCTCTTGCGCATCACTCGCGAATGCAGGAGTCGTCAAGATACCGCTTCCCTGTACCCACACCTCTGCCAACTCGGCTTCAATCTCTGCTTTCCTCTGCTTCCACGCCTCGACTTGAGATAATCGTTCCTTGAGTTCGGCGATTTCCTTCTCAGTGCTGTCTTTTTCACTCTCGGTGCCTATCTTTTGCATCTCCCACTCATCTCCCTGATTCCCCAATCCCAAGGTCAACACATAATCGTGGTATTTCTTGAGACTTGCGCGAGTGGATATGGTGAGCAATGTTACTCCCCTGGCCTTTAGAGTTTCATAAAGTAGACCTTCCACATCACTGCTTACAGCAGAAGTTCCCTCGTCAATGACTGCAAAAGCAGGGGAATGATACAGTAAACGTGCGAAACTGATGCGTTGTTTTTCTCCACCGCTGAGGACATCTTTCCACGTTTTGCGCGTGTCGAAGCCGCCTTCGCGGGAAGGCAGGTAGCCGAGTCGCACATCGGTGAGGATTTGCTCGAGTTCGGAGTCGGCGCGCGAGGAGGCGCGCATGTCGAATTCAGTGTGTGGGTAGATGATTTGGTCGCGGAGGGTGCCGGGAGAGAGGTAGGGTCGTTGAGGTAGGAACATGATGCCATCTTGACCGATGCTTCGAGGTCGAGAAACTAGGCCGCGGTAGACGGGCCATAGACCAGCTAGAATGCGTGCGACGGCGCTTTTGCCTGCACCGTTAGGGCCGATGATGAGGATATGTTGGTTGGATTGGATGACAAAGTTGAGGGAGTCGAGAAGTTCTTCTCCGCCTTGTGGCCAGAGACCGGGTGCGACGACTGGTGCATTTTCGAATCGTACGCCGGAGAAGCCTTTGTGTAGGGTTCCTTGCACATCGGCCAGGGAGTAGAGTTCGGGATACGTGTTGCGAGGTGGATGGTATGCAGAAGCGTGTACTCGATGGAGAGTACTGATCAAGGTATAGACACGAGAGGTGTAGCCAGCCAGCTCTGAAAGATCTTTCAAGCTGTACATCATACGACCGCCTGCGTCAGCAAGAGAAAGCATGAGACGCTTGTTGGTGATGAAGTTTTGGGTGCGGCTGCCTGATTCATCTGTAGGTGTCTGAGCCATGAGAGCGGCTTCCGAAGCTGGCTGTGCTACTTTCTTATCACCGATCTCTGCGAGTCCAGCCCATGCAGGGAGGAAGACCGGCAGAGAGGTGATGAGGTAACCGAAAGCACTCCAAGAGTACTTGAGCACGAAATCTTCAAGCATGTTGTAACGAATCTTGAGACTGTAGATGCCTTCCATCCACCGCTTAAGTTCTTGGAAGCCTTTGTCCAAAAACAGCTTTTCCATTTGGTCGCCGCCATAGAAGGCAACTTCTTCGGCATTGGCGATGAGGCGAGCATGAAGTGCTCGGAACTCACCCTCTCGCTTACCCTCGACGGCCTTCAGTTTGCCGAAGGGAGGAGATAGTCGTCTCAGCAATGTAGCGGTAGCAAAGTAGTTGGCTAGTAGACCAGTCAGAGCCAATGGGCCAAGAGAGCGATACAGCTGATAGTTGAAGACCAGGAGATCTACAAATGGCTTTCCCAGGCTCGAGTACAGACTGGCGGCAGAGTCACAGAAGAGAGTCAAGTCCTGGGTGACAAACTGATCAGCGCCATGACCAATGCCGCCGTCAAGATTGGTGAGTTTGTAGAAGTTGAGATTGTCGTTGAGGTAGAGGTCGTGGATGTAGCGAGTCAGACGAGTACGGAAGGCTATCGAGACCTTTGACTGCAAGAACTTGATCATGCTGTTGGTGTAGCTGGCTAGAGCGCCAATGGTGCACCATTTGGCAATACCCCAGAGGAAGGGCTTGCCCTTGCCAGCCACCAAGTCTCGCACGATCTCACCGTCGAGACGGGCGACAACGAGAGACAGGTACGTCCGCAGAAGCAAGAAGACACCGTGACTGAAGAGTAGACCAGTCTCTTTACTGCCCCATCGCGGGATCAAGATGTTCATCAGGCTGAGGAATTGATGCAAAAATGCGAGGTTCAAGCCAGGCTTGGTCTGGAGAGGAGGCACTTGTGGCAGATTGCTGTCGCTCAGGCCAACAGCCCTGGGCGGCTGTAAGAACAGACGTCGGTGGGCATCGAAGGTGGTCGGCTTGGTCGGGTTGATGGCGACTTTTGCCGTAGAAGATTTGTATGCGACATAGATGGTGCGCGTGCCGTCTTTGGCTCTCAGACCAGAGTTGCGACGCAGCAGCCGTCTCCCTGTCTCTTTCTCCTTGCGGCTATCTATCCACCATTTGTATGACCCCGCGCCACCACCGACCAGACCTAGCGTGAAGAGGACTGCCGCTAACAAGCGGAGTGCTCGAGGTGTTCGTCCGAGTCGACCACGTAGACGGTCGAGTAGGCGGCTGAAGAGTGCCCGGAGAGCTTCGTCCGGGCCATGCCGTAACGTCGACTGCACTGCCATGTCAAGTCTCACATTACGCGATGTGGTTGACAGTGAGTATGAGATCCAAATCGCAGAGACAGTGAGACAGATAGCAGCATGTGCACAATGCTCTTTGATGATGTTGACGATGCATTCCGAGGTTCAAGGGCCGCATGTGATGCTTGGCGCCACCCCGCATCCCGGCCCGCCTCCACTTTCTCGTCATCAACCAGTTGCCTTTTTGGGAAACGTACGAAATTGAGATTGCTTCTACTCTAAAAGTACAGTAAGACTAGAAGACAAGAGCTGTGAGACAAGCGTAAGCCGTAATGAGGAAGAAGACAAGAAAGAGCCAGGATAGCAAGAAAGCCGATACGAAAACAACAGACTAATATCCACGCCGGGTATATTCGCTCCCAGAAACAAATGCATACAAAGCGAGAGGTTACTCGCAGTCCATGGGCTGGAGGAAAGCGACATCCTCATCAGAAAAGTCCTGGGCCGACTTGTGGGGCGAGCGAGTCTTCATACGAGCCTTGGGTCTGCTTTGTGGACTGACGATGCTGCTCTGAGCGCTCAGGTTGGGCATGGATGAATGGCTGAGAGGGTACTTTGGCTTGGGAGAGGCCGTGTCGTCGAGCATCGAGTCGTTCTGCTCAAGCTCATTGTCAAAGTAGGTGTCGAGTTCGGCGTCCATGTCGTCTGCGTAGCTTCTCTTGCGTGTGTTTGTCTGTGGAGTTTGAGGCATGTCGACTGAAGATGCGATGGTGGACTGGGTGTATGACAGACTGGGGGCAGACGAGGTGGGTTGTGAGCTGAAGCCACCGATCTTGTGAAGTCCACAGAAAGGGGTGAGTTCTGATGGCTTGGTGTAGAGTTCTGGAGCGCTGCTGGCGGGCAGGTGGTTCTCATTCTGCGTTGGGATGCTTGCGGGATGCATGTATGAGATGGTTGGCACTGGCAGTGACTTGTGCGTCTTGTATCCTTCAGGCACCGACTTGCGCACGCGCATGCCGACATTGATGAGCAGCGACTGAACATGATCGGGCACGACGGGTTTCAGCGGCAGGGCATATTCGTCGACGTCTGCTGAGGATGGAGCTGAGCTGGAGCCGACGGATGTGAAGAAGGACTTGATCGACGACTGGTTCGATGGTTGGAACTGGCGTTTGCGAACGTGTGCCATGGTTGTCTTGTGCAGTATGATGTATTTGGTAGTTATGCAGGGAGATGGTGTATAGGTGGTGTTGATGAGAGGATGGACGGATGAATGTCGAAGATGGCCGTCAAAATGCACTTTACGGAGACGCGTCGCGCGGAACTTTCGCGCCCGCTGCGTTGGCAGGGCAATTGCTCAAATTCACTCAACCACCACCATGTCTCGACGACATCCTTCAACCATCGAGACCGACCGGGTTTCCATCGGACCGCTAGAGTTCGAGGTCCTCGGCACACTTACGCTGTGTCTAGCCTAAGGTGCTCAACGTGTCGCTGTCAGGTCGATGGACGACTCGAACGGTCGTTGGCGCCGTCACAAAGAACATCTCATTATTGCAAGGCAGAGAATGACCTGTATTTGACTCTGATAGCATTCATGCATATATATCGCCGCTTCTTGTGCTCGTGCGGCATCGGATCCCTCGAGGCTCTGCATATCCATGGCTGAAACTCGATTGCTGCGCTGGCTTCGCTTCCTCCTTTTTGACTTTCCTACTACCAGACCCACATCCTACTATATGACAGAGAAGTTTACCTGCATATCACTGCCTGCCATCAAAGCAGTCTAGTTGTATACTGCAGATTCTTCTACACATTCGCTCATCTCGGTCTTACTCTGAAGAACCATTAGCTCGGTTAGAGGCACTGCGTTGGGAGCCGCATGAACCAAGCCTAGCCCTACGCTCATGTGGCGCAATATGAAACAAACACATGGCCCACCACATCCGATCCTTTGCTCCATCGTCACTTCTTCTAAGGTCTGGTATAGATGACCTTGGCATGGAGGACGTCTCGTTGCCAATGCCGACCCCTCGCTTACCTCTATTTTCTAACACGCTAACGTAGCTTTTGGTGAGAGTGCCGTCTTTGCACAACCTCGACCACAACCACTCATCGCACTTGCTGACATACAAAGTCGACGCTATACTCGATCCTCGATCTCTTCGAGTCGGCCACAACCGGTCCAATCTCATTGGTCTCGTCTACAGCTCTCTCTCACGTAATTCTGTCACCACTCCATCACTGACTGGGCTGATCAAACCATGATACATTCGCTCATACCTCCTGCCCCACTATCTTTTGTCGCGAAACATGCTATACCCCTGCCAAACGGCTATGCACCGACCGATTTGACGCTGGCTTCTACAAGCAAAACCTCTTTCTAGACTTTCCCATGGGTGGATACATAAGATGTAAAATGTTGCCGCAGCCCAGAATCTCGCTCGTAGGTCAACCTCCCACCTTTCCTTCTTCATTCCTTCCAGCCTTGACGGCTCAGGCCCTCGTTTGAACAGTTCCCCGGTGGAATCTGCTTTCCTTTCCAAAATCGTCCCAAGGCCTTGACGGTCCATTTCCCCCGCTCTTTTACCACTCTTGAAACAGTCCTCGCGACTCACTCTATCTTCTTACAACATGGCTCGTTTCGCCGCTTTTCTTCCCTTTGCCTATGCATTGGGCGCCGTTGCTCAGAGCGTGGCATACAATGACCCCGTCACTGGCATCGATTTTATGAGTTTCCAGGACTCCGAGTCAGGTGCACGATTCGGTGTCGCTACCCCCAAGACCCTCGGCAAAGACTTTATCGGTCAGATTGTTGCCCCCACTATTCAAGGATGGGCCGGTCTTGACATGTCCGCCCAGATGGCGAACCACATTCTGGTCGTTGCATGGCCCAACGGCGACGAGGTCATGGCTTCCGTTCGCGAAGCATCTGGCTACACCACGCCCCCTGTCTATACTGGAAACGCTACCACCATTCCCATCGCCAACGGCACTTTTGTCAACAGCACCCACTTCTCCTACACGTTCGTATGCAGTGGATGTATCACTGGTGATGCCGATAGTTTCCCTAGCACCGTCAAGGGCAATGCTTTTGGATGGGCTTACTCTTCAGATGCACCTGCCAAGCCTTCAGTAGCCGACACTGACTTGAACTTGCATTCTGGATTTGGCGCATTTGCCGTCATCTTCGCCAACTCTGGATCTGCAGACTACGACACCTGGGCTGCATGGGCTGAAGCAGTTGTTCCTGTCCCTACAACTCCCAGCAACGGCACTGTTGGCTCAAACTCGACCACAGGACAGGACAGACCTTCTCCCGCTCCCATTGCCACCACATTGAACACCACATATGACTACATCATTGCTGGTGCTGGTCCCGCTGGTATCATCGTTGCCGAGCGACTTGCCGAGTCTGGTGCCGAGGTTCTCTTGATCGAACGTGGTGACGCTTCCACCTATGCATCGGGTGGCCGTGCCGTCGAGTCTTGGAACGAGACTGTAACTCAATACGATGTCCCTGCTATGGCCTATTACCTCTCCACCGCAGGAGTTACTAACGAGTACTGCACCGACACTGCCGATCAAGCTGGATGTCTGCTTGGGGGCAGCAGCATGGTTAACGCTCTCATGTTTGTCCGCCCTCAGGAACGCGACTTTGACGATAAATGGCCAGCCGGTTGGAAATGGTCTGATGTCTCGGCCTCCGCCGAGAGCTTCTACGAGAGAAACCCTGGTACTATTTCTCCTTCTAAGGATGGCCAACGCTATGATCAAGGTGCTTATGATGTTCTGTCTACCTTTCTTTCTGCCAACGGATGGTCCTCTGTCAATGCACTCGAGGAACCCAATAAGAAGACCGATGTGTTCTCGCACCCGCCCTGGAATATTCAAGACGGCCTTCGTGCTGGTCCTGTGTTGTCGTACCTCCCTCTTGCCAAGGCAAAGAAGAACTTCCACATTCAGTTGAACAGCACTGTCCTTCGCGCTGTCCGTGAATCCTCCTTTGTCAGTGGTGTCGAAGTTGAGCTGTCTGATGGTAGCCGTAATATCATCAACGTCAAAATGGGTGGTAAGGTTGTTCTTGCAGGTGGTGCACTGAGCACTCCTCGTATTCTGATCAACTCTGGTATTGGCCCCGCCGATCAGATCAAGATTGTCCAGAGTGGCAGTACTGCCGTCACCCTCCCTGAGGAATCCGAGTGGATCAATCTCCCTGTTGGCAAGGGCCTTAAGGATCATCCTATCGTCACTCTGAAGTTCAAGACCAAGTCTCCATTGTCTTCTCTGGCCACTACTGCTTTCACCGATCCTACCCAAATGAACATCGACTCGTTTGCTCAAGGCAGCGGCTTGCTTGTTCAAGGTGGCCAACGCCTGAACTTCTGGTCATCAGTCAAAGGAAGCGATGGTATCGAGCGTTTCGTCCAAGGAACCTGCAACTCGCCCTCAGACGACACCATCAAGATGAAGATCTACCTTACTCACGGTCTTACCTCCGTCGGCGAAATCGGTGTAACCAGCGATGGAAAGACGAAATATATCACTCAGCCCTGGTTCACCACCGCAGAAGATAAGGACGCCATTGCCTCTTTCATCGACCGCTTGATCTCTTTCTCCACCTCTGCCAACTCGACCTTGACACTGGATGCTGGACTCACTGCTTCCTCCAATATTACAGGTGCTGATCTGATCAAGACTTTTACTACCGGCAGTCATTTCGTGGGTACTGCCAAGATGGGAACAGACGATGGCAGAACGGGAGGCTCGGCGGTTGTTGATACTGACACCAAGGTCTATGGCACCGACAACTTGTTTGTGGTCGACGCTTCCTTCCATCCTGATCTCCCCACTGGCAACACCCAGGCCATCGTTATGGTTGCTGCCGAGGCTGCCGCCAAAAAGGTCGCTGCCGTCAAGGTCAGCGGTGCTGCTCCGGTGGCTTCTTCCTCCACTGCTGCTAGCTCATCTACCACCGTGGCTTCTTCGACCGCCTCTTCATCTGCCGTTTCGTCTTCCGCAGCTTCGGTCACAGACACCGCATCCGCAACCATCACTTCCGCTCCTGCTTCGTCAACTTCTGAAACCGCGACCTTCACGGGCACCACAGCGATTACCTCTGTCGCTGTGCCCAGCCCCGCTTACACTCAAGTTCCCAAGTATGGTCGTTGTGGCGGTATTGGGTATGAGGGGCCTACAAAATGCGCTGCTGGGTCCACATGCAAGTACCAGAATGATTGGTATTATCAGTGTGTTTAGTACATGGGTCGGTGTAGTTGTTGAGAGAGTCGAGAGGAGGTTAGAGAGAGGATGTGTATATAGTTTTCTTTTTTTTTCATTTGATGTGGTGAGGTGTGTTGGAGACGCCAGTTTAACTTTTTTATTCCAAGATATATAGCTTTTTTCGCCTTGAACGATCACTTTTTCTTCTCGATCATTGCATCTACCAGAGATGTTTATGGGCTGCTGTTACTAAATTGTCTTGTCTGTGGTGACACCTAGCTTACATAGCCGACGACAAGGAATGTTTGACTCGATCTGGCGTTCATACCCTACCGACCACTTTTGCTTCCCGCAATTGCCGATTCATTCTCTGATCCGGCAACTTCACGGGGACGTGGACTAGTCGAATCCGCTGCGCAGTTGTTGCACTTTGTATCCACAAACAAAACTTTCATAGCATCATCGATACATTTTCCTGCGGGGTCTTCCAAGCAGTTGACGTTCTTGTTGATGTCTTGTTGGTATACTGGTGTGTGTAGAGGGCATTTGGTTGCTGTCTGATGATTGCTGTCTGATGGTTGCTGTCTGAGGAAGAGCATTTCGGTACGCAGTTGGGTGTCGACGGAGCTGTTCGGCAAAAAGAAAATGCGTGTTGATATGCTTTGATCGAACTCTGGTGTGTCAGTGACACAATTGCGTGTGTCAGTGGTGGGCTGATACTTATGGGAACATTGTATGCAAACGTCCTCTGACGCAGAAGACAACAAGTGGAAGACCATGCAACCTATCCATTGTCGTTTGGTAGATCTCAGAGGCATCAGACATATCCCATATCAAGATTTGAGCAACAGAGACCAAGTCATGGAAAACGAATTGTGGCTACATTGACCTCTCAGTATAGCGAGCCGAGCGACGTCAAGAGCGGCGTTTTTGTTTTTCGATTGGAAACAGAAAAGACAGACTGGACTTCGATCGAACCCAAGAGTACAAAGCAACAAAGAAAAACACCTCTTTTCCTGCTCAGTGTGTTGTGCAGGCTGTTTGTGGACAAAGCAAAAAGCAAAAAGCAAGAGCAACAAAGAACTTTATGACCAACTCTCTCCCATGCTCCATACCAATTTCAAAACGCTCCACGATGTTTTGCCACCTCTTGTCGCTTCTGCTGCATCACTAACGAGCAAACAGAGCCTTCCTATCCAACTTCGTTCCCTGTCATCGAAGCTCAGACTTCATCTCTCCTATGCACACGAATTAGCATGCGCCCATGCCGCAAGAGGAAACCAGCAAAACTCACAAACCACTCAACTCAGCAACTTCCTTCTCCATCTCATAGAGTCCAGTCCTGAGTACATCGACAAACTGTCTGAGCGCAGCTGTGCCCGCATCAACTTCGACGCCAGGAGTGTAGGTCTGGGTGTCGAAAGTATCGTAGTCGTGGATCAAGACGCGTTGGCGCTTGAGTAGGTTGTGGGATACAGTGAGGATCTTGTCGATGGTCTGTTTGGGATTGATGGCGTTGGTCGTGGCGGCATTGGCTGTAGTGGCATTGGTTGTAGTGGACTTAAGTACAACCTCGCGGGCAAGAGCGATGGCTTCGTCAACTGATTTGGTGAAGGAGGTTGGATCGTTGATGTTACGAGACAAGGCGGCAAGGAGACTGGTAGTGTGTTCAGGTATTCCTGGCACGAGACGAGGGTCGGGGTGTGGGTGGGCACCAGGTGGTGGGTAAGGGAACACAAGACGTGACAGAGGTCCAGCGGGGATGGCTGACGCGGGGATCTTTACATGGTCAGTCGAGTAAGGGACATGCTTCTGCAAAGCATGAGCGATGGCAGTGCCTTTCTTGCTCTTAGCTGCTGCAGTGGTCTTGGGCGCCTTGGAAGCAGTCTTGAAGATCCCGGAGGTAGGGCCGGTCTTCTGGCCACCGCGGCGCGAAGGAGGCGTGATGGGTATCTTGGGGTAGTCCTCGCGCACGAATGGCTTGGGAACGGTTGGACGCTCAAGGCTCTGCTCGGCGCCAGCGACCGCATACTCCTCAATAACTTCGGGGATGGTAGGAGAGGCCACAGGAGTGAGAGGAGACCAAGGAGGACTCTCCTCTTCGTAGCTGTCGTCAATCATGATGATCTCTGTGGGAGTGTTGAGCATTGCGGGATCTTGGGGAAGCAGGTGAGCGAGTGCGTCTGCAACAGTCTCGCGGCCGCCTTCGTTGATGGTAAAGGAAGAACGCGAGTCAGTGTGTGGAAAACTTCTACCAGAGCGCACTGGACGCGCGAGGTTGATGGCGTTGGGGGTGCCGTCAACCGCACCGTAGCGAAACTTCGACGCTGATGACATGCTGATGGTAGTAGAATGTCAGGTTTAGAGGTGAGAAGAGGAGAAAAGAAATAGATCCAAGAAACTTACCTTTGTTGTGATAGGACTGGTGGTGAAAGTCCACAGTGAGAGACTATCAACTGTACGGGACTGAGATGACAATGTAAACAAACGGGGAGACGATGGCGACCGGATCGGGTTTCGTCGTTAGCTGTCGAGACGACGGATTTCGCTCCCGAAAGTAGACACACGAGTGTGAATCTGTTATAAAAATGCACAATCAACTATAAGTAAGGTGTTCTGTCCATGGAGACAACACAGTATCTGAGCTCTCAGTGGGAAAGACCATGTCTTTAGAGAAGTTTCTGCATTTCCATAGGTATCACAGATGCAAACAGATCATACGAAAGTACAGTTGTGTTCACAGACTTACCACATCTCTCCAATAACACAAACATCTATGAGTATGCTATCGAAGCACACGAAAAGATATGCTTGTATCAGTTTGCTCATTGAGACGTCCCTCGGAATCAAGAGTTTGCAAGCTTTCACTGGACAACATAGCATACATGGAAATCATCATGAGTTTTTATCGGTGCTTTAGAAGCATATGGGCAACAGCAGAACCCACTTGAACGAGAGGTTTGCACAAACATGGAGAAGAAGGTGATTTTCATTGCATATCTTGGGGAATGAGAAAGCTCTGGGTCTTCTATCGGAATACACAGATGAAGGTGATCTGAAGTGTTCATGCGTCGAGACACTACTTTTATCGACGACGATTGTCTCGAAGTCTGCCTGGATGTGACCTCGGGCTCGTGAGAAAGAAGAGGGGCACGGTCTAGTGCTCGTTCTCATCGGATGAAGTAACGGCGTTGGTACTGTTCTCCCTATCGATAGGGATCAGCATTGCGACTTGGAAGAGCCGCATCAGACTACTTACTCGATGGCCTCCTGAGAGGCAGGGTCAGCCTGCTCGCCATTGCTACCGAGGCTATCAATCGCACAAGTCAGCATCGAGGGTCTCAATGAGGCTCATCAGGATAACTTACCGAGACTTGTGAAGTGACCAGAGGCCCTTCTTGACCTCATCCGGGGCTGCGTTCATGGCAGCGAGGTGAGCCTCGGCCTCCTTGGCCTCCTTTTCCTTCTTCTTTCCGGCGGCCCACTTCTCGATGTCGCCAATATCCTGGGCGGGGACATCCTTCAGAGCTTGCTTGAGGTATCTCATCTCCTCCTCATCCTTGATAGCGTACTGCCAATCTTCAAGATCCATTTCCTGGGGGAAATCGTCCTCAATAGTGGGGCGAGGGGCGCCGGTGGAAGAGATGGCCCAACCAGGACGTGCACCCTCCATGGCGGAACGAGACTGAGGGTCATCTTGAGAGCCGGCAGGGGTGGGAATAGGAGAGGTGCTGCTGTTTGAGTGGACGGAGGTTGTGTCATCAGGGGCAGGGGAGGTGCGAGAAGAGGCACGGTTGGCGTCCACAGCGGCGGCCTTACGGGCGGCTGAGCGAGTTATGGGGGCCATGCTAAATCCTGTACAGAGTCAGTATACATATCTATAGTAGGTGTGAGAGTTATAGAGTGCGTCAAAGAGAAGCAGGCATATCATGGTTAGTAGTAGGGGTCGCGTACCTTCTTGTGGTGTTGTGTGAGAAGAGGAAAGCGGTCTGGTCAAGAGTTCGGACGCTCTACGAGAGAAAGGTGAGAAATAGAAGCTGCGAGTGTGGGATGGACCTCGTCGTCGATGCCGTCGTCGCCGAGCGACAAGCTTAGACCATCCGCCGGCGACCGCGAGGTTCTGTCACTTTCTCCTGCACGGCATCAGATTCGTACCGTTCGTGGATTTATTCGGGTTGGTGTTTTGTTGGTTAGTCATGAAGGAATGGTATACTATCTAAAATCTCTACCCCCTAGATGGACTTTGACCACGCCCAATGTTTGGAAACACCGGTCTTACTTCCCCTTACCTAGGGGTACCTCTGATACTTTCCAGCTCACTCAAACACCCGCACGTATGGTTGAGAGCGAATGTATAATCTTTTTGACGTGTGTAATCTCTTTTACGACGCATAGGTCGGCGACGTTAGGTGTCGAGGCAGTGAAGCTTTCTGTTCGACTATGCGGCACGCACCAGACAATGTCCAGGTTGTTCTCGAGGCGAGAAGCATGAGCTGTTCGCTCCTCACATTTTGGATTGTTAGATCCTTTGTAATGAGCAGGTAAGGTTAATATAGTCAGGTAGTGAGGCAATCCTTGCTTGATTCTCTGAATTTGGTATCCCTTGCGTCAACATTTCACATCATGCCCGATTTAATCTTTCTGGAATGAGAAGTGTACAACACGATTGCATATTCTTTGTTTTGGGTGATTGATCGGTAATTCTTCGCTCATGGCATCTTTGGAGTTCGCCTGAACGACGTATCTGTTCGTCCTTGTACAGACAGCACATTCTTCGGTGGCAGAGCCCTCCAAGAATCTGCTTTATCTTTGTCCAAGCCTCGTCTCTCTCTCTCTCTCTATAAGTCTGAGCCGCTTCCTCCTGTTGTATCTAAACATTTCGACTCTCGTAGAAACTTATGAACGGGTACTTAAAACTCGAGTCGTTTTATTCGAGTTCTTCCAGCTTTCTCTTCCTATTGAACAGTGTCAGCAACTTGTTACCTCCTTCACAAGACTAACGTTAAAGCTTACATCCAATCCAGGCGTGCCATACAATGATAGTTGTGATGCATTTTGACCATGTCCCACGAGTCGGGGTCGAGGTCCTCGAGGCGGTAGTGACCTTCGTCCTCTGCCGTCACAGGGGCCTCCCAAACAGATATGCGAGTCTCATCATCGTTGTAAACATCGTAGAAATGTCTCATGTCTTCGATCAGAGGCAGCAACATTTCTTTGCTGGGTTCGGTGCATGTCGAGCAAGTTTCGATGATCTCGTGCTGAGCCCATTTATAGCGGTTGAAGTAGCCACGCACGGCCGTTTCGTGGCAGGCCATGTACAGGATCTCGAAGACGTAGTTTCTGAGTAGAATGGCGCGATCGTGAGCTTCGACAGTGTTGGCGATGTCTTGCTCGGTGGATTGAGATTGGTGTTCGTTGGTTGTTTCGGGAGGAACTGGGATGCTGTAGGCAGAGGTCACAACCGCACCGGCGTCCTGGAGGCGTACATGCAGGGGCACAGGGCTTTCTGTCTTCAGACGCTGCTCCTCGCGCTCCTGTGCTTCGATGTCGCTGAAGAGCTGGTCGAGTGGTGTTGAAGCAGGCAGGCGAGGAGAATCGAGTTCAGGAGAGGGAGATGGGCGCCCTCTGTCTTCGGCATGCTGATGCTGTTGCTCATGCACGTGCTCGCTGCCGTTTCCTTCTTCGTGCTCTTGATCTCCTCCGCCATCTTGTCCTTCGTCGCCATCATCTTCGGTCTCCCAGGAAGCGCTGTCGCCATCATCTGATGCGCCATCGCCCTGAGTGCGAGTCCAGTACTCTGCCCAATTTCTGTCGTGCCATTTCTGCCAAGTCATATCCATCTTTGATTGTGAGGTGATTCAGGGATATGTCGAAAGGGGAAGTTGCTTGTCTTGGGGTTGTGTCAGAGAAAGTTCAGCTTTAATGGAAGGCGCGCGAGCGAGACGCGACTGGACGGAATCTTCAGGAGCAAATCAATGAACGCGGTGGTGAATTGCAAATTCGTGATCGCGTATCGATGTTTTGGCAGCCGTACCACTTCGATACCCATGAGCTACCTCGCATCCTTTGGTCCCGCCTGGAGCTCTCGTGTTGTATGTCTTCTCGAAATCTATAGGAACATCTGTCAGAATCTATGGTGCGTTGCAGTACTTTCAGATTACGAGGGCCCATGTGTAATTCTCTATGCTCTATGCACTATAAACGATGATCGACCCTAGCCATCTTCTTCAAGATGCCTGAGGTGTGTAGCTCCAACAGCAGGCATTCTTTCATCTAATCCAACATCTTACACTCATCAAGCCTGCAAACCTGGCGCAGCGAAGAGTATTGCCGTCAATGAGTCCAGCCCAAAGTCCGATGTTGGAGTGACAGCAATATCACCTATCGCCCACCCATTGGCCTCAGCATCACCTGGACTTTGTTTGTCTTTTACAGGTTTCGCAAACTCTGACAAAAACTTTAGCATCCATGCATCGAGTCTGAACGACGTCTCCATCGAAGTCACACAAGCTTTGTGGAAAACTTGCAATCGCGTCATACAGAAGTCGAGCGACGGCCAAACATCTCGCAGGCGAAGCAGTATGGTGTAATTGCGCTCGAGACGGCTACGAGCGGCATCAATCTCTGAGGTGTCGGTCGAAAACAGCAGAGTGTGAATCTGTACTGTGGAAGCGATGACAAGGACGTGGCCGACCATGTTGTATAGGACGTCGCAACCCGGTGTGTCCAAGGCGGCGTACACCATATCACACAGCTTTCGAGCGTGATCTTTGCACCTTTGAGAGAACGCGTTGACAGTCGGATCATCGCTGGCATCAAGATGGAGGAATTGGTACATGAGGAGTTGACCGTAGTGATAGTACCCAAGATACACGGCAACAAATATGCGGCCGAGACCTTGTGCAGCGTAGTGTGCAAGATTTGACCTATTGTCTCGCATGTAGTCTGGCAGGGACGCCTCCCAGATGTCGAGCTTGTTCGTCAAATCATGGATAGCGGTAATGTTTGGAGGTGTATCCTGGCTCTGAGCGACCTGACCGTTCAACTTGTTGACCTGGCGAAATATGCCGTTGAGCACAATCATCTGCCCGAGTAGAGACGTGGGTTGAAAGGGGTGGTGGACTGGGTTCAGGGCGTAGAGAGGGTCTTGACGCCGCAGTCCCATGAAAGCCATCTCTTCCATTGGTAAGGGCACATGATCTGGTGGGTTCGCAATCTGTCGAGGTACACCAACACCCGAGGAGGACCATTCGTCGATCATGACAAGGGTGTGCCAAACTGCTCAAGCGGGTCAGCGAACAGTTTCATGATACGGGAGATGGAAGCTCAAGCAGAAACAATGTCGATGCTTTTTGCTGCCCAGCATATATATCCTGACGGAGGCATACACACCACGAACATTGATCTCTCTTTCTAGCCGACTGTCACAACTACAATGTGCCAGGTCGAGCAACTGTGCCATTCTGCAGGCCATGCCATAGTAAACTGCCTCTCCAGCAGAGTCTCCCTCGACGATACGACAAGCTCCGAGTAGGACGCATGCTTGTATGCAGGTCAAACTGACATCACTTGGATCGAGTAGTTGAGAAGCTCTTCTTGCATACTGTACACCACGGGTACGTGGACTTGAGCCTTGAAAATATTCATGAGACGAGAAACGTGCCGAGAGTGCGATGATGGCGAGTAGGATGACTGTCGGCACTCTGTCACTGGCCAAATCGGCCATGAAAGCAGGTTTCTGGAACAGAGTATGAAATTGATCATGAATGTAGTCAAAGTAAAGATTGACGAGGTGATTGCAGACCGCCGAGGGTGGGAGAACACCTAGATGGCTAGCTCCATACTGGTCGAACGGAATCTCATAAACAGAGAGTTGGTTCGAATTTGATGTCGAAGTGGCCAGCAAGTCGGCAGAAGAAGAAGACCGCTGGGATTGAGCAGGCAGCGCAGACGTGGGCAAGCGTTCTTCGCCCTGCTCAAGCAAGGGGCCAGCGATTTGCTGCAACCTGGACTCGGATGATGATGAGCTCGGGATGGGCTGAGGATATGGAAGCGGCCTTGGATGGACAGGAGCAGTCGTGGTACATGGCACGTTGTGTTTGCGACACAATGAGCACGTCTGCCGGCCTTGATTCTCGTCCCGATCGCATTTCCGCCGCCGTGACCTAGCCAAGTCGTGTTAGGTTACAGATTCATACGTTTCTACGCTGCAGTCACGCTCACATACCGACAAAAGTGACAAGCAGTCGGGGCACGCATTGATACACGACCGCCGATTCGTGATTTCCGCCTGTATCAGCGGAGCACGGCGGAAAATGGAGAAAAGATCGTGGGTTGGATTCAGGAGCGAGACTGCAATTGCCGTCGAAATAGACTTCGCTTTACCCCACTCGCGACTCCTTTCCCCGCCGCCGACGCCCGAGTCGTTCCTCGGAAGGGTCAAACCTTCCAGGCACACTTCACTCATGTTTCCTAAACAGCTGAACTGCCTGTGACAGGCTACCGCGACTGACATGGTATCTGGCATCTTCAGCGAACTGCAAGTTGTTTGCTATCTACCGCAAGCTCAAGAACACACCCCATCCCAGCCCAGCCAACGATCCAACGAGCGAACGGTATCGCAGAGGGATCAGCAAGAGGTTTAAGAGACAAACAAAAGGCCACAGGCGATAGCCAGCCAATATCAAAGACCAGAAGTTCTGTTGNNTTCGTCTCGTCAGCAGGAACACCCTTCTTGTGAGTCGTATCGGTGTGCCTACCCTCTGAATATCCTCCAGGATGAGATGCCAGCTCTGCCCTTTTATAAGGCCCATGACGCAAAAGTAGAGCATTGTGTTTACCATGGAACCGAGCGACTGGTCCAGTAAGAACTTCACGACAACGTGTCCAACACTGAGTTGTTGACGACAGGACTTTTCTTTGTCGTCCTTCTCTTGTTTTTGTTTCATAGTCGGCCATTGCTCCTCCATCCAGCTTTGCCAAAGAAAATTTGGCGCCGTGGTGATTGCACTGAAGAGCATGAACTGCACCACAGAGATGTGATCCAAGTCGGGCGTTGTCTGTTGTGGGATCGTCAACTCGGTTTGAGCATCCTCTCCAGCCATAAACTGAGAATACCTTCTTCTGCTGAACTGCCGTGAGGACCTGACCAAGCAACCCGGATATCGCACTCATACCCACTCCTTCGAGAGTCACATAAACGAGCGGCGAAAGAAGTCCTTTTTG
Organism: Aureobasidium uvarum; assembly: GCA_903853725.1. Taxonomy (NCBI): domain Eukaryota; kingdom Fungi; phylum Ascomycota; class Dothideomycetes; order Dothideales; family Saccotheciaceae; genus Aureobasidium; species Aureobasidium uvarum. Next base: position 384,327 of record CAINUL010000019.1, read on the forward strand.
CTGTAGCTCCATGGTCCTCTGTTGAAGGTGGATAATAAGAGGAGACGGATACAAGAACTGATCTGCTTCTTGAGAATTTCGATGAATCAAGTTCTGGTCGGATTTCTGGACAAAGAGCGTACAATTAGTTCGAGTGGAAACAGGCCCTCGCGGTCATGAAGGCGGTACAAGCGTCGGCTAGTTTATTGTTCTATTCTACTTGGATTAGAGCAATGTTCGTCTCGGCTTCTCGACTGCTTCGCGCAGGAGAATGGAAGGACCATGGGAAAATTGCGTACGCTCCTAGTAAATTCTCCACCTCAATCCCGCATCAAGTCGTGCGACACTGCAAACAAGCCTGATGCATTTCCGCCGACTCTATCACAGCTTGCTCGACCTCACAACCCAATCACTCCTCTCGGCCCGATGACTCTCATTCTGTCTGTCGCGTTTTCATCAATTCCGTCGTCTGCCTGTGCCGTCAACCCTGATGAGCCCGCCAAATCCGCCAATACCACCGATCCCGTCGATCCCGTCAATACCGTCAGTACCGCCAATGCCGCCGATTCGGCCCAGGTTCGCAGACTCTCTCAGCTCCACCAATTCCGCACAATCCCGCCGGTCTACTGCAATAGCCAATCATCGGCATCGATAGATGGGGGATGTATAACCTTCCTTATGATCGTGTTGAACTTTTGTGGCTTAAATCATTCCCTCCTTACAACTTTCCTCTGCATTTCCCGACTCCAACAAGCTGTATCACAATATCAAACTTAACATCACCGTCAACATGAGCCGCAACTTGGTCACCCTCGTGGTGGCTTTCACCGCAGGTGCTATTGCAGTTGAGAATGGTCTTGCTAGAACTCCGCAAATGGGTTGGGTATGACTTGACATGTTCCTTGATTGTAACAACTTCTAGACAGCTTGACTTACACGCATGTCCAGNAACAACTGGAACACTTTTGCATGCGACGTTTCCGAAGACTTGCTTCTTGGAACATCTAGAATCATAATCGACACCGGAATTCGCGACTTAGGCTACAACTACGTGGTACTGGACGACTGCTGGAGCGAGAAGCGTGGTAAAGATGGATACCTTGTTGTCGACAAGTCAAAGTTCCCCAACGGGATGAAGACTGTTGCCGACGGTCTGCACAAGGAAGGCTTGCTCTTCGGCATGTACTCATCAGCAGGAGAGTACACCTGCGCAAGATATCGTGAGCACATCTGGCATCGCGCCTGGGAGTTCCAAGCTGATATCTTCCACNNAGCCGGATCGCTCGACTTTGAGGAACAAGACGCCGAAAGTTTTGCTTCATGGGGCGTGGACTACCTCAAGTATGGTGAGTAGCCGTCAAGAATATATCACGACGCGACTAGAGGCAGGTGCTGATGGTTTGACNNAGACAACTGCTACCACATGGGCCGTATGGGTACACCCCTGATCTCCTTCAACCGCTACAATGAGATGGCCAAGGCTTTGAAGAAGACCGGCAGATCGATCTTGTACAGTTTGTGCAGCTGGGGAGAAGACTTTGTTCACACTGTAAGTCAAGCTGAAGATGTGGGGAGGATAGCAACACAAGCTAACATGCTCCTGATANNGTGGGGTGGTTCTATCGCGAATTCCTGGCGCGTGTCTGGCGACATTTACGACTCATTCGCTCGTCCCGATGAGCTGTGTGGATGTGGCGCTTCTACAGATCCTCATTGCATTGCGCCGGGCACCCACTGTTCGGTACTTGCAATTCTGAACAAAGTCGCACCATACATTGATCGCGGTATGCCTGGCGCTTGGAATGACTTGGACATGCTCGAGGTCGGGCTTGGTGGCATGACAGATGAGGAGGTAAGTCTTACTGCCGCCATTTTCCTTCAAGAACAACCACACTGACACACAGAACAGTACAAAGCTCACTTCTCCATGTGGGCTGCTTTGAGATCACCCATGCTCCTCGGAAACGATCTTCGTGTTATGTCACCCAGGACACTGTCCATCATCAACAACCCTGCCATCATAGCAATCTCGCAAGATCCCCGTGGTCGTCCAATTCATCGGGTTTCTCGCAATACAACCGTCGCTAAAGACCAATTCGGAATTGGCGAAACTCATGTNCTGAGTGGACCCCTCGCCAATGGCGATCAGGTCGTTATCCTGCTCAATGCTGCCCATGAAGCTGTAGACATGGAGGTTTCACTAGAAGAGATCTTTGTTTCTGAGGGTGTTGGTGGCACGGCACCTCAATTGGCTCAAGAATGGCACATTCACGATCTCTGGGCCAATCGTATGGACGACAGCGATGCTAAAGCTATTCTGGATGTCTCGAACGCTAAAGAGCGTGCAGCCATCTTTGACAAGCTCGAATGGTACAACTCTACCGCAACACCCTACGCCAAAGGTCTGGAAACCAACGACGTTCGCCTCTTTGGTACCAAGATTGGCTCTGTCTCTCCCCATGGCAAAATTGCTACGCGTGTGGAAAGACATGCCGCAAAGGTCTTCCGGCTGAGAAGCTCAGCTGGGAAGCAAGGACGCAAGTCATTGCTGAAGCAGGAGCTGTGAAAGGGGTCGGAAGGATCAAAAGTGTCATGGTAGAAAAGTCATGTTTAGCATTGGATCTATATCGTTTCCCAATCAAGACAGCAAATGTTCATTCATCCAATCATTCATCATCTCCAGCGCACATCAGTGATATCAGAACATGGATGTCCACTCGGACGGTTCAATGTTCAGTGGTTAGACTGGTCTCCAAGAAGGTTTACCTGTAGCATAGACATATAATTCCCCGCAGCGGTCCCGCTTGCTGTGTGTACAACCCTGTTGGTGAGCGGCCAAAGCAACATCGCACCTACACGACTCTCAAATCAATTATCTCACCCAATGTTGACAAAGTGATACGCGAAGTAGTATTCTCGATGGTAAAGCAAGCGCATGTTTCTTGCATAAGCATTGTGGGAGGCATATAAGTGTTACACCTACTGGAAGCGTAAGAACAACATAATTCTGGTGACACTCTGGCCACTACCATGGCGACACAGCCTGACAAGTTGGTGGAACTCTCCATGTGGGCTCATATGTGAATGGAACCCTTTTCCTGCGAATACCCGACCGCTGGCAAAGTTGACCCCAAGATTCATACTCATTATCCTGATATCCATTGTCCTCCATCAAAGGTCATTAACCCGTGACAATCCAGTCTCACTACCGACGCTCAGGATCACTCGACGGGCCGAGTTGCAAACTGCGCGAACAACGGTCACGCGAGCAATATGCCGTATGCCGGCATCGGCGATGGCATACAAGACGGCCAGCGGACAACCACTGTATCCCCGCAATCCCGCCCCGTATCCCGCAATGAAGACGCGACTGGGAAGCTTCGCATTGGCACGCATCAGTCGGTTTCCCTATAGCGATTCCCCATAGTATGACTGCTTTAGGTTGAACGGGCCGTTGCATTCAGCTTGTTCGCGGGGGTAAAACCAATTCCGCCGGCGGATTAGGATTGCACGCGACTCAACACCATATCCCCGCACCAACTCCACGATCTCTACCCCGCAGAGAATCTGAATCGACTTTCGACGAAATCCTCAATCGGACCGAGACTGTTTGTCGAGTCGTAGGCGCTCTCGAACACTCTGCGACCCCGGATCTGCTCCGCCAATGAGTTCGCGCTAGTCAATCCCGCCGTTCGCGACTTTGACGAACCAAGAAGTCTGCGGGCAACGTTACGATACTTGCCACTTGAGCTACATCTTCGCTTGTTCACAACCAAGTCGCGAGCGGGTATATCTAACTCGTGGTCCTCGCTGATCATCCATACCATCTCATCACAGCGACAATTTCATCTCCATCAGCAACATCCTCTCTTACAACTGTAGCGTCTTCACAGACTCTTCTTTCATCCGCTCCACGATGGCCGAAAAGATCGATCAAACCGTGACTAGGGAGGTCCTCCCAACAATGAGCGAACTCGACCACGAGAAGACCGGCTACCTTGCCGAAGCCGTCCACGAGTCGACCGCCATCGAGCATGAACTCGGTACCTGGGAGGCCATCAAGGTCTACAGACCTGCTGTGCTCTGGTCGCTCGGCTACTCTTGCTGCGTCATCATGGAGGGCTACGACACCAACCTCCTCTCCAACTTCTTCGCCTATCCTTCTTTCCTGATCAAATATGGTAACTGGGTTGGCATCACCCCTCAACTCCTGTCGGGTACCAACGTAAGTCATCAAAACCTCTGTTCTCGAGACTGCTTCTGACAATTGATTATAGTCACTGCGGCTTGGCAAGCCGGTGTTTCCCAAGGTGGTGGTGCTGGATCAATCATCGGATGTCTCCTCAGTGGTCTTCTGGTCTCCCGATATGGGTCCCGCAAAGTCACAATGGGCGCGCTCATGGCTCTGATGTGCTTCATCTTCATTGTCTTCTTCGCACCCAGCTTGCCCGTTCTTGCCGCTGGTGAAGTCCTTTGTGGTATCCCATGGGGTGTTCTGGCCACAACCTCTCCAGCCTACGCTTCCGAAGTACTTCCCCCTTCTCTTCGCACCTACCTTACCTCATGGACAAACATGTGTTTCATTCTTGGTCAACTCGTCTCGGCCGGCGTTCTCAAGGGACTTTCGACACGCGTTGACGAGTGGGGCTACCGCATTCCCTTCGCCATCCAGTGGATTTGGCCTTGCTTCTTGATTCCTCTTGTCTACTTCTCTCCCGAATCCCCCTGGTACCTCGTCCGTGTTGGCAAGCACGCTGAAGCCGAAGCATCTCTCCGTCGCCTCCAGTCAAGCGCTCACCCATCTGCTGTCAACCCCCAGAACACCCTCGCCACCATCGTCTACACCGACAACCTGGAGAAGGAACTCTCAGTGGGTACAAGCTACTTCGACTGTTTCAGAGGCACCGAACTCCGCCGCACAGAGATCGCCTGTCTGTGTTTCGCCGGCCAGATTCTTTGCGGTATCTGCTTCGCCTACAACTCGAGCTACTTCTTCTCTCAGGTCGGCATGGGCACGTCTGCAACCTATTCTCTTGCTCTCGGCGGTACCGCTCTTGCCTTTGTCGGATGTATTTGCAACTGGCTTATCCTCATGCCTCGCTTTGGTCGCCGCACAATCTACATCTGGGGTATGGGTGGCATGTTTGTCATTCTCATGATCATCGGTATCCTCAACAAGTGGACACACAACCATCAAATCGCTATGACTCAAGCTATCCTTACTCTCGCTTGGACATTCATCTTCCAACTCTCTGCTGGTCAGCTCGGCTGGGCTCTCCCCGCCGAGATGGGATCCACTCGTCTGCGCCAAAAGACCATCTGCCTTGCTCGTGACGCATCCAACCTTACCGGTCTTGTTGGTGGCACACTGCAACAATACATGATGAACCCCGAAGCCTGGAACCTCAAGGGCTACACTGGATTCGTTTGGGCCGGCACTTGCTTCGGCATGTTCGTCTGGTCATACTTCCGTCTTCCTGAGACCTGGAACCGCACATACCACGAGCTCGATATCATGTTCGCCAGAAAGGTTCCTGCCCGCCAGTTCGCTTCTACTGTTGCTGACGCTTTCGAGTCCGATGGTTCGGAGGAGGATCTCGTTTCCAAGGCTGCCAAGAATGCTGCCAGGGATGCCATCAGAACTGGATCTATCACATACCAGCCTTGATTGTTGGACGAAGATGTATATGAGATGGACAGGTGTATGAGGAAGAAGCGCTGGATTCGCTGACTTTTGATCTTGATGAGATTTGCAAAGAGCATATCTTAGATGCAAATTGTTTACATGAGTATATTATGATTCTAGCTGAGGCAATACAAATTTGCGTACAACCAACTCTTCGACTTCGCATTGTCCCAAGTGCCTGTTGCATCTGGTATATGAGCATGCTGACTTCTTACAGCGCAAGCTGCGACCGAAATTCAGTGGAGTCTTAACAGCCTCAATACAGTCTGAGCACAGAACGTGACTACTTCTGCCAGAGACACGTAGATTACAAAAAGCGGCGATGAGTCTCTGTCATCGCAAGTCACTCCATACAAAGGCTTATAGTGGCGCCTCTCGCATTCCAGCGCCTTCTCGAAGAAACAAAGATCGGTTCTCGATGTGGCGTAGTCTATGGCATCACTGACGCCATGTACCCGCATTGAAGATCTTCCTTTTGCTGAAAATTGTATCTCAGCGGCGAACAATTTGGGACGGGCGTGCTTTGTGGCCTTGAGCCTACCTTGAATTTTCCTCTCGAACTATGGTTTACAACATCTCTCATTTGTTGGCGGGAAAATGTAGTCTGGGCCATAGAAGGTGAAACTATACATGTCAAGAATAGATAAATGGTGCGCTATGATCCCGAATCCCCTAGATGCATGTTCCAGCCATCATCGCAATCTCCGAAAACCAAAACTGCCGTCAGCCGAGCTTGATGTTCATTGAGCTCAAGTAGATCTTTCGGACCCTTTGTCGTTGTTTCAGCTGACTAGAGGCCTGGATGCATTGTAAATCGCCGAACTCTGCATCCCGGATGGGTCGAGATGTTAGACAGACTTCTGTGCAGTACTTTGTACTGGCGATCAGCGGAGTTCGAAATCAAATGCTAAAAACCCCAGACGGCGGAAAAACGTTGTGCAGAAGCGAGAGTTCGTGATTGACGGAATAGACCATGGGTTCCAGAAGGAAATTTACGTTTCCTGTTTACTTGTCTAGAAAACTTCGTAAGCCTTGTTTGAGTCACGAGTGCAGCCAATAAAGGACTCCGCAACCCTCAAGAGCCGTAAGGAGGCATAAGATGTCTGAGGTCTGGAAATACGAGGGTGAGAATGACTGTAAGGCTCGATCACATCGGAAAGATGCTTGGTGTCTAGATCGCGACCTTTTCAATGTCGTCAGATTGATTTTATCTCTGCGGGACTTCTATAGATAGGGAAGATGCATCGAACTCCTGAATCACGCGAATGGAAGGGACCAAACAAACCGAATACAATGCAAAAGCCAGTCGGCTTCTGTCGACTTCGTTGGGGCGTTACCCCCCACGCGAGTTGCGGCAGAATTTGATTGAGACGATGATAGATTTGCGTTGGAGATGGGCATATTGCCAGCACGTAGAGCCTCGGAGATATCTCCAATCAAAGAGTAATCAGTGTTTCTTCCGCGACGGGCAGCGCAACGAGAAAGGGAATGTGAATGACTAAAGTTGAGCCGGCCTCCTATAGACTCGGCTGTATTGCACCGCTCGAGGATCATCCACTTCCATCTTGTGATTCAATCCCACTGATCATGTGGAACACCTGTTTCTACGTAGTTTCTAACGATACCCGGGATGGTTGATGTCACAGTCCAGACAGTTGGATCATTCTAGACGAACTTGTGAGCCGTTGTAACAGAAAAAGCGGGTGGAGGAGAAATGCTGACCTCCTTGTTCAACCGAGCAGCGCCTATTCTGTGCTTGACGTGATTGCAGCCCTGTTTTCCTCCAGCCATACTGAGGAAGTTGAGCAGTGTGGTGGTGTTGTAGAATTGGAGCTTGTAGCTGTAGAGAATCTGATATGCTTCAACGGCGAGCTAGACGACAATGATTAGTTTCTGTGAAATGAGAAAAATTGGAAGCGTATTGTGCGAACCTCTTTGTTCAACTGAGCGATGGCAACTCTGTGCTTGGGGTATCTGCAGCCATCCTTCACCGTAGAATCCTTAGCATAGTCCTTGGTCTTGACATTGCGGCTCTCGTTGTCAGTGACCAGCTCGATTTCCTTCTTGGGTTTAGCAGGAGCAAGGTTAATAGCCAGAGTTCTGGTTCAAACAGCCTTGGGGAGCTTCATGAACGGGAATGGTGCGGTGGGCTGGACGATGATAGCCTGGAGACCGTTGTCAAGCAAGTGAGAACCGTCTCTAGAAAGGCTGGGCAGCAGCGAGCTTCACAGTACGGCCACAGTGCGCGTTCGCGAGTTCAGTCACGACGACATGGAGGCTGTGTTAAGCATGAGAAATCAAAAATACCAAAGCCGGGCAGATGCGAACCTGAGCGCTCCCACAGACTTGGGCTGGTCCTAGCCAGTATCGCGTAAGCGGACACCGAACGTGTAGTCGATTTGGTCGCTGCGAGCTGATCATGTCGAAGCGTTTGAGTCTGAAAAGGTTGCTTGTTGTGTGGACTAGCCATCGGCAAAAGCAGGACTTTGGTTGGAACTTGTACGCACTGGCCGCCAACCAAGCTCCACCTGTCAACACTGTGCTCCTCAATGCACGCAATGCCAGTTTTGAGGGTACCATTATCCAAAGGCACACTTTGACAGACCGCAAGGCGCGGTAATTCGCATTGTTGCCGAAGATTTGGTTCCTTTCGGTGTTGACGACCTCAAGCGTCGATCTTTTGCAGGAACGGTCTCTGAACGTCTTGATGCAGTCAGACTCGGCGTCAATCCTCTTCGCCATCGTTCGCGGGAAGACATCTGAGAGAATGTAAAGTTCTCTATCTCTTTCTTGTGTAGCATACATTTCGCATCATGTCGTCGATTCATCCTGCTTTTCAATCTTCTGAAGCTCAACCAGGAGAGAAGTAACCCGACCGACTGCTGTCCAGAAACCAATAGTCTCCAGAAGAACACGTCTGACGATGCCCAAACCTAAGGCTACGCGCTCTGCCGCCGAGCGGAGGAAAGCAATCACCGGTCTCAATGAGCTGGAGATGGTCGACTGTGAGTTTGAGTTAGTGTACCTGCTCGCATGGAGCATTGAGACACAGAGATGAGAGGAGACCTTACAAGCAACCAGTAGGTTCTGTGTAGCAATAACTAATATCGAGTTGAGAGCCAAGACTCTGTCTTGACTGGTCAGAAGATCTCGTATACGTGCGGTTTCAAAGCGATTCGGGAGGAGCAACTAATTTTCACAAGACTGTGCCTTCGGAGTGAGGACTCTCAAAAGCCAAACGTGCCAAGACAAAGGAAAGGAGAGTAAGCGAGAGTGCTATTACTTGATTACGAAGGTGAAACATGAACAGTATGATGTCACAAGTGAGGGCTGTTTTTGTGGACAAACATTCGATTGTGAACTGGAAGAGTGAAATGCCTTCTACCATACTCCATTTGCTCCTGCATGACTCTCAGTGGACACCACGTTTCGCCTCAAAGACTACTGCATTTCTATACATGGCCAGCGCTGGATCGTCTCGAGACGAGAGACTCCAAACGTGATCGTAGCGCATTACAGGAAGAAAGTCTTGCCGATCTCCTGACAGCTATTGTAGTATATCAGCAGAAAGATCAGGTCTTCGACGTGTCAGTATATATCTCTTACAGAACACCAAGAGTGTTCAAAGACTTCTGGCTCTTCAAAAGCTTTGTCAAAGCCTTTACGAGCGTAAGAAGTTCGTTGAGAAAGCAAGCTTGTCTAAGACCTTGCGAGCCAGCCTCCTTTCTCATAAGCTTGTGATATTGAATTCAATCATGATAAGGAATGAGAGACTATATACATTGGTGCCCAAGTTATCGCAGACGAGACGTTTCGCACACCTCGAGTTATGAGTGCATCGCTATCGTGATTCACAGTACTTTCGTGATCTCAAATATGTCCATAGAGAGTGGGTATATCGACAGATCTTCACGGCCGGACACATGTTCTAAGGGTCTGTAATGGGTTACTATATCTTGTAGATTTGCTTTGGGCTACTGAGAGACTACATCGAGATTGACATTTCGAGATGCTTGAGTTGTCCGAGCATGTCTGAGAGATACAGTATAGTAATCCGTTGAAAAGCGGTATGCAGAGAAGAACATCTCGCGGGTAGTCTCTATGGACATACTGCGCATCGGTACACTATCTTGCATTTTGGAAGTATGACATTGCTCTCTGTCTGCCATCTAGTGAGGCCGAGAATTGGCCGCGGAGACGGGCTTCGGGCCGACTCTCCACCTCACGCCCTACTCTTGACAACTTCTTATCAACCTCGAAATAACATTTTCATCTTGTTTACTGTATATCTTTTCTCTGTATGTCATCCTCGATATCGTACACTGATGTAAAACAAAGACCAAGAATGAACAAAGAAAAAAAGATCCTTATTGTTGGGGCAGGCGTCTTCGGCCTCTCAACAGCTTTGGAGCTCAGCCGTCGCGAGTACAACAACATTCTCATCCTCGATCGCCATCGCCCGCCAGTTCCTGATGGCTCTTCAGTCGACATATCCCGTATCGTCAGACCAGATTATGCAAACAAATTTTACGCTCGAATGGGCATGGAAGCCCTAGCCGGGTGGCAAAAAGACTTCTCTCCATTCTTTCATCGCAGCGGTCTGCTTTGCGCCCAATCCGGAACAGAGTTTGGCAATGCTTATCTGAAGGAAGCGAAAGCGAATCTTGAAAGTATCGGTGCTGAGGTCAACCTTTGGGCATATACTGGCACAGAAGCGAGCGAGAGGTATCCTGGTATTCATGGCGACTTGGCCCAGACGAGTGGCTACTGTAACTTGGATGCTGGGTGGGTCGATGCTGCAAAGAGTGTTGAACACCTAGCTAGCCTATGTGAAGATGCTGGAGTTACATTTTTGGTTGGTGAGGATAGCACTGTCACCGGTCTTGTCACAGCCGACAGTTACGATGGGAAAACAATCACCGGAGTACGAACAGCGAATGGAGAAGTTTTGGACGCTGATGCAGTCATCATGGCTACTGGAGCCTGGACACCACATCTCATCGAAGCTGAAAACCGTTTCATCTCGACCGGCCAGCCTGTCGGCTATATGCAGTTGAGTCCTAAAGAAGCAGACGAGATGCGAGGAAGCCCAGTGATGATCAACTTGAGCACTGGCTGGTTCGCTTTTCCCCCAACCTCTGGCGATAACATCTTGAAGATGGCAAGACATGGCTATGGCTTTGAAACAACACATACCTCAGGTTCTGCTCGATACTCAGCACCTAACCTGTCCTCGCAGGCTGACTACCTGCCTGCCGATGCAGAACAAGCTTTGAGAGATGGGCTTGCGCTCTTCCTACCTAGATACAAAGANCCCTTAATAACTAGTCCTAGTGCGTTCAAGTTTCTACCTATCCTGGGCGGCTATGTCGTTGATAGCTTTGAGGGAGTCGCATCAGTAGAGCAGGAAGAGAAGTGGAAGTGGACAGAGAGTGCTACCCCAATCATGCCTGGAGATGGCAGTCGTGGTGGCCCTCCGAGACGAGTGCTCACAGAAGAGGAACAATCTCGGTTGCAATAACGTCTTTCTGTCGATAACCTCTTGCCTCAATGCGAGTGCTGCGTAGGCATGACAAGCACATGAGCAGATCACCACTCTATTTGAGACCTTCCCCTGACTCCATCCCCCTTTCCTAATTCATTCCCCAGTCGAAGGCTTCCATTTCTTCCTTTCTTGTGCTTTTGTGTCATGTAGTCTTCCCGCACAAACCCCCCTTCTCCGAGCGCTGGTATTGCTCATGCCCGAAGAGTTCTGGCGGTGCCTCTCAAACGGTCCAGGTCTTCGAGGTCTTCATTGGTTGCATCCATCTCATCACCCTCGTCCAGCTGACTGCGGTACCATCTCAGAACAAACATCAGGCGGCGAAGGTGTGTGGCGGTTTCTCTTGGGGTTGGGTTGCCCGAGAGCCCGTGGAGGTGATGCCTGAGTAGACCCACCCAAGTCTCTCTTTCATGGCGGTTTGCGAGGTTGCGAATTCCACGTAGCCTGTCGATGTAAGGCTGGACCAGGTTGAATGCTCTAGCCGTCAGGTCTGGGAGAGCTTCGGTGGAGGTCGGAGCGATGAGCTTAGGAGGGGGAGAAGGGGTGTTGCCGAGTGGAGATAGAGGACCAAAGTCCCATCCAACCTTCTGGTCAAGCGCATTAGCCTCCTGGTCGGTGGCGTTCATATAGTCGACAGGTTGGAGAGCTCTGGGGAGGGGAGCTGCAGGTGGAGCGGCAACATATGGGGCCTGGTGCGATAGTAGAGATGCGGTGCCTTCGGCAAGGAGGGCAGCACCCAGAGTCGCGTCCTTGACTGCCGTTGCACCAGCACATTGGGCTCTGATGTGAGTCTGCACTGCTGATCTGTTCGTAGGTGGTCAGTTTTGTTCTGGAGGACTGGTTTCAAATCGACGTACTGTCTGACCCTGGCTTGACCGCACGCTGAACAGACCCAGGCCCCCATCCCATGGTTCGTAGATAGATGGGACATAACGTGCGCCTTCGAGCCGAAGTCGGAGGTGACATTTGCGTTGACGCAGAGGCGACATCGCCATACTCTGTTCGCGATCGCCATGGTTAGATGCTGGAGGGAAGTGGAGAGTGGATTGTGTTGTGGGGAGTGCGCGGGCGATGCTGCAATAAAATTGAACCGTGAGTAAAACAACTGACTTTCTTCTACCAGAAGCGCGATTCTGGTTGTAAGAAACTCTGTTGGAAGATGTTGTTTGGAACGAATCACAGTTGTGAGATGGAATAGTTTGTGTCGACGCAATTGGCGCGGAAATGGTAAACACCATTGACTAGTCTGGTCGACCGGGCGCCGACATCCCGACCACCACTCAGACCAACACTTGTTCTACTATGGCAGAGAGCATCGATTTTGTCGTCTGCAATGGTAACGATTTCCTAGAGAAAGAGCACGAGGAAGGTATATCTTGATTTCTAGGATCTATTTCCAACATGAACCTCCAGATCCTTGTGCTGTAACGGCACTACTCTCCATCTTCAGCCTCGTCCATAGTATCTTCATTCTCCTCCTCCACCTCAAAGTGACCGAAGACATCTCTTCCCATGCAGGTCAATCTTTTCATATCTTGCGATATCTGTGCAGTGCTAGTGTCATCGAGCGTCAAGGCCTGTTTGAGTGCGACGAGCATCCCGTGCAGGGCCTTGAGGGCATCCCGGACAAACCTCAACAGTTGTACCTCCTGCAAATTATTGCCTCGCATACCGGACGCCGACGAGGCCAATTCTTCGTTGACACGTTGTAGAGTGACTACGGCAAGGTCTCTTTCGCTAGCCGGGCCCTCAGCAGCGAGCTCGAGCTCTCCAAGGTAGTCGGCGTAGTAGCGGCCAACATTTGCGGCTCTGTCCAGGATGCCAGCTAGTTCTTCGGGCAGGTCGGGGTCGACGTAGGTAGAGGCGACGGCAGAAGAAAAGGACGGGCGAGTGACATCGTCCTCGTCCATCTCATCGTCCCCATCCTCGTCCTCATCCTCACCAGGCACATCCTGATCGCTACCAGCGAGGGTGGCAGCGATGGGGGCTGCAGACGAAGATCCAGCAGCAGGCCGACCAGGCGCGACCACAGCCGGGGCGACGACAGGGGCAGGAACAGGGGCAGCCACAACGGCAGGGACTGGAGGGGCCCAGGGCACGCTATGCGGCAGTAGGCAGAGGTCGCTCTCAAGACTGATGGCATCTTGGAGGACTTGGCTCTTGACAGCCGTTGCTTGGGCATGACCGCCCGCGTTGACCTTCCTTTGCTGGCTGACGATGTGCTCGTCCACGCGGTTTCTGCAAGACTAATCTCAGTACACTGACATAACGACGAGGTTGATCTTCGGACACGCTTCGTACCTTCTCGTGCTCCTGTATGGGCACACGGAGCAGTGAAACGGGCCCATGTTGTGGATCCCTCCTTGGTGGGAATTCATGCCCGTCTTGCTAGCGCAGTTGACCGTGACACCGCCGGCGGCGCACTCTCTGCAACGATATGCCATGACGTGTTGTGATATTGCTGAGGTGCGTGAAACGGGGGCGTGTGCGTAGAGAGAGTTGTGGTTGCGAGATAAAATTGATAGAGACGCAGGCTCCTGCCGCGAGCACGACGGGGCTTGTCTGCTTATGCCAAACCAAAACAAGGAAGCTGTGTCGATTTCAGACGAAAGTGTAAAGCTATTGTGCAAAACCACTGTGTGAGAAGTGATCGGTACAAGGATTGGAGAAGTTATAGCAACAATTCTTCCGAGAACATTCGTGACTCTCCTTGTCCCATGTAACCTCCTCCCACACGGCTTGGATGCATAATCATAACTCCATCTCGTGTTATGTCCACCGAGACTCGCTCTCAGTTGTGCCTCTCTCTGGCCATATTCGGGATCCAGATGTATCTATGCATCTTTATAGTAGTCATAAAACCATGTATTCACCGCTGGAACAACAGTGATATGGTTATGTGACAATCATGTGACGAGATCTTAGATCCGATACCCTATTGCTAGTATACTGTAGAATTGCAAGAATGTCTCACCATCATAATTGACCTCCATTGGAATCTATCATCGAGTCGACTCTATATGGTAATAAAAATTCTCTGACAAGGGTCTTGTATTTTGATAGTAGCTTCATCTCCATCCCTCGAGACTCGAAATTGGATCTGGTACCTATTTAGTTTTTTTGATCTTTCGATTTTAGATGAGTGTATCGTAAGCTTCCATGAGTTTTTTCTTGCCGAGACCGACTAGCCTGCTTTGTCAGATGTGGCTAGTGGTGGAAGTCGGAAGTTTGTTTACACTTTCACCTCTCGATGCTCCTCAGCTTCTAACACTCTTCATCTTTCTACCACATCTCTAGGCATAGCTTTGACGTGTGAGTTGCATGTAGCCTCACGTTCCTGCTACGACCCCATCAGAACAATTATTTCCTATCGAAACACCGCCACAACTCCAGTCGACAGCCACTCTCTCGAAACAGTCTTCGCTCTCAGAGCCGGCGATTGTATCATCTCATCTTGTCTGAACACGCCAGATAGAACGCAGCACTACGCTCCCACTCCAATCACGTCGAGCAATGCCTACCACTCAACCTCATTCTTCGGCTGGCGATCGCATCGACACTGCTATCATGATCGACGACGCCAGCAGCTCGAGTTGCTGCTTCTCATCCCCTGAACCTGACCACGGACTATCCTCGAACCCTCTGCTTTCGCCGGTGTTCACTCGCACAGGCCTTGGTCCTGCCACAGCAGAAGCACTCCTTCGTGCAGTCTCTCCATCATCCAAGAACAAACGTGATGTCAAGAGCACTGGGATGATCGGTCCTGGTATCTCGTTCCCTCCCGACCAGCCCATCGGTGCCACGAGTACCAATCCCGTTGACATCAAGAAGCTCTGCACTTCTGACCAAGCTCTGGAGATCGCGGTCAATGATGAGCACACAACGCATACCCAGCACAAAATTGTCCCCACAGTTCTGTCGCCTCATAAGGGCTCAACACTTACAGGACGTATCTCTCAGATCTCTTCTGCAATCTCTTTGGAAAAGCAGCCTTCTTTGCCTATCATCAGTACATCGCAGTCCGAGAACAACATTGACCACAAAGTCGCTGTCGTCAAACGTTATCCCAGTGGTGTTCCTGGTCTGGGCAACACTATCCTAGGTCCTCGTCGTTCTCATTGTACAGTTCTCTCAACCGGTGTCGCTCCTGTTAATTCTAAGAAGAACATGTCCAAGACAATTGTACGCGTCTGCGAGAAACGCAAAGCGTCCACCTCACCCTCGTCACTTACCCATGCAGAGAAGAGAACCAAGGCAGCAAAGTTATGGCAGGAGCAGAAGAAGCAACTCTATGACACTTCTATTGAAGGGCACTTAGAAGGCAGCTCCTTCTCCTCTGAGGCCGAGAAGATTCTTGCGTGCACCTACAGCAACTCTATCAACAAGATCCCCACCACTCTGGCCAAAGTCAAGAAGACACCCAGCACCCCATCCTCTTTGATGAATTTGACCCATCTCGCAAAGATCATCGCCGCCGATAACGAGCGTGCCTCCCTTCAGGAAACCTCTCACCTCACTGGTCTGATTAATCTGGTCCGCAAAAGCCTTCTTCCTTACAATCGCCTACACCCTTCCTGCTCTATCGCCCGGCCCCTCCAAATCATCCATCAATCGCTCTCTTCGTCTGACCTCACCATCACCTCCCTGAAACAACTCCTCATCGACGCAGAGAATCTGCTCAAAGTTCTTGCAGTCGATCAGTACGGTATCTACCAAGGTCTTGTTTCGAAGAAAGTCTCATTGCAACGGGGCGGCATGGAAAGCTTGATTGACGATGCCCGAAACAAGTTCGGACAGACACAGGATGTTGTCAAGATCATTGCCAGTTGGATCGAGGATTGCCATGACCTCGCTGGTGAAACTTGAAGGAACACAAATGGAGAATGGCCTTTTCTCCGCAGGCTGTGGGGGGAAATGGTGGTTGAGTCTGCTCGTTGTTTCAATGGGTCAGGCTAATGTATCCTTGGAGCTGAGAGCTCTAGACAGTCAGGTTGAGCTGCTGTTCTTTTGTTCTACAGATTGTGTTTCCTTTGTTTGTGCTGCAGTCGGAAGAGAAGATATGTGTAACAAAGATTGCTCGAGGCTTTGGAGATGTCCGCAAGCAAGTGTCTTTGTTCTTTCAGAGACTTGTCGAAAGGAGTCATTAATAGTCACAAGAAGGAACGTTAGCATCACAAGGTTGATTGGAGCAGAAGTTGTGGGTCATGGTAGACGACGCGGTGATCCTCAACAATCTCGGCGTACGCGAGGAGTGTGGGTGCATACAGTCTTTTCGCAAGTAACCAATTTTTCCCTACTCATCTCGCCATTTTCAACGGTTCATACTTTTGCTTTGCGGCTTTTCTGCTGCTTCTTCTATGATGGAGGGGACACCGCGCATCTGAAACCAATCTACTGCGCGTACGACCCTGTCTGGATATCACCAGCACTTCTTCAAGCACAAATTCCATTCTACAAGCATTAACCCAAGCATCGAGAAAGGATGATATGTAAGAAACAACCTAACCATGAGCACATATAGCTAGTGATACAATGTTTGAGAACAAGTCATGATTCAGACTACGCTATCAAGAAGTTGCGTGCCATGGCCTCCAGGTGTGGTGGATCATTTTCCACCCCTTTTGTATCGATTCCGTGTAATGTGGCTTATTATTTGACAATTGTTGGATAATTATGGCGTGAATATCTGCTACCTTTTTGCATCTGTTGGGGGCCCAGGATGATGATGCGAGTGTTTGTGGTAATCTTCGACGTAGCGTTGACGGCAATGATGTCGGACCTGGGGTCTCGGAGGCATTTTCAATAGTCTTGTAACCCTTTCGAGTTTGTAGATTGGCGCGAGGTTGGCTATTGGGACTGTCGTTGCCAGCGATCTCCCTCTTGTCGCCGTTAATGTTGATCGATCCTATCCGAGGAATTGAGCTTGCCCAGCTCGATAGCTGCGACGCCAGTGCCTTGAACATGGGTACGACTGTAATTTGCGATACTTGATTCATTGACCAGCTCTAAGAGGCTTGAACAACATCTACGCGGGATGACTAGCACGCGCGTGGAGAAGTTAGCGTCGTGATTTGTCCTGGATTTGGGCCGCAGAGGATTGACGGAACGAGAGCGACGACTCGTGGGAACGAGCATTCTCCCCTTTGGGTGTTGTGTAGCGAGCTCCGAGTCTTTATCTCACTGGGTCAGAGCCGCAGAGATGCAATTTGTGGTCGATCTGATGGTGTCGACCGTTAAGGAAATGATGTTGAGTGTAGTGCTCACATCTGGCTGCGTAAGCGGAGCCGTTCTGGCCTAGGATAACTGATCCAGGATAGAAGTGGGAGCCCTACCCTATGTACGAAATCGTTTAAGGTCTTTCCCGTCCGCGACAGCCAGACTCACAGCCTAGCAAGTGGCATTGTGCTACTCTCCGAGGACTTGCTTCCACAACTTATCCTTTTCTAGCTCCGCAACTCTTGCTCTAGGAAAATGTCGATCTTGGCTTGCGAGCTGCGTGGTCTTGATGGAGCGCAACAAACTCGTTCTGGCAGTAGATGCTGTCCCCGCCAGCTTCAATATCTCGCCAAGCCCTATGTTATCATGTGAATTGATTCTAGTTCCGTCCTGGACCGCAAGTTCTCCATCTAGCGTATATTTCTGTTCCAGCAAACACAGGAAGTCCGAGAAGCTGCAGAAATGCTCCTTTGAACGAACAACAACAGGTCTTTTCAAATGCACGCCGAGCTCCATGATTTCATATGCTTGTATGCTTGAGACAGCTGGCATCGACACCGTCGCGGGTATGCAGGGCTGGACCAAAAGCTTCTCGAGTCAGGCGACTTGAGACCATCCACTCTATGGCCAGCTTGTGTCCATCCTCAGAGACCAACGCCTTGACCTCCCTGAAAGAGGCAAGCTTGTGCTGGAGATAATCAAACTCCTGGTCCATGCCTGGTGGAAAGAAAGACTGATCGCAAGATGAAGAGAAGAGCAGTTGGTGTCCTCTGCCAATTTATGTGCCAGTGTCTCATCAGCATTGGCCACGAGACGGCACTTGTGAATGATTATCATGGCCTCGGACACGGAGTAAGAGCGTACCAGATCAAGATCCATCTCCTTGGCTTCCTCAATGCTCATCTTGATGGGCAAGTGGGAAAGGTAATGCCTTGATCGAAAAAGATAAGATAGACATGGAAGAGAAGCGATATGGGCTTGACTCTGCTGTGACTCGATTCTGCTGTGGCTCGATGGTAGCTGCAACAGTGGCAAAACTCTTCCGGATATATACAAGATTAGAATGGAGACCAGAAGACATCCGGAAGTTCGACGGTATTGTGCTTGATCGATAGCAGGATACGCATCTCGTTCTGGAACGGCTGAGAGACGAAGAAGACTCACCATCGTCCTGACGCTTCACTTCTTTCCAAGCCAGGGTCCAGTGGCTAAACTAGCCAGGTATATACATATAACAAACATGGCAGAAAATATGTTCGAACGAAGACATACACTTCCCAGCGCGATGAAAAATTATGCCCGGAATTCAGTCACGGCCCGGGCACGATCTGGATTATCCAAGTCCTTCAACGAGATGAGCCCTAATTATCTTGTTGTACTGTGAGCGAGTCATTGTCGGACGGGACTTCGCCATCATGACCAAGTAGACGAGTGATTGGTGACCAGTCGTGCTTGGAATTCTGATGTGGGATCCTTCTTGGGATATAGCAGGCCAGGAGTGGATTGGCGATGAAGCTTGTAGAGAGACCAGTAGAACTCGTCTTTCTTCGAGAAAGCGGTGAATCTGAAGGTGACTCTGTGGACGAGATCTGACAGCCATATCTATATATACCGCAGAGATACTCTGGGCAGTGAGCATTTGCACTTGTCTGAGCGCATTATCAAACCTGGTGTGTGCCTCTTTGACCCTGCATCGAGCGTATTGGATGTCGCTTGGCGACAAACAGAGCGTCCTATATAAAGGCTTTTGGAATGGAGAAGTTATGGTCTGGACAAGTTCTGCATCTAAGCCGCACGGCAAGCGTCAATCGGATTGTCGAGGTTGTCTCCCTTCAAGAAGTTGCAAAGGCTATCCATGAACAGGGCATTTGATTCAAGCATACTAGGATACTTCAAATTAATCCTAGGATTGAAGTAAACAGCGAGAGCCACGAAGTAGCGAGGATACTGCTGGGCCGCGTTTGCGCATCTGTCCTCAAGAATGCTGTCTGTGATCAGCAGGACGGAAGTCGAGAACTCTGATTTTAGGTAGGACATCCTCGGTGAATTCGCGTGGGACGATAACCCAGTTGTTGGTGACACGAAGCTCGCGGATGTTTAGGAACTCGTACAGGATGGCGTTGATGGCATGGCAGTTGAGTAAGATATCACCTTGGACACTCTATTGCGCCGCTTTTCTCCGACCCGACCTGGGAGAGGCATTCTTCATCCTCCGGATGCGGTCGATCACAAGTTTGGCAATGTTTCTGGTTGTATGTGCAGAGATCCTCAGCCCGTCGGCAATCACCTTTGCCTTTTCCGGCTTTTGGGCAGTGATGGTGCTTGGACCGAATGCTTGAGGATGAAGTGACCCAGTGCGCATAGAAAAGTAGGAGAGACAGGCACATGATGACTGTTACTACCTGATCATGGTATTTGAGACCTTGATGTGGAGTGACAGAAAGCCAGAGTCCAGAGTCCTCTCAGGAGGTTGTCAATGGTAGCCAGATCGGCCCTCGCGTTCGTAATGATAGTTTGGCAACTTGAACTCAATGACTGTACCAATTGGGAGACTAGCGTTCTTATCTTCCAGACATAGCAGACCGGATAAATTGAGATTCTCATAGATCCCTTTATGCTCGTCACGGGTAGTCTGAAGAGTCTGGATGGGCGCGACAGCTGCACCAGGTTGAGCAGTACCGAGAATCTGGGATATAAGTCTGTATTCGATGCAGATGCCATGGGATAAGTCGTTCCAATGTTCAAATCAGAGCCATCAGGAGCGGGCCTGTAGTTGGCGTATATACCTGGTTCTCTGTGCTGCTCAACTGACCGAGCCATCGAACTCCAGTCTTCCAACGTGAGTGTTCCTGTCTTGTGATTCCGGACCAGAGTGTTGTGCAGAATGAGCAGCAATGTATAGTAAGGAGTCTCATCGAGAAGTGTTCCTCAAACCAATGGAAAGTTTTGAGCATCTCGAAGGCTTGTGGCGGAGACGGGTCAGTGTCGTTGTAGACTTGGTCTTCCCAAGGAAAGCCAATGACATCAAACTTGTCCTTCTGCCCAAGGATATCTCCAGATACACTTCAGAGAATGACAGCGGACGCCATGCCTGCACTCGACCCAGACACAGTGCAGGCCACCACGTCTGGTTCCAGCACACCAAAACCCAAAGGTACAAGACCCAGCGAGGCAGGCGGTCGCGAAGACGCAGTTGGCTGAGCGAATCTTGGCGCTGACAGTTTTGTCTTCTGCAAGCATTGTAGCGTCCAAGGGGCATATTCGACGCGTCGAAATGGACCCCTCTTGCTGATAGTGATAATCTTTCGCCTGGAGGTGGGTTCAATTCTCCAGAATTCTTAAAGTCGCGAAAGCGTGTACATGCGATGTTGTACGCTCTTTTGTCGTCCTTAAACTTGAGCTCCGAACTGGTTATATATCTCCTCTCGATTGCAAATGCTCGACTTCTTGCTGCCAAAAATGAGTGGCGCTTTGATTCTCAGACCAGTAGGAGGAGTTGATCAACTTTTGCTCGACTTCCTTGTAGCAGACATCAGAGATTGCTGTAGTTGTGGCAACCGAGATACCAGCAGCCTTACCATTCATGCCACCTTGTATGATATAGGTCCCACCGAGTACATGAGCAATGTGCTCCGCCATCGCCGCCACTCGCTTGTTCCACACCAACATCAAAACTTGCCAGCTCAGACCACTGTATCCCAGGACATGGCTGATGGCATCCCAGATGCGAATCTTGACGTTGATGCCGGAGTCATGATAGTAGTCATATCGTCTCTTGGCAGCATCGGCGGTCCACCCGCATGAAGCGATCGTAAAGGGAAGGAATCGATAGAGGTTGGATGCTAACCCGCATTCTCAAGCTCCGCCAGAGCAACTTCGGTGGCTCAAATCATGGATGCCCTTCAACTACGGGATCTCTTTGGTTCCTGCTCGCAGCGACGAAATTGTGGCGAGTGGATATAGAAGCTCTCCGACAGGGTAGAATACTCTGAAACCCTTATATATAGGCTAACACCAATTCTCGCGAGGATGACGTAGGTTGAGGATCGGCTGAAGCTCAGCATGAGGCGTTTGAAGACCTCTACAGAAGCGCCATGGATGATGAAGCCATATCTCTCCAGAGCATCGAGAGTATTGTGGTTGCTGGAACGGAGTGGCGCGATGGAGAGCTGTGCATCGTACCAGACTCCAAGTATTTCTTGACTCGAGTCTTTCGTTAACACGGATTATGCAACGCAGATGTCATCTTTCCGAGTATCGAACGCACTCGTGCTGACCTTTCTCCAGGACTTGAACGATGGACTCGGCCGCTGAGGTAGAAGTACCAGGCTGTACGTCCTCTGCGACGCTTTGCTGATGAGAGAGGTCAAGACCAGGGAGGTGTGAAGTAGCTCGAGCACAGCAGTTGGAGACTACTCAGCGTTGCTGACGGATTCAGGCTTCTTGGGAGGCACAGGAACAGCTGCCATTGTAGGTCTCTGAGGTTTCTGTTCTGGAAAATGGCTTGGTACGCATTTCGTACAGTCTGAACAGCCTGCTGTTGACCCTAAATGTTGTTCAGGTAGATGGCTTGGTGTGTATTCCGTGCAGGTCAATGAGGTAACATGCAGCTGATACATTCCAGCCTGCTTTGCTATGTACTTGAGTGCGTCCGATGCTTTCTGCCGTGCTATGCCGGATGGCTTGCTGCTTTTGCCACTCTGGGAAACAAATTTGAGCTGATTCAAAAGGTGCACGCAATGGTGATGAGGGCTCAAAATTTCTGCCTTCTCACGCGCCTGACCAGTTGACTAGTCAAGTCTCTGGCGGCACAAGAGCCTGCTGGGTCTACGGCGACATTCCAATATCAACGGTGGCCGTCGCTCTGAATCGCGGTGTGAACCGGAAGTAGCGACGACATTCGGCGTATATACATAGATACAACGCTGATGGTTGAGAAGCAGTGCAATTCGAGAAACAATATACCATGGATAACTCACAGTCTACGAGATTGTGGGAAGCGTTTTGTGCATTCCTCAAAACTCGGCATTGATTCTTGTGGCATCGCCCGTGCGAACCAAGTCTGGCAGAGGCGTCAGGTGAAGACCTGTCGTGTCGTCCTTGATTCCGATCACACAGGGCTGTTGGGAGGGTCCTTCTTTCCAAGTCGAATTTTGTTTTGGACACCACTGTGACGAGAGTATATATGTGATAGCATTGCCGGGTGCTCGAGTGAGCTACGGAATGGGCTACACTTCTTGGCTCGTAGCTCGTTGAGATGCCTTGCGGTCAATCCGCATAAATGTAATTTCGCGATCTTTGTTCCCACCGTAGATGAGCCTTTATCACACACAGGTGATACCAGGTTTTTGGCACTGGCAAGAAAGAAGTTGCGGAACTCTCTTTCCTTCTTGCTGGATAGTCGGGCGCCCATGAGAGTCTTGATAGCATCCGCAATTGGCGTAAGAGGTAGATCGGTCGCGAGTAGCGTCTCTTCGTCCCAAGCCACGATGCTGGAGAACACTTGCTCGATGTCGGCGTCGCTTTTGACTCCGGTTTGAGATTTCCGGTGCGGATGAAGAGTCCCATGTATATCCAAGCGAAGCGACCCTGCAATTGTTACTGCTTCATGTCATGCTCGAAATTCTGCTCCTTAGACTAGCGGGATCTTGTGATTGTATTTCCGGCGGGGTGTAAGTCTGGATATATAACCACCAAAAGTGACAGAGGAGTGTGGCCGTGAAGCTACCACATCAGAGTGATGTCGATATCCGATTTGTCAGGTTCCAGGATGCCATGCTTTTCCAGACGCTTGTCGTTTCTGTCCCCTCCACCTAGTCCCTTGGACGTGGTGTGGACATCCCAGAGCGCCTTGAAAACTTGGGATTCGGGCTGTTGTTGCTTCAGTGTATCCAGGTATTTGATGTTCGAGCTGAAGCTTGCCGACAAGTGCCAGGCACATAGGAGATGGGCATTTTTCTGAGCCATGTGATACGCTTGTCGCGAGCCATATCTCGGACCATTTCAGTCGCCGAGAGAAAATCAAGTTCTTCCTTGGAACATTTCTCAATCATGAGACTGATCTGTGACCACACAAATCTTTCATCATTGTCTCTCATGTCTTCTCTAAACTTGTCGTACTCGGGCTTGACGACACTATGGACGAATCCAAAGTAAACCAGCTGTCTATGTGGGCTTGTGCAAAATATTGCGCCAGGAATGATGATCAGTGCTCCGTGGTCTGCGTTGTGGCCGCGATGTTTCGGATGACATGGAACTGCTTGCTGATATTCTCTGTGAGCTCGATGAGTACGTTACCCCACATGAGAGTAGCAGAGTGCTGAACGTAGATATCATGTTCAATCCCGCCGTGAAGAAAAGCGGTCTTGACATCCATCTGATGGCAGAGCCAGCCATATCTAGCCTGAAGAGCAAAGAGCAAGCGGTAGGAAGGGGACATAACGACAGAAGAATAGGTCTCGATTGGAGCACCAGGTGGTTGTAGTTCGACAACTTGTGGTGGTGGGATGATTCAGTTGTACTCAAGGTCAAAACAGTCTCGAGTGCCTGAAGTCAAAGAGTCATCGTCCAGTATGCAGTGTACCACCATAGAGAAGAATTCGAATGACTTTGGACAACGGAATAGTTCATGCTGGCAGGTGGATGAACTTGATATATAGAGAGAATCCAACACCGTGCCACAAAACCAGAATCAAGAGATATTCAACCTCAGATACATTGCTCTGGGCGGCAGCCGCGCACACGTCTCTCTTGTCTCTTAGCAGAGTCACTGAGATCTAGGCTATTGGTCGTGGAGGCAGCTAAGCGGAGATTGATGATGACTCTGGTACGCTTCCAGAGGATGATGGCATAGTCGCGTCCTCGGATGGCATAACGCCGAACATTATTGCGAAGGCAGTGGTGTGATCAAACGCAGATGAGTCTTATGAAAGGTTGTAAGCAGTAAGCCACTGATTCAGGTCCACTGTGGTGTACGTCCGGAGAGCTTGTAGTTGTGGCTTGTTTGATACGAACAGGAACCCTTCTTGTGCAGTTTCTCAAGAGTACTCAATTCAATCTCGAATCGACAGGCGTGTTGTTTGACTGACCCGTAGCCAAGAGCAGAACTACAGGTTGGTAAAGTCTCCTGCAAGATCCACACGAGACTGTCGACCTACACTTTGACCATCAAGCCAACGAGTAGCCCATTTCTGCTCTGCGTCCCGAGAGATGGCGCCAGAATACCATTAGCAGAATTAGGTACCGTGTAACCACCTGCTACAAGCCTAGATGGTGTGCGAGTAGGATGGCTTGTCTGGAGTGCAAGAGGAAGATTGAGCTCAACAATGTGTTGCAGAGAAAATTACGGGTGTACTCATGGCCCTGCCTGGGGCGCAAGATAAAGATCGCGTCTGACCAGAAGTTGAGATCGAGTATCCAGTATTCAACGCAAGCAAGACCTTGTGTTATGCCTCGAGATGCATAGCTCTGGCTTGGGGCGAACTCTTGGATCAGATATTGTCCAATACACTCTGTATGTAGACTGTTTCTCAGATGAATTGGCAAGATGTTCGAGTATCGCAGCCAAGAACCAAGCTTTGGGAGCAACACCAGCGACTGATGTGCCGAACTACAAGTTCAACAACAAGGTCTTCGAGGACAGATAAGACATTGTTCGTGAAGTCTTCATAGATGATCAAGATGCAAACGTGGCTTCTCGATTGATCTTCTGACCGACAAGAGGGGGCATGGCCGGCGGAAGAGGCATAGCTGAGGTACTGAGATTCCAGCGCCAATCGCAGTTCCAGTAGCTTTAGCTTGCTTGAAGCGCGAGATGTAGATTGAGGCTGGACGTATGTGGCAAGAGGATGACGCCACAAGCTCATGGCTCGACTGCATCAACAGAGTGATAGATGTGGTTTACAACCCAGTGGCCAGTATCCTCCCATGGATTGGGAACTGTACACGAGCCCTGCACGACAGGTGCAGCACTCGTGTTCTGCAAAGAAGTTAAACCAGTGTTCCTCAATACCGCACGGGGGCAAACACTTTTCATGGCCTTGCTTTTTCTTGAGTGACGATTTGAGAGATGGAAATGGTGCAACATCAAAAGAAGAGCGGGTGCAAGCCATGATCGGGTCGGTCTAGCCCAAGCATGAACTGGGAGGAACCACAGCCATATATAAGCAAAGACAAAAGAAACAAAATAAAGACATCCAATAGGGTGCTGGTAGGAAGACCACACCGTGTATATAGAGAAATAACAAAAGAACCACTAAGCCAGATGAAGCATGGTAGCAAGGACCACAAACACCGGATGTATAAGAACAAAAGAAAAAGACAAAAGAAATCCAAACACAAGCCAGCAACCCCAAGCTCTTGCAAAAAAAAAAAACGATCAATCTGAAAAAGGGGAAAAAAAAACAAAAAGAAATACTCACATCACAAACCTTCAAGATGAACAGGAAAGAAGGAAAGCAAGTTGGAAAACAGCGGAAGATGAGCAGATATATTCTCGTTGGTCTTCGTTGGCAAGAGGGAGCTACGACTACGAACGAAAAGCTCCTTCCCGTCGCTGCCTGGGGAGCTATGAAGCTGCAAGACAGCAGCTTTCCGCACGCCAAAGCTCGTCACCGTTGGTGTCTGAGCAGCGGGAAGCCGCATGAAGCCGTGATGATGCATGGTCGTCTCCAGCTCTGGTCTTCGAATTTCTGATGTCAGCGACGATCTGAACCCACGAGGCTAGAAACGAGCAATATTTCCCAGCTGTATCAAGATGTAGCGATCATCTCAGAAGGCGAAACCTAGAGCTGCTCACCATGGTTAACTTTTTTCTTCCTTCATGATCACAAAGCATTCTTGATGCAATGGAAAGGCTCATAAGCTTCACCTGCTGGCAAGAAGCTTTGACTGCCAGAGAGAGCTTCAGAGTACCATGCATGCAGCAAGTCGCCGCCAAAATGTGGAGTCGTCGTCGCTGCCTGAGAGCGTGCGTTGGCATCTGGAGGCATCGGAAAACTGCATGGAGGAGAATGACAGTATCAACAACACTTGATATAGCAATCTCAGCCAGAGAGAACAAGTATCATATCAGGGGTCTGTAGGACTTGCCTGTTTTTTATCTTCCGCATTTGATTGCTTATTGTAAGTGACGGACAGCAGGCTTGAACTCCTCGCAAGAAGCTATGACTGCAGATGAGAGCTACAAGCTGCCACGCAACCATAGGGAGACTTGAAACTTGAGCTCGTTCCCAATGTTACACGAGAGGCTGGAGCTCGTTGCCGTTGGCATCCATTGGCGTCCGGCAGCGGGAAGCTGCATGAACC
Organism: Aureobasidium uvarum; assembly: GCA_903853725.1. Lineage (NCBI taxonomy): Eukaryota > Fungi > Ascomycota > Dothideomycetes > Dothideales > Saccotheciaceae > Aureobasidium > Aureobasidium uvarum. The sequence goes on from CAINUL010000019.1 coordinate 411,056, forward strand.
CGTTCGCAGACTGCCACGATATCGTAAGCGATCACAGATCTGAAATCCCCCGAAAAAAGTTGGTCACAATTAAAATTGCCGATATTCGATATAGCAATACTCCAGCAGGAGAGAGCATCTTGCATCAAGGGTCCCAATACTTGCCTGGATAGCCATCTTCCTCACTGGTGTTCTCGGGGCGCTTGTTGACAACAGGCTTGAAGCTTCAGCTCGTGCGGTCGTCTGCATATCTGAGAGCTTTGACACGGGACAAGGTGGGCTGCAAACACGGGTTCCTGCTCGTTGGAAAACATGCATATGACGAGTCTGGAACTAGGAATTTCTTTTCTCTTCTATCTCGATCTTCCACCACCGATATCCTGGCCAAGCTATCATGCACAAGTTAGTCACAATACTCACAACTTGATGTGCACATTTCATGTTTCAAGACTCACCCTGTAACCACTAATCTTCTCCCACTCGACCTTTTGACGAGTGACGGGCAACTGTCTTCGCAGACCCTTGAAGGCACCCTCGTTGAGTTTTGTGAAAGCTTGGTTGACTTCTGTCTGGTACTGCTTCTCCAGCTTTGCGATCTCGCGGACGGCATCGGTGGCCGAGGAAACAGAGACGGGCTTGGAGGTTTGGAGACGCACGTTGCCGTCTTCGTAGTAGTGGACGTCGATGCTGATGGCGCCGGAGAGGGAGTTGTTGGAGGGAGAGAAGAGGTAGTGTGCGCGCCAGCGTCCGTNTCCTGGTGTGTCCGTGTTAGTCTTGTGCTTGCGAGAGAGTGTGATGACGGCGTACCAGAAGTTGTTGGGGCTGTATTTGTTGCTGACGAGGACGAGGGCAATCTTGGAGTCGTTCTCGGCGGGGAAGACGCCGACGGTGGCAGCTGGGTAGTGTTCGTCGGCATGAGCGCGCAGGGCCTTGTGCAGCTTCTGAATGGTGTCGGCGTTTTGGCTGTCGAGAGAGTGGCTCTGTGCGTTGGAGGCCTTTTGCTCGACGGGGTCAAAGTCGAAAGCGGTGTTGTTTGCGCTGTCGTAGTAGCGGTTGTTGCCCAGGCTGTTGAACTCGCTGACGAGGACGCTGCCGCTGCTACCAGGCAGCTTGACTGTGCTGAATTGTGTCTCGTGGTACTTTGTTATGGCGGGAGAGATGTTGGAGATCAGACTTGACTCGGACGGTGTCAGGGCCTTGATGTCTGGAGTAGTTCGTGAGTGTTGGCTGCGAGGGATCGAGTCGGTGCTGCGTGTATACCGGTGATGACATTGGACAGCTATCAGGAGTCAGCTTGTGCATCTTTCAAGTTCAATCTGAGCATGTGATACCTCGCCTGGTGGAGCGTCCTCTACAAAGGAAGAGGCAATCTGTGTTGACGACATGGTTGATCTGGTTGTGTCTACTTGTTAGAGGCCGTCGATGATGCAGTTGCAGGAGGTCGCGTCTCGGACGTCTTTGCGGGGAAGGTGCGCCGAGCTCTCCTGGTAAGTGGTGCAACCCTGCTCGAATATCACACTCACTGCCAGACTCGCAACCATTTTGAATCTAAGCCGCTCACAAGTGAGAAGTGAAGCTTTACCCAGAGACTGTACTGCATCTTTTGATGTCTTGTGGGAAAATATCGTTGTTATCACAGATGGTGCACGTCTCGAACCAAAGCTTGCTGAGAAAACATAAAGGACGTGGAGCAAGTAGACCTGAAACACTTAAACATTGGAGCACCCAAACATAATGCGTGCGTTGTTGTCATTCTCGTGATTATGGATGCAAGATCATGCAGCCTATCCATGATACTCGGCTGTCTTCTAAATCTTGTAGAAGCAAAAGGCGTGGTAGAAGCCAGCCGCCTCCATCTCCTCCTTTGTGCCCAAGAATCTGCCCTCCCTATCCTTGACGCGCATACGTTCACTCAGCGGGCCAAGTTCGTAGTCGTCCTTTTCGTCTTCCCAAACTTCTGGGAAGGGCTTGCGGTACATCAACTCCAAACCATACTCTTCAGCAAGAGCACGGAATCCTTCCCATGGCACCACAAATTCGGGCACATCGACGGCTTCCTCGAGATAGTAAAAGTACTTCCAGCCAAACGGAGGCCTGAAGACGCCGTCAAAAGGCAGAGGTTGTGATTCTGGGAATTTGACCTTGTAGATCGAGTTGCCCCATTCCAGGGGTTCTTTTGGCAATGCTGGCGCTTTTATAATTGGCTTCGGCTTCTCCTCACCAGCGACAGCATTGTCGATGGGAGCCTCGGGATTCCAGTCGTCATTGTCGGCAGTTCCGTTCGCTGTGGGCTGCAGACTCTTTTCAGGGTCCCAATCGTCGTCGTTGTCGGCACCATTGGCAACCTGCGGTGGATCAAGAGGCTTTTCCGGATCCCAATCGTCTTCGTCGTTTTGCGCATGTGGATCCAAACTCTGCTCGGGGTTCCAGTCGTCGTCTCCTGCAGCAGCTGCACCTTCAGATGGTTTCTCTGGATCCCAAGCATCGTCGTCGTCATAGTTCAAGCCAGCTGGCGGTGAGTCTTCTTTAGTTGGCTCCGTTGGCTTCACGCCGCCTTTCATGTGTTGCTCGATCTTTCTGCGGATGATATCCGAGTTGGGCATGACACCAAGGAAGCGACCGCCCTTCTTCAAGGCGCCGGCGACATTTTTGAGCATGCCTCTGGCCTTTTCTTCACTCTCGTAAGAGTAATGTAGACAGAACATCATCGAGACGACGTCAAAGCCTCCTTGCGAGAAGCGGGCAGTAATGGCGCCGTTCGTGTCGGGGCCAGCGTGAGGGTCAAAGCCAACATCGCGTACTATGGGAATGTTGGCCAGACTGACACCGAAAGCGTCTTGGGCAAAGAAGTGAGCCTCGAGCTGTTTGGCATTCCTAGGGCCCCTCCTGCGTCGCTGCATCTCGATGTATCTGCCTCTTGCTTGGTCGATGGAGACGCCGGCCGGGTCGACACCGACGTATAGACGAGGTGTCTGAGGGGCTGACTGCCATTTTTGCAAGTCACCGCCTTTACCACAGCCCATGTCGAGGACAATAGGGCGGTGGTCTCTGTCTTCTGAGGGCGAGAACTTTTGGATCATGCAAGACTTGATCCAATTGTTGAGGGAGCGCAAGCCTTGGATCTTGGACTCTGATCGTCTCCAGTCTCTGCCTCTTTCGGGGACAGCATTGTAATGAGCGCTGACGATATCGGTAGGAACGGTAGCTCTATTCTGTTGTACCAGCTTGCGTTCCTCCTCTTCGCGTTGTAATCTCTTTTGCTCGGCGGCCTGTCTGGCAGATGCGCTGATTCTGCTACTAGCACCGGGACGTTTTCGTGGGGGAGAACGAGGTGGAGATGGCGGATCGGGGTCGTCGCGACGAGTGGAGCTGGTGAGGGGACTGCGCTGCCGTTTGGGAGCTCTACTCGAGGGAAGGTCGGCCTCTCTGATGCGCTTGCGTGATGGCTTCTGGTATTGGTCTGGTTCGGGGAGGGGTGAATCGGTGGGTGGACTGCGGCGTCCTTTGGTCGAGTCTTGGGGCTGGCGAGGCATTGTGTCGTGTGACGAGGGGAGATGTCGTATCTGATGAAGCAGGCAAACGACTCGATGTGACTTGATGAAGGTTGCGTAAGAGTATGACGGACGGGCGTATTGAGGGGAGTTGGCTATGGGAAAGAGAAGAATAGCAAGCAGCGTGAGATCGGCCTCTTTTCCGCGGTTGCAGTGACGCTCGAGAATAGCAACAGGCGCCTCGCCAAGAGCTGAACAAGAGCAGTGCCGGTTTTGGGAAGGAGCGACCAAAGGACAATTCCAGCTCTGTAGATACGGAAAGAGCTCAGAACTAAGATTGAAGTCTCTAGAAGCTGCCAGATAATAATCAATACAAATGGAAGGAGCGAGTTCCTGTGATGAGATGATCGGGGCTCGGTGAAGCTGGCCGGGCGCACGGACTCCGCGAGTCTCAAGCAGCTCCAGCAGCGTCACCGTCGCCGTCTCGCCGTCAAACACTCGCTCTCATCTCTCATACCATCCACTCCTTCTACCCATCAACATCGCCATCATGGGTGACCCGCAGTACATGAAGTTCCCCGACCTCAGACTGGCCCAGTCCGTCTTCACCCTCGCCTCGCCCTCTGCCTCGTCGTCAGCGAAACAATCCTCCCTCACAGCCCTCCAAGATGCCATCCGAGAGCACAAGATGGCTCCTCTCTACCACTACCTCGCACATCCCCAGACCGGCAAGCTGAACGCCTCGGGAGAGTCTGGCTCCAGCCAAAAGACCTCATCATCCTCGCCCGTACCCTCGCTACGAAGAACATCCAGCATCAACACGACCAGCATCATCGGCGTTCTGGGCGGTTTTAAGCAGACCGGTGGAGCCGACTTGCCATGGGACGAGAAGCTGTACGAAGAGATGAAGCGCGAGAACGAGGAAGAGCTGGCCGCCATCCAAAAGGAGGAGGACGAAGCCGCCGAGCGCGAAGGCGACACCGAGGTCAACACTGCCCGTGGCAAGCGCGCAGAGCTGTATGCCCGCATTGGTGACAAGGACAAGGCTCTCGAGGCTTTCGAGAAGCTGCTGGAAAAGACTGGCATCCTGGCCTCCAAGATCGATATCGTGCTGGCCATCATCCGCATCGCCATGTTCTTTGACGACAAGAACCTGGTCAAGAAGAGTGTCGAGCGCTGTTCGGCCTTGGTCGAGTCTGGTGGTGACTGGGTATGCCGCATGCCGTCTTCTCTACTACACGTCTAACACACTTCGCAGGACCGTCGCAACCGCCTAAAAGCCTACCAAGGTCTCCACCTCATTACCATCCGCTCCCACGCTGCCGCCGCTCCTCTCCTTCTCGACTCTCTCAGCACTTTCACCGCCACCGAACTTTGCTCATACAGCAATTTGGTTGTTTACGCCGTCCTCGCTGGCAGCGTGGCCCTGCCTCGCCGTGACTTCAAGTCGCGTGTCGTCGATGCTCCCGAGATCCGCGCCATTGTTGGGTCCGAAGACAGCAACGAGAGACTTGCCGGTCTTTCTGGCGCCGTCTCGTCGCACCCATCAGCCGGCACTGACGCCAGCGCTATGGACGTCGACACCACATCATCAGCCACTCCCAAACCCGCCGTCGTCAACCTTACCACTCTAAACTCAGGCTCGGCCGAGCAAGAAAAGGCCGAACCCGAAATCGACTTCTCTCCCCTCGCCCAGATGATCCGCTCCCTTTACTCTGGCCACTACCAAAACTTCTTCCACGCCCTCAGCACAGTCGAGACCCAATTCCTCGCTCAAGACCGCTACCTCTACGAACATCGCCGCTGGTACGTCAAGGAGATGCGCCTGCGTGCCTATGCGCAGTTGCTACAAAGCTACAAGGTTGTGGGTCTGGAGAGCATGGCCCAGAGCTTTGGTGTCAGTGTTGATTGGCTGGACCGTGATCTGGCTCCTTTCATTGCCAGCCAGCGTCTTCCTTGCACCATCGATCGCGTCAAGGGTGTTATCGAGACACAACGTGCTGGCGACAAGAACAAGCAGTAAGTTTTGTGTATCTCTGACATTGACGACTATTGCTGACATGGTACAAACAGGTACACTGATGTCGTCAAGCAGGGTGATCAGCTGATTACCAAGCTGCAAAAGTACGGTCAGGTCGTCAGACTGCGCGGTAGTGAGAGAACTTAGATGCTCTGGACGACAAGAAAGTATAATGCATGATGGATGGCAAAGGAAACGGCATGACAATGTACCATAGAACGGTAAAACGATCAAGCAGAAGAGCATATTCAAGAATTGCTCTTTCTTCAAAAACAACCAAAGCACAAGTCTTTGTATCAATTTCCTCGGTCTTTTGGACCCCTTCCATTGTGAGCAAATTCTGGGCCCTTGAAAACACCGCTATATCTTGCATAAACCCCTTCTCTCACGTAATCCCCAAAAGCCATGTTCCATTTACGTGCGCCCCAGAGGTTTTGGTTAGAGCAAAGTGCAGGCAAGTACACTTGACCTTTCAGAAGACGACCGAGAAATATGGCTACTGCAGAACACGATGTGTGGGAGCAACGTCATTGATGCGGACCTTTGTAGTTGTCGAGTCAATCTTGACTTGTTACCTTTCTGTCAAGCTGTGAGCATATTTCTTCAGAGCCAGGATCTTGGTCAAGTATCGTCCAAGACTGTCCACATCCATCAAGGCCCCAATGTAGCCGATATGTTGATCGGGTCTACACACCACAACACATCCTTCTTCCTCAACAATACCAAAAGCTTTGTATATGTCATCTCCTTGGTCGTTGTCCCTAGCGAAGATTTTCCCGTAATCGTATCCCGTCTTGTCGTCCCATGGGTGGAAGATATTAGGCAACGACAAGGCGTCAACTTCATTCCTGGCACTGGTGTGGATGGTCAAAATCTCAATCACAGAGTCGAGGGGTGCGGATGGTGGTGTGCAAGTGCGGATGAACAAGTCAGGGACAGAGAGATGGTTGCCTAGATTGCTGAAAGCAGAGAAGCGGTCAGGGGTGCTGATGTCACCAGGGAAGAAGATGATACGCCATTGTCCGGTGCTTTTCAAGGCAGAGTGGATGTGATTGACTTCGGCCGTGAAGTGGTTTGTGACATGGTAGGAGGGCAGGCGTTGGCCCAAGGTTAGATTGCGAGCGAGTTGCGGTTTGGAGTGGACTTGTTGCAAGTCTTCGGCGTTGCTTGTGTGGTTGGTGATGTCTTCCGCCTCGCACACCAAGAGACTGGGACTATACTCAACAGTAACACCGCTAACGAAGTCTCGAAAATCCTCTCGAAATTCTTGGTAGCGAGCTGAGCTTGCGGAAGGACCATGACAATAGAAATCACTCATTGCGCGGTCTTTGTGTATCAGCTCTTTGGCGACAGCCATGCGCTCGGAGGTGTAGGTAGCCAGGATATCTCTATTTTGTGTGCGAATAGCGGTGGCGATCTTCCAGATGAGATTGTGACTATCTTGCATGGAGACATTCATTCCTGCGCCCATGGTGGGAGAATGAGTATGTACTGCATCACCGGCAAGGAACACGCGGTCATGGTGACTGAAGGATGTGGCCAGCCGTTGACCGACTGTGTATACGGAGAACCAGTCACAATGGTTATACTCCAGAGTATATGGCTGGAGAATCTCCCTAGCAATGTTGATGACATCGTCAGGGGTCACTTTGCTGCGATCAAAGTCGCTTCCTTGGCTATCAGACTCGCCAAGCTGGACATAGAACCTGACTAGTCCGTTCTCTCGTGGCAAAATCATGATGCTGCCTGACGAAGAGTGGATCACGCAGGATATCCTGATGTCTGGAAAGTTGGAGAGTGGAATAAAGTCCATGACGCCAAAGTGCTTGTTCGTTGTATCGCCTTCCATTTGCAGACCCAGAGCTTTTCGTGTCCAGCTGTGCGCACCGTCGGTGCCCAGAACGTACTTTGCTCGGATGGTCTCCGTGGCAACCTTCTCAGATGCTGGGACTCGGTCAGAAGATGTACCTTAACTAACAGAAAGATACATACCCGCGAAACCGGAAGAGTCTGCTCGTTCATCTTTCTCCAGTTTCTGAAGGTAGACTTCGACAGGATATGCATCGTGGTCATCCACTCTCGTTCCATCAACATGGAGCTTCACAGGCGTACATCTGCGTTCCACTCGTATCTTGCCGACATCTTGTTCGAGGAAATTGAGAAATGCTTGTTCAACGCTGCCTTGACCAAGACTCACTTGAGGAAACCGACTACCCGGCAAGTCTTCCTCGCCCGAGCGTATCGACTCTGTTCGTTCGATATGTTCTTCTTCACCTTCCTTGGGATTCTATAGCAGCGATAATTAGCAATAGACTTCCCACTTGTCTTGTGTACATGCCCATGAACTGATCTCCTTGATTACGCAAGCTTGACCGAGGATCTCATGGGCAATGCTTGGGCTGCCGAAGCTATCCATGATTTCGAGAGTTCTACAGTGTAGACCGTCTGCTTGGCCAGTTCTGACTCTCGCATCTTTATCGTCGATGATTCTTGTTTTGAGCTTGCATTGGCTTGCCCAAGCAGCAGCCATCAAGCCTGCAGGTCCGGTACCAATTATGAGAAGATCGACTTCCGACCTTACTTGAGGCATGACAGAGAGCGGAGAACGGCTGCACAGGTTCGTGGCAGTCGGTAGGGGGAAACGAGCAGGGAGATACAGAGCAGAACGAATCAGATGTCGTGAAAGACAGCATCTCTACCGAGCATGCGTCGCGTGTGACTTGTCCGAATGTGGTAGATCATGCTCGGGAAAGAGAACGGCATCATGTTTAAGATTATCGCGTGCATGTTTGGGCACATGATGCTTCCTTGGTCACGACGTCTTGGGAAAGCACGATTCGAAGGACTTTTGCTGCAGCGATTTCGAGTTTGAACCCTGCAGTTTTTGACGGACGATCTCGAGACTCGACTCAAAGCTCGAGATGATTTCACAGCACTTAAAACATGATAGTGTCTGTGGTGTGCGACACTGTTGCACGCTGTCGCAAAAGGCAACAGAGCTTGCTCTGGGTTGCAAAAGTCGTCGCTGTGAGGGTTGGCCAGATTGGATGGCCACAAGCGACAAGCACATCACAGTGACTCCATGCTGCATTACCCTTCCTCAATCAACGCATGCATATCAGCAGAGGTACAACCTCAAACAAGACAGATAGACTTCTTTCCAATCAGGCCTGAATTAGGCCACGTCAAGATGACTGTCCTTTGTTCGCGCTTCTCCTTCTCCATACTGAGAACAGGGAAGGCGCGAACCACCGTGTCGTAATGCCTTTGCGTGCGAGATACCTCGTCGCGGTTTCTCATTCCATCTTTCTCTTCTGACCAATTTTGTCTTCGCGTCTGTGAGTATCCATCGTCGCCTCCAATTATTGCATCTCTCTACTCGGAGTTTCATCGCTATCAATCATCCTTTCGACTTCAACATAATTCAAGACAACTCTCCACCATGGACACCCCCCAAGAGATGCCTGCCAAGAAGATCGAAGTCGACCTCAAGGACATTCGCTCTTCGACTCACAATAACTCGTTGTTGAAAGAGCTCGAGGAAAGCCTCTCAAAAAATCCACCCGCGTTCCCGTCGCGACTCCTCTGGGATGACAAGGGCTTGCAATACTTCGAAGCCATTACTCACTCCCCCGACTACTACCTCACCAACTGCGAAATCGAGCTTCTGACAGAACACAGCCGCGAGATTGCCAAAGACATCTACCCTAACACCATCATCATGGAACTAGGAAGCGGTAGCCTCAGAAAGACCAAAATCCTGCTTGATGCTCTAGAAGCCCTGGAAAAGCCTGTGGACTATTGTGCTCTCGACCTGAGTCGTCCGGAACTCGAAAGAACCCTGACCAATATCTCGCCTTCTTCGTTTCAACACGTGAAGTGCCATGGTCTGTTGGGCACCTACGAAGATGGCATGCGCTAGATTCGATGCCTACCACTACCACTCGCCGTGCGTCCGAAGTGCATACTCTCCCTAGGATCCACAATCGGTAGCCTGTCACGCCCTGAGGCTGCCCAACTCCTCGGAGGCTATGTTGATGCCATAGCGGATGTTGAAGCCATGAAGAGCTCACCGCACAATGCCATCTTTCTCGTGGGCGTCGATGGATGCAAAGACGCCGACATGGTGTGGCGCGCCTACAACGACACTGAGGGTTACAATCACCGCTTCATCTCCAACATCTTGCACCACGCCAACAAAGTGTTGGACATCGAAGCCTATCACTCAGAGGATTGGACAGTCGCAGGGGTATGGAGCGCCGAGAAGGGATGTCATGATCAATTTCTTATGCCTGAGCGAAATCTGTTTGCTAGTGGCTTGGAGTTGAAGAAGGGCAGGGGTCTGCATGTTGTCAGCAGTCACAAGTTTGACGAGGATGATCAGGACAAGCTATGGGAGGGTGCCGGCCTGCAACTTTCCAGCTGCTGGAGAACCGAGCCCCACAAGTACACTCTCAACCTGCTGACTGTAGGCGATGTTCTTACCCCTCTCAAGAAGCTGGCCTTGGACGACATTCGTGACGGCATTAGACATGCGCCATAGACTTGTTGGCATACATCCTGATGGTCCGAATTGATCATTCGTTATAACATGTCTTGACAATCGTTCTTGAGTTTTGCCTGAATCAGACTTGGGTCCTGGGTCCCTCTCTCTCCTTGCAAAGTATATTTCCGACTACATTTTTCGTCTCAGATAAATCCATAGAAACCAGTAAAAATTCGGATTGTACTCCCCCCGTGGTCCTAATCCGTGAAATGTTCTTATTGAGAAGAACACGAAAGGAGAAAGTGAGAAGGGAACGACATCCCAAGAGCACCGAAAAACGCTGACTAAGCAAAATTCTCCTCGGCTTCGCCGCAACTTCACCTTGATGTTTCATCAACGCCATCTACTGTACTCGAATATCCCAATAACTTTTTAACAAACAACCTCATTCTCGAATCACAGAATATCAAGAAATGCTCCGCGAAGTGCCAGGCGCACTTTCACATCCCAACATGTCTACTTCCCCCGAACCCATCACCACAACCTCTGAACTCCACGACGATATTTTCGGCTCAGCACCGAATTCTCCTGATCTGGCGCCATCACATGGGAATGAGGACGATAGTATCCAAGTACCGGAACGACTGCTCAACACGGCAAACTCAGAACGCAGCGATATACCCCGTCTACGCAGCGTCCACGTAACCTCTGGCTACCGCGACGGCATCTCCGTCTCCAAAGCCTCACATGTACAACACGGATTCGACGAAGGGTTCTCCCTCGGCGCCGTCATTGGCACAAAAGCTGGCTTCTTGCTTGGTGTGCTTGAAGGCATTGTCCGCTGTATCTCTGCCTCTGCTGCCATCTCCACAGGAGTCAAGGAAGGAGTCATTGCAAAATTTGTGGCTGCGAGAGAGGAATTGGCATTGCAGAGTTTGTTTGGCAGAGAGTGGTTTGGCGAAGATGGAATTTGGAAGTTTGAGGTTTTGGGTGAGGGGAGGGAGGAGGAAGAGGTTACATTTAGGGATGTGGCTGAGGCGCATCCTGTCTTGGTGAAGTGGGGAAGAGAGGTTGAGGGATTGAAGAAGAGGTTTGGGGTTGAGATTAAGGCAAGAGAGAGAACGGAGGGAGAGGATGAAGACGAGGCTACTGCTTGAGAGGTGTTTTTGTCACGACTCATTCAACCCTCTGCCATGCCATGCCATTTGGACAACCTCCTCGGCAGCGGATTGGACTCGCACTTCTGGGGCGACACGATCTCGACTCCCCCTGGCTGCACATTTGCAGTTTGGCTACAGCATGGCTCATCTGACGATGTATCTACGAGCACACGAGGGCAGCGACCACCACAAGCCCGCCAAGTATCCAGACAAATTTCGAGTCGCAAACCACGCGCTGCGAGATACCGAAACGCCGACTTCGTCGCTTTGCACGAGGATATCTCAGTCACAAGGATCTCAACCGTGGAACAGACGTCTGGAAACTTCCTCGGATACCGACATTGACGGATAATATCCTTCTGCCTGACATCCCAAGTCAGACTACACAGCTTTCGAAAACTCTCCTTGTCGATCTGCTCGAGTCAATAAGTCGCCGACAGATATAGAATCTCGAACTGCAAGCATCTTCGGCAAAAGCAATCTTCACATTGTCAGATAGTCACGGGTTGCAGCTTCCTTCCAAATTCAGTCGTCGCATGTAGAATGGTACAATGCTCCTGAGTTGAATCATTGCTAATCATAGCAGCGATGCTCTAGTGCTTAACCCCAGCACACATCAATATCTCGCAAACACAAGCATCAAGGTGGTCGTCTGGCAGTCTTTTTATCCAAAACTTCCTCATTTCAAACGTCTCGCATGCAATTGTCCTTTTTCCCCGGCTCATAGATATTTTCCTCAACCTCGACTTCATCTTCATCTTCTTGTTTCTTCCACGAGCCCCGGGAACAACGCCTCGGGAGTCTTTTTGTGGGTATATATGCGCAACACAGCTTCTGTGGTATGTTTCCGAGCCGTAAGCCTCTTCATCGTTGTCTTGACGTTCTCAATACGCGGGTTCTTATTCCCCGTAGCAAGGAGTTTTTCCTCCAGCTGATGTACAGTTTCTTATTGTTGACGATTCCTTGTAGACGTTGGAGATATTGTGTCATATGCCTAGTTTCTGTAGTATTTGGTTTTTGGAGCGTGGAAATATGTCTTTTTGTTCCTCGTAAATTTTCATGTCGGAGATTGACTCCAGAGTATGTGTCGATGAGCAAGGCTGAGTCAAAAGTCACAGTTGTAGTCTCGAAATGTGTATTCGAGTTAGATCGAATACTTGAAACCAAGCGTACAGACTCGATGTTCAGACTGAGATGTGGATGAATTTTGACAAGTGACAGACGTTCACGTTGGCACTTGATTGCTATAAAGAAGGAAAGTGGAGATGTTGATTCGTGGAACTGAGTGTGATTTTCTTTCGTGACAAGATCTTCCTGATGCTATTGAGTGTATAGTCCCTTGAACGAGAGTCTTTCGTGCTGTTTTTCCTGCTACTAGTGTGCCACCAGCGTGCTACCTCGAAGCTTTCCATCACTCTTCCTTTCTAACACCCTTCAATGACCTTTCGTCGCTCACACCATCAGTGGTGACAGTAAGGTGCATGCGTAAACCTTCATGGTGTGAAAAAGAATCAATCGCTGAAGAATCTCCTGTCTTTTGCATGCCAATGTTCATTCCCAGGGGCGGCGGCGGAGGTCATCGTTCTCGGGAAGGGGACCCTTGAAGATGGCACCGGGTCTAGTAGCGATGCGTCTCCAATTCTCAGCCTCGTCGATGGCAATCTGTTCGTCGTCGAACAGGCTCTGACGCTTTCTCTTAAGGTTTTTGTGATGTAAGCTGATGGGGCAGGGACGGCGATAGCGACGGGTTGGTAAGTCTTGGTGGCGTTCTTGACTGGCTCGACGCGAGTGTTTTTGTTGGCGACTTGAGTGAATGCGACATCATGCTTGTGTGGCTCAGGGTCTCTCTTCACTGGCTTGAGTTGAGCATTCTTGTCGGCGGCTTGAGTGACTGGAATTTCGGCGGCAGTGTCTTCGTGGGTGGACTCTGACTCGTTGGCTGCGGCAGTGGTGGAAGTAGTAGACGCGACGTCCTTCTGGGCGAAGTGCTCAAGTCCTGAGTGAATGTTTGCGGTGCCATCTCCATCGGAACCGCCAGCGCAGCCATCATGGGAAGAGTCACGAGGGGTCTTGTCAGTACCACCAGACTCATTCTCGGGGAACTCGTTATCGTCTGGAGGGAGTTCCTTAATCAAGATGGCATGCTCGCCAATCAACATGGGTCCAGCTTTGACGGCATTTTCGTAACCACCACGAGTCTCGAAGGTGACAGAAGCATGATACTGTTCGACGAGTCAGTCACCACATCTTCAACCCCTGGCTCCAACAAACTTACTCCGAATTCAGTGCCGTCATATGTGAGGATTGCAACGTGCTCACCGTGCTCTCGATAGCGCTAGTCAGCGCGGTGAGATTGATGCTGTAGTCAACGTTCTTGACGTAGGCGAAGACACGGCTGTCGTTGTGCTCATTGGGGTCGCGAGCAGAGGGCTTGCAAGAGCAATACTGGACTCTGATGGGCTTGGGGCGCCATTTGGGGATGCGGCCAGTAGGTGGTGGGTGAGGTAGGGGCGTAGGCATGACCATCGTGTTGCGAGTGACTGAGATAGCCAAGTACAATCTTTGATGATAGAACGTCAATGTTGTTGTTGATGCTTTCGGTGTGCTGTGTTGATAATAGACGCGGAGGAATTGTGATGAAGGCGACGCGTTGAAGAATTCGTGTGAGAAAGCAGTTCTCGTCGTGTTCTGTGCCGTTTCGTCGAGTGACTTTGTGACGGTGGTTTAGGTAGACAACAAACAGTGACTCGGCTTTCTGGATGAACTATGGCACTCGACACACGCAGTTCATGTGCTCACTCCGCTCACTTCACCATTGATCATGCTCAGTATCATGATCTACGGAGTCTCTTGTTTCTTCGCCGATCTTACATTGCAGTTCAGTGGCCTGATTCCAATCTCTCACCATCACTCAATTGCCCCAAGAATGACGACCAAGCTCACCTGATCCATCTCACTATATCATCATGTCTTTTTGAGAAGACGCAGAGCAGCCATCGACGCATGCATTGCCCGGGTTTGTTGCAGGCGCCCTACTCAGGAGTATCCTTGTCGACTTAGGGGCTATCAGCGAGTCGAGATCGCCTATCCCGAGTATGGCGAGTTTTCTTCCAGCATACCAGCATATTGATCAAGAACTTTGCCCACATATCCGACAATAGCCCATGGCGACCCGCTATTGCTGAAAACGATTACCCAAGAACGAGCAATTTGCCTACTGAGACTGTGCAACATTGTAGAAATATTGCCACGATCCAGATCACTCAGCATATGGATATGTCCCAGGCTCTCGTGAGGTTCAAGAGTTGCTGCCACTTCTTCTATGATGCGTATGACTATTCCGACAATCTTGAGCTCGACCTCTGAGAAATGGTTATTAGTGAGGTCATTTTGTACAATACTAAATATACTTACCCGTGGCTTGATTGANNTATGGTGAGTTTCGGCAAGCTTGTTGAGCCACTTGGTCAAGAAGACAGCAGCCTCGAGGTAGTATAGCAAGTTTTGGTTGTCCCAACGTCCAAACATGATACGGCCGATGTATTTGATGCCAAACTTGACTAGGAAGTTAAGGGCGTGAGCCGAATGCAACAATGCTAGAGTCATGTTGTCAGTGCGAGATGGCGGTGCCACTTCGAAGAGACTTCTTGCTACTTTCCGCGGGTTCCAACTGTCCAACTGCATAGAAGAGCTATAGTTCGAATACAGACGGATGCGTGCGAGTCCTAGAAGTGCGGTAGAAGTAAGAGAGTTGGAGCCGTCGGGGTTCAGTGGGTCGAGTACAGATTCAGGGGCCTGTCTCCAGATGGTAGTCCACTGCTTGAGCGCTANGTCTTCGACAATCAGTATCTGTCGTAGAATCAAGTAAAATCCCCTGAGTTGCACTTACTCTATCTCGTCCATATCAGCATCACGAAGTGTGTTATGACGGTTTGTATGTAACTGCCGCGCTAAGTATATACGTTGTCCCAGAGCTTGTACGAGTGCAAGGTTCGCGAATGGTGAGTAGCTCAGATGTCTGTCTGCCGGAGTGTTCGAGAACAGTGCTGATAGGGCATTTTGAAAGCTGACAGCGTTGACAGAGCGAGATCTGGCATCTTTCCACACATTCTCAGAAGGCGCTGTCCACTCCGCCGTTGAACACGGCAAGTCGACGTCAAGCTGGCTGCTTAATGCGACTGGTGGGGCGTCCAAAAATACAGTGTGGAGATTGAGCACGAAGAAGATACCGAGTTGTGTCCTGCGATAACTCTCGTGCATCATCCACTCATGCCAATCCTTACAGCCATTCTTGTCCGAGGATTCCCAGAGAGTGTTACTGTTTCGTAGATGACTTGCGAGCAAACTTCGCAGTGTCAATGTATCCTTCGCTGCCAGATCAGCACATTGGCAGACGGCAAATATGTCAAGCAACAGAGCCGCTTGTACAGTGCGTAGACGGACAATAGCGTTATCCAAGCAGCTATGCTCGTCTCCACCATCTTCGTCTTGCCAGGTCGCCAAAACGACTTGCTTGCCAGCTCGAAACAGCTTCATGGCAGTCCGGATCTCGTATCTATATACTGCTCCGATCGCGGCCATCGCCAAAAATAGTCCTGGATGATTGTGAAATTTCGAAGGTCTAAACGTCACAGGATGGATGATGGGTAGATGGTCCTGAAAGTCTTGGAAGAATGGCGTGATAAAACGGCCAAGGACAAGTCTCGAGGGCATAATGAATTCTGCCAGCCGGCTTTGGAAAGGGAGCAATGCGGTGATGATCTGGGTCCGTGTGATTTCTAGGATCTTCCAAGGACAATGAACAGGTCCCAACTCTTCAAAATCATCTTCCATAGGCCTAATCCGAGTGGGTGCTGATAGGACTAATGCAGCATCGATAGTCTGCACGGGTGCTTGAGCTAATCCGGTCGAATTATGCAATCCGTTTCCTGAGAACGATAGGTCATGTAAGTTGAATGTTGGGTCGTATAAAAAGTCGAGTCCTGCATTCAAGCCCATGCTGTCGGTGAAGCTGGAAAAGTAGTCAAAGTCGTTCGAGAAGAGTAGATTATCGTTGGTCGACAGTAAACCTGGNNAAATATGAGGATGATGCAATACTCTTGACGTCCGGAACGTACCTGATGCCTCCGGCTGAATATTCTGTCCGGCACCAGCGGCGGTCTGTAATTCATATCATGGGTGAGAAGACTCCTCAACTGTTGCAGCCATCTGACGTCTATCCGTATGGTTGGCTGTAGGTTCAGTTTCCTCAATGGGGCTTTGCATAGACCGTGAGGATGGAGTGCCCTCGGGTGAGAGGGTAACCAGATGCTTCCCATTTTCTTCGTGTCTTTTCAATAAATCTCTTCTAGCAAAAGATTTACCACACGAACATGTGAACGACTTTTCGTTGGNTACCTTTGCTTAGTCTTAGCAGATATTGACAGCAGAGAAGACAGACGGCAAGGTACGAGTAGTTATGTGTCGCGTTAGGTGTTCACGACGACGGAAGTCACGCTTGCATATCGAGCAATGGAAGACTTTGGCCGCATTGATTCTTCTCAGCGACGTGTTGCTTGACATAGTGAAGTGTGCAATGCACAATGATGGGATGATCAAGGTAGACAAGGTGTCGAGTCGAGAAGGCGAAGCTAGGGGTGGAGCTTTGGGATGAACTCCAAGAATTGGGGTAATAATCGGAGAAGCCAAGAATTGGACTTTTGCAGCTGCCGACAGCATCAGCCATTGAGGTCTGCATCGTTCCTTCTCGCCTCCATTGACGCGCTTGCCATGATAAATTCTATTCGACTATCACTATTTTGCTATTCTCAGCACTCTGAAACTTCGTATGCCGCAGCACCTATCCCGTGTTCAAGAGATCCATAGATACACGGGCTTGGGCAGTTACTAACGACTGCGAGCGGCACCAAAATTATGTGAACGTCTTCTCGTATGCAAGCTTGAGGGTACCGGCCTCGAAGTATGAGAATGCGACAAACATAACCTGCTCACATTGTTACCTCTCGAGTCACCTGGGAACAACAGCGTCGATCCCGCAGGTGCTTGGAAACCAACTACCCGCAGATGACTCTCGGTTCTGATTTCCGCATACTCTACTACGACCTATCCTCGAACGCGTCTTACCAACAAATGTATATTGCGTACTAGTTCTGGTCGCTCGAGGTGGAGCTTAATGCTGGTTGACACAGTCACAAGCTCATATAGTCTTGCCTTTGCTTCGCGTCGCCTCGTATCCACAATATCAACTGGTACGAGATTAAGCTCGTTGGACACGAGCATTCCTTTTGTGTCCATATCATCGAACTTTCAGACATGTGGAGATGCATAGACAATCTTCTGCTCTCTCGACCTCTTTGCACAATCCCGCCATACATACTAACGATAGGCCTTGAGCGCAATACCCTGTCGGGTGCTGAAGAACATCTGAGACTACATGCTCGTTCGTATAACTCGACCGTAGTAGAGATGAAGACATATTGCAGGTCCAACGCTAGGAGAGAACATCTGACCGCAATATAGAGTCTGCATTCGCGAAGCTACGACCATGGCTTGGAAAGTCTTGATCAGTGGTGTGGTCATTGACCCACCTCCTTGGCTCTTGTCGGCAAATACAGGGCAAATTCACATTGGGTAGGCGAACACTCCAAACTATCCACGAAGACAAGTTCATCCGACGAAGAAGACGAACAGGTCTGATGTCATGGGCCAAAAATAACAAAGTTCGAGACCAGCCTCGGCAAGACCCTGCAGGATTCTATTTTCGACGACCGTTCGAACGTGTCTTTGCGCCTCCACTGCGAGACTACACCTCAAAGAGCTATCCCGAGGTGATTTCGCCGCCTCATGCTTGGCGAATGGGTCTGGTACGAGAAGATCGCTGGAGAACTATCCACAAACGTGGAGTCGATCTCTTCTGTACGAGAGTGTGCATTAACAACAGCATCGTAAAATCTCAGACATGGTAACGGTGAGCGAGAAGCTCTTCTGGGCTTTTGTCATGAGGTGTAAAACCATCAACCACTATGTAGGAAGATGGAATATATAAGGCCTCGAAGTGTTCCTTCCTTCAACAATCATATCTCATCTTCATCCAGCATCTTCACAACACATCAACACATCAACACCACAACACATCAATACCACAACACCAACACATCTTCAACCTCCAACATCAATAAATTACCACACATCGACCTTAAACTCCCACAACCAACAAGATGCTCTCCAAGAACCTCATCTCCATCCTGGCTCTGACCTCCGCCGTCTCCGCCTCTCCCGCTCTTCGTCGTCAAGCTTCGAGCACCGACAACTGTGTCGCTAAGAACAACGCCTGCCGCACCACTCGTGGTGCTGACGGCCTTCTGCCAACCAGGCTCAATGCTCTGCCGATGACGCAGCTTGCAAAGGCGCCTGTTATGCAGCATACAACACTTGCAGAACTACCCGCGGTCCCGATGGCCTCTCCGCCAACCAGGCCCAGTGTGTCTCTGAATACGCCTCGTGCCTCGGCGAGAACCCTGTTGCCTCTACTGGAGGTCTGATCTCGAGCTTCATTCCTTACAGCGCTACTGCCTCTTCATCCGCAGCTGCTGCGACCACATACGCCTGCAACCCCGCTCACTCTTACCCTGGCGGCCAGCAATGTATCTCTACCAACGGAGCCTTGACTCTTGTCACATCTGCCAGCACAAAGCCTTCCTCGACCACCGCTGCTGCCGCTGCCACTTCGTCCGCTGCCGACAACTGCAAGACCAAGGACAACAAGTGCCGCACCACTCGCATGAAGGATGGATCTTCTGCCAACCAGGCCCAGTGCTCTGCCGAGAACGCTCAGTGCCAGGGCGACTGCTACGCAGCTCTTGGCAAATGCCAGACCACCCGCGGCCCTGACGGTCTTTCTGCCAACCAGGCCCAGTGTGTCTCCGAGTATGCCTCTTGCCTTGGTGAAAACCCAGTCGCCTCCACCGGCGGCCTGATCTCCTCGTTTATCCCCTACAGCGCCACTGCTTCCACCATGGCCACCTCGACCGCCAAGGCCTCCTCTGCCGCCGTCTCTGCCGCCGCCCCCGGCTCCAACCCCAAGAAGGTCAACGGCGCCACCTGGACTTTGAACAACGTGATTCGCTACTGCGGCGACAACAGCAACACCTGCGACTACAACTTTGACATTGTGGCCAACGGCAAGACCGAGCACTGCACCATCGTCAACGCCAGCAACAAGTCCTTCAACGGCGAGAAGTGTGCCAACGGCGATTACACTGTCAGCTGGGGATACGTCGCCAACCCTGCTCCTGCCTTTGCTGTCATCACTGTTGTTGATGCCAAGAACGAGTTGGCTTGGTTCGGTGCCAGCAATGTCGACAGCCAGCGCACTTGGGGTAACCTTGGTCCTGAGCAGGTTTACACTTACAACTAAAGCTATTTTTTCTGAGCTTGGATAGACTAGAGAGGAAAACGATTTGTACATATTGATATGATGGGGGGATTTGAGGTTTTGGAGGATGCGTCTTTGTTCACGTTAGCAAGCCACACTTTCGCTAATTAATTCTGAAACAATCTTACTGCGTCTTTACAACCCCTTCTGCCCTCACAGTGGCGCAAATGGACAGTTGTTCTATCGTGACCGGCTTAGTATCTGTCTGAGACAGTGAGTCCTCGCTTTCCCAGCGAGGGGGCGCTTTCACACAAATGTCGCAATGGATGCTCCAACCTTGGTTGCTTCTTAAAGCTCGATCAACCGTTCACGAAAGGGTTGTTTCTGTTTTGTTTGTCTTCTTGGTGAGAAAGGCCTTCAAAGCAAGATCGAAGGGTGGATGGAACTCTTCGCGTATAGGGATACTTGGATATGCGTGATATTGAGTGACTTTATGCGCGAGAAATTAATGAAAAGTCCCATGGATGATCGTTGATCTTGTTCTTCGCGGCGCATCTTGATTTGGGAGCTCATCCCCAAAGGCAGTTGTAGAGTATGCCTCCATCTTTTCCATGGCTGCGACCAGAAGTTAGGCAGCTGCTTTCATAAGCAAGCAGAGTACGCAAAGAGTGCAGGTATCTTTGTGAGAGAGAGAATAATTCAAGGTATTCCACAAAATCGAGTATCAAACTGAGAAGAAATAGCAAATCCCAAAAACTGCAAACAAGCCTTGTACCAGAAGCGCCCCGAGGTCCTTGATGATGTCAACATTCATCCCGTGGTCCACATGCATATCCCAAGACCAGACTGCTAACGCAAGCAGTCTCCAAAGTGATTGTCTTCTGTGAGTTTTACATGCTCTGCCTCTCCACTACTAACAGAATGTACAATATCCGTAAGAAGCCTCCACATCAGGATCAACGACACTGAAGTACGATCCATCAGCGTTGGCGTCGTAGTATGCAACACATTCCCAGTTGCCAGTTGATGCCAGCTTGTTGAGATCGAACGAGTTGTACCAAGATGGCTGAGCATTGGAGAAAGATGCGCATTGGGCGGCCGCATCGCATTGTGACAAGGTTCCCGAGTAAGTCGTACTATGTGGTGGGGAGGAGCTGGGCATGCTGTTTCCAGGGTTTTTGTGTTCTCACGGAGTCCTGATCCATAGAAATATCGCTTGTATTGGTTACCACCCGAAGCGGCTGACGCTGTTGCTGTGGGACATCCGCTTGTGATGGAGTAGGACACCACTGTTGTCGTTGAGACCTGGACAGCAGTGTTCGCCGGTCCAGCGACAGTGGTGGCAACATAGATCGTCGACGTCGATGTCACGGGTGAGGCTTGAAGGCTACATGCGGATGCAACGATTGTGGCAGGATACTTCTTGAGATCTGCAGGGGTGGAAGTTGAGGTTGTAGCAGCACGCTTGTTGACAGCAGCGGACGTGCTGAGATCTTGCGTTACCATAGCGCCACCGTGAAGAGTAATCACGCCGTCGAATGATATATCAGTGACTGGGTATACAGCAGTCGCCACGGCCTGGCGTCTAACAATCTGAGAGATTGAAGTGACAGTTGTGACGGAAGCGACGGTAGTCACAGGTGTGGTGGTGGTAGTGGTGGTGACTGTGGTGACTGGGGTGGTGTATCCAAGTAGAGTGGAACAGTAAGGCTGGAGAGAGTTCCACTTGATGTCGGCAACAGCTTGGTACTTGGCGCCATTGGCATCTCCGACGGTGGGATCGATATCAGAGGAGCTGGCGGTCTTGGAGTAGCCGAAGCTGTAGTCGACAGTGTACTGATCCTGACCTCTCCACTGTCCGCCATTCACAGCGTAAGTTTTGGACCAAGCTTCAGTGTAGAGCGAGCAGTATTGGCCTTGAGGAACAATGGTACCGTTGGCCAACTTAGCCTGCAGAAGGTAAGTGTTGAAAAACTTGCAGACCTTGGCAGGAGTGCCGTCCTTAGGAGCTGTGGCGAGGTTGTACTTGGTCTGGGCATCGCAGTAGTTGGAGCACTGCGAGACGTCCCATGTTCCAGTGAAGATCTTGGCTCCCATATAGGTGTTGTAACCCTGGGCATCATAAGGTGCGTTGATGGCGAACTTGCCGTAGGGAACGCCCATCTGGTAACCAGCAGGGGTAGAAATTTGGGTGGTGATGTAACCGTTTGAGCCCGCAATAGCGACGTCAAAGTTACCACGCTTCTGGCCGAAGTTTTGGGCATTGTCCTGGGTGACTTGGCCACCCCAGTACACGCATTTGATCATGGTAACCGAAGCAGGATTCGAACAGGACGAGTCGTCGGGGTTGANCTGCAACGAGTTAGCTGTGGTTCAGATATAAGAATAGGATCAGTACTCACCAGATGGGTCACGTTCGTAGTAAATGTTGAACGAGACACAGCCGTATTTGGCAGTGCATTGGGATGCGCATTTAGCGACGTCGTAGGTGTCGAATGTATCAAACCTAGAATGAATTAGCTCGACACTTGGTTGCGAACGAAAGAGGATGTTTATTTACCCCATGTAACCGAATCTAGTTTGGATTGTTAGCTCAAGAAATGGTTGCGAACGAACGAGGGTGGTAGCTTACGCATTGTTGGAAGCTGTTTGGGCCTGGAATGACTGGGTATAGCCAGAGGGAGTCGCCGCAGCAGCAGCGACAGAAGAGTAGTAAGTGTTTGCCCGGAAGGCAGAAAGATTGTCAGTGTCGGCTCCGGGTGCGTAGGTAGGTGCGGAGCTGGCTCCAGCAGGCTGCTGAGCACAGGTGGTGGGGGTAGCCGCTCTCTTGGAGACGACAGCAGTCGCGGACAGAACATCGCTGATTTCAACGCTGACAGAAGAGACGGCAGCTGTGGCTGAAGCAATGAGGGCCGCAGGGTCGACGGTGATTGTCTGAGCAGTGGCACCGGTAGCTTCGGAGTAGGTCGGATCCGGGGCGGCCAGGACCATATCAAGGTCGATATCCTGAGGTCTGGGCAAGGCAGCAGCCAAGTTGGCCGCCAAAGCGGGGAGAGCATATGATGAGAAACGCATCTTGGTGGTGATAAAGATGGTAGAGAATTGGAATGGAAGATGAGCTTGATTCTGAGTTGTACTGGTTGCGATCACTCTACCTTATATACCACAGCATCGTCTGATGGAGGCTCTGGTATAACAGAGGTCTCGGTCTGGCCGAGTACTAGAAGATGCCCTTGCGAACGCCATGAGGCGTTCATGGCAAAGGTAAAGCTCACCATTTGCTGTCTGGGAGTGTTCGACAGCAGCTGAAGATGTAAAGGGGCTTGTAGAGGCTTGATAGTTACGGGGCAAGAACCTTGGTTAGAAGATACTTGGCGTGCGAGAAACGAGGGGAAGGTCGAGCAAGAGCCAGGGTGAGGTCGCGTGGAAGGGGAAAGCGCGATCCTTCCGCGATCGGGCTCAGCGAGATTGCGTCCAGAAGTGGTTAGAGCCAAAAGCTTACAGACCCTTGGAGAAAACTCCGGTTGGCCTTGGTCACTTGTTTCTTTCTGTTCCTGCAGAATACCTGTCAACATGTAGCATAAGCAACCACTCTTCTTCGGCGACAATCATGTCTGCTAATTCGCAAACCCAAACACGTTCTATCAACGATGTCGTTGAGATGGACTCACTCCGCGACGCGATGAACTGCCGCACAAAGTCCAACGACTCTCGATACCCCGTTTTCTGCCGTCCCCACGGGTGAGACATCGGGCTTGGGGCTGGATTTCAGCTCCTGTCTAACTTCCAGACTGGCAGCTTCGCTTCCCCAGCTTTGATTCTTTCTGATCACGATGCGGTGAGAGAGTTCGGAGTCTCCGATCAGACTAGTATGTTCTTGGACTCGAAGGATGCAAAATAGTCGACACAGAGCAGGAATTCTCATTCCCGGATGCTCTCGTCAGGGTCTTGTCAATTGTGGTGAAAGGTCTTGGTATGTCTCTCCCTGTACGACTCAGCCCAGCGCCTTGTAACTTCTGCTTCAGATAGTCTGGCCTAACGAGTATCTGTGTGACAAGCCCACGTGCCTGTCGGTGCCAGTTTGGGAAGATCATGCCGCCGCTTGATCCTTCCTTGCTAGCAAACTGGAGCCAGTCACAGCTCAGCAACAAGGTTTTCAGGATTCTTCCCAGACGGCAGACATCATCCCATACAACCGCGTCTTGCATGGCCTAGCTCGAATTATCTTTTCGACTCCTAATTTGCCCCCTTCGGACACGGCTTGATCGTACGTTTTGGGATGCACTGCAACTGCAGGTGACATGGTACAACTATGCAGTGTCTCAATAGCTCGTGCTATCCTCAGCAGCTGAAGTCCAAGCTGAGTCCACTTCAACACCTTTGAGGTCCGTGATGGTTGTTATTGTTGTTGTTGTTCTTCCTCACCAAGGGTAAGACAATGTTTCTAAACCAGCAAGCTGAGCTTCAGGGCTGCTGAGCCGTGACAGATGTCTCGAAAGACACGCGCATGTCCGGCAAAAACTACGGATTCGCGGCAGTCATTCCAACCGGCCGTTGGAGATTTGTACTACTGCTAGGCAACATCTATACCATATGCCGAATGCGCTTGGTTGTCTGATCGTATCTGCAGACGCGTTCGGAGTCAGAAGCTGAGAATACCCGTCTCGGTGTGTTGTATGGCATCAGACAGATACTCGTCCCTAACATTGTTCGGATTCCTCTCGCGTGTGAGCGCTTGGCTAGACATGCGCGAGTACGCAACCAAAGTGCTTGTATGGAATATACACACGGTAGAAGGTTCTTGGAAGATCGGACCAGGTCCATGGCGCTGGTGGCACCAGCCCACGCGACGGCACAGAATCAATTTTCTCAGCCTTACGGGTGCCAACCTCATCAGCCCTACACCAACCACACTTTGGAGACAGAATACCCAACAACACCCATCAAAGATTTCCAAGACACTCAGCCCTATCTTTGCTGTCTCTTCCCACCCATCTTTTGAGTCACCATCAGCCTGTGATTCACCTACGCTCGTGTCTGCCTTCTTCGTTGTCCCAGCACAGTGTTTCGGCAACACCGTTGTCGTGCGAAACGGTTTCTAGGGCAGGTGATCGTTCGGCAAGAGCCTCGTTCCGGCTTGTCCGTTTTGAGAGCCAAACGCGAGATCTTCAGGTACACGTGTTGATCATTTTCCCTTTCGTGCTGCGAGCGTTGAAGGAAGTTTTCGGAAATGTTGGTCGGCTCATCGTGCAGAGGTTGGGGAGTGAGGGGTACCTTGATGGGTGAATTGAGCTTTTCGAGAGTCCTGCGGAGGGTGATTGATTGAGATGTTGAGAGTGGTTGGTATGTTTTTGTGTCATTTGTCTATTGCCGTGAGGTGTGTTTCTTCTATATCCTTGCGTGTATGTACTTTTCTTTCCTGGGTATTATCGGCAGCATCTTGCTGTTCATCGTCGAGGACCATGTATTTCTTTCTTTATTCCTTGTTGTCTTCCTTCTTTTCCTCGTCGCCATTCTGCTTGCCAGCCTCCTTGTAAATGTCGCTGTCAAAGTTGACGGGGAAATGTTCTCTGCCCTCTGCATCCTTGTTGGTCCAGACGGCAACACTGCAACCAGGACACTTGAACACACCATTACCTTCCTCATCAATGGTAACCTCTCCCTGCTCCCAGCCCAGCAGATCCGTCCACACTTCTCCCTTGTGCTCAGGACCCACATGCATCTTGATCTCTCCAGGACCCGTGTTGCTCATCACCACCGCGCATCCATTTTTTCTGTCGTGGGTGCCTCTGCGTACCCAGCCGATGCAGTTGGGGTCGTCCCAGTAGTCGTTTAGCTCGCCGTAGGCAANGAGTTTGCGGGCGAGACACAAATCGGCGAGTTTATCGCCGCAGGAAGGGGGTTCGGGGTTGTCGCCTTTCATGCCGTAGAGGTCGCCGTAGAAGACACTGGGGTAGCCGTCGCGGCGGAGGAGGATGAGGGAGTAGGCGAGGGGCTTGAAGAAGCCTTCGACAGGGGTCTCGACGGTTTGGCCGGGTTGGGTGTCGTGGTTTACTACTACGGTCTGGGTTGTTGTGTTAGTGGAGTGTACTTGAGGGAGAGGAGGGCAATTACTTACCACTGCGTTGACGGGCATGTCCTGGACCAAGGTGTTGTCAAACACCTTTCTCAAGTCTGCAGCTTCGCTCTTGCTGATGTTGGAGAAGTTGTTGAGCAGCGGGCTGTCGTACAGCGAGAACTTTCTCTCCATCTGTTCAACCCAGTCGATCAGGTCCTTCTTGTTGCCAGTCCAGAACTCGCCGACGTAGAAAAGATCTCCATGTTCTTGTCTCAGTGCCTCAATCCACTCTTTGGTAAAGCGCTGAGAAAAGTGCTGTACGGCATCAAGACGGAATCCTCTCAAACCAACTTCCTTGACAACCCATTTGCCCCAATTTGTGACATCTTCGCAGACTTCAGGGTGGGAGTAGTCCAAGTCGGCAAACATGAGGAAATCAGCATTGCCGCCTTCGTCATCCACAGACTCACTCCACCCCTTGCCATCACCCTGAATCTGGAAAATCGCATTCTTGCCCGTGGCAGCGTCATAATCCGTACCTCCGAAGTGATACCAATGGTACTTTTGCTTGCTGTACTTGTCACCTCTGCCATCAAAGTTGAAGCCCAACCATGCGGTAATCTCTTTGCGGTCAGAGATTTGCTTCTCGCGGTCGTTGGAGTCGACTTCAATAACATGGCATTTTTCCTTCTTGTCGGCGGCGGCTTTGTGATTGAGAACAGCGTCCCAGTAGAGACCGATGCCCTTTTCTTTTGCGAGAGAGGAGAGGGCGAGGAGTTCGTCTTTGGTGCCCCATTTTGTGGCTACACCACCTTTCTGGTCGAATTCACCGAGGTCGTAGAGATCGTAGACGTCGTAGCCGTTGCCCTGTGGTTTTGCGTGTGAGTATGCGTCTCTGCTGCGGATGGGATTGCGGGGATGGTGGGGTGGACTTACGTTGGGAGAGCTGGCTTTGCAGCCGGGAGGTAGCCAGATGTTGGAGATACCAATGTGCTTGTAGGAGGGCATTGCATCGTGCAAGCGCTTGTAGTGCTTGCCATCAGCAGGCACATTCCACTCAAAGCCCTGAAGCAGGGTGTAGTTCTCGGGTGTAGGTTCCTCGGCGCCCATGTTGACAGCTGCGATAAAGATGCAGTGGTATGAATAGGAAGGAAAAGGAGAAGTGAGAAGACAAAAGTTGCGAATAAGCACCCAGATAACAATCACTCCACAGCAAATCAAGCTCCAGAGATATGACAGCACACAGCGTGGGCGTAAACAGGTATATGGGCCAGCTCAACAAGCCCCTCTCAACAATCTAGGCTGCCCTTCATGCCACCATCGACATCACAGCCAATGATTACACGTGGCCGTATACATCACCCAGCCCACCCAGCCGTTTCATAACAAAGCAGGAAATCTGGGTTCCCGGAGAGCAGGGATAAGGGCTAGAATTGACGTATGTGGTGCACGGCACGAACAACGGTTGAGTTTCTGACACATGCGGGTTTGCGGAGGATGTCTCTTGCTGATCCGGCACGGATCGCTGGTCCGTGTGAAAGACAGGGTGTTACTCGAGGCATCTTCGCAAAACATACCTCTGACGACGACGTGGTCTATGGAGATCATATCATGATGACAACTGTGTGATAGGGATTCCATATGATCACTTAGTGAGTCTGCTTACTTTGATATTGTGTTGTTGTGCGAGCAGTTGTGTATGATCAATTTTATGTTTCCAATTCGTGCTTCTGAAGAGCTCAACAAGGAAGGCACTGAACTCATGGGGTCTTTGGAGCAAACACTGTGTCTTGGGAAAAGCGACAAAAAGACTCTTTGAGTCAAGACACATCCTGATATCTGTGAAGACTACTGCTCAAGTACTTGATTGGAATCGACAGCACAACGTAAAGAGTGTTTTCAGGTGAACTCGTCTAAGCGTCTACACGGCTGTATGTCTAAGGCCTCCACCTGCCGAGATTCTACCACAACTCACGGTTCTTATCGCGACAACAACGCGTCAAGTCCGTCCCTCCCATATTCCGATCTGTAGCTTGCAACTTCGTCACCAGACTCGAGTGCAAGCAACGATCCATCAAGCGCAAACGCATCCTCCTGTTCAACTTCATGCATCGCCTTGACCGCCATCCTCGCACACATCACAACATCATTAACCATACGTCCAGCAAATCCGCTCTGCTTCAAACCCGCCACATCCCCAAACCTCGTTTTCCAAAATGCCCATCGCTCAACACTAAACCCGTCATCTCCATTCCATAAAGGTTTACTTCCATCACTGCCACCAATCCATTCTTTCCATATCTTGCCTTCACATAGCTCTCTGTTCTTGCAAAAATTCCAGAGGTGAGCGCCAGCATGAGTCAGCCATGCAGCAGCAGCTGGGATATAGATTCCTGCGCGGCGGATCTGGGGGTGGGTTGTGATTTCTACTTCTAGGGCTTGTGTCAAGGTGTCTCTGGCGATGCATTGCATGCCTCTCCATTCTTGTGTGATTGAAGGATTCAGTGCAGAAGTATAGATTGCTGCAAAGATGTTGGCGTGTTTGTACTGTTGGGCTTGTTCATGCCAGGTTATTGGGCAGTTGCCCAGATCTAGACTCTCAATCGTNNTCACACGTCTGTGAGGATTTGTTAGATTCTAGATCAGGTAAGAGAAGATGAGTTGAAGAGTAGGGCAAAGATACGCACTCAGAGCGGTCTCAGAGAACCAGAAACTGAATTCGGGGATGGAGCGCCAGTAAGTTCTTCCATTTTCTTGGAAGAGTTTGCCGTCGACGATTATGTCGGGTAGTTTAGAGAGTCGAACCAGCATCTCGGCGATGCGGCGATGGTCTTCGAATGTAGTTGTTGGATGTATGATTGCGCGAGATATCAGGGAAGAAAGACGACATGATATCTTCTCTCCTTCCAGTAGAAGAGGCTCATAGGTAGTGGCGATGCCATGAGCGGCTGATTTGGGATTATTTGACTTGTCGAGTAAGTCTTGGATGATTGATATAGTCTTTTGCTCCTCGGGTCTTTGAGAACAATATTTGTCGGCTCTCTGTATCTCTGCCCAACTCAGTGTCATGGTTGTGCATTGAAGATTGTCAAACTACAGCAAATGGCCAAGAAGAAAGAATGTGGTGTGTTTTTTGACCGCAATTTCTCTATGCGCGCGGTGTCTAAAGAGGGTTCACGATTCGAATTGCGTCATGGCAAAACACGAGTCAGTGTTAGTGTTATATACGTCCGTATCTCCTGAACCAGTAATCGACTTCCAGACTCTCCATCGAACAACACATCGACAGTATCCTCACGCCACAACCTTCTCAATCACAGCAACACCGTATTGCTCGCTGACCAAAACTTGCTTCTTCTCAAGAGACTTCTTGACTGGGTTGGGAGATTCGAAGATATCGTCGAGCTCCTCGANGCTGAGAACAATGAGTTAGTGTGCGTACAACAATAAAGTCAAGACGAAGATACTTACAGTACGGTTTCTGGTCTCCGGGAACCACACCCAGATGATGATAGTCTGGGCGACACACCAGATGATGAAGATGATATAAGTCTTCCAGCCGATATTCTTGAGAGAAACAGGCCAAGCAAACTGATTGAGCAGACCACCAGCATTGACAGCCAAACTCGAAAAGGCCATACCCTTGGCACGCATCTCAAAGGACAGTACCTCGACAGGGTACAGAGCCTGAAGAGGAGTGATACCGAAGGAAAAGACTGCGCCAAACATGAAGATCATGGCAACGGTCGCTTTAGCGGCGGCGGGGTCCTTGGAATCTGCGAACAAGCCACTGGCTGTGGTCATACCAACCCAAACAACAGCGCAACCAGCCATGGCACCGAGCATGAGAGGACGTCTGCCAAACCGGTCGACAAAAGCGCATCCGGTGAGAGCGAATACGAATTGGAAGCATGAGTAGCCCAGGTTAATGTTGGCTTGTTCAATTGATTCATGGTAGCCAGCAGTATCGAGCACAGCCCCAATGAAGTAAGTCAGGACAGCGTTGCCAGCCCNATCTGTGAGTGAAGGTATTGGTTAGCGTAGGCGCTATGAGCACATATCTGGTGCATGAGCTTACTGTCCAAAGATGCTGAAGCCGCAGTTGCACGCAAGTCTGTAGCGGGAGCTAGCCTTCTTGAACAACGCGCTGTAGTCCCACCAACGCTTGTCGGCACCGTTCAAATTCAAGAAATCTTCGTACTCGGAAAGTTGTAGCTTGACCCAAGCGCTTTCTGGGTTGCCCTGGCCATGCCATTTGGCGAGAGTCGCTGTGGCCGAATCTTGCTTGTTGTTAACATAGAGCCATCGAGGTGACTCAGGGATAGCCCAGACAAGTGCGCAAATGATTGCAGGGCAGGCCAACTGGAGCCAGAGAGGCAAGAGCCAAGAAGAGTTGCCCGTCAGGTTGAGGCCACCTCGGACTGCACCTGCTGCGACGATATTTCCAGTGAACCAGAACGTGTTGCAGTAAGCAGTCACCTTTCCTCGGTATGCGGGATGAGACATCTCGACGACATAGATGGGTCCTGCAGCAGAGGCGATAGAAACACCGAATCCNNTGCCAGTGTGTCAGCCATGCCAATTCACTGTAACTCAGAAAGTTCAAAGCATACCGAGGATGAATCTGCCGCCCATGAATTGCCCAAGCTTTCCATCATTGAACGTGGTTCCGGAGATGATTGTACCGACGATGATGATGAACGAGCCGATGAACATACCCCATCGACGTCCCCATGTGTCGATAGCAGGACCGACGAAGGGAAGTGCAACGACACCGCCAATCTGGTACATGGACGACACGATACCAGCCCAAATTCCAGCATTCGAACCATGGAAGAAAGTCTTGAACTGAGGGTTGATGAGCAAGCCGTTGAGCAAACTTCCGTCGTATCCGTTCATTGTNNCCTAAGCAATGCATTAGCTACATGGGAAGGAAGGAAGACAGCGTGAAGCGACTGACTGGCACAAGCAACCAAGCAGAGTGCATGCGAATAGCAGAAGGGTGGTCGAGTTCATTACAGTAGGGTGCTCTCGCATCAGTGCATCGTTGAAGGCCGTGCTTCCTGCAATCGTCTCGATATGTTCATTGTCTGCTTCGTGCGTGTCGACCTTCTAACGGGTGTTAGCAGTGGTCAATAGGGTATGAAATTCGGTGTATGATACAGTAAGGTCTGCAACCACATTCTTTTCGTCCATCGTCATGGTGGAAGATGACTTCTAGTTGCTCGACAGAGAGGATGTGATAGTGAAGAATGTATGAAGATCTGAGCTGAGAGATATGTCGGGGTGAGTGTGGGGATGTAGTCGATAGATATAGATCTGCATGCACCCCGCGTGGCAACCCCGGAGGAATCAATTTGGGAGGATCGAGACGGAGGGTAGTCCTCCGCATGCATACAATGACCCGTTGAAGCTTGCCGAGCCTTGGAAACACTATTGCAGCCCATTCTCACCGACATCAGCTGTTCAATACTCAGCGCTCCGTCCACAGATGCTAATTCGTGTATATAACAATAGATTGCGACTGAGCAAAATTGCTTCGATCCTGAAGGATTCGAGAGTCAAGATCGGGACAGAGGGCCGAAATTCCTAAATCTTCGAAGGGCTAGATCGATATCATCCAATGCCCAGAGCTCTGTGTAGACTGAGCGTGACAACCGCCATTAGCTGTATCCTGTTCTACCCCGCAAAGATGCATGGTCCTGCAAGGTCCTCATGCACATCAGGGCAAGCACACTGCTTGTATCACTCTCATTGGTTCCGCGTGACATTGCCAAGTGTGATCAATAACGCAAAGAAAGCAAGCGAGGAACCTAGATCAAGGACGAGGCGCTGTCATATGGAGAAGCGGCCCTGTATGCCTACCTCAGCGGACCAGTGTGCTGATTGTAGAGCCGACTCTTCAATCTGTGCAATTGAGCACCCGGAGAATTTGTACTGATCGGCCGAAGGAGCTCAAAGAACTTCCTACAACATCTTCGAGGGCGTCTCGTGATCAGTTGGATGTTATACTCAGCGAGCTCGAGTCTCGAGTGCTAAGCGGCACCGACATTGAGGCTGGAAACCCCGTTTGACAGCTTCGGCACAGAAGTATGGTTGATCGGTCGCGTCAGTATGCTTGTCACGGGCAGCAATCATTCCATGAAAGACAAATATGTTAGCAAGTGATGCCGGATGTTCTTCGTGTCTTTGGTCTTGCTCTGTTGACATTGGGTGCATTTTTGAGGTTGCCAGTCGGACTCACAAAGTCGGCGCACCTCGTGTCTCACGGGAAAGGCAAGGCTTGGAAAGTGGAAATTCTCCCATAGTCGCGTGATGTGGTGAAACGAGAGTCGACCTGCATACACCGCGAAATTGGTGGATTCGCGTTCGTACAATGAGACGAGTGGTGGCAGGTCGAGTCTCGGAGGAAGGAGGTCCGTTCCTGATTGAGAACCTCGGCTTGAGAAAGGCTGTCGGGGTGATCTAACCGCATTGGGAACGGAGCTCGAAGAGCTCCTCCGTCGAGCTTCCATCCCAATCTGGTTCATTGTCAACATTCAAGAAGTGGGCAGCCAGAAACTACCCGGCTCAAGGTTGTACACTTCTTCTCGGTGACTTTATAAGATGCGAACGTCTGCCGCAGCATCGGCTGTCGCCCGCCCCAACTCTCAGCAGACATGACAAGTACCACGGAAACGTCAGGAGCCCTGCTCGTGCATGAGCTCGAGAAATCATGGGAGTTCAAGCAGACCGACTCACACAACTGGATGCCAGTGAAGTCTGTACCGACCAACGTACATCTCGACCTGATCGCGAATGATGTGTACGTGTAGAAGTACTCCAAATGCGATAACCAAAACTAAGTCCAATGTTCGTAGNNCATCCCAGACCCTTTCCTCGGCTTCAATGAGCTCAAGTGTGAATGGGTGGCCGACAAAAGTTGGACCTACAGGACAAAACTTCCGGAAGTTGGTCCTTCAAGAGATGGCCAGATCCATGAGCTCGTTTTTGATGGTCTCGACACGTTCGCGACGGTCAAGGTCAATGGCAAGGTTGTTCTGGAAAGCGACAATATGTTCATTCCGTATAGGATAGACGTCACCAAGAAACTCAAGGATGGTCATGCTAACATACTAGAGATCGAGTTTCGTTCAGCACTGTTGGAAGGTCGCAAGATCAAGGACGCTCATCCCGAACACAAATGGGTTGGCTTCAATGCAGATATGGCTAGACTTGCTACAAGGAAAGCTCAATACCATTGGTAAGAACTTGATATATTCAGAAACACTGCACACATGCTGACATGGTTTAGGGGCTGGGACTGGGGCCCAGTGCTGATGACTTGCGGTCCGTGGCGAGCAGTCCGTCTGGAGACTTCATACGCTCGTATCTCCGACATGCGAGTGGACTACGACCTCGATGAGTCTTTGGACGATGTCGTCGTCAATGTCTCAGTCGCCACTGAACGCTCTTCCGAAGCCGAGGTCAGGGTTGCAATCCGGTCGGGCAAGGATGTGATCTTCGAGAAGACTGTATCAGTTGATAGCAAAGGACTCGCCAAGGCAGACTTTCACATCGCTCAACCCAAGCTATGGTACCCCCACGGCTATGGCGAACAGTCACTGTATACCTGCGAGGCTGTGCTAGTCTTGAACGGGCATGTCGTGCACTCTTGCAGCCGAATGACTGGAATCCGTCGCGGCGAGTTGATACAGGAGCCAGATGAGATTGGCAAAACATTCTTCTTCAGGATCAATGGCATTGATGTATTCTGTGGCGGCTCTTGCTGGATACCCGCTGACAGTTTCACGCCTCGTATCACGAAAGAAAGGTATAGATCATGGCTGCAAACGCTTGTCGATGGATACCAAGTCATGATAAGGTATGTTTGGTTGAACCATCTATCTGACTCACCAACTAACCTTTGTCTTAGAATCTGGGGCGGCGGTATCTGGGAAGAGGATATCTTCTATGACACCTGCGATGAACTCGGCATCCTCGTCTGGCAAGATTTCATGTTTGGTTGCGGCAACTATCCTGCTGCCATCAAAGAGTTCAGGGAATCCGTTGAGGCCGAGTGCGTTGCGCAAGTCAAGCGCATCCGTCATCATCCATCGATTGTGATTTATGCTGGCAACAACGAAGACTATCAGGTGCAAGAGCAGTGTGGCCTGATATACGACTACGCCGACAAAGACCCCGAGAATTGGTTGAAGACCGACTTTCCTGCAAGGTACATCTATGANAAAGGTACGTGACTGTTTTGGTTGTCTTTCCAGTCACGCCAGCTAACGCTCCTGCAGATGCTACCGGAAGTCATTGCCTCGCACTCGCCTCATGTACCGTATCACCCAGGGTCGCCATGGGGAGACGGCCTCATCTCATCTGATCAGACCGTTGGCGACATGCATCAATGGAATGTATGGCATGGTACTCAAGAAAAGTACCAGATCTTTGATACCCTTGGTGGCCGTTTCAACAGCGAATTTGGCATGGAAGCATTTCCCCATATCGACACCATCAAATATTATGTCACCGATCCAGCTGAGCTCTATCCTCAGTCACACATGATTGACTTCCACAACAAGGCAGACGGACATGAAAGAAGAATCGCAACCTATTTGATCGAGAATTTCCGTACGACAGACACCAGCCTCGAGGCATACATTCATCTCACACAACTCAGCCAGTCAGATGCGCTGATGTATGGCTACCGTGGTTGGCGGCAGCAATGGGGCCAAAAGCGACACTGCGGTGGAGCGCTTGTATGGCAGCTCAATGACTGCTGGCCTGTCACGTCGTGGGCCATCATTGACTATTTCCAGCGTAAAAAGCCAGCTTACTATGCCATGCGAAGGGTGCTGGCTCCTATCGCTGTTGCGGTCAAACGCGCGCATCATGATTGGAGTGTCGTCCATGCCCGACCCGCAAAAACAAGCTCATATGAGTGCTGGGTATCGAGCAATAGCACGCAAGAAGTGACAGCAACCAAAGTGGAGCTCAAGTTCATCTCCATTGCTACTGGCAAGGAGATCAAAGCAGCTTTGGTCAGGAAGAACGTGAAGATCACGGCAAATGGCACTACGAATATTTTCGATGGTGAGTTAAACAACGAGAAGGAAGAACCGCACGTCTTAGCGGCGAGGATCTGGATAGATGGACAGGATGGTGTTGTGTCGCGAGATATCGACTGGCCCCAACCGCTCAAGTACCTGAACATGGAAGGAAGAGGTGTCAAGGCGATCTTCGCTGAGGGTAAGATTACTGTGACATCAGAGAAGCCAACAAAAGGGCTGGTCTTTGAAGAACGAGAAGGGGTTCTTGTGAACGACAGTGCTGTGGACATTGTGCCTGGAGATGAGCAGGTCATCACGGTCAAGGGGTTGAAGCCTGGTGACCCGCCATTGAAATGGCGATACTACGGACAATAGATTCCAGCACCAAGACAGTTATGAACAACGGAACATGTTTGGTACATGATGCTGAGATCAGCATGCTTTTTTTATATATCCTCACATCAAAGTTAGGTGGGGAGTCGACGCCGCACGGCAAGGACGATCAAAGAAAGCTTAATTCTTGCCCTGACCATATAAGAAGGTGCTGTGCCCCAGACTCGATTGTTGCAACTTCCTTGCCAGCATCTATTCGATGCGTAGATTGTCTGCAGTCAAGCACATGTTCGCACCTTCTTGAAAGTGTAGACGCCACTTAGGTCAACAACGATTTACCCCGCTACCATGTTCCATACCTTCCAGGCCGCAAGCACTTCCAGTGAAAACACTACAGACGCGGTTAAGGTGACAAGGCCAACCGGAACAAGGCGAATCACGACAAATAATGCATGCGGTACGTTTGAATCTATAACCAAGGTGCCCGGCAGCCACTGATACAGTGTCNNAGGATCCTGTAGGAGAAGANNAAAGATACGCTGTGATGGCGCCACACCTTGTGGCCAGTGTGAGTAGAGGCTGAATGGTTCCAAAGTTGAGGACGGTTTCTGAGTCTCTACCAGGCGTATACTATCAGGTACGAGGCCTTCTCAGTAAAGAGAGCCGGTTGCTGATGCTGCTTCACAGCAAGCAGATGCTTGCCATTACTCAAAACCACCACCACGCGTTGTACTATCCAAGAAGTGAATCCGGCAACATCCCAAGATATGTACACCCGAGATGCTAACACTATCTAGGATGATGGAGGATCTCTCGGCGTCTGTTGACCAATATCGCTCGGTCTTTGAGCGTCTTTTTCCAGGTAGAAACATCGAACAGCTGGCGAAACTCTCCAAGGAAGATCTCATTAATACCATCGGACTACCACTAACAGAAAGCGATCATCCTACTCAGGTGTCAGGACTGGGTTCTCCGACATCGACCATGGGATCTGAAGGAGCTGAAAGCTTAGAGACACTCATACAGGCCCCAGAGCAAGATCCGGTTGCCGATGAGGCCACACGACATCAGACCAGAGTTCAAGGTATCTCCGACGACGTCAATGGCCTATCATTATCATTGGATAGACCATCCTCGTATGTGGGTGTCTCATCCATCACAGCTGCTCTCAAAGTCATTTGTAGAGTGGCTCCTGCGACACGGAGATTGCTAGCATTGGGTCAGACGGAGACAGCTTTGCCCAGCCGTGCAGACTCGCCTTCCTTCGAGACCACTGGTATCGATATCGGATATCTGCCACCTGCTGAGCTCGGACAAGTCTTGATTGAGACGTACTTCAGCAAAGTGCATCCACTCATGCCTATGCTAGACGAGCAACAGTTCTGGCAGACATGGCTTTATGGAGAACGTAAAGATCATGCTTGGCTGGCCTTACTCAACACAGTGCTGGCTCTAGGGTCTGTTATGTCGTTGGATTGTACCAGCAATGCTCATGAAGCGTATTACCAACGTGCTATGCAACTTCTAGATTTCAACAGCCTTGGCTCTGGTAACACTCTCGTCGTTCAAGCTTTGGGTCTTCTGAGTGGCTANCTAGTAAGTCCGGATGTTAACGCATGACTATTGATACTTTCAACTGACACTTGTAGCCTTCATTATGTTAGCAGGCCAAACTTGGCAAACAATCTTATGGGCGCGACTCTGCGTCAAGCCACTGTACTAGGCTTACACCGAGAATACACGGATTCCGGCCCAAGCAGTGGAGTTGCCACACATAAAGCTATGTCTGCTGATGTTAGAAGGCGGACATGGTGGAGTTTATACGTGCTGGATACCTGGGCGAAGTGAGTTGGATGCTCAATTCAGCCTAGATAATTGCTAATGCAGCATAGCACAACTACAGGAAGACCATCGTTAGGACAACCACATAAAGGCATCACAGTTCAAGTACCCTACGTAAGTCCGNNAGATGCATGTCTCAGCATGCGTACCCGGTACTAACATTTAACAATAAAGGTCAGAGACATCACCAATCCAATGACGGCGAAGTTCTTGCCTCTGATGCATAACGTCGAATTCTGCAAAATCGCTTCTCAGATTCAAGACGCGTTATCTGCTACACCCCTTCTACCCTTCGAGGAGCTCAATAGACTCGACAAAGAGTTGCTGCAATGGCACACTGACTTACCAGCCTCACTGAAACCAAAGACTTTGTCCGCCACCGGCAGTCGTCGGTCGAAACGAACAACAACCACAAACATACTCGAGACCCCTAGCATGATCATGCACTGGAGATATCAGAACCTTCGGCTCTTATTACATAGACCATATCTTTTAGCCACAGCATTACGAAACGGTAATGAGAGCTCACTTTCTGCAGAAGAGAAGGTAGGCATGGGTAGATGTCAAGCAATCGCTGCTCAGACAATCTCAGACATTAGCGATATGTGCCGCGAAGACTTGCTAGAAGGATGGAATGGTGTTTGGTTCATGTGAGTAGATGACTATGCTATTATCAGGGATCTCTTGCTGAGAAAATGAATCTTAGGNTACCAAGCAGTCATGGTCCCTCTTGTGTGCATCTTTGCGTCTTTGGGGAAATCGCAGTTGAGCCAGACAGACAATCGGCCCAACATCGAGGTAACTGGATCTCCCACCGAAAACATTACTGCCGAGGACTCCAGCCTTCACCTCAAAACTAGAATGCAAGAATGGCAGACTCAAGTCGAAAAAGCCCTCCAATTCTTCGAGAAAATGAATCGTTGGTCAGCGGCAGCAAAGAAGTCTCGCGACGTCGTATCACGACTCTACGAGGCCAGCAAATTTCTGGCTAGCGAGGAATACTTACACAATTCTTCGACTCACAGTCACTCCATCAACACACATGCCCTCGATTTTGATGTCAGCAGCCAAGCTCAACAGCCGGTTTCAACCTCAGATCCAACGACGAATGACATATGGGGACTTTCTCCCAACCGAGCAGCAACGCTAAATAATTTCTGGTTTGACGATATGATGTGGGATGTCCCTGTCACCTTGGACACTGATATATTCGAGAACACTGGAAATGGGTTTGAATTGGATTGGTTGGCTGGGTTGAACGATACGCATAGTGGAAGTGATGTGTGGCAATTCCAGCAATGATGACGAGACGATGGGTGAGCAATTATGCTGTGGCACGTATCATCTCTTTGCATTCACACAACTATCTCGGCGATTAGGCTTCTTATCTAAAGTCTCCCTCACAGCATGGTACTCTCCCGTCAAACCTCGTAACTCGTGTATAGCTGCAATAGTGTCTACTGTAAGGCAATTCAAATGACAAGCAACCACCGTACTCTTTCTCTCTATGGTTATAACACATTAAATCTCAATATTTTTTCGCTCCAAGAGCTGAATCTACTTGACATTGCTATCAATCTCATATCTGCCATTGTTCCAATCCGCTTCGTAAGCGTGTTGTGCTGGAGCTTCACTTAGCGGTGGATTGTAGTGCTGTTGAGTCATGGGTGCAGTGGAACCAGAGCCAGAATACGACTCTTGCGATCTAAGTGCCCCCATTTCTTTTTTNNTCAAACTCTTGACTTTGCGCATCATCCAGAGTAAACCGACCAATGCGATTATGCAAGCGACACCGAGGACTGCGCCAACAGCTGCACCGACAACAGTGGTGGTATTGCTTGAATCTGAGTTACTAGAGGAAGTTGCAGTGATGGTTGAAGTGACTGTAGCGGTTGCTTGGGTGGAATTTGCGTCATTGGTTAGTGAGGTGGCAGTGCCGGGAATTGTGTTGTCGATGAAGCGGCCGAGGTAGGAGGTTTGCTCCGAATCGAGGAGGAGGGTGTCGTTGTTGCAGCAGTTTGATCGGTCGGATGCTTCGCGGCAGCACCATCTGTCGAGAGTGCAGGGAAGTACGTTGTAGGCTTTCCAGCCATAAGACTCTTTTTGGTTTGTTAGACAGGTTGAGGAATGCTGGTGTAGTGGGCAGCTACTNNTACTGGCCATGGGACAGGCATAAGGACATGAAATGTCGCTGAAAGTCGAGTCGGTGCAGCCGTTGCCGTAGATATAGCCACTGTAGGAGCCCTGTGTGGCATAGCAAAGTCCTCCTTGGATACATATCTGTCACATGTTTAGTCAATTTGAATCGTCCGTGAGATTGTGCTGGCTTTACATCGGGTTGCCCTTTGTTTGAGGCCTGCGGAAGATATAAGTATGAATGTCATGTCTATTTCAGCAAGGGATACTCACGCAGCATGCGCTCACTGATGCGGTGGTATTACAAGGGACAAAGGAGTCATCAGCGAGGGCTGTGCCTTGGGTGTTGTAGCATCTGTCTTCTGCGCGTGCGATATATAGCAGCGATGAAAGCAAGAAAAGGAAACGCATGCTGAATTGGAACAAGCAGTCGAGCAGGGTGGTGGGAGAAGGGGAAAACAGAAAAAAAGAAGCCTAAGGCGTGGTGGTAGCATGATATGTATGGCAGAGCTGACTGGATCGGGCTGAGCATGTGTTGTTGCTAGAGTGCTCAGCCTCTAGCTGCAGTACGACCATCTCGCTTGTTCTAAAAGCGGTGGGGATTGGCCATGCCATTCTCAAGAAGGATGCAGATGGTAGTGATCTGTCCAATGAGACATTTCTGCGAGCAGTGGCTGTGCTTGGCGGACAGCTCAGAATCCTACGACAATGATGGATATTGATGGATTGGAGCCATGGATGCTCGGTATTAATGAGAGGAAGTTTGGCAGAGAAGGAAGCGACCGAAAGGGGATGATGCACGAGTTGGCGGTTCTCAACCACGGCGTTGAGAACGTGATATATGAGTATGTACAAGACCAGGCTAAAGTTGCCAGATCTGAGATGGCCATGGAGCGTCGCATCATCTCAAGAAGGTAACGACTTTATTTGCGGTCGTCGAGCTCGTTGACCAAGTCCCTCCTAGTAGCCAACATGATGGACGAGAGATTACAGGCAGATATACAGGAGGTCGATCCTGCCGTCGCCTTCCCAGCTAACCCGCAGCACGTGCACTCGACATGGGCCCGCACCTTCCACTCGCGACCGGAGCTGTACATCCAACCAGAGACGACTGAGGAGATCCAGAAGACCATCAAGCTCGCCCGCCGAAGCAGGAGGCGTATTGTTGTCGTCGGCTGCGGCCACTCGCCCAGCGACATCACCTGCACTTCGTCATGGATGGTCAACCTCGACAAGTACAACCGTGTGCTCAATGTCGACCGCGACCGCAAACGCCTCACTGTCCAGGGTGGCATCCGTCTGCGCGACCTCAACTTGGCCGCCAACACCCACGGCCTCACCATGCCCAACCTCGGCAGTATCCACGACCAGTCCATTGTTGGCGCCATCTCGACCGCCACCCACGGCAGCACCCTCAAGCACGGTCTCATGTCCGACTCGGTCAAGTCCATCCGAATTGCCCTTTCCGACGGCTCCATCGCGTCCTGCTCGCCCGACGAGAACCAAGATCTGTTCCGTGCCGCCCTCACATCCCTCGGTGCTCTCGGCATCATTACTGAAGTCGAGTTTGAGATGACGGATGCTACAAACATCGAATGGGAACAAACCTTGAAGCCCCTTGACTGGGTCCTTTCGCGTTGGGACAAGGACCTGTGGACAAACAAGGAATTCACCCGTGTATGGTGGTTGCCCTACATGAAGAGAGCTATCGTCTGGTCTGCCTCCAAGACGGACAACCCAGAAAGACCCCCAGTATCAAGCTGGTATGGAGGTTCCGTCGGCTTCCACACCTACCATGTTCTTCTCTGGATCTCAAACTACGTCCCTCGCATTCTTCCCGCCATCGAGTGGTTTGTCTTTGGCATGCAGTATGGCTTCTCTGATCATGCCGTTACTAGCGGTATCGAGCCCCAGCGAACCGGTCTGCTCATGAACTGTCTATACTCTCAATTCGTCAACGAGTGGGCCTTGCCTCTCGAGAAGGGCCCTGAGGCCATTACTCGCATGTCTGCATGGATCAACGGTGAGGAAGGTTCTGGAATCCCCTTCAGCAACAAGGGCTTGTATGTTCACGCCCCCATCGAAGTCCGCGTTTCCGACACCTCTCGCGTCCAGCCCAGACCTTGGATGGACAACACTAACCCCAACGGCCCCACTCTTTATCTCAATGCCACACTCTACCGGCCCTTCTTGAAGGACCCTCCATGCCACGAGCGTTACTACGAGGCCTTCGAATATCTTATGAAGGAACTCGGAGGCAAGCCGCACTGGGCAAAGAACTTTTCTACCGTCACTAACGACGACCTGCAAAACATGTTCGGCGACAACCTGAAATCCTTCCTACGCGTACGCAACGAGGCCGATCCTGATGGTGTCTTCCTCGGCGCATGGCACCGCCGCTACCTGTTGCCTGCTGATACCCCTCGCTTCGCTTGCGAGGAGAAGGAGTTGGCAAGAACACAGGCTTCCGATGGTGGCAAGAACTGGTTCGGCGATTTGACAAGCCACCCGAGAACTGCAGATGAGAAGACTGCTCTGCTCTCGACGGATCAAGTTCCCGACCATGATGGTTCCGAGGATGCACGTCGCTTCAGAGAGACTACTGCCGAGAGTCTATTTGGCACCAAAGTGTTTGATAAGATGTGATTAAGATGTAAATGATCATGTATGCTGTTATGCCACTTGAATGTTTCGACTCTCAGTTTTCTGAACTCAACGTATCGAGAATCAAAAGTTCGCAGCCATCAACTCAAGTTCATTGTTAATAGATGCTCATCAACATCTCAACAAGGCTAAGGCTATCTTGTAGTTTGAAGAATCTTCCGCTACCTCCTGGATTTGTGATGTCCGCGCTTCATTGCACCTTCCGTCAAAGTGCGGGTCCAAACACGCGACGTCCGGCTATTTTCATCATCATCATCATCATCGTAACTTCCTTCACGTACAGATCTAGGCAGCTTTGGCTCTCTCTATCGCTTGTGGACCTTCTCTAGCATGGGATAGAATTACAATTCTTCGAGCATCTACCCACCTAAATCCTTTTTTCGTGCATTTCAACATCTGAGCGCAACATCCCTTTTCAACGACGTACTACAGTCATCTAGCCCTACATGCGAAAGATCGATGCCTAGTTCTTCCGAATAAGTCTTTGCCGCTCATAATTGCTTCATTCAGCCTTCAGATCGCATCTCTCGCCTCATCCACTTTTCATCCCCTTGTACCTTGCATTCCCTGAGCTTCGCATTTAGGATTCCCCGTCCTCAGAATCATCGCTTCGACCATAGCAGGTCCCACGTCAGCTGGTATGGCGCAAGCGATCCCTGCGACTGCCCTCGCCGACGCTGGACTTGCTTCGGACGAGCAACGTGCCCAAGAACTCGATAAATACTACGCACCAAGCCACAAATCAGCGCTGCGATTGACGGAACGAGACTCGGCTCTACCTGCTTTCATGCAACTTCTATGCTGGCGCCTAGGCATACGACGGGCACTGGTGGGCCTCATTGACCGCGACACTCAATACTACGTTGCCGAGTCTACAAGAACCATGGATCTTCACAAATCTGACGACTACGTTGATGAGGACGATGGTCCGTTGGCTCTCGTAGGTACAGTATCAAGACCATCTTGGCAGCACGCTGACGTGCTGCTTGCAAGNAATGAGAGCCGTCCCAAGACGGGAATCCTATGTGCTGAAACCATCCGAGCCGTGACTGAGTCTGACGAGGAGCCTGCTTACTTCGAAGTTTGCGACCTCGCTGCTGATTCCCGATTCGCCCAGCTCAACGTTGTCCAGGACCTCAAGCTTGCTTACTACTGTGGAGTTCCCATAAAGACGCACAACAAGATAGTGATCGGCACTGTCTTTGTTCTGGATGACAAAGTTCGGGAACCTCTTTCCATGCAGCATATANNCACTGTGAGTGAGCTTAAGTGATTTTGAAACCGGTCATCACACACTCTTCCACTTGCCTTCATACCTACTCCACACAAAATTGCCCACGAAGGGCACCTGAATTCCTCACCAGAGATGTATCTTTTTAGTCTTGCATGCATCTCACTGATTCAATCAGTCCTCACATCAATCGCCGACAACGTCATGGTCCACCTGGAAAATCGCAAACAACGAATGGATGTTGACAGGATCATGAAGATGAACAAGTCTCTTGCCTCGTTCATGGATTCTCACCAAGACGAGAGAACTCGAACCACACCAGACAAAGACTCTCCAGGACTTGACGAGCTAGACGATA
Source organism: Aureobasidium uvarum (assembly GCA_903853725.1). Lineage (NCBI taxonomy): Eukaryota > Fungi > Ascomycota > Dothideomycetes > Dothideales > Saccotheciaceae > Aureobasidium > Aureobasidium uvarum. The sequence continues at coordinate 454,226 of CAINUL010000019.1, forward strand.
CATGCGGTAGCACAGACAAATCTTCGGAGGACGAGCTTCCCCTGGGTAATAGTGGAAGAGAGTACGACCAGGTCTTCAGCCGCGCCTCTTTCCTACTGAAACAATCTTTGGCCTTACATAAGCTTGGTGGTGGTGTCATCTTTCTGGATACGGCACCAAAGTCTTCGGGTAGAAGCAGCTCAGCTCATCGTCCAAACCGGCGCCAGAGTGGACCGAAACGCGATTCTTCCAGACTTGCCGCTGATACTGCCCGGTTGTCACGCACTCCCTCAGATGAAGACGGGAATGTAGACGATAGTCACGGAGCTTTTGCTGCCATTCTCGCTTGCAACATCTGTGTTGCGTCTTTTGGCCGGCATGACCAGGCATGCCATTTGGATCAGAAAACGCCTGCAAACATACCTATCAGAACTCTTTCGAAGTTCATCAAGAAGGTTCCCGTAGGACAGATCTATTATTTCCCAGAGTTGCGTGACCCTCACACTGGCGAGATGGTCAGGACAAAGTGTGGAAATCCGCAGCATCAGGGCAATGTAGATGAGACCGACGTGAGATCTCTTTTCTCCCACCTCCCCGGAGCCGTTGAAATTATCTTGGTACCTCTGTGGAACACCCATCTCGGTAGATGGTCCGTTTGTCTCGTCTATACGCTATCAAGCGAACGAAACTTTACAGTCGAGATTAACTATTTCTTCTGTCGAGCATTCTGCAACTGTGTCAAGGCTGAGATTGACCGAGCTGCTGTTGTGATATCTGATCAACAGAAAGGTGACTTCATCGGGTCGGTCAGTCACGAACTAAGATCACCGCTCCATGGTATTTTGGCCTCCTGCGAGCTCATCCAGGAAACCGAAATGACGCCTTTCCAAACGTCGCTTGTTGACACGACAGAGAGTTGCGCGCACACTCTTCTCGACACCATTCAGATGGTCCTTGACTTCAGCAAGGTGAACGCCTTCACAAAGGACCAGCCTGGCGAGAAGCTGAACGTCAGACCACATATCGTCAAAGGGGGAGTCGAACCACTGCTCAGCACATATTCTCATGTCAATCTGGCTGCTATCGCGGAAGAAGTCATTGAAGGTGTGACGACGGGCTTCCTTGCCAAAAGCGATCCCAGTATGGAGCTAGGGTTCCCTGGAGAGAGAGCAAAACGTGATGCCAAAACATTCGAAGACTTGCTTGCCATGCCTCAATCGCCTGTGGAAGTTATTCTCGACGTTAGCCCTCCACAAGACTGGACTTTCATCACCCAACCTGGATCATACCGACGTATCATAATGAACATCTTTGGCAACAGTCTGGTGAGTGCAGCCAACTCTATCGATGCAACAGAAACATGAAGCCAATGCTGACAAACTTATTCTCGTAGAAATACACTGTAAGCTCAACACTATTTGCCAGACTCCAAGTTGTGGGCAGCGCTAATATAGATACAGGAACACGGTTACATCAAGGTTTCTCTCAAATGCGAAGAGATGACCACAAAAGAATCGGATCCTTTGATGGCCATGGTTGAGCTGATGGTTAAGGACACAGGCAAAGGGATATCGCAAGGGTACATGGACACCAAGATGTTCACGTCCTTCGCTCAAGAGAATCCTTTGGCTCCCGGAACTGGCCTAGGACTCTCACTGGTCAGGTCTCTGGTTCAGATGATGAACGGAGAGATTACAGTTCAATCCGAAGTCAATTCCGGTACACAAGTTACAGTGAGAATCCCAATGAGACGTGCCAGCTCAAACGATCACCATGATGGATTTCACAGACCAAACGAAGACGACATTCAAACTCTGCGTACAATCTTTCCTCGGCCTCAGATTGTGAATTTCCAACAAGACGTGCTACCCAACGACACGTCTCAGAAACGTGAAGGTTATCAGATGCAGAAACATGCACTCGCTGCTTGTATCAATGGCTGGTACAAAGTCGAAGCTCTTCATGACTGGGACCTGAAAATGAGGCCTGATATCATTCTTGTGGACGATGTTCATCTCCTCGGCATCAAGGAACATTTGAAACTTTTGGAAGAGTTCAATGCTGTCGTTGTTGTCCTCTGTTCGGACCGATCCAGAACAGCAGCGATCTCGAGAAACGTCAAATACTCCAAATTGCATGTCATGCCAAAACCATTCGGACCTTTTAAGCTCGCGAAAGCACTCAAGCATGCCCTGGACAAGCGAGGTCCCGTTGGTGGAAAAACATGCGTCACACCTATATCCAAGGAGGTCGGACCTGTTCCTGAGCTCAAGCAGCTGAGCCCGACCCTAAGACGAATCCCTTCCAGTTCGCAGGATCTGTCAAAAAGAGCGCGGAAGCCGTCATTAAAAGGAAGCTTTCCCTTCCCGTCAATGGTCGTCACACCAGCTCCCAAATCACCCACACCGTCGATACCAGGAATCACGCCTCAGATCGAAGTACCAGGAACCTACAATAAGCGGCTGAAGACTTTGGACGTACCTTTGTCAGAACAACAACCTCTCGAGAAGCACAATGTACTCGTACGCAGTCACAGTGAAGGTCATCTGCAGCATATACAACTCAAACGTGTCAAGCCCAAGATATTGCTCGTCGATGACAACGAGGTCAACCTCAAACTCTTGCAGACATTCTTTGTTCGCCGCGGCTTCACGGACATGAGGCTGGCTCGAGACGGCGAGGAATCAGTGAGGCTCTATGAAGATGCATTGCAGCAGCAAAATCCTTTCCACCTGGTCTTCATGGACATCAGTATGCCGGTATGATTTGACACCTCAACCCGTCTGACAAGCTTGGCCGCTAAATTCAAGACTAGNGTCATGGATGGTTTCAAAGCCACGAAACTCATACGGCAAAAGGAGATTTCGGTATCGGCACACTCGACCGAACCATACCACAGTCTGATTGTTGCTTTGACAGGCAATGCCAGCGCAGAAGACCAGACTGACGCTTTCACAAATGGCATGGATATGTACATGACGAAACCCGTCTCGCTCAAAGACGTTGGAGAGTTGATGAAGGCTTGGGAGGACAAGACGGCGGTATATGGAGCGGCGGGTGCAAGAGCTGCCCTTCTCGAAGGCAATGCAAGTGTTGATCAAGGTTAAGATGCATATTCTTGGATTACACGCTTCGCACAGAGACGACATGAGTATTCTTTCTTGACTTTTCAAATGTCATGTTCTCCTTTCTTCCCCAACTCCCCTGTCATTTCTAGCTCTCAAGACAATCGTGATACACAGAGTATTTTTGATGTTTTGGATCTCTCCATTACCCTTTTGGTAAGCTACATATTTCTTTTTCTCCCTCTGTTCAAATACGCCACATTGTCCTTGTCCCTTCCGATTCATCATACATCATTTTTTCCCTTCAGCACAAGACAATCAGATTCTGTTTGACAGAGAAAAGGTGAGTTTTGAGAGTTTTGATATTTGTTGATATGGGTGTGTCTACTAGACAGCTACAATGTGTATATATCTTCTCACACACAACAAAACTTAGCAAGAGAAGAAGAATATCCCGGAAAACAGAGCCTCTCGGAATTTCATACATGGTCCACGATCATTGCAATGTCCTCCACTCTTCCATTTGGCCTCTTGCTCATGGCATCTCGCAGCAACAACATCTTTGCTGTTCACATGGTGGACGAATGACTCACACTCCTCCCCTTGGCAAACCAACCCCATCCGCCAGCCTTGCCTCCCCCCACCCCACTGGCAACCGGCGCCAACATCTCGGGCGACCCGCCAGGACTGGGTCCCAACATTGAACTCGGTGTGTCAGGTCTCTGCACCAACATCTTCATTCTCTCCATTTCGTTTTCGTGCGCTTCCATCTGTGCAATCATCATGTGCTCCATGGCATCTATTTTGGCTTGCATTTCCTCTTTATGCTGCTCCATCTGTCGTCGCATTTTGTCGAGTGAGATTTGCAAGAGTTCGTTTTCGTGTATTGCGGTTGCTTCGCGGGTTTTTGCGGCTACGAGTTCAACGAGGAGGGTTTCGTCTGAGGGGGGTGCGTGCGAAGGTGTAGAGAGGATGTTTTGGGATGACAGTGAGGACTTGCGTTTAGGGATTGTTGTTGTACTAGTGGTGGGAGTGATGGAGCCAGAGTCTTCTCGTGCAGTATCTGCCTCGTCGGGTTTCCTGGCTTTGAAGCCGAATTTCTGCGGTTTGGCGAGGATTTCCGTTCCGTCTTGGGATCTGATCATGCGGAGGGGAGGACCAGGGCGATGTTGTTGGGTGGCGGAGCGAGGAGAGGGAAGGGGTTGGTGTGGTCGTACACGAGGGACGGAGATTGTGATGTCCGGGAATGAATTCGAGAGGTCGCGAGAAGCCTTCTTCTCATGGCGACGATAGAGAGAGCGGCGGACTCTGATTGATTCGGAGGGAGTTTCGCCCGCCTTGAGGGACAGTCGGGCGTCCTTGAGATCTGATGTCCTCTTCATGTGACGGTGTGTGCGGTCCTTGGCGACTCGCTGGCGCAACTTGACAAGTTCGTTCTCCAGCTTGACAGTGTACTCACTGGGGAGCGGCGCTTGCGATGGTAATGTCTCGCCATTCTCGGATCCACTGTCGGAGTCAAGTGATGTTTCGGCATCGAAAAGAGCACAGAGCTTCAGCAGGGAAGAATGAAGACCGGCATCCCTGTCTTCGCCAGGAGCGTTGCCGGCAATGATGCTGTGCGTTACTGATCTGACAAAGTTGGATTGTCTTTTCAGTGCCGTCACCTCTTCTCGGGTCTTCTCGTGGTCAATTCTGGAGGGTAGAGTCGTGCGACGCTGTCTGCGATATGCGTCTACTGTCTTCTTCTCACTGAACAGTTCAAGCAAGTCGGCGACAATCTCTTGGGCTCTTGTTTTTCTGGCCTCCTCTCGTTGAAGATTTGCTGCAGTCTGGGCTGCTTCGCGTTGCACTTCACTAAGTGCAAGCAATAGGCCCTCGACTTGTTCGTGCAAGTTTCTGTCTTGGGAGATGAAGGATCTGTGAGGCTTTGTTGGAGTAGCACTGTCTCTCTCAAGGTCATCAACCTCGGTAGGAGCAGTGCTGGCGTAGCTGTCGGTGCTGATCATGCTAGCTCCACTACCAGAGATGGAGTTGAGAGTAGAAAGCGACTGTCCGGATGCTTTGCGACGAAGAGGGGCAGCAGGCGAAAGAGAGTCGCTCTTTGATCCAGACCAGAAGTCAAACAGTCTAAAGGCATTTCCGTAGGTGCTGGTGAAGCCTAGAGCGCGGACAGTCCTATCTGCCGAGCCTCTTTCTGCCTGTTTGAGGAATTGCTTGCCGAGCTTGTCGAGGGCATCCCGAGTGACAACTTGCTTGAAGAGAGTGGTGACTTCTTCGATTAGTTGGTCCGGGTTGTTCTCGTATGGCTCCCAAATTTCGCGAGAAAGAAGCAGCTGCAATACGTCCTCCAACTCTGCCATGGCCAGTAGCTTTTGCTCATTCTTGAGGACCAGAGCCAAGGCGACACGCATGACAGTCTCATCCGCGCCCTCGGCAAGGACAACATCATAGATGCGGAAAAGAGTATCCAGAGGACATGTGGTAGCAAAGATGGTCATGAACCACTGTGAAAGATATGCAAACTCGACACCCAAGTTCTTGAAATGGGTGACAAGCTTGGGAGCTAATGGGGTAAGTAGCTGTTGAAACTGGAATATACGTGAGTGGAGACCAGTCAAGGAATGTGAGTAGGAGTCGCGGAGTCCGTGGGTTTCCATGAGCCTGACAAAGACGCAGAAGGCATCTCTAGCGTCCATCTTCATGAGCAAGATGCCAACAATGAAGCCCATTCCCTGGCAGTAGCCAATCTCCGGGTCGTATAAGTTGTAGCACTTCAGGACCTGGCCGAGCATGTTCTGACCCTCACCGCCAGCCTGGGCGAAGAGAGGGTGGTTGGGGAAGCAGCGGCCAATGTCCTTGTCAATGATAGTGTCCGATGTGGGTGGTTCGCTCTCGATTTGTGCCAGCAGACGGTCGAATTCCGAGTAGAGTCGTTCTTCACGGGCGCCGGCAATGCCTCCCCACACGACAGGCCTCAGGAAGTCGGGGACTCCTTTGTGTATCATGATTGGGGTCATGGTGGGCATGGATAATAGAGCCTCTTGGTAGTCACGGACGACAAAGGCCCAGAAGTCACCCAGACTCATGCCGAGGGCCTCCTTGGGGATGTGTAGGCTGAGTAGCGATGCGCCGCCAATCGAAGCAGTGCGGCCGGGGCTGGGGACGGTCACGGTGGCGATGCCGGCCTTGGGGTCGGTAGCGAGGGCGTCGTTTTCCATTTCGAGACGGGCGAGGAGAGCGGCCATGTGNNCTGTGCTTGGGTGAGTGTTTGTTTTAATGGATTGCTGACAGGGTCATGTCATCAGGCGTACCTCGTCATCGTCATGTCCGCCATGTCGAGGGGTGGACTCGTCTAGAGGAGAGCTGAGTACCGAGTCTGTGAGGGGTACGCTGACCAGCGAGTCTGTGTGTGCGTGGTGGGAGGGAGCAAAGTCGGGCGAGAAGGGCGTCTCGAGACGTGTTTCGAGGGCAGCCATTGTTGGCGGGCCGTCTACTGTCGATGTTCTAAGGGGTACTATGTCGTGTGTCGTGTATAAAATGCAATCGAGGGTGACCAGCAATCCCTATGTTCGTCTATAACATGTCGCTCTGGCTAGAGAGCAGACTGTTGGAGCAGTAGCAGTAAATAAGGAAGGGACGCGTCGAGTCGAGTCGAGCACAGTCAAAGGAATGAGACTGGTAAAGGATGTCGTCGCTGTCAACCAAACGAGATCGTTTTCTGCACACGCAGCTTCAGGAGCACACGTCGGCCTGCGATTCGAGTAACCAAGTAGCAACCTCGAAAATCTATCAACGGCCGAGTCTGAGGCAGCCAAAGGCAACTCGCTGTATGAAACGGCCATAGGAGCCCCCTGATTGCATTTCCGCGCTAACCGAACTTTCTTCCTGCAAGCACACGCGCCCTGAGTCAAGCTAATTTCATCTCCTCTCTATTCTGCTTGTTCCACCCATCTTCCATTGCTTCTCTAGCCATCCGCTCAGCAACATACCATCCGACGTGTCCTGCTGTGCCACTGAAAGTCACTCTACATCTCAGGAGGTCAACTTTGCTCCTCCTGCGAGACAGAACCAGTACACCTCCTTCCCCGCGTTGTCATGGCAAGTATCTCTTTACATTTCCACAACGTTACAACCTCTCCATAACCGTCGTCTACCGTGTGTCTGTCTATCCTCATCAATCGCTGCCGTCAGTTGTGTGTGTGTGAAAGACAGTACTCGAGTATTCCGCCCACGAGGTCATCTTCTCATCATAAAGCGGCACAAGTCTAATCACCTCTTCATATATTTGAAAACGCCATTCATACCATGTTTTTGCAACCGCGTCATGTCAAATTTGGAATGAGATTTGATTGTGATCGCTTCGCCACAAATTCTAGAAGTCTCGAGTTCTTGCAAGACTGAAGATTGGTAGGAGTCGCGACTCGTTTCCTACACACGAGTCGTTGCATGCCCGACCATCTACATGAACTCTACACGCCATCAATACACCGCTGACTTTTTGCTACTTCTCCTTTGCATAAACGGTCGACAGATACAAGCCTCCCGACGGCTCAAACAAGCAGCGGGTAGTGATAGGGGCAATAGTTCTAGAGTATCCTGTGATTGCCCTAAGACATGGGTGCATGTCGAACCGCCCAACAGGAGCATCTGTACCAGCTTTCCAGTTTCGAGGTCTACAAGACAAAAGAGCATTGTTTGTAGCCGCGCGGTTGTGCAGTCAGTCTTGTGTGCATCCAGGCGGCTATTTTGCTTGCCTGGAAGATAGACTCGAGAGTTGGTCCGTGCATGCTGTTGCGTCGATGAGCTTCGACTCTACTTGTCCCTTCTTCGTCTTCGTCTTCAAGGATTTGCATCTTCCATGGGTTGGTTCCATGAGCCATGCTCAATACACTTGTTGAAGCTACATTTTTGTGTGACTTACTGAGGTATACGTGTGTCTTGTTCACTGTGCCTTGGTACTGATAGAGAAGTATCTCCGAGATGGAGCAATCATTCAATCATCATCGTCTCGTTCATGTTCCTTGCCAATAACAAGATGTAGTGCATTCGTTACTAGCCCGACGGTATGCTTCAGCGCTGTTGGCTACACGTTCGTGCTCATCCGGCTCAGTTGCCCACTTCCGCCATTGCCTAACCTTTGACTGTGGTTTCAGTCCTACGATGAAGAGGTTTCCGGCTTCGTCGTGCGCAGGAGCTCGAGGACCGCTATTGAGTGGCTACGAGGACAACGTCACAGAGACCGAGCTCAGTGGAGGTAAAAGCATCAGCAAGAGCTGTGGACGATCCGGTCGAGTTCTTGACTCCTTGCAAGAGGAAGAAGTGCGCGGATTCAAACGTCTCGGATACTCGGTGGAAGGACAGTTCCAGTGGAGGAGGTTGTGAAGCTGAAGGATGTGATGGCTCAGAAAGACGGACTCTCATCGACAGCCATATTCTTGTGATGCGAGCAGAAGTGATTTTCGGACTTCGAGCTCGGAAGGGACTATGGAAAGCCGGAGAGCAGCCATGATAGCTGCTCAAGCCATCGAACGTGGTCTGCGCCTTGGGCCAGACCTGTGGCTGAGTGTGACAATTATGGTCGCAGTCCGACTGACATGATGGTGTGGACTGAAAACTGGCGATGGCTTGAACAGTCGGTGTCGTGTGTCAAGCGCCAATTATTGGATCCAGACGAGCTGACGGTTGTGGCTTGAATGGCTGCAGATCCTTGTATCCCTGGGAACCGTCATCAGTCCGACCATTGGCACCCGTGGAATGTGCAGATCAAATCTCAAAACCCCAACTGCCCATCTCTTTGTACCTCTGCAAACAAGACCAGCAGCATCGCATCCACCAGCGGCAGCGCTTCACTTCATATACTTCATCACAGAGGCTTTCAGGCACGAACGATCTCCAGACCCTTGTGGGCCCAAACAGCATCGACCTTGGACGTCTTCCCGCGCCTTGGCACCGCCTAGCGCAAGAGCGAGCTCACCGACGTCATCTGCGAGCACCATTTCGCTGCCGAACCTTGTTCAGCTCTCAGACAAGGCCAAAGCAAAAAAGCTGCTGTGCACGTCACAAACGACCAACGCTTCGCGCGACTCTTTAAACCACCCTGTGACCTGCCCTGTTAAACCATCTTCCTTCTAGACATAGCATCCCCACCACCTACCCACCACCGCCCTAGGCCACGCATTAATTAATCACATATCGACCTCCGACACATCAACACAATGGCTGTAGCGCGTATGTCTCTTCACTTAACATCAGAATCTCTTCAAAAGCTGACATACCTCGCAGGACCTGTCTTGGGATTGATTTCCCTCATTCTCTTGGGCGCCGGACTGCTCTTCCAATTCTTTGTCATTCTGTCCGGCGTGTCAAACACTACACCTCTCAACAAGACCTACTTCATTCAGGTCGACACCACAGGCACTTCGGCTCCTCGCAATCCCTCTCGCTGGACCTTCTTCTACATTTGCGAAGCCATCAACGGCCGCAACGGAAACTGCGGTTCTCCCGTCCCTGCTCTGCCTTTCGACCCCCCAAGAAACTTTGGCAGCACCCAGGGCGTTCCTGAGTCCTTTATTGGAACCCACCACTACTACTACCTCTCCCGTTTCATGTTTGCTTTCTACCTGATCGCTCTCTTCTTCGCTGCCATCGCCTTCTTCACCGGAATCCTTGCTCTCTGCACTCGTCTTGGCTCTTACCTCTCCGGCCTCACCGTCGCCGTCGCTGCTTTCTTCCAGGCCCTCGCAGCCGCTCTCATGACGTAAGTTGTCAATCACGACCTAGCTCGATTTTGTTCAGAAAACTAACATCCTGCTCAGNNCGCATGCTTCGTCCAAGGCCGCAACGCCTTCCGTCGCAACGGACAGAATGCTACCCTTGGCCGCTACGGCTTCGGCTGGACCTGGGCTGCCTTTGCCGCCTACTTCCTCGCCATGATCCTCTTCTGCGTCGGCGGTGCCGTTTCCAAGTCAAGCAGCACCACTCCCCGCAAGGGCGGCATGTTCGGTCGCAAGGCTAGCACCCGCTCGCGCGGCAGCTTCATCGACTCGGAGAGCCAGAGACGCGTCAAGGAAGAGTACGAGTAAACAGGATACCCTACTCCAAGAAACACATTGTTTTGTTTTACGAGTTTCCTTTTCTTTCTCAATGCTCATGATATCCCCCTCCACAAGACTATCATTCTTTGTGGATGTTGGTGTATGATTACACCGACCCTTTTTCGTAATGTTGTCTCTGGTTTTCGATGGCTGTATCATTACTATTCCCCCGAATTCCCTTGATTCTTGTTTTTAATGTCCTTTTATGCGAGCAATGAGCAAACACAATACCTAATGTCTTTTTTTCTCCAAACTTTTGGTGTAATACATCCATCTGCTCTCTTGCATTGTCATTTCTTCTCTCCATTTCTTGATATACATATCTTTGAATCCGGAAAGCATTTTTGACCACGACCACTCATTTTCTGTGTAAACACTGCTCACTTTGGCTTTTTTTATGTTGTTGGTTGTTGTTGTTGTTGAAAAATACTTTTACGGCCCGTTGCATAATATGCACATTCGTTTTTCTCTCTGCATCGTCGAAGTGTGCAGCGGGTGGTATAGCTGCCCTAGCAACTGTAGATACCAAGATGGCCTGTGCTTAGTGTGGGAGTCCAGATGACAGGGTTGTACCAGAAACAATGCTCTGTGTCCCTACTCCCATCATTTTTACCCTCTACTACACTTCTAACACTAGTATTTGTACTCCTTGTTACTATTTACGTGCCTTACAGGCACCTGAGCCAGGCACAAGTCCATCACATATGTGGTTGTTGAGATATCATCATCGTGGATGATCATTTGTCGGCTTCCCTAAATGTACACAGCGAACCATGTTTTTCCGAGGTCGATCATCTCACGATACGTGGATCTCACTCTTCAGGCTCATCAAAACTTCAAGAGCAGATACTCAAAGTGGTTTAGATCCATCTCTATGAATCTACACCTCTAGGAGATACGCAGTGGTACGTGATTGACGTGAGATCGAGCAGTGCAAACAATCTTGTCAGAGCCTTGACAACTGTGAGTTATATACGATATTATGAAGGCTCAACCAATAACATCCGGTGTGGTCTAACGGCTAGGATTTCTCGCTTTCACCGAGGAGGTCGGGGTTCGATTCCCCGCACCGGAACTTCTTCTTTGCTTCACTGTCTCCCTTTTTTTTTTTTGCATCGTCAGAAGCTTCCTTCCTTTGTATTGATTTCCACTGTGACACCATGTACACTGTCTACAATGATCTTACGATGAGCCGCATCTCAGTCTTCGATAGCATGGCCGAGCTTTTCAGCGGCTGCGATAAGTGTAACAGAGCTCGCGGCGATAAAAGGCAAAGAGGCAAGTACAAAGAAGAGATCAGGTAATCAACAGCTTTTCGTCCTCTTGAGAATACGTAGGTATCAATCTGTCAACTCGACAGAGATAGGAGTAAAGTCCTTCATGTCCTCCCGATGCAAAACTCCTGTCCAAGAAACAATAGACCTTCCAACGCCTTGCTACTCATGCCAATGCGGTAATGCTATCATAATATCGGACCCCATTTCTCCATGATCAAAGTCCCGAAACCTTGTAACTTCCTCCAATGTCACCCCTTTCTGCATCGGCAGACGCTTGGTAACGATCACCCTGGTGAGTGTTGCCAAAACTGGAGCTGCGACGTGTTCGCTCATGATGTTGGGTGCCGCTGATGCTCGAACTGCGACGTCTCTTCTCGTCATAAACATGGTCGGGAGCGCGGTGGGCATCTCGAGGCACATTTAGACTATCACGAGTACGGTCAGAATCGGCACCATCATGTGTAGTTCCAGACAAGGTACCGTCATAGCCGCGTGAACCGGTAGGGTTGCCTTCACTTGCAGAAGAAACCTGCTTGATGGGAGGAAGGGCGGGAGCGGGACCGGAGGGATGAGTGTTGCCGTAGCCAGTGTTGCCATAGTTTGCAGGAGCACGAGGAGCAGCTGCAGCTTGGCGAACATCTTGTGAGTGATAGATGCCGCGGCCGTCAGCAATGTACTCACTACGTCCGATTGCCACGTTGGGTCTGGCTACATCTGCCGCAGTAGTTGCCGTGTCCTCATCGACCTGGAAAACCTCGGCTTCTTTGTCGTTGAAGTCCTGTCCAGGGTTGGCCGTCTCGTATTCCAGAGTTTTGATAAATTTGTAGAATCCGACAGCCAGGATGGATCCGAGGAAGGGACCAAGCCTAGAATGTTTGTCAGTACTCAGTTTTCATCAGAGATTGCAATTCTAATCACCAGTATATCCAGTCTGCATGGCAAAAGAAAGTTAGTATTGGTCCATGAAAGAAGAAGACGAAAAAAAAAGATAGAAAAGGAAAGAACGAAAAATACGAAAATAACCCGAAAAGCGCGAGAAAAGTTCAGAATCTCCACTTACGATAGCCTGGAAAGACGCCCAGAACAACACAAGGTCCGAAGGAGCGGGCGGGGTTGAGACTGCCACCAGTAAAGAAGACACCGGTGAGTTCGGCGATGAAAAGCGCCAATCCGATGCCGATGGGAGCAAGGAAAGTTCCCTTGTGCTTCTCAGCAGCCAGCATGAGAATGGTGAAGACGAGCATGGCGGTCAGGAACATCTCGATGAACAAGCCTCTGACGATTGAAGTGCCACCTCCGAGAGTTGTCGATACGTTCATGGCGGAAGGGAAGAGGCACGAGACGATTCCGGCAGCAGCAATGCCGCCCAGGATCTGGCCAATGAAGACGAGCAGACCACGGACCCATTTGCAAGCACCGATGAGACAGAGGGCAAGAGTAACCTGTGAAGGATATTAGGATGTTGCGGGAGATGTGTGGACATGTGGTCGACTCACTGCTGGGTTGAAGAGGCCGCCAGTGATGCGGAAGAAGACCCAGGCATTGACAGCAAGCGAGAAGCCAAAGGCCAGTGCGATGTACAACAGGGCAGATGTGTTGGGGGCTTGGGTGATAGAGCCATCCTCATTGCTCGACGATGCATTGCTGGTAGCGGCATTGGCGACTTGAGTAGCACTGAAGGCGAAGAACAGGAAGAGGAAAGTTCCGACGAACTCGCCGACGACGGCAATGAATTGGTTGCGGACCTTGTTAGGGAGCCAACCAAAGCCAGCGAGGCGGTGTTCATGCTGAGAATTGCTTTCGCGGTGCTTCATGAAAGGGAGGGTAAGGCCTCTGCCTGGACGGTCGAGATTCATGGTGGATTATGAGATGTAGGGTCGAGGTTGGTGTAGAAGAGATGCGGTAGTGGTGGTGGTCTGAGGATGTTTGCTGCAGGAAGCAATTGTGCGACGCAGGCACTAAATAAGTTTGAGGTAGGACAAGCACAGGTTAATGCCAAAGCAAGCTTGATGCAAAGCTAACGAGGATGGGAGTCGATGTGAGATGTAGAGGAGAGATGCGAGGCGGAGGCGAAGGTGAAGACTCGAGCTTCGAGGCGACGCGCATACAGACAATCGTCGAGGAAGGAGCCACCGCGATGTACGGATATTTCATTCTTAAAGCATGACGAAAGTGCTGCCCGCACGGCAGGCGCCTTTGCAGCCTCTCAACACTGAACCTCCCTACTCGTTTCAAAAACGGCACGCCCTCAGCGTCGTGCCGATCTCTGGTACAGCCGCGTATATCTGTAAGCTTCATACGGTTCGTTGGACGCTCACGGAGAGGAAGACGAGAGATGCTGAGACAAATTATGCCACTGACGCAGTCCATCCTCTACCAAAAGGAGATCCACGATCCACCCCCACCTCACCCCACACTGCTGAGAGACCTTTTGTCGACTTTCTCCTTCAAGTCTCTGTGCCCATCATAGTTTGCCATGTACATATCTCAGCCCGTGCCGCATCATGCAAGGTTGTTTTTGCAGTATCTCCCTCTACTGTTGTTCCGCATAGCCGTTGCTTATATCAGTATTGGTGAGGACTTGTTTGGATCTGCCAATGCTTACAACGAGGAGATCGGTTTTGGCGACACACGGACCTCTAATAGCACGGGTGATGCGCATCAACCGGCAAATCGTTGATGTCACATACAAAAGTGTCTTCACGTGTGAATCCGATTGTTGAGCAGAGCCTCGAGATATCGATGGTCAGAGAAATCAATTCTCCGATCAGACATGGTCCTGACTCGAGACGTATAGAAGTAGGAGGGAAAGCTCGAAGTCGGCGATGTGAGTAACCTCGAGTTTGATGGCCGCTGCTTCGCGAAAAGGTCTGAGAACGGTGGAGAACGTGTTGGCAGCTCCAACACCCAAACGAGCTACCCGTTCATCGGGTTGGCGTTCCTTCTGCACTTCAGCTTTTCCACTCAGACTGATCCATGCCTTGACGTTGTTTTGTTCGCTCTCACTCTGACAAGGGTTGGCGGGGGTGTAGAGAGGATGAAGAGCAGACAGTCAGTATCGCGACATCACGTGTATGATGTCGGCTGTCGGCAAAGAGCCGAAGATTGAATGATCAGTCCAAAGTCAGTCATGCGGCGCGCAAAAGGCAAAGCACGCAGAGTACCTCGACACACGGTCACACCCCTCAGTCTGGCGTGGTTTGGCGTGTTGAAAGAGAAAAACTCTCGAGTGTTTATCTTGAATTACTTTCTGTTGTTCGCAGACGCGTCCACCTGTTGATACTCTTCTCATTCTGTTAGATACAGCCAAACACTTCTCCCACCTCCAGCTTGTCGCCATCATCATTACAGCTTGCCATCGCCACTTCTGCCTGACAGTCGGGTCCGGCGGGCGCATACACCGAGAGCGCCCTAGTGATATGAACCACGCTCGAGACAAGCATCAACGAGTTTGTTAATCGCTGCGGTAGCACGCCCTGTATATTTAACCCCATATCACAGCCAAGATGCGGCCTTTACGACTGCTCCTTTCGCTGTCGTCGTGTTTGATCTTCATCATCGTTCTGTCGTTTGTCGCCGCATCCAAGACGAGGTCTGTGTCTGCAGCACGCGACCAAAACAACCGTCTCGGAGCCTACTTTAGCTGGAACTCGCCCTCGTCGCTATTTCCACCATCAGCCATCATAAGCTTGACCGACGACAACTCGACCTTCTTCCTCGCCCGCCCCGCTGCCTTCGGCCCGCCGTTACCTGGACATGGCCTCAGCGGTCAGATTTGGATAGGCGCCGGCTTCGGCGACGACAATCCTGGCCATGGCGGTATTGCTGGAGCAGAAGGAGAGCTCGGCTGTAGCGACGTGCCAGGATGGAGTGACGGCGAATATTCCCCTACAAACTTCGAAACAATCCCTCAGGAGCAGGATGTCAAGTCAGGGGCCAAGGGAAGCAAGAATAAGAGGAGCTCGGAACCCGAAACACAAACAGAGGGTGGCGCTGCAGACGTCCAGGTTGATGGCACAGACGACCACCTACACCAACCACTGTCTTCTTCGTCTGATGTCGGCTCGACGCAGACGTCGAAGAANGCCAAGAAGCCAGGACATGCCGACATTCAATCATTGCAGGAGACGGCAGAAATTGCAGGCAAAGTTGTGCTGCTGAGCCGAGGTGGATGTGGCTTCCTGGAGAAGGCCAAGTGGGTGCAAAGAAGAGGGGGTGTTGCTTTAATCGTCGGTGACGATATGCGTGGAGGTCCGTTGGTAACCATGTACGCCCGGGGCGATACATCCAACGTTACCATCCCTTCCATCTTCACATCACACACTACCGCACATCTCCTGTCCAAGCTGGTACCTTCAGGAGGTTTCCGTGAAGGCATGTCTGCTCAGGACGCAGCGCGTCTGGGGCTAGGTTTGCCTGTGAGTGGCAATCCCACCGAAAAGAACAAGAAGCAACCAGACTCGACCAACACAAGACCCACTTATTCTCCAATCGTCAACCGTCAGAAGGACGATGACGATGACGACGACGACGACGACGACGAGGAATCAGGAAGCTGGTTGGGCTCACTCTTCTCGTCTGAGGATGAGGATCGCCATGATAGCCGAAGACCACCTAGCAGTGGTAAGATCGATTGGGTTTTACAAAAGGACTTTGAAGATGAAGTACCGAAGAGGTACAACACCAAGTCTACCAGTACCACCAAATCGACCAAACAGACAAAGGCACCCAGCAGTGATGAGTTTGTCATTGGTATCCATGACTGGCGAGACCCAGACTTGCTTGACTCACAGATCAACGCTGCTCAGACAGCATCAAGGAAGCTACCGAAGTCGGTCGGACAAAACTCTGCTGCACCTCATGCAGGACCTAAAGGCGGCAGCATTACCCCGGGCAGTGGAGAGTACCATCAGGTTGGCGAGAAGCCAGTCAATCTCAAAGCTCCCAGGAAACCTGAGAAGAGTAAATCGGGTTCCAAGAAGGAGCCAGCTGCCGACAAGCCCAAGTCATGGATGGGTCGTCTCGTTGGTTCTGATAGTCAAGAGGATCAAGACTCTGAGAAGGTCAAGTCACCACACATCGTATCACAGGTCAACAGCAAGCCTATTGTTAAGACTACCGGCGAGCATGACAACCCAGACGGGTCGCACGATGGTCTGTGGGTAACTCTGACCCCTGCATCCATGTCTTCTTCGCCCTTCTTCGACACCTTGCTGGTCTTGGTCGTGTCACCTCTTGTCACATTGACTATTGTGTACGCCCTACTGCTACTTCGCTCTCGCATTCGTCGTAGAAGATGGAGAGCTCCTAAATCCATCGTTGATCGCTTCCCTGTACGGACCTATCACACTGTACCCAGCAGCAACAGTTCCAATGCTCCGGAAAGCACTGCAACATCTCCAGATGCACCAACCCAGACCACGCCTCTTCTCCATGCAGGAGCACGACCAATCTCTCAAGCAAGATCAAGACCAAGATCTCGTACAGTCAGTGAAGTGCCTGTGTCCAACTCCAGCCCTGCAAACACCCCAAGCCTGGATCAAGTGCAGGAGAAGCGCGAGGCTGGACTAGCTGAATGGCGTAGGAGATATGGTGGTAGACAACGCGATTGTGCCATCTGCATTGATGAGTTCGAGGATGGTGTTAGCCGTGTTATGAGCCTACCTTGTGGCCACGAGTTCCATGTCGATTGCATGTAAGTTCTGCACATGTCACTTGAAAAATTCGTTCTTGTCTGACTTTATCTAGTNACCCCATGGCTCACAACCCGCCGCCGTACATGTCCCAATTGCAAGGCCGATGTTGTGCGTTCGTTTGGTCGTGGTGGTGGTTCTTCATACTCGTCATCGTCAGCCCAACCGCTCCTCGCGCACTCACACGATGACTCGTTGGACATTGACGACGTGCAAGAGCAAGCAGTCAACACTCGCAACTACGATCCTGTTGCAAACGAGCCACTCACCGATTTAGAGCAAGGAAGCGTCGATCCTGACCGCACAAGATGAACGATTCAGGATCGATATTCATGACTGGGATGACTGGCGTTCTTCCCTCGAGTCTTTATGAGCTGTCTCTATCTTCTTTTCTCTTGCATTGCTCATAGCATTAGCGGTGGAGTGAAATAAGGATACTTGTGAGATAGATCTTTGCTTCATGTTTCTTCGTCTTCTGGAATGAGGCTTTGCCCTTCTCTAGCTAGTCATCTCAACAACCTTCTCCACACACCAATGGAGGTTTCTCTTCTCTCCATCTCAAATTTCGTACCATCATTGTCATCGATGTGACCAGGATCCCGGATGGCTTTGGGTCAGGGCTGCAGTAGATGCATCGCATGCTGCTCTCGTGGCATGATAAAATCAGCCGCAAGTCCATTGCGCCGAAAGAATCCGTGATTAATATATGCCACATGATATGCACCTTGCATGCACTTCCAAATCATCATGACCTGCATCTCACCCAGCTGCACTCATCCGGAACCAGGATTTCTGATTTCTCCTTCAAACCTGGCTGGCTGCCGGACGTGCTTTTCGTCTGCGCTGTTTGATTTGAAGAATCAACTTCACAATTGGCTGATGCACGATATGCCGGTGCAAGCAAGATCCATGGATGTTATGACTTTTAGGCAGTCATATAACGGCAAGTATTTGTATGTACTTTCAGGACGGTCGGATCACTTTTCCAAGATCGTAAAGGAAAGGAGTTGGTTCTCACAAGCGCGACGGTCCGCTGCCGACGGACCGTGAACGGATCGAAAAAGCAGTGTCTTGGCGGCGATGCCTTTCCGCACCTGCAGCCGCGTGTTTCCCTTTGCACTTTTTGGATTCGCCCAAAGTCATCCCCTGCATGATGCAGGATGCGCTATGATGGGCTTTCGAGAGCCACACCACCACAAGCTTGAAGAAGAGGTCTTGTTCGCCTCTTGGATATTCGTTCATTCACCGGTCTGGGCAGCAAGTCACTGTTGGAGTTGACCTGGAAGCCTTCGCGTAAATAAGCAAGGTTTGAGAGTTGTCTATTCAAGCACAGTTGACTTGTATATGTGCAGCCGCAGAAGCTCCCAAAGTCACTACAACACCATAAGCTCTGCGGTGCTTTCTCTTCGAGAACTTACTTTAGGCTGCTTGCATAATCACCCAGGTTCGTGGTAATTACCAAAGTGCTTCCATGCAAGATATCTATTCGCGACAAAATGTCTCAATCCAGCGGCTTCCCAGTCCTACAGGCAAGCTTCACAGGATCAGGAAAGCACACGAAGAGGTTCATGATTTGAATCCGGAAGAGTCACGGTCTAAAGACGCCATTTCGAACGCGAGCTCACGCCAAAAACGCAAGTCATGCTGCAAGTTGACGGTTGACGTGCAGAAAGCGGTTTGTGGAGACACATGGCTAAAATCCAGAGCCAGAACGCCCCTGATAACCTTTTGACAGGAGTTCTAGCAACGCGCCGTCCACTCACACGTCGAGAGGACTTGCGCCATCGACAAGCCTTTGACCCAACATCCCGTGTACATGTGTCTGAATCCAAGTCGCCATGCGCTATCTACCCGCATCTGCACAAAGGTGGATGGGCGGGCCATGAGGTCTCTAGCGTAGGCATACCAATAACTAGTCCACTACTTGTACCCGTGTCCTGGTTTTGCCCTTTGCCCCTTCATATATCCATCAGGCCGTCATCTGATCTGATTTATCTGAATCCACCTTCGCTCAATCTTTGATCTGAACCACTCCACCGGAATACAGATTTGCACTCGGCAGTCGTTTAACTCGGGCATTCCCAGAACTCCATCGACCAACATCAATCTCTGACAGTCCAACAACGTCACCGTTGCCATTTCTGCAGGACCAGTCTCGTCTGCGTTGCGGTGTAGAAAGCTTGAACACCTCTGCTCTCTTGAGCATTGCTCAAATAGACAGACGTTCCACAACTCGTGGTCTCAAGGACAATCGGACTCGCCACTGATCACACGCAACACAATGGCGACAGTTGTTGGAGCTACAGGGCCATCTGCAACAATGGCAAGCTCTTCATTACCGGCCAAATATTTCCCGTTCCCGGAGAGCATGTCGCCGTTACCGTCCGCCCTCAAGAAAGGAATGCTGGTGCCAGGGACGATTGGTCTCTTGTCGGCTGCCTCGGCCATTGGCATGCTGCTCTTCATCATCTATAGATTCTTGACATGGCGTGCTCATTACAAAACCTTCGTCGGATACAATCAGTATGTGGCGTTGATTATCAATCTGCTGTGCGCGGACCTATTACAAGGTGTCGCGTTCATGTTCAGTTATCATTGGGTGTTCACGGATGGCATTGTCGCACCTTCAGTAAAGTGTACTAGCCAAGGATTTCTTCTAAATGCAGGTTAGTCGTTCATATGAGCTTGCCTTGTGCAATGATACTAAAAATGCACTCCTNNAGGAAACCTGTCTTCTGGCTACTTTGTGATGGCTATCGCTCTTCACACCTTCTATGGTGCTGTCAAGGGCCGTCACCTCAGCCACACCGTCTTTTATTCTGCTCTCGCCGGTGGCTGGTTCTTTGCTCTTTTCCTATCTGCCATGGGACCTATACTCCACGGAAACCATTACTATGTGAGAGCAGGTGCATGGTGCTGGGCAGCCCCCGAGTTTCAGACAGAACGTTTGGCCTTTCACTACATCTGGATTTTCGTAGTCCAGTTCGGAACCGTGGTCATCTATGTGCTGATCTTCCTCCACCTCAAAAATACATTGACGACCATCCTGCCATCTTCACACTCGACCACACACGCCAAGGTCGATAGAGCTGCACGCTTGATGCTGATGTTCCCACTCGCCTACATCATCCTCACGTTACCTCTTTCCGCTGGACGTATGTGGAGTATGGCACATCACCAGTACACAGTCCACGAAGGCTACCAACTCGCTTCTGGAGCCCTTATCGCTTGCTCTGGAATGGTAGACTGCCTTCTCTACACACTCACCCGTCGAAGCCTAGTCCAATCTGCCAACTCCTCCGAAACCAAGAGCACAGCCAGCGGTCTCGACAGCTACGATCTCTCTCGCCTCAACGGGATCACACAAACGCGCACCGTCACCGTCACCGGCGACAGAGTCTCTACCATCTCCAGCACCACACGTGTCAGTGACGACGACGACGACGCATATTCCATGCGCACCATCTCCACCAGCCCGAAGAAGAAGCACCATCACCTTAGAGAACCACCCCGCACACATTCGCCCACAGGATCCATAGACAGAATCATGGGAGTTGAAGGTCTAGATCCCAGAAAACCGCTACACAAAGTACAGATCTCTACATATGAGGCTAGAATCTCTGAAGACGTGGATAGTCTGAGGGATAGCGAGAGATCGGATTCGCCTGTCAATGTCATGAGGGGACTTGCCAAAATGGTCAAGTTGCCTAATTTGGTTGATAGGAAGTAGTTGAGTTTTCTTCTTGGTGTCTTTTTATCTCTTGTCATGATGATTGTATTTCTTGTTTCTTTGTATATACCCTCTCTTGTTCGTATCTTCTTGTTAGTCATACGCTTTCAGATTCAGATATACTACAGCTACACAGCCTTTTGCATTCCCTCAAGCTATTCAATCGCCCACAATGCGATTATCTTCGCAGATTGTCTGCTTGTCCGAGAAATTGTCGGCAATACCGTCTCAATCCTCCACCTCGCCAATTCCAGGGCCAAGCTTTCTCCCCACACAAATATTTCGTTTATTCCTGCCACCTCAATTACGACACCATATGGCCAACCCCAATTTACTGGTATAGCCTCTGCCGCCCAATTTCTCAAGGTTCATGCATTATATACAGAGGAATTAAACCAAATTGTATCATCCAATCATCTTCTGATTATCAGGTCTCGTGGTCTAGCGGTATGATACTCGCTTAGGGAGATGCTCCTGCATCTTGAAAACTCTAAGCCAATTGCGAGTGGTCCCGGGTTCGATTCCCGGCGAGACCCTGATCGACTTCTTTTGCCCATTGGAGCATTTGTCTTCTTTTTTTTGGGTGCAGGGAGAGTCTAGGGATGTTCTGATCGGGGCTGGGAGTGTGAAGCCTTGGGTTTTGGTGGGAGGAGAAATAGAATTTTGTGTGCGATGATTTTTTTGGCGTTTGAGAGCATGGGGTTTGTTCTAAGAGAGGAGAAGAGGAGCAGGGAAGTGGAGGACCATGAAGGTTTGCTCAAGACTGAGAAGGGAGGCGCGGATAAGAATGGATGGAAGCACGATTTGATAGATAAGAAAAATAGAAGCTCTGTATACTCTGGTGTCTATACTGTACATATGATTCCCAACCTCACGATGAACTCACACCGGAGGAGGTATGGAAGGCGAGTAAACATCTCTCTGCACATCCGCCCCAAAGCTATGCACCTTCTCATCCACTGGCGATGACGACTCCGCCGACCCTGATCGCTCTGGCATCTCATCAACCTTGCCCTTCTCCGCCTTCAAAATAAGCTGTCTTCTCTCTTCCTCCATCGCCTTGTGCTCTCTCTCCGCAACCGCACAACGATGGTTTAAAGCCACAACGCACAAAGGCAAAAACACAATTTCCCAGGTAAAGAGGATGGGGAGAGCTTGATAGAGACGATCAACTGCGCCACCCGACCAGATCTGGATCAACACTTGCCAGACTTCATGAGCAGGCAGTGCGTAGGCCCAGCGGTAGAAACCAGGAGCGAGTTCGAAGGGCCAGATTGTGGAGGTGACGTTGAGGATTACCCAGGTGAGGACAAAGAAAGGCAAGAATTTCATGGGGACAAAGCCGGTTGCGACGTCAATNNCTGTTGAAAGTCAGTGACTAAGTCTTATTTTCGGGCGGGAATGTGGTTGAAAGCTTACCACTGCAAAGTTGATGTGCATGAAGAGCCAGATGATGACCCAGGTGCAGAAGAATTGGCCTACACCGACGGACCAATTTTCTCGGAAGGCCCAGATGTAGCCGGCCCAGCAGAGAGAGCCGACGAAGGTATAAGATAGACTCAATACCAAGCGGATGATGCCATTGTTGAGTACTGGAAGATGCGAGTACAAGTTAAACTCTGCACTGACTCCATTGACAGCCATGAGGAAGAAGAACTGCATGATGATAGGCATGACCATAGCGACAGTGTTGTACAACACTCTCGTCCCCTGGCTCGTCGGCATGATATTGATGTCTCCTCCTTGGATCGGATTGAGGAAAGTTTGGAGGGCGGCAGGGTCGTTCTTGTTAAGAGTCTGCAGAGCACCAGTGCCGTTGATGTGGTTGTACGCGACACGGGCGACTGCCATGAGCTGTGACATGCTGGACTTGATCGTGCCCTCTTCCATAGCTGGATATCTGACCTCGTTCCAGACATATGTCAGTGTGTTTGTCGGGTCGTAATGTGCTGCTGCATCTCCACCCTGAAGGGCAGCTGCAAGGCGTTCGGAAGCGCCAGCGTGAGAGAATACAGCAGCCCAGTGTTCTCCTTTTCTGACTGCTTGAACAATGTCCTCGACTGCTGGGTACTTTACGCTGCTCTCAATGTCGAAAGTCGGAAAGGTATCGGCTTTAAGTTGTTGGATGGCTCCTTGAAGACTCTTTCCAATGACACCACCATCGTAGTCGACTGTGAGGACATGGAGGTTGTGCACCCTGTGTTCTGATTTGAACAAAGAGCCGAAGAGGTAGGACATGTTCACAAGGAACAAGATCTGCAGTAGCATGAAGGAAGCAATGGCTGCGATCATGAATGGCTTCTTTCTGCCGTTCCAGAATGGGTCCTTGTGCCCTACTCGATGGGCAGATTTCTCTGGTAAGAAGAGACTAACGAAGCCCATCGTGAGATGTGAATGATTTAGCTCGAGGATTCCTGGAAAGAAGAGAGCTGATATGTTACGATGATAGCAGTGGTGGGTATTGAAGCTGACGACTGATAGAGGAGTGTGCAAAGTATGGACGAATAAGACCTACAGTATTACAGCGGCCCTACCTATACATATAGATGTTCACGCCTCCTGTCTGAGTGTGACGTTTCTAGAATCCCTGACACACTGTCGGATGATCGGAGGTGCAACAGTTCCAAGATTGCAAAAGCAAGTCGGACCAGCGTCAGAGAAACAATCGTGAGCAAGTGGTCCCGAGTCGGGCTTTCAAGCTCCGATGTGGAGGACGAGGTTTTGCAGGGCTTTAGGGCTTCGGCAACATGTTCCGAGACTTCTTTCTCCTTGTTCCTCTCGGATCCGGAGGCAGAACACACCCGCTCTATCACTGAAAGTGCCTGTCTAAGAGAACGAAGCTGTCGGTGGTCGTCAGAGGAGGTGACCGGCGCGATCGGAGCTAACAGTGCTTACGCCGAACTTGTGTGGTGTGAGAGAATCTCGCGATGGCCGTCGTGTACCCACCACGTTTCGAATGGTTTTATCATTGAACATCAACCCGTCCATCGAGGAGCCATCGCTCATCTATTTATGCCTGGGGTTTCGGACTCCGATGGGGGAAGTCTGGTTTTACCAGTTGAAAACGACGATCCTCAGTAAATGCCTCTTGTTATCAAGTACTTCTCATTTTGGTATATATTGCCGGCAAAGCAACCGCATCAAGACAAAACCGTAATCGAGTGATGAGAGCCTATAGCAAACAGGACTCAAGAATGACGGACTAATCATAGATTGTATCGAGTATAAAGTCTTAGCCCTCTCTTTTGTTGTATTCTGTCGTTCCGCGGATCAACTTATGAAGCTCATTTATACGTATATAGAACCTTCATGCGAGTGCTTAGTATGTGATGCAACATGCTGTGGAATACACAATAGTCCCAAGAACCCGAGTAGGTTCCATCGAGAGACGGCATTGCATTAGCTCTCTCTGGTCGCAATTCTGATCCAGGGGAAATTGTGCCTTGATATAGGTCAACGATCACTTTCTAAAGGCATGAAAGGAACGTGACAATTATGATCTGTAGCAGATAGCAAGGGTATGCGCAAAGAGAAAGAAGATGCACGAGTAGAAGGAATATCGATGGGTAGAGAGAAAAGCAAAAGAAAGAATGCCTCGAGGGAGAATCGAACTCCCATCTAAGGATTACCCAAGCCATGCTTGGTCATATTGATGACCGATATGAGACCTTTGTACTAGCCGTTATACTATCGAGGCTTGATGAGTGACCGGCCAGGATGTTAGGGTTCATATCCTGATCTTTGTCTTCCAAATTGTTCAGACTCAAAAAGTCTTGGCGTCAAGCGAAAATTTTCCAGTCACCAAAAGTTTAAGATGGTTGTTTTTGCTACAAAAACAAAGCCTCGCTGGTCTCAAACAACGCTCCACCAGCAAAAGAAGATGATGATCAGTACGGGGGTCGAACCCGCGACCTTGGCGTGCCTTATATCATGGGTGGATATTAGCACCACGCTCTAACCAACTGAGCTAACCGATCAAGTTGATGTGAAGCCGGCAGCCAAGGGAGTGTAACAACAGAGTTCCTGGTCCCGAAGCAACAGCCAACTAGTGGGTGCAAGGTCGTCGAATCTGGCTGACCATTCACGGATCCAGATGCCGGGAGCAAATTTTCCTCGAAGCAACAAAGCCGAGGTTCCACCGCGACCTGGGATGTGCAAAGTAGCAGAAATTGGCGACGACATACAACCTGGATTCATGGAAGAAGCGAGATGATATTGATATGATGCCGAGTCCCGGGAATGCAAGGGGTTGAAGACAGCTTGGTATGCTTGCTCAGTGGATTTGGCGATCTGCCATCCAATCCGAGATGACCCTCTTGCCCTGCTCGAGAGTACTTGCTTGAGTATGCAAAGCACCAAGGACATCTTTCCTGGTAACATCCAGTCGTAGGTCTCTACAAAGGGTTTCCAATTGGTCGGCCTGAACTCGAGGAACAATCTCATCTCCGGAGGCGACGACCATTAGCACTTTTGGTGGGTAAGATGATTCGGCGATCTTGCGCAGAGCATCTTCACTATCCCACCAGCTGCGGAGGAATGGCCAAAGGTGCTTGTAGGGTACCCACCAATCTGGGTAAATGGCTGCAAGCATACTCTTGATGCTGACGAAGGGGGTTTCCAGCACGAGGCGGGATATTCGAGCAACATCAGTGGTCTGTGACGATTCCGAATGTTTTGATGCGGCATATGCAGCAATTCCTGATCCGATGCTTTGGCCCCAGAGGATCATTTCGGTGTTGCCAGGATCCTGACCATAGTTCTGCACTGCCCAAGTCACAAAAGCTTGTGCATCCTGTTCGATACCTCTTTGATGAGCACGTCCAGAGGATGTCCAATACCCACGGTAAGACAGCGCGAGCAAGGTCCAGTCATGTGGTGATTCCTTTGCCGCAGCTCTGAGGATGTTTGAGAGCATCGGTGTCCGAGGAGGGATGGATGCGCCATTTCCTTGGAAGTAAAGCACAACAACTTGTTTGCGTTTGTCTTGCGCAGATGCAGAAAGGATTTCCGGACGTGCGACGGCCACGGAGAGTCTCGTTCCATCCAGAGATTTGATCTTTCTCTCATCCCAAGACACCCCAGCCCATGTCCTTGAGTAATCTTCCAGCTTCTCACGTCTTGAACCTGGGGGAAGAGATGGCATGTAAATGATTTTATTCTGGAACAGGACCATGAGCAGACATTTGTGGATCCAGTGGCCTATGAGCAGGCCAACAAAGACACCAGGCACCAGAATGAAGGGCGAGACACCGGCAAAGATGGCTCGTCTCTGACCTTTCAAGACATGGCTACATCTCAAAGGGTGGGAGCGTCGGATTGGAGCAGTTCGTGTGGTGGTAAGCAAGCCGCGTCTTGACTGCGTACCCAGCGCTTGTTTCAAACAAAGGTTCGGTCGAGCATGACCAGTGAACAAACAGCTCAATCTTGAGTTCATGTCAGTTGGCAAGAAACAGAGGAAGCTCCAGGGTCGAGAGTGCGTGACTTGGGGGACCCCGATGACGTCGATGCAAGCCAATCAAAACGCGTTCGCACCCCTCGCGTCCACCCTCCAATTTCGCGTCTTGGATTGTTTCTAAGGGCGTAAGACCAGGTTCACTTTCTTGATCCTGTTTCAATCCATCGCGATGCGATTCTGTCTTGCTCACGTTGCATAATTTAGCCCATAAGTATTGATCATCCCGCTGTCACGAAGCCGAAGCGATTGGACAACGACGCCATCAACATGACACGCATCAGCACGCGCTCACAGCCCCAGTTATCCGAATCCTGGGCAGACATGGACGACTCGCAGACTGATGAAGATGAATTCCAACCACGTCTTCGTGAAGCATACTACAACACTCACAAATCTGGTGCCTTGCCAAACTCAGCTAAGACAACTGACTTTCACGAAAGTCCATCACAGAAGCAGGCCTCTTCAAGCCGTCGCAAACGGAATGCTTCCCAGATAAGCCAATCATCAGAGTTCGTCATGCCTACGCCAGAATCCAGTGGTTACCTTGAGACTCCTGCAACTAGAACGACGAGACAGTCCCCAAGGCCTGCCATGAGAGCTTCAGCCATCCGCAAATCTGTGCCTGTCAAGCGTGCTGCTCCAGTCGTTCCATCACCAAGACGCAAGACTGCCAAGTCTACCACGCAGAATGTCTCGCCGGACTATCTCCAACAAGTCTGGCGGAACGCTGCTCTCCCGCTGCTCAAATATGTGCTGTCAGTCTTTTCCATTGCTGCAAATGCCCTCAAGCCAATTCTTGGATACACCTTGATCGTACTTCTGATGGCGGTTGGTATCGGTATCGCAAAGACCATGGTGGTACACAGCGTTACCAACGCTCTATCGCCGCTGTGCAACATCCCAGGAGCTGGCTATCTCAATCTTCCCTTCTGTACTATCGGCCATCATGATGGACACAGAGGCCCTGTCGAGTTCGACAAACTGGTCATCACACAATCCAACTTCGAGGACATTCTTGAGGCCTCCGTTCACCAAGCCGCCCTGCCCCTGGCCATGAAAAACTCGGAGTTGTCCATCAGGGACCTTCGCACAGTAGTCAGACACTCCAGCCTAGGCTCTCGCAATGAGCTCGTCAACGAGTTTGATGGTTTCATCGAGACTGCTCGCCAAGCCAGTGATGGCCTGTCACAATTCAACTCACGCATATCACGCGCCCTTGATGGCATTCTCTCCGCCAACCGCTGGACGATGAAAGTGCTGCAAGGTATCGAAGCCACTCCCGACTCCGAGGGCGTCATTCCTCGCTTCTTCTCGCAGTACCTATCCGCCTTTTCTCTAGCCATACCCCAACAATCCTCTGAAGAAGTCATTTACGATCAATACATCCGTCACACCTCCGAAGTCGAAGAGCAAATTCAAGTCTGCATCCTCGAGGCAAATACCCTCCTCGAAGTCCTTGAAAACCTCGACGACCGCCTACATCAAATCCAAGACATTGCCCACCGTGAAGACCTCAAAGTCGGTGATGCCAAAGCTGAACTCTTGGGCTTACTCTGGACAAAGTTGGGTGGCAATAGAGGTCCACTGGCAAAGCAGGAGCAACAGTTGGCAACCTTGAACGACGTAGGCAGATATCGCAAGACTGCCATGCAACACGTCATTTCCACACTCGTCAAACTCAAGGACATTGAGAATAATTTGAGTCAATTGAGGGATGATGTTGCTGCGCCTACAATCGTGGACAGAAAGAGAATGCCATTGGAGATGCATATTGATCTGATCAGTTCTGCTGTTGATCGCTTGCAGACGGTTAGAGATGAGGGTCGCAAGGAAAAGGAAAAGATGTTGCAGGGGACATTGCATCAGATTAATGAGCATGCTGCCGACAAGAGGATTGGATAGTTAAAATTCTTTGGGTTATTGAGTTTATGGGAAATTTGGGCATAGGATAATGATATGGCGTTTTGGATTGGCTGGTGACATGGCATGGGTTGGGTACTAGATGGTGCTTCATGGGTTTTGAGCAAATGACATAATGACACTTTTTTTTTTTTGGATTAAGCAGTTCACCGCTTTGCACCATGGGCACACCGGTCTCCTGGTAAACGAACAGGGGGCGACTCAGGGCTGTTCGTGACAGTAAGCATTTCCATACCATGCCGCAGGATCTGACGATGCAGACCGATGTCCTCGAGTATTAGAATGAAGAAGCTGCGTCGTTATGCCCAAGGGTTATCCATGTCCAGCTGCCTTTGTCGAGCTCTGATCGCCATAATGATGGTATCACCGGAACGTCGCGCTTTGATCGACGGGATGAAGAATGGTTTGAGATGAAGAGGGAAAATGCCATTAGACACGCTCAGAAAGGTTTGATAACGGAAAAATAGAAAGTTACAAATCACGCTTGGAATTGAAAAAGAGGTTCACGCAGTCTAAGAACCTGCACTGCGCACAAAGTACAAGAGTCTGAAAGGCAAAGGTCGCTTCTATATTGACCCACTGAGCAAGACCTCAACGGCGCCTTCCACGCTTCCACCACTCATGCGCAGGGCACGAACGTTGCGCTCAAATTCGTAGAAGCCCATGGCGTTGAGTTGTTGCAGTTGAGTGGCATATTGCTCCTCTGGCGGACGGCTGTCCTGCTGTTGTTGCGGTGCACCAAAACCGCCCATACCTCCCATGCCACCCATACCGCCCATCGCTGCAAACGGATTCATGCCGCCGCCAAAGGGGTTGGCAGCTGCTGCACCACCTTCACCACCAGCAGCGCCTGAGTTGTTGTTGTTACCGCCGTACATGCCTTGCATCATGTTCATTGCTGAGCGCATCATCTCGGGATTTTGCATCATCTGTTGAGCCATCTGTTGGATGGGATCTGAGCCACCACCTTGGGCACCGCCCATACCACCGAACAGGCTTGCGAAGGGGTTTGCTTGTGCTTGGGTAGCGTTGGCACCGGGAGTTTGACCTTGAGCGGGAGTTCCTTGACCAGCGGTAGGAACGGNGGGAGTGCCAGCCGGCGTTTGACCTTGAGCGGCACCAGGGTTACCGCCGAACAGAGCAGCGAAGGGGTTCGCGCCGCTTCCTGCACCCTGGCCACCGCCGAACATGGCAAAGGGGTTTGGCGGAGGTTGCTGGTTCTGCTGTGCGTTTTGCGAGGTTGAGTCTGACTCGGAGGTGTCTGTTGCGCCAGGAGCAGGGAAAGCACCAGCGCCGCCCATGCCACCACCACCCATGCTTCTCTGCATGTTCATTTGCATTCGGATAAAGTCGGGGTTCATGAGCATGCGACGAAGATCGGGGTTGTCGAACATTTGCTGAGCCATGGGGTTGTTACGGAGCATAGGGTTGTTGCGCATCATGTTGATAACATCGGGGTTGTTCATGGCTTCGTTCATCTGTTGGGCAAAGGCTGGGTTCTCGAGCATTCGTAGAAGCTGATCCGGGTCTGGGGGCGCGCCCANTCTGTAATGCTTGTCAGTGGCCGTAACGAGTGAGCGGGGTATAGCAGTACTCACACCTCCGTCAGCGCCGAACATGTCAGCGCCGGGCAGTTGGTGGAAGCCAGCATAGCGTGCGCCTGTCAGTTGAGCCAGGGNGTTGTGTGCGCCAGTGCCGGCGGCGATGTTGGTAGGAACATTGGCAGCTGTGCCGGCTCCAGCGACCGGAGTCGAGCCTCCTTGGTTGGCAGGGTTCTGACGGTTGTTGCTCTCGGCTCCCTTGACCAGGTGGATGGTGTTGCCGTCCTTGATCTTGTAGCTTGCTAGTGTCTCGTGGTCCTTGAGCACACGACCGGAGTAGATCAGACGTTGGCGCTCGGTCGGGATGTCTGCGAAATCTGATGTCGCCAGCTTCTCCTTCAGTTGGCTGACGGTAGAGTTGGCTGTGATGGTGATGGCATATTTGGCGTCGTTGGACGACTTGACCGTAAAGGTCAGCTGTTGCTCCGTCTCGTCCGACATGGAGGTCTCTTGTGTATGGTCAAGTATGGATGTTGCTTTGTCAAGTCGAGGTGTGGTGTTGTTGTTCTCAGGCGCACGTGGGCTGAGTATGAATGTGCTGTCTATCAGTTCAGTCGCAGTCACTTCCCTCTCCAAGACACGCCAACCCGCCGCTTGGAAGGCCGCAGAAGCCCAAGGACGATGACGTTGAGACCCTTGCCAAGCACTTGCGATCGTGCGCGAGTCATGGACCGAGGCATCACTTCATCCTCCGCCTCCGCATTTCGGGTATTGTCTCTTGTCCTATCAACTGCATCTATACACCTGTACAGCCATGCTTTGCTCCTGTCATCTCACCCGCTATCTGTTATCAATCAACATACCGCAGTCATGAGAGGAATTCAAGTCAAGGAATATCTTCAGGTATTGTCTTCCTAATCCAGCTTCGAGGCTTCACAACTGACAGACCATCAGGGTCCTCAAGACCTCAAAGTCACCGACCTTCCCGACCCGACTCCCAAACCCAACCAATATCTGATCGCCGTTCATGCTGCTGCCACAAACTTCTTCGACTTACTCCAGATTCGTGGCAAGTACCAACATCAACCGCCTTTACCATGGGTGTCTGGTGCCGAGTTCTCTGGTGTTGTTCTCAAGGCCCCGCAGTCATTGCCAGGAGGAAGAAAGCCTACCTTCAAAGAAGGTGACAAGGTCTTTGGTGCATCCCAAGGTGCTTATGCTACCAAGGTCTGCGCCACCGAGGAACAATTGAGACCAATGCCCAAGGGCTGGAGCTATTTTGAGAGTGCTGGCTTGATGGTTACTGCTCCCACCAGCTATGCTGGTCTGGTAACAAGAGCTGGTATCAAGAAGGGTAAGACTGATGAGCGGTGATCTGTGCTCNNTGAGCCATGGCTAATAGAAGTAGGCGACTGGGTCTTGGTTCATGCTGCTGCCGGAGGTGTCGGTCTCGCCGCAGTCCAGATTGCGAAAGCTTTCGGCGCAACAGTAGTTGCCACGGCTGGCACACAGCACAAACTTGATGTTGCAAAGTCGTTCGGTGCAGATCATCTGGTGGATTACAGACAGAAGGACTGGCCGGACAAGGTTAAGAAGCTGACTCCCAAGGGTCGTGGTGTCGACATTGTTTATGATCCTGTAGGACTTATCGCTCAAAGCATGAAATGCACAGCTTGGAATGGGCGACTGTTGGTCATTGGCTTCGCGGCGGGTGATATCGAAAAGATGGCCACCAACAGAATCCTTCTCAAGAACGTCAGCGTTATGGGTCTGCATTGGGGTGCTTATGCTACCAACGAGCCAGAGATGATCGAGGTAGTGTGGAAGGGCTTGTTCGATCTCATGGACAGTGGCAAGTTCCGCGGAACATGCTATACAGACAAGGAGTTTGTCGGACTCGAGAAGATTCCCGAGGCGCTGAAAGCACTTGGAGCGCGCGATACTTGGGGAAAGGTGGTGGTCAAGGTGCCGCAAGAAGGACAGAGCAAGCTATAGATGGCAGGTGCCGATCAGGCAGTCAACGCAAACTCACTTCCTTCCCAAGTCGCTCTTTCCTCATGAGACGCGCTGAGGAAGCACCCACCCACCCGCCTCAAAACTCTGCGCGTCTCTCCTCCAATGCCTCAATTCAACTATACCCTCCCTTTACACTACTTGATCAGTCACTCTGAAAAAACCATGGCGTCTCAAAGCAATTCTCAATATGTCCTCGACGATGCGCAGCGCCGTACCCTGCAACACCGCCTGCTCCTCGAAGAACAGCAGCGCCGCATCGAGTCTCGCAAGATGCTGGAAGCCTCATACCGCGCTCCGATCTGCCCCAATTACAGTGTCTCTGGCCACTCAGGTTGCTGGTATTGCCACCAGAATGGCAATGTCCAGTCATCAACCTCGACTGACAACCTCTTGAGAAGTCTGGCTCGCTCTCAGTTCCAGGCAAGTCCTTCCCCCGTGCCCACAGTCATGATATAGCTATAGAAATGCACAGTCGCTTTCTCAACAGAGCGAAGCCCACGGAGATACCAACACCCTCGGGCATCTCCATGGCCACACCTTTGTTTTAAGCGACTGTGAATTTCTACAGCTACATCGTGGCTGGCTTTGAGAGCTCTAGTCACATCAGTGACTGACCGTTGCTAGGCTACTCCTACTTCTATCAAGACAGAAACGCCATATCTTCTCTCTTCGGCTTCGACCACCTCAACCATTCCTCTGATGGACGATGAAAATCAGGAGCCCTACCGCCATCTCATCTCCAGCAAGCCTCACATGCCCGATCCTACTCCAATCAAGTCTGCTGCTGTCGCTCCTCTCCCGGTACTGCCCAAGTCTAGGCCTGCTCCTCCACTTCCTTGGAAAGAACTTCCCCTCGAAAAAGGTTTCGTCAGCGTCTGCATTCCACCTACCTTCACTCACTTCTTGTATCTTCCTGTGGAAGTCCGCAAGCGCATCTACACCTACCTCGTCCACAATGGCGAGTATGGCCTTCTAATGCCAAAAGACACCAGAGCCTATCACCAAGCCCCCATCACTCGTGTCAATCGTCAGATTCGCAGCGAGTCTGTCGAAATGGTTTACAAGGTGAATGCCTACGACGCAAAGAATCGCGAGCTCATCAAATTCGGTCTCCTGTCTTTCAAGGATCGTGTTGGAGATTCTCGCTTGAAGCTCATTCGCAATTGGACATGGTACACAGCAAAACGAAATCTGTGCATCAACTTCCCTACCGATGGCGGAGGCTACCCTTACCAGATCACCTACAATGGTCCCCAAGGCAACGACGAGATCAACGCAGTGGCCAAAGAGAGAGCCAACCAAGTTTTCAACTACCTGAAGAAGCAAGGCGCCCTCAATGGCTTCACAGCTGAGCATGTGGGCGCCATCAGCGATATTGTCCTTCGCATCACTCCCAAGGTCAAGGCAAAGACGGATGGAGAGTCTACCAAGTAGGATGGTGGACATAGTTGCTGAAGAGCTGAGGATACTATCGAGAATCTTATGAAGATATGGCTTACACGCATGGATTATGGCTGATGGCTTGGAGGATGTGGACGACCGACTCTAAATGGTCACAACTCTGTTTCAGAAACAACTTTGCATTTTTACAGCAGAAGATGACAACTTGTCAGGGAAAAGGATAGTGGTGGAAAATGGGCTTGCTTTTATGACTGACATGGCTATAGCTTTATGGAAAAGTGAAGTTCGACCAGTATGCTCCTGTACGGAGTAAAAAGTTGAAAGAAGTCCAAGAGTGCTTGTGTGGTTGATGTTGACGCCTGTACAGGAGGACGGAGTACTCTCGGCTCCGATATCGCACAACGTGGCAAGTGCTCGGCACCGGACCGGCTTTCCGACTTCCCGACTGCCCTCTTCAAAACAAATTAAGGATGTGACGTCTGGGTAGGAAAACATTGGTCAGCGGCGACATTTAATTCTCGGTGTCTATTCGCTCTTGTTACGTGGTAGGGCGTGCAATATCAAGGTGAAACAGGCAGGCAATTGAAAGGCCTGAACTCCGAAGTCGCTCACACTCTAGCTATAAGGATCTCAAGACCTCCACCCATCAAGGTAATTAGGTAGCTCCAAAGTTTTTGCAATCAAGCTACAATATCAAGAATACCCATTCCGACCCATATCAAGGACCTGGACAACAATCTCAAGAACACGCATTTTTTACTACATTACGATCACAACACACGGATATCTTTCGCAATGGCCATGACTGGAGCAAAGCGTTTGAGGGAATTGATGAGCAAGGAGGACCATATCGTCGTTGCACCAGGTGTCTACGATGGTCTGTCTGGTAGAATTGCTCTCGCCGCTGGTGCAGAATGTCTTTACATGGTAAGGCCACCCTGACATCCCAATGCCCTCTACTCTTCCTTATCGCACTACACTCTGAAAACTCTCAATCGCTAACACCCTTCCTCGAACAGNACAGGAGCAGGAACCAACATGTCCCGCCTCGGCACGGCAGACCTAGGCATCGCAACCCTCAACGACATGCTCTCCAACGCCTCCACCATCACCTCTCTCTCGCCCTCAACCCCAGTAATCGCCGACGCAGACACTGGCTACGGCGGCCCCATCATGGTATCCCGCACAGTACGCCAATACGCACTCGCCGGCGTCGCCGCTCTCCACATCGAAGACCAAGTCCAAGAAAAGCGATGCGGACATTTAGTTGGCAAGCAATGCGTCAGCCGTGAAGTCTACTACGCAAGACTCCGAGCAGCAGTAAAGACTCGCGATGAGATGGGTTCAGAGATGATGATTATTGCCCGCACGGACGCCAGAGCAGATTTGGGCTTTGACGAGGCGGTTGAGCGTCTTCAAGGAGCTGTGGAGTGTGGAGTCGATGCTTTGTTCCTCGAGGCTTTGCAAAGCACTGAAGAGTGTGAGAAGGCTGTCAAGATTTTCGCTCCCACACCTGTACTCTTGAATATGGTGCCTGGAGGCAAGACGCCGCAGATGGGTGTTAAACAGGCAAAGGAGATTGGGTTCAAGCTTTATATCAACCCTACGCTTGGCTTGGAGGCCGTGGTTCGCCCGATGCAGAAGGCGTATAAGATGTTGGTTGAGCAGGGTACGGATGAGTGCGAACCCATTGGTCCCAAAGCTCTCTTCGAGATTTGCGGATTGAACGAGGCCATGGCTTTCGATGAGAGTGTTGGTGGTGCCGCGTTTGGGTCGAAGTAGGTCAAGTATAGCGAAAATACTTATGATTGAAGTTCCAATTTTACCCATCAAACACATTTCTAGAGCTCTGTATACATGGCCGGGACTTTACGATGGCGAAACGGGATAGGGCGGGCTGTTGGTGACGCTTTTCTTTGAGCTTAATATGACGCTTCCATTGTTTGGAACAATGCATGCTCTATCTCTTTGAACCCCTCCTTTCCGATGAACAAAGACATTGTCACTTACTCACCCTCGCAGTCCATTGCCTCGAGAACCTATATCTCCACTCCAATGTCTGCATGTCCTCTCCTTTTCCTTTTACGTCCAACCCATCACCACATACCCAACCACACCACCACAATAATGCCTCACATCATCCTCCAAATCCTCTTCATCTTCTTGGTGACAGCCGAGACTTTACTCTACACCTTCTTCCCTCTTCACGCTGGTAGGATAATTTACGACTTGTATCTGTTCATCAGTGCCCACTTGAGTCTTTTGGTCATGCTGATTGAGATTGCTATTAGTGAGTTTGTTGACAGAAGTGTGAGGTGTGCTCTTGGTTTGGAGTAGAGAAGGTAAAGGTATCGAGGAGGAAAACGGTGAGAGAAGGATGAGAAGTAGGTAAGTGTCGTTGTTTATTATTATTCTTTTGTCGAGTCTTTCTTTTGGTAGGAGCAATGTATTTGTCTTCCTTCCCTCGAATAACCAGTCTTTTCTTTGTCTTTGTGAATTTGTCTTTCATCTTTTTGTTTCCTTTGCTTTTGTCTGTTCGACTGCTGCCCGAGCTCCGCTGTTTCTCTTGAACCTGATTTGTCACCCACGTGTTCGTCTTCTTTGCTTCTGTCTGTTTGGTTGCTGCCTTGTCCTGTTGAAACGCCAGAGTCTCCAGAGCCTGCAATAGTGCCACCTACGAAAAGTTAGTGGTGGGTTGGTGTGATTGTCGTGGGGAATGACTGGAGACGCACCATGCCAACACCTTTGAGTGAGCATGACCTTCAGACCAACAGTGTCGTACCCTTCGATAAACTTCCATCATAAAGCCCAGTACTGGCCTCAGACAATGCTGTTTTGTCCAGTGGTCAAACAAGTCTTCCATATCATGCAACATTCCGGATCCCTCAACACTTCTCTCCTTCGGCGTTAACATGATAGTAGCACTTGTCCCGATCCGGCAGCTTCCCCTCGTGGTCGGTGACTTCCTTGTGAGCAAAAGCCTTGGTCAAGTCGACGAGCGCCTGATGACTCCACACTTCAGCCGAGTCCATGACAGCATCGATATCGCAGCGGTAGACGACGAGATCGAGGATGAATTTTCTCAGTGGCGCGGATGGCATCGTGCGTTTCCAGATGGCTCTGACCTCGTATCCAGGACAATCGTTGATACTCAGATACTCGAGTGCATCCATGGCAGCGTTTTGGATCCAAGGGACGAGGAATTTGTCGCCAAAGAGCCAGAGTTCGATGAGCTCGTGGCAGTCAAGGTCGTGTTCGTCGAGAGAGCGGGTGTAGATGAATTGGTTGAAGATGTCAAAGATATCGACTCGCTCATCAGGGAGAGATAGTTTGCGTTCAGCAGCCTCCTTGAAAGAGCCGTCAAAGGCGCCGCGGAAGTAGTCAGAGTAGAAGGTGAGGAGGTCCTTGTGCATCACGAAAGCCTTCTTCTCGGGTCCGACTTCGATGGTCACAACGCCATTGTAACAAGCACTTTGATTTGTTGTTAGTGCATGGAAACAGATGTCTGGCACAGTGGAAGACTCACCCGGGAGGTTTCTTGCTCAGACTCGACACGGCTCTTGCGGTTGATCTTGGGGGAGGTTTAGCAGAGGTTGTCGACGACTCTGGCGCGCTTCCAGAGGATGTAACCATCATTGCGTCCTCCAGTGGGACGACGCCCATAGGTGTTGCGAAGGCGTTGGTCAGACGAAACGCAGATGTGTCCCATGAATGGTTGTAAGCAGCATCCCATCCCAGGTCCATTGTGATATAATGACGAACGTTTAGGGGTGTTGATTGTAGACGAACGCTGAATGAAAGAGTGTGAAAGTCGTGCAGCCGTATGAGGGACGGTGCACTGGCCGAGTGTCGAAACAAACGTATCAAACGAAACAAACGACTCGGCGATGTTGATAGCCCGTCGACGGGGCGATTGGAGAGACCCTTTACAGGACGTGTGGCCAGCCCCGGATCCTTGTTTCATCGTACCTCTGTCTCGTGCTTTCGATGTGCTACAGATTGCTACATCATAGCTATAGTCTATAGAAATGCAGAGTACCTTGTAGAGTAATGTGATGTTCCGGAGAAATGACATCTTGAGCCTCTCTCTATGGACACGCAGCTGATCTCTGTAGCAGTCGTGCATTTCTATGGTATATTATAGCACTAAAAGTTGGCGCGGAAGGCGGTTTGAGCATAGGCAGGTTGTAGTCAGTCTTTGCTGTCAGCATGATGGAGACATGGCCTAAGAGTTTCATGTGCTCCCAACTTTCCACAGCAGAGTGATCGAGCTATTGCGAGCTACGGCAACTATCTACTCAAGCTGAGCATGAGAAGAGCCACGACTTTGCATCTCTTTACGCTACAGATCGTTATGTTGTAGCCATGAAGATGCAGAGTACCTTCCAGGGAAGAGTAATCTCCCGAGAGAGACACCGTCTTGAGCCTATCTCTGTGGACTCACGTCCAATCTTGATAGCAGCTGTGCATTTTAAAGCATACTATAGCACAATGACTTGGGAAGGAGATTGCGCATACGCACGAGATGTAGTCAATCAGTGCTATCGATATTACAGGAATGTAATCTTGTAACTTGAGTTGACTACTTGTACTACGGAAGAAAGCATTGTAACCATCTACTCAAACCAGACAAGGTTGTGCGTGCGAAGAGCCACGATATTGAATCCTTTTCCTTCTTTGTTCAAACTTAAACAATGTCTTTGTCTTCGAAACCATTGAGACACTATACAATATGTCTCTCATCCATCACAATCATCTTCGTGCCATATTCTTTGTCTCTGTAAGCCAACACTCTCTCACTCTCTATCGTATTTTGCAGAGATCGAAT
Organism: Aureobasidium uvarum; assembly: GCA_903853725.1. Classification (NCBI taxonomy): domain Eukaryota; kingdom Fungi; phylum Ascomycota; class Dothideomycetes; order Dothideales; family Saccotheciaceae; genus Aureobasidium; species Aureobasidium uvarum. The sequence goes on from CAINUL010000019.1 coordinate 492,225, forward strand.
ATATAATCATCTTCGCATTCCCCTGAATCCCAATTTCATAACAAACCTTCCCTAGCAACATCGACCAACTACACAAGATGTTCAACTTCACTTCCGCCTTCATCATCCTTAGCATCTTCACCGGCCTCATACTGTTGGTGATTAACAACTCTCCCGCCGCTTTACTTATCGACATTATCGGCCCTGTCGAGTTTGGCCTCCTGGTCATCCAGATCATCTTCGAGCGCATTCTGGTTCCCGCTCTCATGGTTTGATACTCCTTGACAACGACATTCTGCATTGCCATAGCTAGAGAAAGCTCAAATCTTGACGACGAGAGAAACCACTCCATTACACATTTGATCGGCGACGCAGACGACGACAATGGGGTCTGTATCGCCATCTCTATGTCTCCAATAAACAACGCTTCCCACCGCAGTATCGCGATATTCTCCATTCCCTGTAAACAACATACCTCTAACATTGAGATGTCGACTCTTCGCAATCGATGATCGTGACCTCGTTAGCGACTTAGGAGTCGGCGACATCGAGGTGTCGAGGCGGCAAGCCAAAACACGTTAACCAAAAGCACACAGACCAGAAAATGTCCAGGTTATTTCTCGAGGCTCTTCTGAAAGAAGATGTTGAAGAGTATGAACAAGAAAATGTTGTTCTAAGTAAAGACGGGTTTATATACTCGTCAAGTAAAGAGGTGTTACTTACTTTGCTGGCAGAATCCCTTGCTTTTGCAGAATTCTTTGTGTGCGAATGTTTTATTGTAACAAGGAATTGTAATAAGATAGCTCATAATGAAAGAAGAGGAGAATAGAGAGATCAAGAAGTGTTGTAATATGTAATTAACTTGGTTCAGATATATATGTACAAGGTGACAGAACCAGATGATACGACTACAGATATAGATATGCAAGAAAAGGAAAAAGGCTTGGGGTTCGTGCGGCGCTTATCCAAAGCAGCCGCTGATTATGTCGTTGAGGAGAGTTATAGCATTCAATGCTAGAGAGTGAACCTCATGTCATGAGAGAGACTTCGTAAATCATCGTGACGAAACACTTTAACCAGAGCTGTGGCTGCAGAGGGGCTTGGTGGGTGCGGCAGTGAAGTACACCTTGTTGTAGACGTTGTTGCCAGCGTTGGAAGCCTGGGCGGAGGGAGAGTTGAGGGGGCCACCAGTCTGGCTGGCGCTGGGGAAGAGGAGGTCGGTCTCATCGGGCGAAAGGGTGTCTAGGGAGCAGCCAAGAGCACCGACGCCGAGTGCAGGGGAAAGCTTGCTGAGAGCCCAGTCGGCAGCCTCACCGGCGGCCTTCTCGTCTCCAGCGATAAACAAGGGTGTGATAGAGCGGAGACCCTGGAAGACGTCGCAAAGGACGTTGGTGACGTTGAAGTTAGGTGTGAGGAGTTGTGAAGCACCGGGAACAATGATGTTCGAAGGGTAGATCTGGAGGAAGGCATCGCTGAGGGCCTCGACGGCACCGTAAGGGTAGCTACGGCGGTACCAGTTCTCGGGCCACTTCTCGGGAACGTACTCGAACTCGCCAGTGTTCTCGTTAAGCTGCCAACCAACGATGCTGGAAACGGATTCGTAGTTGGGAACACCTCCAAGACCGTAGGTACCGTTGCTGAAGAATTGAGGGTAGAAGGCGAAGGCGCCGAGGGAGACGATCTGGGGGAAGGGGAAGGCGTAGAGGAAGGGGTTGTACTGCTTGCTGAAGTCGGCGTTCTTGGCGTACTGCTGAGCCATGACGGACATGTCGTATTGCTTGCTGCCCGAAGCTGCGACGAGAGCAACACTCTGCTTGACGAGACGGGATGAGACGTGGTGGTTGTCACCACAGCCAGTATAGTAATCCTCACGATGGGGAGATACATCGGCCTCGGCAGTTGAGTGACGGTTCAAGCCACCGACATTGCCAGGACCAGCACCGAGGTAGAATGACTCGGTAGCAATATCACCATTGGCGAGAATGGAGAAGACAGCCAAGACTGTGGCAAGGTCGGTACCCATGTTGAAGCCACGTGCGGTGGCCTCCAACACTTGGCCATAGTTGACATAACCGTCGCGAGGCAAGTACCCGTAGTTGGCAAGCAGGTTGAGACCAGGGCAAGGACCACGGCTGTCACCAGCACCAGGTGCCTGGAATGTGTAACCTTCTTCGGGACGCTTGTCGTCAGGGTTCAGAACACCCTCGGCGACAGATCCTTCAAGTCTGTCAGTATGGATCATATCGAATAGCGTCATCGAACATACCAANNGAAGACCTCTAACATCACTGACCAGAGCACCAACGACACCGCCGAGGGTGTTGCCTAGGCTCCCAAGGACCTGAGGTTCTCTCTTGGCCAACTTTTCCTCGGCGGCTCTCTCCTGGAGCATCTTGATCATATCCTCCTTGCTACCGCCCATCATCTGGGGGAATCCCATGGCAAGGGAAGGGAGCACGGCTCCTGCAATGGCGAGATTGAACTTCATGATGAGGGACGTTCAATAAAAGTGATTGATTGAGTGTGTGATTAATCCACCTTGAGGAAGGGGGAGGTCCAATATATACAGCTTTCTACGGGATTACTCTGGCATCAGGTAAGGATGAGCATTCTCCACGGCCCAGCAGCTGTCGAACTGTTTCTGGTCAGGCCAATGCTAGTGCGCCTATCATCGAGGGTACATTGAGCAGTTGCTGCACGTCGCGAGAATGCATTGACGGATGATCATGCCCGATGCTCAAGAGCTGGAGTAACGATCAGCGGTGACATGGGTGGCAGTATGATGGGATCCGCACACCTACAACCCAACGAGCGGAATTGACAGTATCGGTCCCTGTGCGGCAGACCATCCTTGCGGACAGCCAATTGACAGCCACAGGGAGCACATACAGTTTTTGCGTGCGAGGACCATGTGCGGTAAAGTCGGGTTTCATTCTCAAACTGTGCCGCCGTGCCATACCTATGACGATGGGGTAATTGACGTCGGCACTGAGCCAATGGCTGGAGGTTGGCGTGGAGCGAACGTTGCACGGCAGCAGATCTATAACGCTGCCTCGTTGGCGTACCGGTTCGTGGATATGTTGGCCACAACCATCTCCCATTTTTCGGGTTGCAAACGTGCCTCACGGATTGAGCTCCTGGTTGCGAATCAGGGCGGTTGTACCTTTCTGTACATTGCGTAGGTAAGGTTCTGGAGATCCGCTGTGGCTTGCGGGATGGGCGTGCAACGGGGAAAGAGCCTCATCGCTGTGAAGTCCCTATGTCTCAATCACAGTTGCCCCTGGACGGTAAGCAGCAAGCCAGTATTGGATGTCATACATCGTGCGTCTGCAATATCAATTGATGAAGTCGTGGTTTGGCAAAGGGGACTCAACAGGAATCCTCGCTCGCCAAGCTCACTCTCCCCAGGAAGTTATTCAGCCGCACGATGATCCCTCCTTCCTGATTCAAACACTTTCCGACATATCATCCCCGAATCGAGCGATCGGAACGAGGATTTAGGTCATCGTTCCCCTTGTGGGTACTCCTTTGCCATCCCTGCGACGATGATGTACGTCTTTGTGCCATCATCAGCGGGGATAACCAATGACGGTGATGGCATTTGTCGGCGGAGTTTGCTTACCTTGGCCTTCTTGACTCGATCGCATAGGAGATCGTCTCCGTTCGTCAGCTAACGAATCACCGATCTTGTCTGAAGAGATAGGCGCGAGCCGCCATCTTGTGCTTGTTAAGCCATCTGCATATACTCCGAGCACTCGAATTCTGGTAATAGAGATCCTTGTGTACCAAACTTCATATGATACTTTGACCCTTTTCTGGTTTATGCATCTCTGCTTGCTGTAAGGTGATCTACATAGGTCAGCAATTGTGAATTTTCACCTCGGCGGCTTGTCTGACGGTAATGATGCTGTTGGTTGTTGCGAACAAGGTGGTTTATCGTGGACAGGGTCATCCCTGTTATTGCAGGAAAACAGTTGGGAATTGGCATGCATGCACGCAGAGGAAGCATACAAGCCAGTAGAGCTTTCTTAGAATATTATCGCATCGTACATTGACCACTGCGTGCATTTCCAAGTGTCAATGGCCGGCAAATATCTCACGACGAGATCCCCTGCGTGAGACTACCTGTGTCTTCTCCACCCGTCAACTGTAGCGTTCTTACATGCGAACAGAGGCGGAGAGACATCAAGATCCATCAAACAAATCGCAGAAATCATTTCCCAACACATTGTGATTGGCTTTCTCTGGACCACAAGACCTTAAGAGAAGTGATATACAGAATCACGATTTGCCTCTCTGACAGAAAAGAGTTTTTGATGCTAGAAGGTTGCGTCTGAGCAGCATCCTCTTTAGGCAAGGTTGCCACGGCTCGGCGTTGTGATTGACTCGAGACGTTGATCATAGGGATCTGCAACGAACATCGACATCATGAGTTTTTACACATGTCCATCTTTTCTGCATGCATACCATGCATACAAGATATACCGCGGCTCCGGCGAAGATCATCTAAGATCTCGTTTAGGCAGATGTGTTCGTTCAAGCATACTCGATCATCGCAAAATGGTTGATTAGCACCAGGCAAGCCACCTTCGTCAAAAGAAGATATTTCGCATCATTCAGGACGTCGCCTTTCCTGTGTTGAGAACTCTGAATGCTTAAGAAGAGAAAGTGAATTGCATGGCAATCGTCGTGCTGCTCTGAAGAAAACTGCGATGTATGTATTGCCATTGGGTATCTTGCCAGCGTTGGAAATGCGAACGAGAAAGAAGAGAAAAAACACAAAACATGCCACCCATAAAACAACAGATCAAAATCCTGCGCTCCAAGAAATGCAAACAAGAAACGCCGATCCGCAATGCAAGAGATAAACAACAAAACAACCTCTATCAGGAGCTAACGCCAGGTAAGTACAACAACATGTCTTCGGATCCAAATTACTACTGCTATTGCCGATGCCACTGTCACGATTGTGTCGGTCGCGAGTGATGAGGGTTGTCTCTAGCCATGGTCAATGGTCCACGCTTGCTCATGAGGTCAATTCCGCTGTCCATTTCACTGCCGACGCTCCGTCGGTCGGGCTCGCCAAAATCCGGGAGAGCGCCAGGTTTCTCGTCAATACTTCGAACGCTCTCAGCGTCGTCGACTTGCGAGGACAAGTCGTCCGCTTCGTCCCCCGAGAGGATACGACCACCGAGTTTGACTTCTGAAGACGCGACTTCGTAATCGAGGGCCTTTTNTCCGTCCTTTATCAAACCTTCGGTCCAGTAGAGGCAACGCTGTAGAGACTGATTCATTCGCTGCGTGTCCATGAGTAATTCGCGATGTCTACTCAGGTCGAGTCGTAGGCGATTTTCATCTTCAGCCCGCTGCGCAGCATCGCGGTCAGCCTGAGCGCCTGGTGACAACGGTACAGCCGAGGAATCGGTCGACTCTTCATCAGAAGAATCTTCCTCGGGTTGTGAATGGAAAGGACTCGATGGTCGAGCGCCCTCATCATCTCCATCAAAGTCGGGTAAATCAACTTCTTCTTCCAATATTGACAGATCTTCCTCGGCACCACTTTCCCTCCTCTGAGGAACGGCAAATTGACCAGCTCGACTCAAGCGACGAAAGCGTTTCAACTCGGCTTTTTGTTTCCTGAGTTCGCGCTCCAGAGACTTGTTGATGGCCAGGAGTGATGAGTTTGAAATCTCAAGATCGAGGACTTTTCGTTCACGGCGCGCCTCGGCGTAGGGATCGACCGGTAAAGCATCGTTCTGTATCTCATCAGAAGGTGACGCATCGAGTGGACCATCGATTCCATTATCTGGCACAGGTGTAGGTGAATCAAGAGGCTCGTCCTCGCCGACAGGCTCTGTGATAGCTGGTATAGGATGTGACTGTCTGCGAACATGGTCAGGGCTACCCGTGTCAATTGAGGACAGACTGGTGCTCCGGAGATGAGACGGTCGCAGCGATGCAGCACTGGTCTTCCGTTGGGTAGGTTGCGCAGGATGAAAAGGCAGTGGGGGACCACCGAGAGCGAATATTTGGGAAGCACCTTTCCTGTACGAGAGATGAATGTTGTTCTTGGGTGGTGAGGTAGGACTTGTCAAGTAGTTTGAGGCCGAGGAGACAGCACTGAGAGGTGGTGAGGCTATGGCCGGCGTGTGAGCCGAGTCCGGAGGAACAGGTGATTGCACAAAGAATTGAGGCGAGCGCGAGTCGGTAACGGCCGATACATTGGAAGGGACAGGAGAGGAGCTTCGATGCGNAGAGCGGTCTTGGCTCTGCAGCTTGCTGCTGACCATTGGCATATAGGAAGGATGGCGTCTTTCTCAGCCTAGGAGCTTGAGCTGTCGGTTGAGGTTGCGGTTGTGGTTGCGCGTCGCTGGCATGGAAAAACATGGNNGGCTCGAGTCCTTGTCTATCTTGGTCGAGGTAGGACGGGACGCAGGGAGCGGTGAGACTCTGGCGGGATGCGCGGCCTGTGGCTGTAGAGTTGAAGCATTTGGCCTGGCAGTATCTGGTGTTTTGACAAAGCCTCGAACAGCTGGACCAGATCGGGTAGTGGATAGGGCTGGACGAGGGGGATTTGTGTTGGTCGGTCTTACAGAGCCCACAACGCTCTTTGCCCTACTGGAGGCGGCCAACTGGGGGCGGCGCACAGCAGGCTCGCTGTTTGTGGGAGAGATCATGAGGGGTCTCTTTCTCGCATGACTTGGAGTGTCGTCGTTGGGGGATGCAGTAGTCGGGGTCGAGTTTATTATTTGGCCAGCTCGCGTCTTTCCGGCCAATGTGTGTGGGGTGGCATGCGAAGAGGCGACCTGCGCCGTCGGACGCGTCGAGGAAAGAGGCGAAGGTGTTGGTTTGTGGTTGTTAAGTTTGGGTCTGAATTCCGACTCTTGCAGTTTGGGTCGAAAGGGCGGTGTTGACGTTGTTGTTGTTGACGTCGCTGTTGCCGTCGAGGAGGGCTTGTCCTGAGCGAGACGAGGGGTGTTCGGCGTTCGAGCGAGAGCTGGTTTCAATGGCACTCCAGAGCGGGCAGGAGCGGTCGGAAGAGGGTTGCGATTGTTGGCCATGATGGCCTACTGTTATGAGGAAGGAGCGGGTCGATTTGTCTGCACCAACGTTGTCCGCCACCATCCAATCATCTCTACAGCGATATGCCTCTGTTCAAGTGCCGGTGCATGGTCTGTACGTGTGGAATAAGAGACCGGCCTCTGCGTACTTGGAATGCGAGCGTTAAACGTCGGTTGCCGTGGTGGTCACGCTTAAACGACGTCCAAGTCCTGGAACAATCTCCAGATGACGCTCCAGCCCACCAACGACCCGCTCGGCGAACTTTCTTTGCCTTGACACTTTTATTTCTCCTTTATTTCTTCCTTTGTTTTTGTGTCTGCCCCGCGTTTGTGACCGCCTTGCCATTTCGCCCGTTGACGTGAGGCAACATTTTGAACGCTTCCCGCTCTAGCCTGTGTCAGAAGCTCTACCCTCTGGTGACCATCACCAGATGCGCAACCCTACGAATAGACATGGATGGCCCTGCCCGCCATGACAGCATNCCCTCTGCTGTCGACGACAGAGCCCCCACCCCTGACAACCCGACCGACCCCGATTCGAGTCAACATCACACTCTAAAATATCACCTTCTGGGCCCATCTCTCACAAAACCTGGCCAAGATGATGTCGACCAGAGAAAAGTTTCGGAAATAATCTACGAAGCATCAAAGGGCAGCAAGTTTTTTCTTCAAGAGGAGCAAAAGGACAAGAACTTGACAATCAAAATCAACCGTATTCTCGCGAAGAAACGTCAACTCGATCGTCTCGACCTAAGCTATGACTTGCGAAAAGCAGATGAATACGTACAGAAACTCGAGCTCAGTCGCGACCTGACACAGACCATCGTCCACGTTGACTGCGATGCTTTTTACGCCGCCGTCGAAGAGCTTGACCGTCCGGACCTGAAAGATGTGCCATTTGCTGTTGGAAAGGGCGTCTTGACAACTTGCAACTACCATGCAAGAAAGCACGGTTGTCGCAGCGGGATGGCTGGTTACATCGCCGACAAGCTCTGCCCTGAGCTCATCCATATCTCGCCAAACTTTGAAAAGTACTCGGCCAAAGCAAAAGAGATTCGTGCTGTCTTGGTCAAATACGACGCTCGATTTGAGGCTGCAAGTGTTGACGAGGCATATCTCAACATCACGGACTACTGCGAAGAACACAATATGAGCCCCGAAGATGTCGTCCAACAACTTCGCGCAGAGGTACATCAAGAATGCCTGATTACCGTCTCGGCCGGCATCGCCGCGAATGCAAAACTCGCAAAGATCTGTTCGAACAAGAACAAGCCCAACGGCCAGTTCACGTTACCGTCAGAACGCGCCAGTATCATGTCATTCATCAAAGAACTGCCCACACGGAAGGTGAATGGCATTGGCAGAGTGTTCGAGCGTGAGCTTGACGCCATTGGGGTAAAGACTTGTGGCGACATATTTGCACAGCGTGCTTACATGTCCAAACTCTTTGGCGAGAAAGCCTTTCAATTTCTTATGGGCGTATATCTAGGACTTGGCAGGACGAACGTTCAGCCAGCAGAAGAGTACGAGCGCAAGAGCGTTGGCACGGAAAGCACGTTCAAGGAAATGTCAGACCCTCAACAGCTCAGAGATATGCTTCGACACGTTGCGGAAGAACTCGAGAAGGATTGTGAAAGAACGCAATTTAAGGGCAGGACCCTGGTCTTGAAAGTCAAGTTGCATACATATGAGATTTTAACCCGTCAGGTCGCTCCGCCGAAAGCCGTACACCAAGCTGATGACCTCTACAAATTCGCCTTGCCCATGCTCGTCAAGCTGGAAAAGGACATTCCAAAGTTTACCTTGCGCCTTATGGGGCTGAGGCTCACGTCGCTGATCAGTATGAAGAAAAGCAACATTGACACCTTCTTTGCACCAAAACCGCAGTCTGCAGCNAAAAAGCCGTCCATGTCTGCCGGCGAAGGCGAATGGGAGCAATGGCCTGACTCAGAATTCGAAGATGCCGCTCGCCAAGAGAAGCAGGATGACTTGGATACCCTGGAACAGATGAGTCAGGAGTACATCGAAGAGTACAAAAATACTCCGAAACCATCAACGGTCGGGCGCGCAGGAACAATAATAGCAAATGTGCCTGCAGCGACTTCCGAAGGTACAGAACAAGAAGAAAAAGATGAGCAGGAAGAAACATGGAGCTGCCCTATCTGTAGTCAGCCACAATCTGCCGACGCTGTTCTCTTCAACCAGCATATCGATGGATGTTTGTCGAGACAGACGATCAAGGAGATTGTTCGTGAGAACGCGTCGCCGTCCCGTTCACCACAAGAGAAAGCTCCTATGCCTGGACAGGGTAAGAAAAGAGGTCGGCCAAAGGCGCCGGACCCGCACCCGAAGCGGCCAAAGAGCGCCTTCTTCTCTCGATGAAGTCTTTGTCGTAGTTAGACTTTATTTTCAGCCTGGGTATAACCCAGTACTTGCCCAATCCTTGCGCTGTGTATCAATCCATATAGCCGAACCTCCATCCAAGTCCGAAGATTGCTCGCTTAAGTTCAACATTCAGCTTGGATGTTGACGGCAAACAAATCGGCTAGTTACAAGTTTTGAATCTTGGACATGTATGCAGCTTGTTATACGAGGCGGCTCATCCTTCTCATATCAACGTGCAGAATCTCCACTATCGAGCCCTANTCGTTATCCGAGACATTTGCTGTGTCGTTCATGGTGGCTGTTTTTGAGCCTCACTTGACACTCCGCAAAGCGGGGGTCGTGAAATGTCCTCCATCTTCAGCTCCTCAAACCTGCGCCTCGTGTCTCTGACATCAACAAAGACACGACTCTATTTCATAGCGCAAGAATTGCTATGGAATTGGTCGCTGCTACAGACGCCTCTGTTTCCTCATTGAACATGCAAAGGCGNNAGCTAAAAATGTGCATGCAAGCCAGGTTTACAATTCTCCGAAGGGCTAGACGCGTTTCGGGACTGGCGTTTATGCAGGTCCGGACAATAACACAACCCAATCTGGGCAGACAAGACGGATATGGGTATGTCAAGTATGGGTCCGACCTATAGATAAAATATTGGCCGGAAGCCCTGCTTACATCTTGCGAAAGAACTGGAGCCACGGTAGGAAACCAGGCTTGGCCGTGCCTTCCATGCGCTATCACGAGTTTTAGACCGGGAAGGTGCATATGCTTTGTGGAAGACAGATTGCTCGCATCGTCACAGGCTAAATTTGTCTCTGCACGCAACCGATCTGCTGTCAAACCATGCCGTGCAACACAGTCTGCAGAGACACGTTTTGACTGAAACAACAACGAAAATAGCTCTTCAGCATCTGTGTGCGTGATGCTCTGCCAGAGCACGATGACGGTGTTGACAGACTACAACAAATATCACAACGGCCCAACTGTGCGGACTCGAGGAGTTAGACACATACTGCCAGCACATGCATGCTTCGAGTCTATGCTGATATCACGGCACGGTCTTGCCGGACACTAGCATAGTCTTCCGCCCGTATACGCCCCTCCCATACCATGTCTTCTCCAGCCGAACCGCAGTCTCTTCATGTGTACCACACCTGGCTGGATGCGAGGGAGACGTACCACTATTCGTGATGTAGGATGCTGACAAGCATATACGAAACTCCGAAGGATGCTTTCCTGAGTGGATATACCGCTGGATAGATATAAAGACAGGTCCTCACTCCCCACATTGATCAGCAGCAGATCATACATACCTCTCATACCTGTTCCTCATACTACTACTTCATCTTCATCATGAAGTCAGGATTTGCTCTTGCGGCTCTTGCCTTTGGTGGCATGAGCTTTGCCCAATCAACCGTCCTTGCCACTTCCGCTGTTGAGATCGATGGTCAAACTACAACACTTCTCGGCAACATTGACCCTTCAGATATTGCTGCTATTCCTGAGCCCGCCGTGCTTGGGCCCCCAATTGGTGTTGTCGAAAGCGTTCCTTCGGCTACATACAACGCTGCTGCGGCGACCGCCTCACTCCTTGCCGCCGTTGTGGCAGCTACTGATGCTCAAACTGCTGTCATTGCGCCTGAGAGCACTGCTATCGCTGCGTCCAAGTCTGTCGTGCCCGTTTCGTCAGAAGTTGCTGCTGCACGTAAACGCTCATATGTTGGTGGTCTTTCGGGCAACCTTCATCGCCGCGACTTGAGCTATCCTGTTGATACCTCAAAATACGTATGTACTTCTTTTGAGTATTTGATGTCGAAAGCAACGATGCTAACAAAGATACAGAATGTACCTTCTGGCTACACACCGGCATTTGTCAACCTCCAGGGTTCGACTCAGGCCAACGGATATTTGACCTACAAGACATTGTCGACCTATGACCCTCAGCAATGTACTTCCGCCTGTGACAAGATCAGCTCGTGTCAATTTGCCAACATCTATTACGAAAAGGATCCCGACAGCAAGAACAACCCTGTCGATGTCATCAAGTGCTCTCTCTACAGCATGCCTCAAACTAACTCTACCGCAACCAACAAGGGACAGTGGCGTGGCTCGTTCCACGTTTTGGTCACTGGTAGCAACGGTTACAACAAGGCTGCTGCACCCAAGGCCCCTGCCGGTTACTCTCTACAGACTCTTCCCGCCGCTGTTAACGCCCCTGTCTATGATAGCGCGGGTCAATGGAGATTCATCCAACCTGTTTACCTCAGCTCCTACGACCCTGCTCTCTGCGCTGCCGCTTGTGACAAGCAGACTGCATGGGACAAATCTCAAGCTACTGACAGCTGCAACTACAAGACTTGTGTTTATGCAAACATGTACATCTTGTCGCAGGATGGAGTTCCAAAGACCGTTGTTTGTGCTCTCTACACCGATGTCACTGATCCAAAGTACGCCGACAACTACGGCTATTCTACCGATACCGACTCCTACCAGGTCTCAAACTCGATCGCCCTGACCAACACCACTGCTGTTAAGGCTGGCTACCCACAAGTGTGTGCAGCTTCGTCCGGCGATATCTCGTACCTAAACTCGACCGGAGCCGCTTTCTGCACGAGCTACCTCGGATACGTTGCGCCCACAACAACCATCAAGACCACAGTCACTCCTGGTGCCTCCACCGTCTTCGCCACTGTCACTAATGTGGTCACCGTCACCTCGGTCTACTCTACCTCTACCCAGACCGTCACTGCAGCTGCAAAGAAATCGAAGCGTCAAGCGAATGTGAAAATCATCACAACCACCGTCGAGCTGCCATTTATTACCGTTAGTGGCAACGAGACCGTGGTCGACTATCTGACTAGTACCTTGACCGTCAACGCCGTTTCCACTTCTGGAGCCGTCATCACTCCTGCCACAGTTGACCCTGCAGCAACTGCTGCTGCTCTTGCCAAGCGTGGCGCCATCCCTACTCCTTCTTCTATTCTCTACTGGCCGTCTTCAAAAATTTCGTCTGCTTGTTCGCAGATTGCTACCGGCACTGTCACCAGCACACAGACTGTCACTGTATCTGGATCTGTTGTCACCGCTGGCGCTACTTCAAAGGTGTCGTCAACCATATCAGTTGTTTCCACTATTACAGTTACTGTTAGCGGCAGCCAGCCAACTACCGTCAGCTTAACCACCACCAGCACCAGCAGCTCTGCTCCTACGTCCACTTCTGCTCCTGGCTGTCCCAAGACCGTCGGTACTCAAGGTCAACTCAGTCTCGGAGGCTACTCTCTCGGCTACCTAACCCCAATCACCTTTGGTTCCGATCCCCTCTACTGGACCCCTCTCGGCGGCTTCCAGGACGAGTTCATTTACGACACGACCGGAGACTTCCTCTACCACGTCGATACAGGCTACTGTCTCACGCTCGGCGACCCCACCGCCACAAAGTCGCCCAAGTATGTCAACAGCCCCTTCACCCTCGAGGCATGTTCGTGCTCGACCAGCACAACCGTGACACAAAGCTTTACCTTCAACAAGCTCAAGGTCAAGAGCGGCAAGACCCAGATGACCAAGAACTGTCTGGCCATCAAGGGAGACAACTCGGGCAGCAAGTCTTACTACCCCAAGCTTGTTGACCAGGGCGATGATGAATACCCCTTCTCTGCTGTTTATGCCGGTACACAATTGGATACTTGCATCACCTTTGAGGCTGATCAGTAGATGATCTTTTGATTTCGCTCGGTGTTTTGGGGGTTCTTTTAGTGTTGATTTTTACTTTTATTTTCCCCGCTTATACCAAAGGCAAAATACAGTATATTGCATTCTCTTCACAACATCAACATTGGTATTTATCTAGCAACCTTTTGACCCTCACTTACCACACCGTCTTTTTCTTCTTTCGTCTAATGCCAAGCAAAGATGAAGCAGAAAGAAACATATATCGGGTTGCCATGAGCCGTGGATAAGAAAGACTTGATTGCCTATTCTAGCATAGTGAACCTTGGACTTACATGGAGAATCGTATAGCAGAACAGTAAAAGGTGAGTATTGATAGTGATTGCATTTATGGTTCTTGCAATTGCCAGTAAAAGCTCTGAAGCCATGCTAATGGATAATGATGGGTAAAAGTACAAATACAAGAAAGGAACATTCAAAGTTCTTTCCATGAAGAAAAAAAGAATGATGTATAGGAACAAAAACAAAAAAGCCATCGCTATGCAAAAACATGTCGGATACACACAAAAGAACCGACCCAACTCTCTACCGTACACGAGGTCGATGACTGCGATCCCTTCCGTTCTTGTCCAATCTTCCTCTTCTGCTCTTGTCGGGTGGAGGAACATACTTGACGTCCTTGAGTGCCCAGTCGAGGAAGTTGAGCATATACGCATCTACATGTCCGAATTCTTCTTCTGCATCTTTGGCTTCGTCGACATCCATCGCATCAGCAGGTTCTGCGGGCGTGGGCGGCACACTCGTCTTCGGCGTCCTTGAGTCTCTGCTTTGATTTGCTGTGGCGTTGTTGCCAGCGGCGTCAAAGTCAAAGTCGTCGGCCTGGCCTTCCTTTTGCTGGGCGTGAGCGGCGGCAACATCTTCTGCGTCTTCGACCGCCTCGAGGACTTTTTGGACATTGTGTTCGCCGACATTGTTGCCGAAGACTCTCTCTACAGCAGCTCCGGCGAACGCATCTCCCATGGCTTCATCATCTACAGTGGCGGCAGGAGCGTTGAAGTAGTCAGTCGTGAACTCTCCTTCTTGAATGACAACCTCATCAAGCAGACGCTTCTGGTTGGATTTGCGCAGAATGTTGACTTCGATGGTGTGCTCAGATACGAATTTGTAAATGTGCACATCGCGAGTTTGTCCGATACGATGAGCACGGTCTTGACATTGTTTGTCCATCTGCGGGTTCCAATCGAGATCGTAGAAGATGACTGTATCAGCACCAGTCAAGTTCATGCCCACACCTCCAGAACGTGACGAGAGAATGAACACGTCAATACGAGTGTCGCGGTTGAAACGTTCCATCATGTCTTGACGTTGTTCAATCTTTGTGCTGCCATCGAGACGGAGGTAGCGGTAGCCATGGATGTTCAAGAACTGTTCGAGAATGTCGAGAACGGACGTCATCTGTGTGAAAATCAGGGCGCGAGAACCACGAGATTGAAGCTCACGGAGCAGGTCTGCAAGCCGTTGCAGCTTGCCACAGTCATACTGAAGCAGGCGTTTGTCTGGAAATGCGATAGACAAGCGCACACGAGACTCGTGGAAGGCGTCTGGCTCAGGCGTTTGGGAGACTGATTGAACATTGTAAATGATGTTCCGCGGAACCATGTATGGCAGAATGTCGTTGGCCACAGCATTGGGAGTGATGCATGCAAACTTGCGGACGAGAGTATTCATCGCCTTGGATCGTTGATCAACACTCTTTACCATGTTGTGAACTAGAGAAGAAGAGTCAAGATACCATTCGGAGTGCAGAATCTTATCCCGAGGAGGCGATTGTCGCAGACGATCAGTCGTGTAGGTTGTACATCTCTCGACAAGATCAGTGCCATAGACGGGCGCAAATTCGGTCCGTTGTTCCGTCAAGAAGGCACACTGACGCAAACGATTCAGCTTGTCCATCGCAGTCTTGTGGTTTTGTTGGCCGATAACGGAATTGAAAGAAGAGCTGTCAAGCGAGCTGGCGCCCAGTCTCTCGACTTCTCTACGCACGATCTGATCCATAGCCCGACTGGCTCTGAGCTGCTTGCTGCGTCTGATGTGATACCTCGACCTCGACTCTCGGCTTGTCAGATTGAGGCTCAAGAAGTTCAGGTCTAGCACTTCGTGTGGGTCTTCACCGAGCATCTTCTTTCGCAAGAACAAGTCCTTGATCTCGAAGTCTGCTGCAATTGACCGAGGTTGACGGGTGTAGGGCTTTTTCATGGCGTATGAAGTGACGATGGGACGCTCTTCAAAAAGATCTGGATGGTTGCAAACCTTTCTTAATGACATCAATGCTTGTGATACACTGATCATATTACCAGACGTCAACTTTGCCTTCGTGTCAGAAAGACCCATGAATGCATCGTAGAGCTGGCGTTGTCGTTTTGACAGTCTGCAAATAACAGTGTGTTCGTACTTGCCAGGAAGCTGTTTCTCGACCGAGGACTTGAGACGACGCAAAAGGTAAGGGCGAAGCGAGTGATGCAACTTGTTGACGATGTCTTGTGCTTCATTGCCAAGCTTGCTCTTGCCATCGACAAAGATCTCGTCAACAGGCCTGCGGAACCACTCTGTGAACTCTTCAAGATCACCCATACCTTGACCGTCTTGACCAGCAGTCAAGAAAGTGAGAAGTGACCACAACTCGATGATGCTGTTTTGGAGAGGCGTACCAGTCAACAAGAGTCGGGCATGTGTCTTGAGTCTGATCATGGCTTGGTAGCGCTGGGAGTTGAAGTTTTTGATGTTGTGCGCTTCATCTAGAATCATGTAATGCCATTCGGGAACTCTGATGGCTGGTAAATCCTTCAAGATGAGTTGGTAAGAAGTGATGACAACGTTCCAGATATCAGGATTGCTCCAACCTTTGCGCTTCTGCGCTCTCTCTTCGACAGAACCATAGTATGACAGAACCTTGAAGCCAGGCAAGAACTTTTTGAACTCCATCTCCCAGTTGAGAATGACTGAAGTGGGTACAACAATCAGATGAGGACCCCAAATGTGGTGCTCTTCTGCGAGATGAGCCAACAGAGCAATGGTTTGTATCGTTTTTCCAAGGCCCATTTCGTCCGCGAGGATACCATTGGTCTGGTTGGCGTACAGCTTTGCAAGCCAGTCAAGACCCTCATGCTGATACTCTCTGAGTGTACCTCTGAGCAGAGAAGGGATCTTGACTTTGGAGGACTTTCCAGGCTGTGGTGTGTCGCTAGTCTCAGACATCCTATCAGTCTCGTCAAGATCAACACTAGTGGTAGATTCGGCTTCGGTGGGCTCAATAGTGGTGTCATCCTTGGGTGATGTTTGACTGCTTCTGTCCTCTGCATGCGAATCTGCTGACAGCATATTGTGGTGAGGACTAAGAGAGTGAGCGTGGAGTTTCTGGGGTGCAACCTTCTCGGCATCATTATCGCTTGATAATGCTTGTGGATGTTCTTGCCGTGCCGAGGCAGTCGAGTCTTCCTCGAGCACATTTTCTGACACTGCAGGTTTGTTGTTCTCGATTGAACTGGCGTGGAAACTTTCAGCGAGCGGCATCGCGGCAGCTGAGCTCTGATGAACCTCCATAGCTTCCGACACATCCAGATCGGGTTCTCCGTTGTTCTCCGCATCGGATTGCTCAGTATCAGCTCCGTTCGTCTGCCTGAGCTCGACTTGTTCTGCAGAATCCTGGATGACATTGGCGAGTTCGTCCTGGTTGTGATCTAGATCTGACGTGAGTGCTTCATCTTGTTGTTCCACCANGTTCTCGACTTCTTCAGACACTTCAACGCCTGAAGTAGTCTNGACTCTCTTTGCGAGAGCTTTGCGTCCACCAAAGAAGCCAAGGAGACCACCGTCATCTTCGCTTTCACTCTCTTCTTCCTCTTCGTCATCTTCGTCGTCTTCTTCCTCATCGCTCATATCTTCATCACTCATGTTTGTGGATTCGTCGCTGTCGTCAAGAAGGGCATCATCCACCTCGTCCAGCTGGATCTTGGAATAGTCTCGCTCCTCCTGGATTTGTTTGTCGTTGTCTTCCGTGTCATCAATCTCAGCTTCGTTGTCGTCTTCGTCCAGACTAATTTTCGGGGTGTCTGCCGTATCCGATTCTTGACCTTCGTCGACATCCATATCACTAGCATCGTCCTCAGACTGTTCCTGCGGTATGTCTGGAATATTGCTATATTTTCGACGAAGGGCTTCTGGGGAAAGGTTCACATCATCGTCTTCCCCTTCCTCGGCGTCGCTACCTTCAGACTCGGATGAGGTCATGCGGTGGTCTTCGTCGAGGTCCTGGCCGGATGCATCTGATCCTTCTTCGTCAGCGGAAGCACCTTCGCTAAGACTAATGTCGTCGGCGTCATCGTCGTCATCACCATCCACAGACAGACCGGAGTCCAGTAGCGCACGACGTTTATCCAGCAGATTTGTCGATTTCTCCAGCATACTCTGCATCTTGAGTTCTCGTTCAATCCTTTGCTCTTCCTCGTAACGCAATGCCCTCCGTCGATCAATCTCGGCACCGACAAGCTCCCATTTTCGTTGAACATCCTTGACAGTTTGTCGGTAAATGAGTCTGTACCATTCATTCTCCTGCTTCTCTTTTTCTTCTTCGGTCTGAGGCTGTCGTTCTTTCCATCTTGCCAGACAGGCGTATGCGACTCTTTTGGCACTTTCCATGTGCGCGCGCTTCTCCTTCTCCATTAGAGTTCTCAGGAATGCGCCATGAGTCCAAAGATGGTCCCAGTGGTTGTATTGTTGGGCTGGCTCTTTCTGGTCGTCTGGCAAGTATAGCGAATTCTTTTCCTCGCTCAGAGGACCCCCTGGCTGAGCGGCTTCTAGAATTCTTAAACGTGCCAAAGCTTCCTTCTCAGCTCGCTCCTCGGGTGCCTGCTCGATTCTTTCTGGTGCACGACGCTCAAGACCTTGATACCTATCATCTTCTTTGTTTTCGTATGCGGCCTCCTTGCTCTTCTGGTCGTAATGGGCGATGATGTCTTCGAAAGACTGAAAGCGTAGTGGATTGACAACGTGACTCGGATGACGAGGTAGGAAGGAAAATTGTGGTCGCTTGAGCTTGAGCTTGACGCGTGGCGTTGAGGAGGCTGGATCGGCTGACGCAGGCAGTTGCTCGGTGGAAGCTTCAGGTTCACATTTGGCTGGACGGCCGGCTTTGCGCTTTGCTTGTGGAGATTGTGACGACGGAGCGGGCTCTTCTTTCTTGACGGCTTCAGGCGAAGTTTCGAGGTTCTTGATTCTGGCAGAGACGCGGGATGGACGTGGCGGAGTCTTTTCGCGCTTGGGCACAGGGGTTTCCTTTGGCTTGGGTTGACTTGACTGTTGAGCAGTTTGAGCATTCTTCAAGGCCGAAGCTTTGCTGGCCGGAGTCTTTGCGACAGGCTTTTTGGACTTGGGAGTCGCCTTCTCAAAGACAGGGGGAGCTGGAGCATTGACACGACCTGATCTTCTCTTTCCGTTGTCCAAGATTGTGGTGGGACCTTCGGCAGCGAACGACTTCCATGGCGGCGAGATGGGCTTCGAAGCAGATCGCGATCTGGAGGCGGACTGGAGGTCGGCGAGCTTGCGCTTCTTGGAGTTGGTAGCTGGTGGTGTCGAAGGGCCGTCGGACGCGTCGAACTCAATCTCATCTTCGGAGCTGAGGGNGGAGTCGGAGTCAAAAAGAGTCTTGTCTTTGGCAGGGGCAGGTTCGAGGTTGTGGTTCAGCTGTGCGTCAAGCATAGACGTGTCATGGACGGCATGGTTGTTGTTGTCGACGGAGGTGTGGTCGTCTTGAATGTTTTGATGGGTGTTGGGCGGAGGCGGACTGGGGCTTTCATGACCGGCGTCGTGTTGCGTGACGCCCTCGTGCCCTCTTGCTCCATCAACGCCAATCGAGCGGCCTTCAAAAATAGGAGCACTGGGAGCTCAGAGTGCACTGGTTATCATGCCGTTTTCCAAACTTCAATATCGGACGTCGTTTGGTAGAGAATGGCGAAAAGACGTCACGGGGCGCGGATTGTACAAAAGTTCGTGTTGCGCGTTTCCTCTCACGAATCTGGAGACGTGGAAGTTGCCGACCACCTCCAGCTATTCCGCTCCGCCTGCCAAGACGCCCGAAGCTGGTCCATGACCGCGCATACCGATTCGACGTGCTTGGTGCTTCAAGATTGCTGTCACCACACACCACAACGTACGCTCCCTCCCGATTCTCTCTTCGACCATCCATTGACGACCTGCCAGATGCTCTCCCGCAGACTCGCCGCGGCACGCCCGCTCTCCAGCGCCGTACGAGCCGTCGCTCCCCGCACCACCCTCACACAGTTGCGTTTCGCTTCCGAGAACAATGCCAACAGGGAGAACTTTGTTGGCGAGATGTCCGTCGAGGACCCCGGCATGGTGCGTGAAGAGAGCCATCCGACGCCCAACAAGGACTCGCATTGACAAAGCTCAAACAGNAACGGTGGATACGTCAANCCCCCAGCAATCAAGCGTGCCTTCCGCGACCCTTACGGCGATTGGTGGGACAAGCAAGAGCGTCGCAACTTCGGCGAGCCCGTCCACGAGGATAACGACACTCTTGGTATCTTCTCCACCGAACCCTACACCCACTTCAAGCCCGGCCATGGTGCCGTCCTCCTCGGTACCTTTATCGCGTCCGTCTTCGTCCTGATGGGTGTTGTCCGTCAATACTACCCCGACAAGCCCGCCGTCCCCAGAACTTTCCCCGGTGGTCTCGACCGGGAACTTGGCGGCGCCGGCGCTGTCNNCCCGTGAGTCTTATTGAAGAGTACGCATGGATGACAGAAGTGCTGACCTTTTGTGTAACAGGCCCGCACCGACGAGAAGGAGCCTTTCTAAATAAACATTTGTCCATACCCAATTATACGTCTTTTCTTTGTCATCAACCTAATGTTCTGGCACGGCACCCGTGAATCATGTTGATGACAGCTGAGCTCTTAAACCAGGCAGCGTTTATCGATGGAAGCTGCGCTTGCTAGCCTGTATTGGTATTGGATGGAACTCATGGGCCGAGGGCTGGTGCAGCTGCCTGGATTTTGGTGAGTTTATAGATCGAGGCTGGTTGTAGAACCAATTCACATCCACTAGTAGCTGTCGACGTATAGTCGATGTTGCAGCATTATTGCTCGCAATCTTCTTGAGGAAACTGCGCAATTGGCAGTGTTGAAGAAAGACATAGCAACTTCCAAGTTTGGCGCGACATCCACAACATCCACGCCATCGCGCCTTCTCTGTCACCTCACTGACCCAACCTCTTTCAACACGGTCGTTCTGCGGATTCCACGCTCAAACTCTCATTCTTGCCCGTCGTACATCACCACCATGAACAAAGACACGCGCAAGCTGATCCTGCGCCTCCAAAGCGAAGACTTGACAGCTCTATGGACTGCATCCACTGACAACAATTCCGAAATTGACGCCACTGTGCGTGCCTACCGCCGCCAATTGGACTTGTTGAATCGTCACCTCGAGGACACACTTCAGGCTAGGACAATTGAAGATGCTATGGAAGCCGTCGACCATGGGGCACCAACATCTCTCCAAATTACTGGCGTCAATGCGCCTATCTTGACCAAGCATGGTGATGTTCATCAAATTGGCGGTGTCTACTTGTATCCTGACACGCCTTCCTCGTTTTCATCTGTAGCTTCAACCCCTGCACTTGTCGTTGCGACAACTGCACGCTCACTTCCTCAAACCTCTGAGCGTCCTGTTGTGCGTCTCCCTCCGGTCCCCATACATCCCATCGTCCGCCTTCCTCATGTTACACCAAGTGCGGAAGAGGGCGAGAAACAAAGGAGCTTGTTCAGAGAAAAGACTAAGGCTGCAATTCGACGCAGACAAGAAGAAAAAAGCACTTGAAGAGATCGAGCGAAAAGACAGAATCAGCGAGAAGATCGACACGCTCGAAAACCCTCCCGAGAAGGTGGTCAGCAGTTCGTCTTCAGTGTCCACTGACCCACCCGCAACTGCTACAGCAGACCTCAAACGCTCTGCAGACCACCTTGCAAGCCCCGATGCCCCGCCCTCCAAGAAGCAGGCGAGCGCCGTTGTCAAGAAGGAGCCTGGTCTTCCTGCACAGAAAGATACGATAAGGGATAAACTAGAAGATCTCCTCCAGTCGTCTAGGTCGTTGTCAAGTCCGACCATGCGTAACAAAATGGCGCAAAGTCGCGGTCTCAACCGTGGCATTCCAACTGGACCCAGAGCGCTGAAGCCCGCACGAAGATCCAACACATACCAGGCTTTCACTGCCGCAGTGCCTATAACATCCATAACTCCCGTGGTGCCTAGTTTGTCCTTTGGCACCAATGGTAAGCATTTCGGTGCCTTCGATGGTCCTCCCCAGTCAGGAGGTTTGCCTCAATCGAGCTTTCGGACCTCCACTACCTCTACCGCTCTTGAAGCTGTTTTCAACGCTGCTCCACCCTCCCAACAGAAAGATTTACTTGGTATGGCTCTTTTTCCCAAAATCGAGAAACAGCAGCCTGAATTTGCCGGCAAGATCACTGGTATGATCCTCGAGATGGACAACGCTGAGCTTCTTCACCTGACCACAGATGACGTTGCCCTCCGCAACAAGGTCGATGAGGCCCTGAGTGTGTACTGTGCCCATCTCGAAGCCAAGTGTAATAAGGAGCCCTGAGTGGTCTCCACAAATTTCTCGGCCATTGTTACCTTCACCAATGCATCAACCTCCGCTTCAATCATGTGTTCAGTGAGGTGTTGTGGTTCAAATCTTCTGGCAGCTTAGTTGTGCTTGTGTGCGATGACGAGAACCTTCCTCTCTCGAGGTTGCGGAGACCAAGGTCTCGGGTTAACAGGAGGGGCTTGGGGTGAATGTTCAGCTTGTGGTCTCCAAGAATGTGATGCGAACGAAAGGAGAATGTTGCTTTCCCATTCTACAAACACAAGTCTTGTAGGGCATGTGCTTGATGTATGTCGAAGCAAAGTGCTTGACAGCAGACGAAATGTAATATTCGCTTAATCACAAAATAGCTCGCTTTTGTTCCTCGCTCCACAAGAATCTCCTCTTTATACGCATGTTTTACGCTTAGTAGCTTTCTTCAACGTCTTTCTTTGCCAAACCGAAGTGTCTCCTTAACTGTTTGATCATGTTGCAATTCTCTGTGACCTGATGCAGTAAAGAGACATGGCCGGGTTTTGATTCTTTGGCAGGCGTGGCTTTTCCCTACCATTGGATGTTGACAGACTCGCAGCTTCCATACCTGCTCACTTTGTGTTCAGATACGACAATTTCCTTTGCTCTCATATCGATGGCTAGCGTTACCCTTATCGAGTCTAGGTTTCTCTTGTTTTGTGGAAAATTTGCAACTCCAAGGACAAGAAAGCGGATCTCATCGTTTGATGTCATTCGAGACTATCCCGCTTCTACAAAGTGCATTCTTGTCTATCACTACGATCTTCCAGCACAAAGTTTGCTGGTTATGCTTGGCGATTAGTTTGACGTTCAGGAGAGTGATTCTAACCGCTTCTGTGGCGAAAAGGTATATAGCCAGCTATGTATTCTGATCAATTGGAGATATCAAGACGCTCGAAGATTATGCTCAAGAGTCTTCGGTTTATATCATCAAAGTACCCCTGGACTCTGACAGTCACAGAGGCTGCGATATCTATATATCATGCCAAGAAGCCAGAAGACCTCACTTGTCTTGAGGCAAAAGTCAACGAGAAGGACGAGCTCCTTCAGCAGCTTCGTTCCTCCTTCTATGCCGCCAAAATTTAGGACCTGTGACATGGTTACTTGGGGGTAATGTCAGTATTCTGTCTGCATATGGAAACTCTGCTATCAACCTTCTTCGACCGGTTTTAGAACTTTTATCAATTATTTGTACCAAGATCTCGAGCACCCAAAAGCTGCAGCAAGAGGCAATTCAGCTAAGTCGTACGACGGCACCACAATCCATGTGAATAAGGCCCTACTTGTCTTCAGACGCGTCAAGCACTCAAATTAGATACTCTCGTGAGAGACAATAAGCAAGCCAGACGAAAAGTTTGAGGTTTCGGCTGTATATATCTGAGAATCCGCAGTGCCATTTCCTAGAGCACGACCGTGTCATGACGCCCTTCAGTCTCGAGGAACCCATACACGTTAGCGTGCATTCATTCTTCAGACTGATGATGCATGAACTAAACAAGGTTCGTCTCCTCCGAAGTTTCAATGTCTCGATCAAGGAGTTGAGATCAGACAGCGTCTCCACCTCTTTCTGGGACCTTATGGCTTGCAAAGCAGGATCGATAAATTTTGCAACTCTCCAAGCCGTGACTGTCTAGTGAACCTTCTGAGTGAAGTCAGCAGTGAACGGACTCGACGAAGACCGGGCAGAGGACATGGAGATCTCGTCAGAATAAGTGGTTTCCGTGACAACATTCACTTGATCTTTCGTCTCCAGGTGTCACTTCTCACTCGCTCGGAATATCGTTGCGGTTCCCCTCCATGCCACTGGAACATCTTCTTGACCCCTGTCGCATTACACGTAACACGAGCGACCCACTCGTTTCCTAGAAATTCTACGACGGGATGAGCATGAAGTGTTTCGCGAGTTCAGAGAGCGGCGTACTGACGAAACGATACGTCTATTCGCTGCAAGACTTGACGGTGCTGTTTAAGCCATTGTGCTAGTATCGCTTGTTGTAAGAGTATCTGGGTGGCCTGAAGACCCGATGAAAGTAGCTCCACTCATAGGCCTTGTTTTGCTTGCCTTTGGCCTTCTATCGATACGGTGCGTTGCACGGGAGCGTCCAAACAAAGAGAAAGGGAGAGTCGAGATCTAAACTCTAGAATCGGCGAATCCTTACTAGCATACCAAAAAAATAAATGTTCATTCTACACCAACACCCTCATCTCAACTTCTCTTTCTTGTATGGTACTGCTTCTGGTTGGAGCAATTATTCAACTAGGTATTTTGGACTCCGAAGTCTCGATGTTTGAGGCCTAGATTCATTGATCGGTGTTTTCGTTGTGAGAGTTGCCGGATATCACAGCAATTGAGGTTTTACCCACAAATATATACAGGAGAGACATTATGGTCCAAACACTCTGCCACACAATCGTTCGATCTTGCGGCAAAGCCGATGTAATACAGAGCTTGACTGCTCTTGACTTGCTCTTTCCCCTCGATCCCTCTCCTCCCGAGCTCTCACTGCCTCTTCACGTCGTGCATCCTCAAGTCGTCTTTGCTGTTGGAATGGCGTCTCACGTTTTGTTCCTGTCCCACCTCTTCGCGTGGTGAATGCTACAAACCCGTTCAGAAAATCGTCCTGACGACCAAATGTTCTCCTGTCTCGTTTCGCTCTCGTCCGCGGTCTCGTGTCGTCTCTTAGTAAGTAGTCATACTCGATATCAGGGCATCCGTTGCAGTCAAATATGGGTTTCCCACAGTGATAGCAGAATTCATGGCCACATGGACAGGTCATCCTTGCACACCCTTGAGATCTTTCGCACATTTGGCCACATTTCATGCACCGCTGCCATCTCTTCTTGTATGCTAGCTTGAGAGCCTTTTGCTCGTTTGTGTCTGGTAGTGGACAGAAATAGCTTTGATGCGCAGGTCCTTTGCAGTCTAAGCATGTATCGGTCTCACAGGCTTGACAGTGAACAATACGATCTTTGGCCTGTCCTGGAGAGAGAAACACACTGCATCGAGCATTTGAGCAATAAGTCCGGTCCGGATTGGGAGTTTCGAATTCATCAATCAGAGGAAGCAATCTTTGGAGCTCCTCTGACGATAAAAGTGGCTTTGCTGCATCGAGAGAGATGTTGCATCTCGTATGGCACTTGACTGGCCACTGTGATTGATTGCGAACGGCAGTGGATAATCGCACGATGCACTTTGTGCACCAATAATGGCCACAGGGTACATGCACCGTCTCTTGACTTTGCACATTCAGACCGGACCAGCAGGCTGGGCATATTGGTTTGACAAGCTGTGTGGGTGCGGGTCCTGCGTCACTACTCTTTTGTGTGTTGGCGAGGCGCGTCGATAGTGGATTATCGCTCGTATTCTGCAGGAGGAGTGGAAGAAATGGTGAGACGCGGTGGTCCATCGACGCGGATGTATTGATCTCCATGTTGTCGAGAGGTGGTGGAAAGTCATAGGAAGTCTTGCGTCCAGAAACGTTGCAGCAAGCCTTGCAAAGTTGCTGGGAAACAAGCGAAGATGGATATAGTCGTCGCATCTCGAGATTATATTATGCCTGAAGCGGAAAGAAAGACACGTGTCCTAGGTTTGAGTTGGTTTGCTCCTTCTTGCGCGTGGTTCCTTGAGTTCAAATCCGAGTTCGCTTCCACCATGTTGTGACAGTCACAGATGGCAGTGACGTTCATTCCTGCTAATACCATAGATACACATCGCTGCCTTCGAACCTACTGTTTTCGTGACAGTATATCACAGTCTGCTTATCGTTTCCTTACAAAGTCTCATACTACACGACATTTTCGAATTCTACCGCTTGTGAGGCATGGTACGGACGAATTTGAGTGAGTTTGTTTTGTATATCTGGATGCAGTGAAGATAGCAGACGGGATGGTGTTCGATGTACAGTGCAACATGTGACTATATGAATCTTCGGCAGCTAAGAGTCATAGCCTATTCGTCTCCACGATCCTGAATCAAATCATTCACTTGTCTATCTGCCAGAAGGCAACTCCCGATCATTACCATTTCACATCCAGGTCTCATCCTCACGTCAAAGTCTCTTGTAATGGCGGAAAATCTTCAGCAACCACAATCAAATGGATTCCCAGGGCAAATATCACAAATTACCAAGCACCGCTTGTATAATGAGCCTACGAATGCCGCAATCGAAAACATCATCTCGCGTGCTTTCAGAGTCCGAAACCCACGACAATTTCATCCGAGAGCAGCCCTTCGTCATGGCCACATTACAGTCAAAGGGCTACGCAAACACACCTATGGCCGAGTCAGAGACATGCTTGCTACTTTGTATCCGGACAACATCTTGAATCTGGAATACATGCATAGCAAGCGTCCGAGAGGCAGCAACTCTCTAGCTATAAGCAACAGACATCCTCTTGGTCACTGCTTAGCAAAGTGTCTTGCAGAGTCTATCGCCCAGCAGATCAGTCAAGTGTTTGGTCATGCCATAGGAGGAGATTCTGCAACACCGATAGCTTGGGCTTATGGTACAGAGGCATATGACAGTCAGTTTCACCACACTGGAGGCATTGATGATTGTGTGTATCGTCCGGACGATCAAGTGCGTGTCATCTCGAGATCCACCCCGTCAATCGTCATCTATGTTGTACCTCGGAGTCGACTATCAACCACTAGGAAAAAGTGCCAGAAGGTTATATCTCATAACCTGATTAGCGTCACTACAGCCATCGTCATCGCAGTGGACCAGCCTCTTCGACACGACCTCGAGGCCAGAAATTCAGTACACAACGGATCTGGCCCGCAAAATTATCTTCCCTCTCTACCATACTCTGGATACAGTATCCTAAGACATGTCGACAGAATCTCGATATCTCTTCTCAGAACAGTCGATCATCCCGAAAATGAGGAACTTTGCGAAGTCGCGTGGCCTCTTGTAGACGTTGAAATATTTCCAAGACCCAGAAACATGGATGTCAAGACAACTTGGAAAGGCCTGATGAACACTCCGTGGTTCTTCAGGTCCAGCGAGCCAGGGTTTCACTTCAGCTTTGATGGTTTGGCGGCTTTTACTACCGCTCTTTCCACTGAGCCATAACATTCTCCAGGATCCCCGGGCTGGAGCAAAAACAGCGAGCTACCAACAACAGCAGATGGACACAGTATCAGGGCAGCAAAAGAGAAATCCTCGGTCAAATTTCGCTCTTAAAGCATATCACTTGTGGAAGACGAGAAAGACGAAGAAAGGGCGGCTAGTACACTATGATTGGCGAGCGCTAACACCGAGGGTGTTTACAAACAAACCAACGCGCTTAGGAACATTAGATCCTTGTGTCCAAGCGTATCTTGTTGTATTGGGGCAGCCGTTAGTGAGATTCTTCACCGGTGTCAACGGAAAAAAAACGAGAATAGAAAAGGAAAAAGGGGCTCGACACAAGAAATATCGCACCACGCAACAAAAACACTATCTATTTCATACCCATCACACTTCTTCTCGTATCTGTTGATTCTCCAACTCATGAGACTTCTACTGCTCAAATATCGAAAATCATCCAGTAAACCATCATACACCCACCCATCCCAACAATCCTCAATAATAAAACGAGGATGGCAGTCTGTTTGATCTAGTGATCTTGGTCAGACTAAAAACTTTTCCAGTGCAGTGCCTATTTACTCGGAATCTTGACAGGGTGTCTTTCCCTGTCTAAAAACTGATATCTTAAGGATCAATACGCTTTTGCTGCGCCGGAGAGTACTCTTGTTCTTACATCGACGCTGTTTTCTTAACTTGGTGGAGAGGAGTGTGGTGGAAAGTTTTGAGCAAGCAAAAGGTGGTAGACTAGGTTTGTTGTGGTTTGCGTAACTTACGTGGGAGTGAGAGGGTTCAATCCCTGGCGGTGACAGCTTCTTTTGCGTTGTGATTTGATATCAGGATGCAAGTGAATGAGACACATCACTTGTTTGGATCACAACCTTGAGCCGAATGTGTTCTTGTCATTTGATCTTGATCACTGGATTAGGATGCACCCCTTGTTTATGAGTACAGAACAAATCAGATTAAACAAATTTGTCAATCAAGCAATGTCAAGTGCTCATCCCTGACCATCTGGTTTGAACTTCAATCAAGATTCTGCCTGTAGCACTGACAAATGCATCTAGAATAGATGTCGTCAGATAGGAACCCCAACTAATTATGTCCACCAACCACGAGCATATCAGGTCAGATATCATCAGACAGTAAACAACTTGATAATTGAAGCTGAGCTGGCAACAAATACTTGGTCTGAGCGAGAGACGTCTGGTTAGAGGTGACGGAAGACAACCCACCGGTGAGTCGAGATTGCACAAATCAAATCCGGAACAGGCGATTGTCGTTCTATCGCACACTATTCAGGGTTGTCAAGTATGTTTTGTGTGACCAAGGTCGTGGAGTCAAATGGATTAAAGGCGATGTCGGATATCACAGGAATGACAGATGGCAAAACAACAGTTCTGGTTAGAGAAGCTGATGACAAACCAGTCATCTATGCCAGAACCAGGAGGGTGTGTTGTTGAATCCATCACCAGATCCGTACACTGTTGGCGATTGAGGTAGTAGAGGTGGACACAAAGACATCCAACAGCTGATTCAAATCAGCGATGTTCCGGTGTAGAGGTTTGGAACACAAACACAACCAGCAACTAAGTAAAAGCAGCGATATCGCAGTCCAGACGCGTACGACTGTCTGGCTCTGTGCTCTCAGAGTCTGCTGTGTTCACCCTAAATGGCAAAGTTATGCCTCACAGTGATGCGGTAGACACGACTGCCTAGAGAGCAAAGGGTCAGAGTCAGCATCGGCCAGCTCCGATGTTCGATCTACAACTGATTCCTCGGTATACCAAATTCTGGGCAGGCTGAGTAGGGGGTCGTGTTGTTATAGCACAAGTGCATCGCGTCACGCGGACGAACTCGGCGAGCCTTATTCACGAGGATGTTCCGGAGCCGCCTGGATACATCAGACCCTCTGATTCGTTACCACGGGCTTGGGTCTCTTGTTTTCATGTCTATCTCGGTTATTGGTTGAACAGGTAAAGTGACTGCCGCATGTGGTATGTTTTGGGTTGCGGCGGTGTGGAAGAAGTTGCCTAATGTCGACGTATTGTGTTGTGGCGTTGCAGTCTTGGTGATTGGGTTCGGATTCGGGCTTTGTAACGATATGGTAACGGTAGTCGTTACATCCGAACAAAATGTGGTACAAGAGGCCATGGACTGGATCATGGCGGGAGATGGTCACTCGAGCATGGGATGTGTGGTATCGTGAGGGAGATTCAGTATCTAGCCAACAGAAGAAAGACCGAGACACACTTACTATACCAGAAGAAGCGAGAGAAGAACACAGTCGCCGTCCACCAAACAAGACCGGTAGATCATACCCAGGATAAAGGATATTGGATAACGAGCAAGTCATCGAGATGAGGCGGCGAGATGATCAGCCCAGGCAAAACTTGTTTGTGAGTACACCCTCCCATGCACCACGTGCTAGGTAAGAACAATCAGTACACGGTGAAACAATCGCCGTACTCAACCTATGTATATTGTCCAACCACTCTGCTTGCTATAGTAATTTGGACCAATGGCAGTTGAGGATGTGAGCAGATGTCGCAATTTATTGTGTTTCTGACGCGCTTGCTTGCCCGATATAGGCAAATCAAGAGTATGCACGACACTCGGCAAGTAAGCGAAGACTTCAACATGGCGGCTATCAAGAGAGGCTGACCCTTGAGAGACCAGGCAGACACCCACAGGCTGCCAACACACTGCATCGCCAGCGAGAGACATACAAACATCATGGACCTTGATGTAGCCATCGGGCACTTTTCGTCGGATGAGATAAAGGGGCTCTTGGACTGACATGATAGTGACAAAGCTGATTCTTCTCGGCGAGGTGGGTGATATCACCAGCCACAAGAAGTTGTCGATAGTAGTCAAATCATGCCACAAACGCGTTCTCCACTAGATCTGTGCATGGATGAGTGATGCGTTTTCGATAACACGGCAGCTGCAAATGCAGGTACCGATACATCGTGATAGGTCGCCTCGAGTCTCTTCCCAAGTAGTGAGCGGGGAACACACCGCCTCTTGAAATCAATATGGCTTACCATCTTGTTGACGATGCAGAGAGGAAGAGAGGGTGTTGAGGAACGTCAAAAATACTCAGAGGTGTGAAACATGATAGTAGTAATAACAGTACTAGAAGAAGACATTACAGTGAGCAATAGCAACACTCGAAGCATTAGAGCTGTATGCGGCATCGGGGTATCAAATCCCTGCCAGAACGCCAAAGTAAAACTGATCGTCGAATCATAAAGTCGTGAGCAACGTAACAATGGAACTACCGGCGTGCTCTCGAACTACCTTCTGCCCAAGTTGGTCTCCTCTCCTGTGTGCGGTACCTATTTTCCCGAACGTTGATCTCCGCCTCGACTTCTGCGGCTCGGCGACGTTCTCGGTCCGTTCTCTCTTCGTGACGGTATTCTGAGCGGTGTTCTCTGTGACCATGTCTGTGCTCACGGTCGTGATCGTGATACCTGGTCTCGCGAGGTTCTTCCTGGCGGTACTTGTCTCTGCGATGGTGGTCGTCTCTACGGCCTCCCTCAATGACGACTTCGGTACTGCTGGATCTATGGGGTTCATCATTGCGGCGATTGCTGTCGTTGTGAACTTTGACACGCGGTCTTTGCTCTTCGTTCTGGCGGCGAGCATGACGGATAGTTGCAGACTCTTCCAAGACGCGAAGTTGTTCTCGGAGGTATGTGTACGTGTGAGGGATCTCGACCTGCGAAGGCTTCCTAAGACGGGTGTATCTTTCGAAGACCTTTCCTTTGTGCATGTACATGGTATCGGCGATTTGCTTTGACATGTGCATTCCCTTATGACACAATGAAGCACCTGCCTGCCATTGCGTGTATGGAGAGATGCACTGCCGACATTCACGAGAGTGAGTTTCGAAATCGAACAAGAGCCACGCCTCCTCTGAGGTGAGAGGTCGTGAGAAGCCAGTGACGATTGAGGAAGTATCCGAGAAGCGGACTCCCTTGGGTGAGGGGGGAGTGGAATGCTGAACAGCAGGAGCGGCGGTAGGCATGTTGTTTCTTGATCTGATGGGAATAGGCTGGCTGACCGCAGGGGCCAGTGATGGAGTGAGTCTCGTCATGAGGATGTTTGGGGTAGGTTTGTTTGGTTTTTGTTGAAGGAAAGGCAAGGTGCTGATCAAAGATGTTTGTTGGGAAGACTGTTGTTGGGTGGCAGGTTACTTATAGTTGGCAGGTGTGGACAAGAGAGTGGGGGAAGAGGGAAGGAACGATAGACAGAGAATAAGACGTTTACTTATATCAACCTCAGGGAAGTAGCGTCCGTCTGCCTGAATTATGCACAACTCTCGACGTCAGTTACGGGCAGACCATACCATACCGGAAAGGGACGCCGAAAGGCTGCGGCGACGTATGGCTATGCATTGCGACACACTGCCGCAGCGACAAGCTCGCGGATGGGATGCATGGAGCTACGCTAGAAGGGCTTGGAGATGGATTGACAAGAAACCTTGATTGCGAACCAAGAGTCTGGGAAGGCTGAGATGCGCAAATGGTGGTCCCGTCAATCCGTAAACGAGCTGCCTCGCCCTCTTGGCCCTCGCGGATGGCAGCGTTCGTGACTCACGGCTACATATGCACAAGGAGTCTCGTGAACGCATGTGCCTCAGGAACAGTGCGCCGAGGGCGGGTCAGCATGGCGCTCGAGGAGTTCAGCTCATGGATTGACCAATTGCTGGCATGGAGGTGACTGGGATGAGGTGGTGACCTTGCGGCTCAGGGATCCGGTGAAGGAGCTTGGCTGCGGGGCACGACTGAGGCTCGTTTGCAACGGACAACTGCGCCTTGCACCGCACTTTGCAGACTCGACGACGATTGCTGTCGCGGAGACGTGCCTGCGGAAAATTCGCATCCGCGGTCCGATCTAAGATGTTGTAGAAAGACAACGTGCAGGGCATGGTTTGTCGCGGGTAGCGGCACGCGCTTCCTTCAAGCTGTGCTTCGGGGGAACTGATAGCAGTGTCACTGCGAAGGACCAAGGAGTGAGCAGAGTCGCACGCAGCGGTCAACGATCAAGGCGGCTGGGATTGATACATGTTCAGGATACCTGCCTGACATTTGGTACATCTGAGAGTACGGCTTGGAGTTGAGAGTTTTGACATGTGCCAGGACGGGAGTCACGGTGGTGCAGACATTTGGCTCTTGGCCAATTGACGTAAAAGGTCTTGGGAAGAAGTTCAAAGGCATTGTTGGAGCACGTAGAAGAAGACGGCACAATGATTGGGATTTCAGACAAGGCGAACGTGTGGATTGGAGTCACTTGTTGTGGTGGATATGATTGCGAGATGGTGCCTAATGTTGGTGCAACTTTGGGCTGAGTTTCGAGTAATCGAGTGATGGGGCTCGAGTAACGCTGGGTGTTCTTATGCGAGCGAGGCTGCCAGGTGAGGTGTTCCGCAATCAACCTTTGACCAGAGTGTGTTGAGGAGCCACAAAGCCATCAGAATGTCTTGATCAGACATGGCAGTATTCTCAAGGCCTCTCAAAGATATTCTAGCATCTCCTAACATGTATTGATGCTCGACTCGTATGGGTATGCAGGTCTTGGTGGTGACAAGGCTGGATAAAGGCAAGGCTGGTGATGAGATGTGGGGAAGAAGAGGTTCGGCCGTTGACAGCAACGGTCGTACTTTGGACCGTGACTTTGTTCGATGCTTCATCGTCACCGGAATTGCTTTCAGAAGCTGTACGAATGCAGCAGGCTTCGATTCACATGATTATTGAGACAATCCCAAGGCTTCCACGACGACGATAAGACAATAGACCACTCTACCATGATCGTCCCTACATAAGGACTCGACCATCAGCGGAGACAGCGAAGACAGTAGACGATAGGACAGAGTTGAGAGTCGTGAAAGAGCCATGGATACATATATGGGCACGCCTTCCAAGAGACGCTCCATCTCAGACGCCACGGCCACGGCCGCAAGACTGCAGCCCTCACCGCTCCTGACGAGTCGGTTGGCGAGTGCGACAAAAGATGACAGTCTGCTGGACACTTCACCACAGACGCCCAGGCGGCCTGACTTTTTAGCCAGAGGACTGTCGCTGCAGATGGCACCTAAGACGACGGCGACAACAGCTACGACCTCGATGGCTGCTCCCAGCACCATCCAACGCGTACCGCTCTCTCCTCAACTCGACCCCCAGACGTCCTACGCCTCGCCGCAGACCTCTCTACCGCGGCACTCGCGTGGTCTAGACTTTTCCAGAGCTTGCACCAATCTTCACCATTCCACGCTCGCCGACAACCCTTCTCCCAGCTCGTCACCCATCATGACCCAAGCCGCCGTCCGGAAGCCCAGCGTCAACAGCATGATGCTCGACTCGCCTAATCTCTGGCCCCAGGGTCCGACCGACCGCAGTGCTGTCAGCAGTAGTGTGGGTAGCATCAGCATGCTTGCCGACGAAGACAGCGACGACAGCACTAGCGACGATGATGTGATGGACGATATGGACGACCAAATCCTGACAACTCCCCAAGTTCGGAAAACTACCAACCCGCAAGCCACAACTCCTTTCGGGAATCACAACACTGTCATGTGGAGCAACAACTTTTCCCCCGCACATGCCAGTCTAATGAAGAACTTCCAGCGAAGTCGCCTGAAGAAAGGACGAAGCAGAAAGAGTTCGAGTAGTGCCAGCAACAACTCGGCCATGCCCAGTCCGCGCACCGCTTCGCCGCCGCCTCTGCGCAGCATCGAAGGCTCTGCTCACTTTGGCTGGCCACGTCTCCGTGAGACCAGGCCTGAGCACCCTTCTCTCTCATCAGGTAACGACAGTGGAGATGAAGCAGCTGCTTCCTCTTCGGTTCCGGGCGTTGTGCGCCGTGCCGTCACTCGTCGAGGTAACTTGCTGGTAAGTGACTGTGACTGTCCACACACGCCATCACCTAACAAGCTAATCCCTACCCAGCCAAAGACAAAGAACTTTGCGCGCATCCGTGCTGCCCTGCTTGAAGAATCCGCCCCCGTCGACAGCGAAGTCCGCCGCGAGGCAGAGACAATGCGTCAAGTGCACAACCATGATCCGGTCCCCGATCTTGAGGGCCCTTCTCCTGGCCCATCTTCCTCACAGCCCAATATCAACCCTAACGATCCCAACGACCCACAACCCGACACCACCAACAACAATCCCATCAGCTTCAACCTTCATGCTCATCGCAATTCTGGCGGTGTTGACTACTGGCATAAGCTAGAGAATGAACTGCACACACCTCCTCCACCCGCCTTCCCCACGAGAGGCAGCTCATCCCTTTCTGGTGACATTGCTATGGATTCGCCAGCCGACAGCACCGCGTTGCGCTCAGCTTCTGTCATCAGCATGAATGAACCATCCGCCGCTTCGGAGACAGATACCCAAAACTCTACCTACACAAGCCAAGACGCCCTTCGCAGGCCTTTTGGCAAACGTCGCCGGGATGATGACTTCGACATGCAGAGTTTCAAGCGTAGAGCTGTCAGTCCTAGCATGAGTGTGCATGGTGGCAGCCCAATCGTTGCATCACCGGTTGCTTCTGCTGCAGCACGCAATCAGGCTCTGCCCAAGGATGGCGCTCCGCTTGAAAAGAGTACTAGCGGTGGAAACAGCAGTAGTACTGCTCCTCGAAGGATAGGTCTGCAGGGTATGGTCGACACAAACGAAGGTATCATGCGGATGAGCATTGAGTAGTAATCTTGCTCTCCTCCGTTGATCCTTCGTCTTCCCTTCACTTCCTTCACATTCCTACCATGGCGTCAAGGAACCCCTTTCTTTTGCTTTCCTCTACTTCTGTCACTTTTCTGGTTGGGTTAGGTTTTCATAGCGTATGGCGTTGGGGCTTTAGGCATTCGCCTTCTGTGTCTCCTCATTTGAGGTCTTCACCTGCGACACAACACAACAGGTACCGATTGAATACACTTTGCGATTCTCTTCTTTCTGATTATCATCTCCTCTGCCTAGATTGTGTTAGCGAAGAACTTACCAGCGTGCTCTTTCGGTTGGACGTCGGCTTTTCCCATACCGATGCTAATGGAGCAACCCTGTTGCAAGGATTGGAACCTTCGGATCAACATCAACATGCCCAAGATTGGTCCGAAATGTCTTTGGTAATCTCTGAAGCGCCTCTTCCAGTCATTTCCTGTTATTGATATGTGGATGGGGCCATACTTGAATATACTGAGCATCCACTGCAAATTTCTACGAAAACGATCACGAATGTCGCAAAACGAGTAGTGCTTTGAGCTTCGGGATGGATTTGACACAAGCAACCAGTGAACCACGCTAAAGAGGCCGCTGGAGTCAGACCTCATGCTTTTAGCTTGAAATGAAATCCATATGCTCTCTGGAAGATCTCACTGTGCATCATGAACCGTCACGCTTGAGTCAGATGCTGCATAATTGTGGAAAAACATCATACAGATTTTTTTACCCAGGCTAAGCATAAATCGCCGCTTTAGCTCATCTGGGAGAGCGCCAGACTGAAGTCAACTTCTGTCCTTCTTGCACCCGCAAGAGTATTCTGGAGGCACTGTGTTCGATCCACAGAAGCGACATGTTCTTCTTTTGCTTGACGGGCTATCACATCCTTGCTCATCAGTATGGCGATGTGCGGCTGCCTTTTGTCTGCAGTGGAATTTTTAGGCTTCAAAATGCTCTCCGTAAGCTCTGTTTCTGCAGACGAGGGATTCTAGTTAGACAGCCTTGAAAAAACACAGACAGCATGTAGGCAACTCTCTTTACTATCAGTGCGATCATTGCCCGAATCGAGTAACAGTGACTGTTATGAGTGAGCTCTTCTACATACCAGTCACTCTTGATTGTGAAGCGCGACCGCAGCCCTCGAACGGCGCAGAGGCTTGCCTCTGGAGGGTGGAAGAAGAGAATCGAAAAAGGAAAGATATCCGACGGGACATGATTGGCTGCTGCGCGTCATGGTTCCCCTCTCCCGCACTCCCGAGCTGCCTGTCACAGCCTGACCACGCCAAAGCTCGCAATCGCCGAAAGGTCTCGGTTCCTTCTTCTCTCAGTCATCATCCATCACCACACCCATACATAGCAGCAAATTGCGCGCGCAAAACTCGACAACACTTGCCATCATTTGAAGCATTCGCGACACGACACGCGACCTTCACAAGATCTGCTCATTTCAGCTTGCGCATACGACCGACACAAGCCGTTCTTTGCGCCCACTCACGCGACGCGCCCACAGCGACAGCGACAGCAACGATCACCGCGACAGCTGTGCAGGGAGGAGAGCTTTTCATTCTTGGGAAGCGCTTTTGGGGATTAGAAGTTAGACAAACATCCATCACCTCGTCTCTGCGCGTCTTTGACTACATCATCGCGTGCCGAGTGGAGACCAGAAAGTGCAACAAGCGAGGCGCATCCTGTTTCGCAGAGCAAGAGAGCGCGCCAGTCACAGACACACATCGTCGCCAGTAGTAGACGGCGCCGGAGCTCTGAGAAACAGCTTGTGATTTTGCACACGCGCCGCCACGAGAGTGATTTCCCGTCGCCTGTCCCCAATTCCACACCTACGTTTGACTCGTTTGTGCGCCATTGAAAGGTCGCCCTTGTCTGTGGTTGCAAGACATCGTACGCAGAAGGACGAGACGACACACCATACACGACAGCCATGTCTGGTAAGCAAAGACATTCCACCACACACAAGCACACATTGCCTATACCACAAACGAGGCTACGCGCTTCAATGCGCCATACACAAGACATGGTAGCTAACGCGCTTCCTCGAACAGATATCAGACGCAGTGGTCGCGCGACTAAGGGTCAGCACACCAAACTCGAGGCTGCCGAAGTCAACACACCCAAGAACAAGAAAGGCACCGCCACTGCCTCGACCAAGAAGAGTGCCAACAAGAAGTCAGCCGAGCCTGAACCTGAGCCCGAAGTAGATGACGACCCGGACGCCGAGGAGGTTATTCGCTGCGTCTGTGGAGACACCAAGGACGATGAAGTTGGCCGCCAGTATGTCAGCTGCGACACTTGCGAAGTGTGGCAGCACAATGTCTGTATGGGCGTGCCATTGGAGGAGGAGAACCAGCCCGAACACTACTTCTGCGAGAAGTGCGAGCCCGAAAACCACAAGGACCTGCTAGATGCCCTCAAACGTGGAGAACAGCTATGGGAGACTCGCATTGCCGAGCACGAAGCAGAGAAGCGCCGAAAGCGCAATGAGAAGAAGCGACCCAAGAGTCGCCAACAGAAGGCTGCTCGCCAGAGTGAAGTCAAGTCCGAGGCTCCAGCCAGCGAGCAGACCAGCCCTGCGCCCACTGCCTCCGCATCCATTCCACCTCCTTCGCAAGACTCTGCTCCTGCTGCTGGCAGCAAGCGCAAGTTCGAGGAGGAGACTCCTCAGGAGCAGGCGCAGGTAGAGGCACAGACCGAGGAGACGAGAAGATCATCATCATCAGCAGCCACCCAGTCCAAGCGCCGCAAGTCGGAGCAGAAGAAGGACGACAAGGTTGACGCCGACACAGCGCTGGTCGATGTCAAGGACCTGCCCAAGGAGAGACAAGGACCTGCTCAGGCACTCATCAAGGTCTTTGGTGATGTTGTTCGTGAGAGAGTCACAACTGGGTAAGTCGCACCTTCCACTTTTGCATTTTGTTCGTTCCTGCTTTCGCAACCCACCGACCTCTTAACTTGGTTTCCTCGCCGTATCCTTCACATTTAATCTTTCATTCATCTCAATCCAACAATGGCTAATCCATACTTTTTCAGTTCTTACAGTCTTGGTCAAGGCGAAAACGCCGACTCGGTCAGCCACCACCATGCCACACGCATCGAGTACGAACTGTTCCAATTGTATGGCGCCCCTCAATCGCAAGGCTACACGCAACAATTCAGAGCCATCCACGCCAACATGAAGAAGAATCCCATGCTCGTTCAACGCATGCTCGACAACTCCCTGACTGCACACGGCCTCGCAACCATGTCTACACAAGACATGGCTAGTGAAGAGCTGCAGAAGCAGCGCCAACAACTCAAGGAAGAGGCCGACAAACAAGCTGTCATGATGCGCGACGATGAAGACGACAAGCCTCGTGTCCGCCGTACCCACAAGGGTGATGAGTACATTGACGACCAGGCCGAAAGCACCCACGAATCAGTCTTCACCTCAGCACCTGTTCGCAGCAGAGAGGATCAGGACAAGCCACCCACTCCTGACGCCGATGCTCCTGCTACTGCTGGTGCTGCCGCATCTCCTGACGCCATGGAGGTCGACCGCCGCGAATCAAACTTTGACATCAACTCTGTCTGGGCAAAGACACCCGCCGACCAACAAGCACAACCCGCTCGCAGACGCAGTTCATTCGCCAAGACGCAGACACCTCAGGAGAAGGGCGAGAAGCACGATGCTGATGTCGACCGCATGCTCGCTGACGACAATGAGACCGACTATGCTCCTCCCGAAGCTAACGGCGTTGTCTGGAAGGGTCAACTCGTCCAGCCTGGCGTTACCGAGTTCACTGCATGTGCCCGCCATGCTGCCGGCAACGACTTCGGCCAATTCATGCCTTGGACCGAACTCCTGCCCTCTGTCCTCGAAATCGAGGGTCGCCTGGAAGCCAAACGCGCCGACGACTACCTATGCGGTCTGCAGTGGAGTAAGAAGAGTGACGTATCAGTCCTCGCACTGACACCCTACGACAACCGCGCTGCTTTCGACCAGATCTTTGATTACTTCGCTACTCGTGGTCGTTATGCAGTCATTAGCAAGGGCCGCGACATGTCCTCGATCGTCAAGGATGTTTACATTACCCCTGTCGGCCCTGGCCACAACCTGCCTCCACACATTAATCTGCTCGAGTACAACACACTCGATCCCAATGTACCCGAGCGTATGCTTGTTGTCACATTCGTTGTCAACAAGCCCGATCACTGGGACAACCCTGTCGTACCCGATGCTCCCCAGCCAATCGGTGCCACTCCTGTCAACGGCAACAGCGCACACGGTCCCCAGTTTTCGCCGCGTCCACCTCAGGGATTCACTCCCATGCAAAACGGTCATGCTCAGCAGCAGCAGTTTGGTGGTGGTGCCATGCCTCCAAACCCTTATACCACACAATCCCCTGTTTCAGGACAGCCCTACTCTGCTCCTATTTCGGGAGCCGGAGCATACCCATCGCCTTCCCCACAGCTGCCACCTCACCCGAATCCCATGGTTCATGGCATTCTAGGCGCTTTGGCTCATACACCAGTGGTTGCCCAAATTCTTTCCGCTGCTGGTAACCATGTTGAGGAGCACGTTCTGCTTAACATGCGCGATATCCTTGCATCCGAACCTGCCGCGCGTGACGACTTGATTATCTTCTCGCAACGCCTAGCTAATGTTGGATCGCAGAGCCAACAGGGATAGAACTCCTGCGGTCCCATTCATGCGAAGCGCACCATTGAAGAAGAGCAATGTTTTGGTGGTGCTGGCGACATTGACGCCGCCATCAAGCGTATCAGCCATCACGAGCGTAACGTTCATCATCTCTTGTTGAGACGCCACTACTATCGTTAGCGCTGATGATTTATGTGGCTTGTCGAATTGCATGGAGTCAAAGTACCCGGAAGATATCGCCGCTTGACTTGGCCGAGCCTTTTTCTACTCTTCATGTACTTTTCTTTTCCTCATTCCTTTTCTCGTTACTGACGGATTCACGGCTGGACCAAAAGGTACAAGGATGTTTGCTTTCCCGTTTTCTCCGCTGTACCTTTTTTCAACTTCTGCTTTCTGCTCTCTTCTTGCCGGTTTGGCGTCAAGTTACTGGGGCTTTGGGATGGCATGGCTTCGGTTTGCGTTGGGGTCTGGCCGAGTGTTTCTTGTTGCTTGACAGGCCCTCTCTCTTTTGCTTTATTCGCTTGTCAAGAGTACTCTATTAGATGAAAACGCGAAGGAAATACATTCTATCAATCGAGCCCCCTTCCTCGTTGCCTATCGTTGTGTGCTGACCTTTCTTATGAATCTAGCAGCTTTGTTTTCACCAGTATTTTACACCTGAGATTGTTTAATACAGTCAGGGGCTTACCGCC
The DNA here is from genome assembly GCA_903853725.1 of Aureobasidium uvarum. Classification (NCBI taxonomy): domain Eukaryota; kingdom Fungi; phylum Ascomycota; class Dothideomycetes; order Dothideales; family Saccotheciaceae; genus Aureobasidium; species Aureobasidium uvarum. Next base: position 532,138 of record CAINUL010000019.1, read on the forward strand.
AGCTTCGAACTTTGATGCTGAGAAAACTATATGACTATGTCCAGGATCAGCATCTTCTCCCAACTTCAAAGGTCTATGAACTCAAAGTCCCAGCGACCACAAATGTATTAAAGTCGTAGGAGCAGCTGAAAAGGAATTCATCAGAACCGTCCCAATATGAGACGCTAATGATTGATGGAAGACAATGGATGTGTTGTCCACACTGGTATTAGTTGAAAGCGAGCCGATCCATGCATTATTATCGTGTGTCTGCATTCTTTCGCGTTACCATTGTGTTTGGAAAGAACGATCAGAGTCGAACATGGTCGGTTCGGGAAGTTGATGCCTCAGCTTCACTTTCACTCTGCATACGCGCTCGGCTTCCTGCATCAAACCCCTCAGACCATCACCCGACTATATCTTCTGCATCCCCGACCGTCATCCATCTACTTCCCCTTCAAACCCTTCATCCTTGCTGTCATTCAGCGAAACGCAACCGACCATGCCGTCCAGAGTCTTTGACGGAAACTATTCAGGAGAACATGACATTCCTTCGCAGGAAGCTCGCTGCTCATGCCGATTTCATCGTCACCAGATGGCGCAAGAAGTCGCGTGACAAGCGATTCACTTTCTTGGAGGAACACTGCGCTCTTTATCCTAAGAAATGGGCAGCTGTCCATCTGCTCGATGCCGTCAAGTATCCTCACAGCGAAGAAGAACACGCATACTACACTGGCCCTTCGGGAAGAGGCATCACGATCAGCCGCCAAACTGGCGAAGTGGTGAAAGTCTGCAGGCCCCCTCATCTTAGAGACCCAGAAGGAGTTATCAACAGGTTTCGAGACACATGGTTTTTGCCGTACCTTGATGCAGAGATGTTGTCTGAAGACCCCATGCTCCTTCTGGCGTTGCTGCACCACCGCACCTTCAACGAACCTGAGAAATGGATTACCTTTGACAGCTCCAATGTTGTTCTTGCCGAATGCTTTGGACCTATCGATCATGTGTTCAACGCCCAGTGTGTTGTTGTGCAGGGTCCTGATTATGGCAAGCTGGTCAAGTGGAATGCTCCGCAGATGCATCGCAGAGAGATCATGNNACTCTTGGCCGAGACCAACGAAGTGCCTATCTATGACATCCATCCCAAATGGTTACAGTTGATCAGTACAGACTTCTCCAGGTTTGGCGCTACTGCTGGATGGTCTACTGACTCTGTCAAGCCTTTCTCAGCGCCACCTTCTTTTGACCCGATCGAAGTTATGGAGCTCATCGCCTCTCGCCATCGCGCTGTCAGAGACGATGTCGAAAATCATCAAACCGACCCTGCATATGTTCAATTCCTCGCTCGTGAATTGGCCTCAGCAAACTTCTTCGAGACGCGGTCTGGCTCTGATAGATGGCCATACTTTGTCGACCAGCTCTTTTGCATTCCTCTCCACAGGAAGATGTATTGGCGTCAGCTGAACAATGAAAGCAAGCGTATGGGAGTGTGGTTCAAGGCGGTTCAAGAGTCTCCATCCGACCCAGAAGCCAGAGCCCAGTATGAACACAAGCTCCATACTGTCTGGGAGCTTTGCTTGGAGACTTTCGCCGTCTTCAAGCAAAATGTCGAAACAAGCCTCCTCTACCAGCGTGGCTTTGGAAAGAATCTCGGTATTGAAGGCGACGGAAAGAATGACAAGTTCAATCGCAAGTTTAGCTTGGACGATCACTTCCCTAACGACATGCTGTGCTGGGCAGTGAGCTCCTTAGGCTACGACAAGTGCAGACCTCTGAGCATGGATCCTTCGCTCAACTTCACCATGATCGATTATCTGTGTCGTACCGACCGCAAGGAGGCAGCTCGCATCAGCCAGAGCTTGCTTGTTCAACTGAGCGACATGGCTATACTGTTCGAAATGATGTCTTCTATCATATTACGGCCCTTGCGTGATGTCCGCACTAATCATAAGCATACAAAGAGGCCCTTGGAAGAGTCTAATCGGGACCAGTTCATCAAGAAGACGAACGCACCTTTTGGAGACGACGAAATTGGTGATAAGCTTGGAGAATTTCTNTGCACCCAGTATCCTTGGCCTCGCGGAAGANNAAAAAGTGAAGATTGGCTACGGGAAGCTGATGCCTCTCAAGAGGCTTCGGGCGTGTTTTGGACCGAGATGCGTACCATTTGGGTACGTAAGCTTCGTGAACAGGGCGGAGTTGCTGAGCACTGTGTAAGTNNATATTGAAAGTACGTCGCGGGTGTCTAGAAGGCTTCACTAATTGTTGTCTCGCCATAGATCAAGGAAGACCTCGATGGGCTCATGAGCTTTTCCAAAGGAGAGAAGCATCTGGAAGAGCTCGCAGCCCAGCGAGAATACGTTCTCCATCAGATTGCCCGTGCTAACAAACAGACTATCGATGTCAACGTCACAACTCAGACTGTCTGGGGTGAGGACACTGGCAGCCCATCCTCCATCACACCTGTCTCCCGAAAGAACAGAACAAGGTCTCCACCATTCTCTGGTCGAGGTACCGAGTCGCCTATTCCAACCCTCGAGGCTCCGGTAACCCCCAAACCTCAGCCGGAACCAGTCAAGATCGCTATCAAACGCGACAACATTGCCATCTTCAAGGCCATGTACCCAAAGAATGGAGAGGATTCTTCCCGCAGCTTCGCCTGGCAACATTTCCTCGCTGCCATGACGGATGCTGTCTTCAGTATTCTGCAGAGCCAAGGTAGTGCTGTCACTCTCAAGCTCGAGAAGAGTGAAGGTGTCAACACGATTGTTGTTCATCGTCCTCATCCTGATGCTACGATCAGTAAGTCAATCTTGAGAATGTTCTTTATCAGGGATTGGATCACAGTGCATACCCGGGTTTATACGAGGATCATGCTAACTCCCCTTCCATCTTTAGACCCCATCATGCTGAGAGGCATCGCCAAGAGAACCACCAAATGGTTTAGTTGGCACAGAGAAACCTTTGTCGAGCGCGAGGAAGCATGGTGCAGTGACGAACTAAAGAGAGTGGTGTTATGTTGATTCCCACTGAATCTCACTGAACTCTCAAGAAGAGGACTCATCCACTAGAACCATAACATTGAATTGAATTTTCTTGCTTCCCTTCTCGCGTTCAAAGTATTCTTTGATCAAGCCGATTGCTTTTGCGTCAAAGTCCGCAAAGTCGGGAAGTAGGTCTGCATGGTAGAGAGGATCCCATCTATCCCCATCCATTTCATATAGTTTGTGAGCATTTGCGGAAGGGGCAAAACAAGTGTAATGCCAATCCACTTCCACACCATCTTCCGGTGGTGAAGTATCTCCCTGGTTAGCTGCTTCTGCATAGAGTATCTCTAGCTCTGTACATTCATCCAAGAAGTTTGATTGTTGGTGTTGTGGCGTCTTTATCAATTCATCTAGTATCGAACCGGGTTCTACTTTGGTCAGCAAAATTTGACAAAAAAAAAGGAAAAAAAAAAAAGAAAAATCGAGGGAAAGGAGGAAGACGCAACTGATGAATTCCCTAGCTTTTCCGTTACATGTCGCGTGAAGTAAAGCATAGAGACCACATGCATTGTGAATGGTTTGACGCAACCATAGTACCTCTTCTTCTTCTTCTTCTTCTTCTTGCTCTTGCTTTACTTGTCCCTCACTGATACCATCTTCAACATTTCTTCGTAATCCGGGTTTTTGAGCAGCTCTCTCATCATCATAGGTATCTGAGGTAGGAAATGCGAGTGTGTAGGCTAATACTCTACCATCGAAGCATTGTTCGTCGAGAGAGTAGACTTCGTGGAAGATGAGGGAGGTGCAGAGACCGAGGGAGTGGGACAAAGAGGTGAAGATTTCTGGGTTTGATTCGAGGGGTGTAAAGGTTTTGGAGTAGGTGCGTTGGGGCATGGTTTCTTTTGTGTTTGTAGGAGTTGAGTGAGATTGTAGAAGGTGGGATGATTGGTAGAGTGTGGTTGGATGTGGAAAGTCGTGGTTTGTTGTCAACACGAAGGTGACAACCAAGCTTGTTTTTGTGCAATGTACAAGCACAGATCAAACACATTTGTTTTATGCCAAGCACATTTCACCGCCTTGCATAAATAAAACAATCATTGAGATTTGCTATCACAAGCCAGTCTAATAAGTAGCCTCCTTGCCCTTGTCCGAATAATCCACCTCATTATTATTCGTCGTCCTCGTCATTTCAGGCGAAGGACTAGCTGTAAGCACATGCTCATCCACAATATCCACCTTTGGGCCCGTGTAATTCTTCCTGCCATCAAAGATATACGTCAACAGCGAAATCAACAACCAAATGCCAAAAGCAACAACACAGTAATTCATGTTGTTGGAGTTGACAGGCAACTCGGGAGGGAAAAGGAAGAGCACAGAGGTAATGGCGACGTAGGCGAGACCGAGCAAGTTGGCAAACCATGCAAACCATGAGGGTAGGATGAAGGCACGATCAGCGGGGAGACCTTTGCGGCCTTGGAGGACGTTAAGGGCAATGGGAATGGCGTAGGTGATGCCGAGGGCAACAACAGAAGCACTGGTAATGGCGTTGAAGGCGCTGGAACTGCCGAGGAAGACGCAGCCGAAGATGATGACTAGAGCCAAGGTAAGAGCGAGTGCATTGACAGGCACATCAAGTCCTGGGTGGACTTTGCTGAAGAACTTGGAGAACGGGAGACCTCTGTCTCTGGCAAAAGCCCAAGCCATACGACTGCTGGTGGTCATGATGGCGATTGTCGCAAACACGGTGCACACCAGGGGNNGGAACATGAGCAGGCAAATCGCTCCAGCACGCGAGCTTGTGGCATTGTACAAGATTGCCAGAAGAGGGCCAGCAGGCGACTTGATAATCTCGTCAAGGTTGCCAGCAACGAAAAGAAGGCACATCAAGAAAATAAATCCGGTAAAAGTGCCAATGGCCACGCAGGTGATCATGACAAAAGGTCCGGTCTTTCTCGGATTGGGAATCTCCTCAATCATGTGTGCAACAGCGTCGTAGCCAGTAAGTCCGAAGCCTCCCTGAAGCAAGCCCAACAACCACGCAACACCGTCAGGCCAGCCAGTCTCATTGATGAACTGGCCAAAGACAAGTTCGGCGGAGTTGTATTCCGGAGAGGCGCATGCCAGAATTGTGATGGACACAATGACGAATCCACTGATCGACCAAATAATAGCACCTCTGTCGATATGCGGGATAATTCTGTTGGCGAAAGCATTCAAGCAGAATGCAAACACATTGTATCCGATGTAGATCAAAAACTGATGCCAGCTCTTAGGGTTGTAGGTAACAGGGTGCATCAACGAAATGATGCCGAGGATAAGTTGCGATCCGAGCAGTCCACCGGTGGCAGTCAGAGCCATCCATCCGCCGACCTGAATCTATGTGTCAGTACAACGTGTGTTGTGGGGTGGGTTGTCTGGGGTATCACTCACATTGATCCATCCAGTGATCCACGAGATAATGCGGTTCTTGGGATTCAACATGGCAGCCCAGTGGTACTGGCCGCCAGCCGAGGGATACGCGCTGAGGAACTCTGCTAGACTTGCTGCAAGACATAGATTGCAAATGCCTGCTGTGATGAGTCCCCAAAGGACAGAGGTAGGGCCACCGCTAGGCAAGGCCACCGACAACGACGTCGCCAGCGCGGTCCATGAGTTCAGAATGGCGAATGCTAAGCCGAGCATAGCCAGCGGCGAAAAGGTCCGTTTCAATTCCTGGGTATGCCCCAGAGCCGCGAGTTGTAGCGCATCGTCCGAGATGTCGCCGCCAGTCATGGTGAGTGGTGTTGTTGATTATCCTCTATGTTCCTCCAGCTCTTTCTTCTCTTGCGACGTGAGGGTTTCGACAAGGGTGTACGGTGGGAGGATACAGTCGTCCAGAACACAGAACAGAGGGAGCAGAAGAACCTTTAAGGGCCAGCGTTTCCTATCTTACCCCTCAAGATGACCAAAGATAGTCCTTTCGTGCCCCAGAAGTATTGGTTTTGGTGTGGTAAGAAAAATTGATGTCATGGGGCACTCTGAGATCATTGCACCTGGGGATCATGCCGATATGCGGAGTGGTACGCGCGCTTTGCATCCTTCGAAACGACTTGACACAGAAGATTTGGTGATCCGGCCAACGATAGTCGGTGTTGAACTGCCCTGACTTGCCAAAAGGTACAAGTCCACGAGATTGTTGAGTCGACTGCTTCTCTGCTTCTCGCGCTCCGTGGCCGAGGAAGACCTACATGTGTACGAGCATGCCAAGCTAGATGGCTTTCTTAAGCAAGAACAAGCAACTGAGGCACTCGAGGCGTTGCGAGAGTGGCGCTCGCAGCCGTGAAGCCTTCCGAGACGGTCCGCCGGCAACGAGAGTACTCGGTATCCGGTTCAGTGGCCTCGGTCGATGAGCTTATCACCCTTCATAAAACTTATGCTTTGCGACAAACACTGTATAAGCACATGAAAATTATAAGGGAAGTCATTTATTCATAAGGATATATGCGCTGTAGTGTGTTCTTTCGTCACGCTCTAGCAGACAGCGTGAGTCTTGCCAGTCTTGCCCTGCAGCGAGTGCTTCTCGTCGGTGAAGTGCTGGTTCATCTTCTTATGACGGCCAGTGGCGGTGCCGTGCTGCTTGATCTGCTCCTTGTGCTCCTTGATCTTTTGCTCATCCATCTTGCCCAAGGTTTCCATAGCGAGCTTGATGTCGGCGATCAAGGCATCACATCTGCTGCGCGAGAAATCCTCACGGACAACAACACGCATCATCTTCAGACCCTCCGAGTGAGGAGCCATGGTGTAAGCAGGGACAACCCATCCGCGCTGTCTGAGCTGGTGTGCGATAGCAAACTCGTCAAACTTGTGGCCGTCGTCGGGGTTAAGGCGGAAGGCAACCAGAGGAAGACCGTTTCCACGGGTCTCAGACATGAGCAGGAAGCCCATCTTCTGAACAGAGGCAGCCAGATAGTCTGCAGTTCTGGTCAGGTTGAACATGATGGCACGGTAGCCGTGCTTGCCCAGACGGATCAGCTGGTAGTACTGGCCCAAAACCTGGGAAGCACCACGAGAGAAGTTGAGGGTAAGGGAAGCCTGGTCAGCACCAAGGTAGTTGATGTTGAAGATCAGCTCAGTGGGCAAGTACTTGGGATCACGCCAGATGCACCATCCGACACCAGGGTAGACAAGACCGTACTTGTGGCCAGAAACGTTGATTGAGACGACCTTTTCGAGACGGAAGTCCCAGACGAGGTCGGGGTTCACGAACGGTGCAACGAAACCACCGGACGCAGCATCGACTGCGAAAAATCAGCATGAATCAATGCTTGGAAGCCAGGGAAACTTACCGTGGATGGGAATGTCAATGTTGCGCTCGACCAGGAGGTCGTTGATGGCCTTAGTGTCCTCGTACTCGCCAGTGTAGGTGGTACCGAGAATAGAGCAGATACCAATGGTGTTTTCGTCGATCAAGTCGACGGCCTCCTTAGGGTCGATAACAAAGCGGTCCTTTGTGCAGTAGACGTACTTTTCCTCGACATCGAAGTAACGAGCAGCCTTCTCCCAGCACACCTGAACGGCCGAGTTCATGATGATGTTGGGACGAGAGTAGTCCTTGCCCTCTGCCTTGCGCTTGTTGACCCAAGATTTCTTCATGGCCAACGTAGCGAGCATAATGGCTTCGGATGAGCCGACGGTCGACGTTCCCATGGCATTGCTGTCATCGTCATGGGTAGGGATGTTGAAGAGACGAGCGATCATGTTGACACAGCGGTTCTGGATGTCTGCAGTGACGGCNNTAGAGTTTTATCGTCAGACAATACATTACAATAACTCTTGATTACTTGACTTACGGTATTCCTCATAGTCGATGAAGTTTTTGGCAAAGGCATCCATCATGAGCTTCTCGACTTCGGGCTCCATGTAGGTGGTAACAAACGAGGCAAGGCTGTGTTCTGGTCAGCGAGTGTTTGGATGCATTGGCGTAGTGGTCGAGATACTTAANNGGGTAGGGTTGCCGTCCAGGGTCAGGTCGTCCTTGATCATTCTGTAGGCAGTGGCAGCGGGCATCTCCTTCTCAGGCATCTCATGTCTGGGGAGATCCTCTGCTGCGAAACGACTGCCATAGATGCTGGTCTCGAAGTCGTCAGGCTGGCTGCCCTCGGGACCTAGCTTGGACAGGTCAATGCCTTGGGAGTTGTCCTTCTGGATCTCCGAATCGTTCGTGACTTGTCCGAGGTGAACCATGATGTATGATGAGTTCTTGGTCTAGGAAGAAGGATGAGGAGAGCAGAAGGGATGGACGCAGGGGAGATCTGCGGAGTTATAAACAGAGAGCGGCACAGATCGGCTGTCCACGAAGCTCCACAAGCAAGAGCTCGATCCGAACGAGCTCAATCAACAACCAGCTAAGCTTCTGCAAGTGCTGCCAAGCTGAGCTTGAACGGTGACGCGAGGAACGTGTCAATCGCGGGGTAGCTACATACACCGCCTTTGCCATTTCCTGTTTGTTCCCGTCTTGCATCCACGAGGAACCACTCAGCTTGTCTTCCCCTGCCTTGTGGCTCTCACAGCGGCAACCCATGAGCTGTTTGTGACCTTGAGACATGCAAGGGCGCTTCGCTGCCGTGCGAGCCTTTGAAGCGCTGTCAAATCTGCCAAAACGTCATCAAAAACTTTCACGTGCCGCGTCGCAAGGCGTCTCCTCCTGCGCGAGTCTTCGTTTGGCACCATCGATGATCCTCCGCATTCAAGTATCAGATAGATGAAGTGCACAATTTAATGTCGACCTTCGACGGCATCGTCAGGGAGTTTCCCTACATACGCATTGACAACTTCACCAACTACCCCGAGGAGCCGCCTCCGCTCGCCTGCTTCCTAAGCCATGTTCACAGTGATCATTTAAAAGGACTCGAGTCGTTCAAGTCGACTTTCGTTTATTGCACTGCTCAGACTCGAGAGCTACTACTTCGCCTAGAAAAGTATCCCCACCGCATGAACTTTGCAAGAGGCATATTGGAGTCAAGAAAGCAGACATATCGCCGCCTCAAAAATCACATCAAACCAATACCGCTCGAAACACCGACTGAGATCGAATTAGCTCCTGGGCAATCCATTCGAGTAACCCTCTTTGATGCAAACCATTGCCTGGGATCATGCATGTTCCTAATAGAGGGCAATGGTCAAGCCATTCTTTATACTGGCGATCTTCGATCAGAGCAATGGTGGGTGAACACACTCATTCGCAATCCCGTTCTTTTGCCATATACCAGAGGTACTCAGAGACTTGACAACATATACCTCGACACAACTTTCACCTCTAGCGACGCTTTGGAATACGAAATGCCCTCAAAGGCTGAGGGTTTGACCGAGCTAATCAACAAAGCCTCCCAATATCCTCCAGAAACCATCTTCTATCTTAACACGTGGACTTTTGGCTATGAGGAGGCCTGGGTTGCACTTTCAGCCGCTCTAAAGACTCGAGTACACCTCGATGATTATCGCTGGCGGTTATATTCCTCGCAAAGAGATCAGCCCACATGCTATGGACCGCAGACTGCACCTTTAGTGGGCTATAAACTCGGCAATCATGAGCATCCCGGATGCCTAACTAATTCGTTGGAAGGCGCACGAGTTCACAGCTGTGAACGAGGGACTCGTTGCGAAGTATTCCAAAANTCGTAAGTCTCTTTACAGTAGCGGACACACTCAATGTTAACACCATATGTAGCTCATGTGGTATGGATCACGCCAATAATAGCTCGTCACAAAGGCTACGAGATCGCTGAAATAGGTGCCGGTGGAGGTCAGGGTGACCTGAACCAGACGCACTCTCTTGAGTTGTACGATCAGGCTAGCGTTCAGCAGCTGTTACTCATCTGCAATAGAGCCCTTCAGGCTCAGCCTGAGCTCAAGGGACCAATGAAAGAGTGGTTCTCGACTTTGATGAAGAACGGCAANGAGTCTATCGACCTTGATCTCGAGATCCTGCGTGACGAAGTCGATATCACGAGTCAAGACGGTAGAGCCGATGACGAGTTCGACATGGACAACTTGCCCATTGACAAGCTAGTTCCGGCACTCACAAGATTGATCACCGGCAAGTCGAAACAGGAGGAAGAAGATCGTATCAAACAGCAGCGACAGATTGTGAGTTTAGTACAATATCTGATATTACACATGCTAACGGGACTANNGACGTTTCCATTTTCTCGTCACTCTTCTTACCTGGAGCTTCGCGAACTTGTACAAGCTTTCAAACCAAGAGATATTTACCCTTGCACTGTCGATCGATCTACCTACACATTCGAAGTATCAATGGAAATGCTGTTCGGAGACATTTGCTCGGCCAACATTTTCCAAGCAGACAAAGAACTCCATGCACAACTGGGTATCAAGGATCCAGAGGCGAACGATGAAGAATCTCAAAGGAGTACTCCATCACCCGCAAGGGACAGGTCGATGTCACCAGAGTCGAGGGTTTCAAAAGCAGCACTCCTGTATGCTCAGACAGAGCAGAGCTCCCATTCAACGACATCAAAGGTCAGCATTAGTCGCAGCTCATCAACAGTAAAGTATGAAACACCACAGAAGCGAGTGAAGATATCGAGGTCTGGGCACAGCAGCACTCCAAGTAGTACTCAAAGTGATAGGAACGTGCGGCGGGAAGCAATGTTCAATGCGGCTCTGAACCAAAAATGGGAGAAGGGCTTNTTTACCAGCGTGGATGGGTATCATAATCAGGAGGCAGAGAGGGAGCTGTGACCATGTGTTTCTTCTTCGGACCAGGTAGTCAGCAGTACCGTACCAGCCATGTAATTAGCCCCCAGATTCGCGACCAAAAATGATAAAATGTGGTTTGTGATGGATGGTGGCAGGAGTGAAGGCGCTTGTTGCTGACAGCATGAGCCGAAGCCGAGCTGCATGTGATTGTCGCACTTTTGTCAACAAAGACCCAAGCTAGAGACAACAGACTCGATCGCGTTCGCAACGCTTCCAACCCGTCCAACATACCATCACGCAATGCCCGAAGCACTTGCGACAACGAAACGCAAGTTTCACAAGCTGCTCGACAGCCGCTTCGGATCTCCCTCGGCGCCGGCAGCCACTCCTCCCAGACCCGTATCGCAAGGCACAATCAGCGAACCAGCGACTAAGCGCATTCGATCAAGCGGCTCGACCACATCTCTAGCGGCTAGTCTACGTAGTAAGACACTGCCAAAGACGTCGATCAACCCAATCAGAGGAGAACCCAACTTTGCGCCATGGTCGCACGACGCCTTCATCAAGCGATTGCGCAGTTTCGGGCCTGTCACCAGCTGGCATCCCAAGCCTGACGCTGTCAACGAAGTCGAATGGGCCAAGCGAGGATGGTGGTGCGTCGATACGAATACTGTCGCTTGCAAGGGAGGATGTCAGCGGCGCCTCGTGGTCAAGGTTGAGCCCATTGCCAAGAGACATCGCGTCCAGACTGAAGAAGAGGATCAAGAGCAGGAAGAGGAAGATGAAGATGATAACCAGGAAGATTTGGAGCGGGCCTTGGTGGACAAGTACAAGGAACTCATTGTCGAGGGACACTCGGACGACTGTCTGTGGAGAAAGGCAGGCTGCAAGGACGACATATACCGCTTGCCGATTGTCAAGTCGACTGTTTGGCAACCCGAGCTGCGCACGCGCTACCAATCTCTCCTAAACATAGCGCCATCACTCGCTAACCTGACTTTACAACCCGCCGAACTCGACCCATCGCCAGACAAGATTCTGGCCAATCTCCCAACAGCGCCACTCGACAAATCAGAGGACAAACCAGACGAGAACGATGCAAGTGAAGACACGGATGCCACAGAAGAAACAAAGCAGAAAGCACTGAAGATTGCCCTTTGCGGCTGGCAAGGCTCGACAGAATCCAGCACGCAGCTCTTAGCCTGCGAGGCTTGCTTCCAGAGAATAGGTCTCTGGATGTACCAACCTGACTACAAGCCCCACCGATTCGACGACGACGATGAGGACGAACAAGAAGATCGGTACCTTGACCTCATCCAACTACACCGCGAGCACTGCCCATGGCGCAACCCAGCCACTCAAGCCGCCACTGGAAATTACACTGGTAAATCTGCTCATGGTATTCTCCTCGATGTGTTGGACCGCTATATCGACGAGCAGAGACGCAGATCTAGAGGTACAATCCAAGGTCCTACTGCGACTGGTGATGAGGTGGAGAGTGATGCGGGTGCGACAGATGATGGTAGGGAGAGTTTGGCTGTGGAGACTATGCCATCGATGCCGGAGTTAAGCAGGGCAGAGACAGAAAAGCACGACAAGGAAAGACTATCAAAGTTGAGGCGTCTGAAGACCGTCTTGGGATTCAAGAAAAGGGCACCTCCTGCTGTTTGAGAGGCAGGAGCGTACATTAACGAGTACAATGAATCCATAGTCGTCATGAGAAGAATTATCTGGCCAAGTCCGTAGTCCCGTGTAACACCCTGTCCTGAAATATGCCCTATCCGAGAGGAGGCATATCAGACACCAGGTATTGCAGGCGTGCATGGGCAGTATATCGACTCGCTTCGTGATCCTGCTGTAGCAGTGAGACTGGTGCTGAAAGTCCTAATGATGCAGTATCAACGTAAACGTGTTCGTTTCGGTTAGTGGTTGTGAGCATACCAGGTGTAAGATGTAACTCATCACATCCCGGTCACATTAATATGGCATCGAGATGCTAGTATGCTCCCTGGCCCCGGTCCCCTTCATCACACAAGAGTTGAAGATTCTCAGCAGGCTAACAGAAGAATCTTTTTCTTCTACTCTCAAGAATGACTATGACGAGTCGGCGATAGAGGCTCGGTATCGCCGAGCGGTGACGGCGGGTCCTGTCGCGTGTGTCACAGGCCAAACGTGGGGGTTTCATGTTTCGAGTCACCGACAACCAACTTTCCTTCCGCAACACCTCGCCGTCTTCTCTTGACTGACTCGGGGGACAATGGCGAGCGAACGGGATAGCATCACGGTGCTGCCACCATCGCCACTCGACGATGACGAACAGCGGCCCCTGCTGGACGAGGCACACCCGGATCATGGAACCATTGACCGAAATGTTGCTGCACAAGAAGAAGAAGACATGGAGGCCGACGCCATCGACGAGCCGACGTCTGCAAAGGTCATAGTCATCATGATCTGTCTGTGGGTCGGCTCTTTCTGGGCTGCCATGGGTGAGTGACTTTCTGACCACGACACCGAGACGACAGCATCCTGATAAATCGTCTGTNNAGACTCAACCATCGTGGCCACGCTCGCTTCTCCCATCAGCCGAAACTTTCACTCTTCTACTCTTCTCTCCTGGATTGCGACCGGATACCTCATTGCCAATGCTGCCTTCCAGCCTCTCTCGGGAAAGATGTCGGACATCTATGGAAGAAAGGCTGGCATCATATTCGCGACCACCTTCTTTGCTATTGGAACTTTGATCTGTGGTCTGGCTCAGAACGCTCCCATGATGATTGCGGGTCGTGTCATTGCTGGTACTGGCGGTGGTTGTCTAAACACCATTTCTACTTTTATCGCTAGTGACTTGATACCTCTTAGAAAGCGTGGACTCTGGCAGGGGTTCGCAAACCTCATCTATGGCACTGGTATGGGTCTGGGAGGCATATTCGGTGGCCTCATGAATGATCACCTCAATTGGAGATGGGCCTTCTACGTCCAGGTACCCTTCATCATCGTCGCCGGTCTTCTTGGCTGGTTCTTTGTCGACATCCCTGTCAAGGAGGGCAATGCAAAGGAACGTATCAAGCGTGTCGACTTTCTCGGTGCCATCACCCTGTGCACTGCACTCGTCTTGTTGCTGCTTGGTCTCAACAGTGGCGGTAACATTGTACCCTGGAACCACCCTCTGGTCTACGTCAGCTTGCCTCTTTCCGGACTTGCCTTGATAGCTTTCATCTACGTCGAGGACAGAGTCGCAAAAGAACCCGTTATTCCCATCCGCCTGCTCCTCCACCGCACCGTGGCTTCGGCATGTCTGACAAACTGGTTCCTTACCATGGCTGTCTACGCACTCTTCTACTACGTCCCCATCTACTTCCAGATTGTCCAAGGCTTGTCCGCCACCGCAGCTGGTACCAGACTAGTCCCTCAATCCATCGGCACAGCCTGCGGTTCGCTAGGTGCCGGCGTCCTCATGCGTGCAACAGGACGTTACTGGTGGCTGTCCACCTTTGCACTGACCCTCTACATCATCACCGCTGTCCTCATCGCTACAACTTTCAACGCAGGTGTCAGTGGCGCACTCCCCTTCGTCTGGCTATTCTTGTCTGGAACAGCCTATGGCGCCATGCTAACAGTCACCCTCCTCGCCCTCCTCTCAGCAGTCGGCCACGAACACCAAGCCGTCATCACCTCCGCCTCGTACGCATTCCGCTCTACAGGCTCCACCATCGGCATCACCATCGCCTCTGCAGTCTTCCAAAACAAGTTGTCAAGTGGTCTGAAGGATCGCTTTGGACATTTGCCCGGAGCTTCGGATATCATCAGCCGTATCCGAGACGATGTGGGCGATATTTCCTTNTTGCCTCCTGGATGGGAAAAGGGCGTCAAAGACACTTATATCGATAGCTTGAGGGCTGTTTGGCTTGTTGTTGTCATTTTGGCTGCTTTGGCCGGAGTGGTCAGTTTGTTTATGAAGGAGCATACTTTGCATAACAAGTTGAGTAGAAAGTAAGAGGGCCGAAAGGGAAAGTAGAGGGTGTACGTGAGAGATGTGCACACACCAGAGCGTTCCTCTTCCTTGGACCGTGTCTTGTTTCTGGATGAGTTAGAGAGGAATAGAGTAATAGATGGCAACACAGCCAAAAAGGGAAGGCAAAACTCCTCAATATTCTTCTCTACTTTGCATTATTCAAAGTTGGAGTAATCTTCCTTCATGTGTATCGCTCCTTCCTGTTGTATTGCTCCTTCCCTACGAAATGCTCCTTCCCCGTGTATCGCTCCTTCCCTTCCTTTTAGTCACATGATAGCTTTTGCTCCTTCCCAAATCTACAAAAGGCTTTGTTTTATACAACCCCGTTCCCCCATTCGCGTCTGTACTTTTTCGTCGTTATTGAAACGTCAAGACCAGATCTCGAGAATCGAATAAGCCAGGGTAGTCTTGGAACTGTGATTGCATATGGGGCCCGATGAACCTCATCATATGCAAAAGGAAGCAAGCCCCTTTTGGCTCTCGGAACAAAAAACCCCCCCCCCCCCCCCCCCCCCCCCCCCCCCCCCCCCCCCCCCCCCCCCCCTTTCAAGATGGTTCCTTGTTCCCCTTTTGCGCAAGAAGGCAACAAATGACGACTGAGGGAAAGAAAAAAAGCCAAAAGCGGAAAAAAAAACATGTTTCAAGTGTATATTGGGTTGCTTTTTCCCCAAATGTTGCTTTCTTTTGTCACTCGATTGATTGTGAAGTCTCTTTTTTTTTTGAAGGCACTGTAACCTTTTGGGGAGGACCGTGCGAGATCATAAAGGTGGTTGTGTTGAACGATAGAGTGTCCTTCATCCTTTGGGTAAAAGTAGTCTGGTTGCTTGGATTCACCATGTATAACACCTTGGTTTGAAGGATAGAAAAGGTATTTCTGTGAATAAGACAGTGTCTAAAGAACGTTACTATCTTACTTCCTTCCTTTGCTATCAACAATGAACGCAAATGTTCAAAAACGATGCTTCCCCACCCAATCTTTTCCAAATCTTTGTTCATTGTAGAGGAATTCTGGGGCGGTCTGGGTGGAGGATCACGACACCTGCATTTCCCTATCGCACGCCAACATCTTGCACAGCGGAGACAGACACACCGGGTCCAGGGTTCCATGCAGCCTCCACATCGCCTGGTTTTGTTGTCCAAGACAGTGATGATCAAAGAGCTCTGGAGATTGCGCCGGGCAGGACCAAGAGGACTCAGAGGACGGAGAGGACCAAGAGGATGGAGAGGACCAAGAGGACGGAGAGGACGGAGACGACTCTTCTCTGCACATGTGCAGTCGTCTACAACACGCAAATAGATGCCACATTTGGGGCAGCGACACCATCGTAAGATGTCCAGGCAAAAAGCGCATCTGCCATTTAAAGGGTCCAACAGGTCATTTCGGGGATGATCTTTCCGATAGCCAAACAACCTTTGGAAATTGCGCTTTGCGCGCGACTGGGCCCTGGTCTTGCGAAGCAGGACGGCAACGTCAAAGTACTAAGAGAACGCTCTGTCCAACTTGGCAAGTGCTTCCTTCTTCTCTTTATCGAGCAAGATCTTGTCGCCGAGAGGAAGGTCGCGTAAGGCGGTCTGCATGAGCTCTGCTGCCTTCTCTGCCGTCATCTTGGGGTGAGGTCTGGGCTTCTGAGGTCCCGAGGATAATTGGCCGACGTCTTTCCTTCTAAGTCCGACTTGGCCTTTTCCATCCATAAATGTTTCGTAGCCATTAGTGTCGAGCACCTCTTGAGGCACAGGTGGGACTTGGAAGGGGATCAATTGGTCGGGGTGGGTGAGCTTGCCGTGTGGGATCTCGGCGTAGGTGGGCATGCGAGTTTCGCCTGCTGCTGCCATGCCAGCCATGTCTTTGATCACGGCCTGGTTGTCCTCGTTATTCTCGACTGCAAAGCGAAGGCACATGATTGCATGTTCGCGGATGTATGGGTTATGTTCATCGTGGCGGCAGCAACCGACCAGCGCTTCCAGACCTGCATATTCGCGTACCTGGTCTTGCACTTTGCGGTTCTTCCAGATCAGTGAGGAAAGTACGAGTACCGTCAACTTCTTAAGATTGCGCCACTCAAAGTCCGAAGGCTCATCTTGCGGATCCTCGGGGTAAGCCAAGGGCGTCTCAGCTTCAAAAATTGTGTTGTTCGGAGGCTGAGTGTTTGCATCCGTTGGTGGGATGGGAAGTGGTGGAAGAGTATTGGCCAAGTCCGGAGAGAGATCGAATGGTCGTTCCACACTTATAGGCAGGGGCTTGAGGTTCTGGGGCGGTGCTGGCGGGGGTGGGTAGTTGTGTGCTGGCGGTTGATAGTTGTGGTTCTGTTGATGAGGAGCTGGGCGTCTTGGGATGGGTCCATGTGAGCTGCCTCCAGGTCCAAGTTTGGGGATCGCAGCTTCCAACTCCTTAAGTAACGTCACAAGCTCGCTCGCAACTTCCCACTGTGCCATCACATCCTTCCAGATGCTCTCTTCAGTGAGCACGGCGAAGAATTCAAGGTACTGGTACACGCCTTCGTACATACGCTCCATGTCCCACAGATTGAGCGGGAAGTCTTCGGGTGAGGCCAAGTTTTGATGAATCTTGCCTTGCAAGAAGATGAGTGCACATGTTTGCGGAATGATATGCTGGCGGAACTCGGTAAAGATAAAGTTGACGATGTGAACGTCGACTCTGAGAGGATACGACTCGCTGGGTTGGGGGTTTGTCTTGGACGCCTCAGCTCTCGATCTGAAGATGTTTGTAAGCAGCTTCATGATCACTGCCTGGGCTGGTGAGATGATATCCTTGGACCTGGACTTGTCTCGGAAGGCGTGGTATGCATAAGGCATCAAGCCATTAACCAAGATCGCCTCCATGATCTTAACCATGAATTTGAAGTAGAGCTCTTCCTCTCGCAGGTCCCAGGCAGCAACGAATATCAAGAGCTCTCTCAACAAGTTCTTCCCATTGTCTTGAGCCAGTAGTAAATGACATCTGACGGTATGCATATTGACAATGGCATTAGTCTCTTCGGTCGATGTACCAGCTTGTGTGGATTTTGCAGGCGGGACGATTCCAGACATGACGATCATGGGCAACACTTCGATTTCCGACGGACCCAAAATTAGCGGGACATCGGTCAAAAGGCCACGTCCATCCTCGCTAGATCCAGGATACTCGTCCTCGTCTTCGCTCTCTTCCTCCTCGCTTTCTTCGTCCAAGCCTACGTCATTCTCGTCCGTCCGATTCTCGTATACCGGTGAAGCTGGAGAAGCGATGGGTGATGCCGGACTTGCGATTTGAGCCTGTTGCGGCGGTGGAACAGGATAGCTTTCGAGTCGTTTCATGAGTTCTGATTTGCCGCTCTCGAGGATCTTCGCTCCCGCCGAGGCTGTGAACATCATCTTATAGTCGTCCTCTGCCACCGGTCTAGGTCCTGTAGAAGTTTTCTCGTCCGGGAAAGCGATGGCTCCATCTGCGTTATAAACCGGGGGTTCCATCGGGGCGACCTTTGTACCTTCGGGCTTCATGCGATCACCAAGCTGCTCCTCAATATGCGCAATACGCGCAGCAACCTGATTTGCGTGCGCTCTATCAGACTTGTCCTTTTCGGCTTGTGCGAGACGACGGGCGTCCTGATAAGCGGCCAATTCCTTCTCGTACTGTTGCGCAAGTGCGTCGTACTGCTTATTATATGTTGTCTTTTCTTTATCTGACAAGATGCTCCATCTGGCAGCCAGAGCTTNTGCGACGCTGTCCGGAGTGGCGGTTGGGCCAAGAGCTTCTCTGGTCTCTGCTTGATGTTGCCTGACGAACAGAACATAGCCAGATACGGGCCTGGATGGTGGTTTCATCTGATCCTTGTTCGCAAGTAGTCGTTTCGCGTTCAGGGCGTCTTGTGCAGCGTCATAAGTCGCCTTGCTTGTCTCGCCTAGCGCAACCAGAATGTCACCGGTAGAGACAGGCGGTTTGGGCATCTCGCCAAGAGCAGGTTGGCCTCCAGTAGCATCATCGGTATCCTCAGCCAGTATGCCCTCGGTCGAGTTGTCGAACAGGGCGACCCACAGCATCAGCTTCCTTCGTTCGTTGCGAGCGACCAAGTTATTCAGGAATTGCAGAGAGGTTATGAGAAGCTTCTTGTAAGCGTTGACGATCCACTGCCACTTTTCCTCGTCGCCAGTACCGGCATCGCCATCAAAGCCTCTAGCCGTGACTCGCACGCAACAGTTGATCAGTCTGAATATTTCTTGGTCGAAGGTGCACTCGGCAGCCAGATCCTGAGCCTTCTCTCCAATCGTCAAAGTGTTGCGCAGTATTGACACTAGGTCGTTGAGTCTTTCCAAATCTTTCCACAATCCAGGATAATTCTGAGCAATGAGAGCACCCGAGGTTGATTCGTAGTCGACGGCGGAAGGATCCCAGACGGCAAAAGAGCGGCGTTCGAGCGAGGGAATGGCGGCGCGGAACAAGGTGACCATGTCTTTCCAGATATTATCGTCGGTACCTAGACCTTGTCNTGCACATTGACAGGCGCATTAGCCGATGGCGAGTGCGAGTGAAGGCGTGCACATGACTAACCTGACTTCGGGTTGTTGCGCCGAGGCCTTGAGTATATCTTTGCACACTGTCCTATCCAGTCTTTCCAACATGGATTCCCGCATATACGTCGGGCTCTTGAAGTGCATCGTGTATGCCGGCAATCCCAGGCGCAACAGTGTGCTGTAGGCATGGCCCGTCACACTATCCTCGTAGGACGTCATCTTATCGTCGTGCAACCCCACCAGGCAGATAGCGATATTGTCGTAAGTCTGTTCCAGTATCCTAGTAATACACTGCGATATCCAAATGAGTTGGCGACCGAATTGCGAAACACCTTGAAGGTTTCAAAGTCGACAAAGAGCTTGGCCGAATCATGGCCCAAAGGCCTTGCCCGAAGTTTCTCCACCGAGGGAAGTCGCATCTCTCGACTCTTTGGGAAGCCCCGACCTCTTCTTTCTACTGCTTAAACACGCTCGCAAACATCGTCACACTTCCGCATAGACTATGAAAAGCACCTCGAATACCTAGGGCGTTGTTGTCGTGAATTCGTTATCTAGCTCTGCCTGCAGGCTACCTAATATACCGCTCACGCATGTCCTTGAGCTCGTCTAGCAGCCCTCCACTCCTTCTCCGTTTTGTGCGAGACACCATGCACGTTGGTAACAGCACCATGCTCACGCTGATCTGGATGGAACAAAGCGTCTCTAGGCGATGCCACTGGTGTCAAGATGTCTGACGCTCCATCGTCGAATGCAGAAGCCTCGACCTTGGCTGCCTCGATATCCTTCTCACGTGCTTCCTTCTGGTTGTTCTTGTGCTTGAGCCAGCGCAATATGAGCACCAGAATGATGATGGAAGAAACAAATCCGATGATGACGCCCACAGGGACCGCGTTTTCGTATGCCATGGCGCAGTTGAAAGCTTCGACTGTGAATATGACTTTTGGTGGATTTTGACCGATTTGATTTAGATTCTCGAACTCGTCGATATAGTACATAAAAGGTGGTGTAGTCGTCTAGAGCAAGTCAGAGATCGGTTTGAATGATGAGTAAGCTTCAAACAATACCTTGTTTCTGAAAGGGGTGAGTTTGTCAAGCAGTCGGGATGGAAGGTGATAGATTATCTGGTAGTGGTGCAAACTGTGGGCATCTACAACTCTTATGTATCACAACACAGCAGATCATGACCGACCAGGCAGTGCAGCAGGTGTAGGAAGCCTGAAACCCTCCAATCAGGCCCGCAATTTGCGCTGAGTCGAAATCCTTGTAAACCCTGTCGAGTGGTGTTGAGCGTCGACGGGACGATCAAAATATACATCTCCCCACTCTTTCCTTCATGGGCTGACGAGTTCAAATGTACATCACTACCGCTGCATGCCTGCTTGAGGGCAATCCTAGCGAGGGCTTCTACTTTGCTGCATCGTGGTTGTTGATGTGCAACGTACCTGCGGGTTTTTGTACGTTGTATGGAAAACGCTATTAGTATCCGATCCTGACATGGAAACTGTCGACTATCAGGTTTACGATGCATTGAAATATATGTCTCGTTATGTCTGGATCCGCTAGGAACACAAGTGCCCGTTGCAAGGATGATAGATCATGGAGAGCATAATGTAGATATAAGAGAGAACGAGCTAATGTGTCTCTATAAGCAAGATTGAACGTAACAAAGAAGCAGGAAGAGCTCTAGCAAATGCATGATAGATACCCCTCGGATCAAGATGCTGATAGTAGAGGAGCGGCATCAATTGAAAGGATGCCAGCTGCAAAAAAAGATATGTGTAAAACTGAACGAAAAGGAAAGAAAAAGCAAGATAAGTGTGCCAGATGTTAGCTCGTAAGGTCATAAGCTCATGATCGCATCATGGGGTCGTTGCTGGAACCATGCCAGTGCAAAGCAATATGGAAGAGTCGTAAAGATGCCGTAGGGCAAAACTGGAGAGGTGCAAGCTGTTGAGTAGAAGCTCAAGGAAGGAGTGGACCAGTGTTGGAAAGTGGCTGCGACAGTGGGACTGATTGCTTCAAGTCCTCGTTGACGCTGTTCAAAAGAGTTGACGAATTCGAGATCTTCTGTTGTTTGTACCAAAGCTTGCAAACAAAGGCTGCAGTGGACGTGACTGCGACAATGCCTAGGACACTGATTGCGGGAGCTTCGGCGATCTGAGGGATTGCGAGCACAAGATAAGTGAAGGCTTTGAGATGTCAGTAAATCGTCACAATATTATGTCAGAAACACTTACCGATTGCCATGCCGAGCGATGCAACGACCGAGCTTCTTGCGCGTAACAGGCCCCAAGTGTCGAGAGCAGCAAATGCGAGACACCATAAGATAGACAGTAGCACAACCGATACGCAGCCGGAAGGGAAGCCACCGAGCGAAGCTTCGAAGACTTGTTGGATGACTTTGGTAGGTAGGTTGTGGATATCGTTGTGGAATTCAGAAACGGTTCTTGCGGCGTCTGTCACGTTTTCCGTCACAGTGAATATGGCGTCTAGCAGAATCTCGGTCTGGCGGTGAAGTGCCCTCGCAGTGTCGGCGTTACGAGCCAGCGTATATGCAAGTTCNNCTTGATGTTGTTAGTGGAAAGAAAGGAGCGTGTGAAAATAATCAAGATTTACTTGGTTCTGTTGATCTAGAGCCATCGAGGCCGCCAGTGAATTACCATGAGACCGATCAATCTGTACGGCAATGTCAAGAACCTGACCGAGGTGCTGGGTCACGTCTGCTTGTGCTTCCTGAGCCCGGAGACGATGGCTTTCAAGGTCCGAAGTGATATGAGAAGATGTCTGCTTTCCGTCAGCGTCAAGTCGAATGGTGATAGAGATACTCAACCTACTTCNGCGGACTCTTTCGACATCCCTGCCAAGGTTTTGGATATTGTCGTCGAGGTCCTGAACATTGGCTTGGAAACTTGCCCACTGTTGAACAATGCGACTCTGCATGTCAAGATCTGTATTTAGCGCAAGATGAAAGGCCTGCATGTTCTTGCCCATTTCAGTCCATTGCTTCTCGAAAGCGCGGTGCTCATCAGTCGTGTCTGCCATGACACTGGATGCTTCCAAGACTGCCTCGAACATGAGCTTCATTTTCTCGATCATGTCATCTGATCACGCACGTCAGCGAAAGTGCCTCAGAGATCGTGGATCTCTAGACCCACCCTTGTCCAGTTCCGCCCTCATAGAATGGCAGAGCAGGACCGCGTTTTGGCGAGCGTTTGAGTAGCTAGTCCACCACACAGGTTGCGAGGAAAGAGAAGCGGAGCAATCATCAAGATCTCGACTGTCATCAAAATCGCGAGGAGCTGTGGGTCTGGTGAAGCGACCGTTGACAATGAAACCTCGGAAACCATTGAACTTCGAAGCATGCTCGACAGGCCTGAAGGGTGAGCAAGATGAGGGAATGTTGGCGTTGGCATCCATGAGTTCGCAGATAGCCAGACGCGTAGCATAGATGGACTTGGAGCGTTCGAGCATGACATCGACACCTTTGTCAGTAGCGAGACTAGTAGCATGATCAATTTCAGAGCAAGTGTTAAGGAGAGCTTTCGAAGCCAGCTTCTGACATGAAGGGAGCTTCTCGACTTTGTGCATGGTGTCAATGATGGTGTGCATGCCTTCGGTGATGCGAACCTTGTTGGAAGAGAGTTCGATACCTGTCAGGTCAGAGAGGGTGGAGTCAAGATCGTGGACCTTGAGGGCTGGTTGGAAGCCCATGCAAGGGAGGAACAAGAAGAAAGAGAACAGCAGCATGGCCAGCATGGTTGCGTTCATGGTCAAGATCGGAGAAGGAAAGTTGTTGGCTTCAGATCGTGGGACCTGAGTGGCATGAGAGGTGTTGGGGTTGGAAGAGGAGGGAGCAGAAGAGAAGGGACTTGACGACGAGAGATCGTTCCGGATGTTTACTTGCCACAATGGACAATGGGTGAATGGATGATCTGATCAAGGTCCGACTTGCAATTGTGATGTCGACAATGCAAAATGGTAGAAGGCGCTGAATGAGCGGAGCCGGCGCCGAGGGCGGAGAAAGTCGTCGCCAAGCTTCACTCGAGGGCGGAGCTGGGAAAGTCGAATCGCCGTTCAATTGTTTCTCTAGCGAATACTTGTGGTTGTCGCGATACACACACCGTTCACATCACACACCATGTTCACTCCAGCAAGACGGCGCTGTGTCAGCGCAATAAAGAACTCTCGATCCGCAGAAACCTCGATCCCGGCATTCCTCCTCCCAGCTTTCCAGCAGCAATCGTCGTCCTTTTCCACCTCGTCGCCATGCCAGTCAAAAATCGGTAGCGCACCGCTGTCATTGCCTCCGGATGTCAACTTCAACATCGTCGAAGCCCCGGTCCAGAAGAAGGGTGCAAGAGTCAGCCGTACGCAAGAAGGCGCCACAATTCACATCGAGGGCCCTCTTGGAAAGCTCTCCATGCCCATTCCCGCCTACATGAACATTGTCTCGGACGAAGCGAAGCGCACATACAGTCTGAGCATTCTGGATCAGGAAGAGAGAAAGCAAAGGGAGATGTGGGGTGAGTGAAAGTTGCATTTAAAGAGCTGAGATCACAAGTCTAACAAACAAAAAGGAACCTGCCGCGCATATCTGCAAAACCACATCCTCGGAGTCAGTGAAGGCCACTCTGCCATCCTCCGTCTTGTCGGTGTCGGCTACCGTGCGACCGTCGAGAAGTCGGCCGTCACAAAACAGCCCGAATACCCTGGCCAGGAGTTCGTGTCTCTCAAAGTCGGCTATTCACATCCCATCGAACTTGGCGTTCCTAAGGGTGTCAAGGCGAGCACGCCCCAGCCTACACGCATCTTACTGGAAGGTGTTGAGAAGGAGGTCGTGAAGCAATTCGCTGCCGAGATCCGTGCATGGAGAGTGCCTGAGCCCTACAAGGGCAAGGGTATCTTCGTCAACGACGAAACCATCAAGTTGAAGGCCAAGAAGATCAAATAGACGATACGTCTCTTTTGCTCTGTATTTACTGTACAATATCTATTCCGAGAGCTGGATCTCATGTACGAAAGCCCTTATTGTTGTCGCGATACCTACTTCTGTTTGGGAGGCACGTTCACTACTCCGTAGCGTGAAGCAGTAAAGATGGAGGCGGACGGAGTGGCTACGCGAAACCGTGACAGTAACCGATGCACGAGTGTCGGAGAGCTTTCATTCGTTTCGCGGTCATCTATATCGGAGAATAAGCTGCAGGGGAAGTGCCCGAAACGCGACTTCCTTCTTGATAAATAGTGCCAAGACAGATGGCGGTGGAATTTCGATCCTACCATTTTGTTCTTTTGATCTCTCCTACAAACAAATGTCTATGAATCGCCAACGCATCCGAACGTTTTATTCAATATTCAGCATTCAGCTGAGAGCTCGATAGACCCTCTTGCATCATATCTATGGTGGAGGGTCGTCTAAAGAGTTTTATCCTTCGGTCTCGTATCGCAATTTTGGCTTCAACTGTTTCACCAGTGCACCAATGAACACTTGCGACGCAAGCCACCATGGTTAAAAAAGCAGCACTCAGGAAGGATCCCCAGACGCCAACCTCGTACCTTGCAGACCAGTCCCAATAGGCGCGCCTACATAGGCATTCCGTCCCCTCCTTCACAGCCGGTAGGTTATTAGTCGACCAGCTGAAGCGATTGACGGTGACGAGATCTTCTTTCCTGCTCTTGACGAGCCACATTCCTTTTGATCCATATCATTCTGCTTCCTGTCGCATACCGGCCGGAGTCCTCATTTCACCTTCATACCTAATAACGAGGCCCCGTCACTTCATAATGTTCTCCGATCTTTTGCTGAGTCGGTCGCGAACTCAATTGTATGGCTACGACAAAGTTCGCGTGCCATTTCACGCGATTCGTGCTGCACAGCTAGTATCTAGCATTATCGTTGGCAGTATAATGTCGTTCTTCATCTACCACCTATCACACGACCACTGGCCAACACCATGGACATTCAAAGTGGTATGCTCAGCATCCAAGTCCCTAGTTGATCACCGAGACTGACTTATAGCATTANNGCTCATGAGCGTTTCATGGATAACCATAGCTATCCTGGCTGCCACCATCGCCCTCCATTTGCAGTCCGGTCTCAATCCTCGTCTCAACCTCATCCTCAACTCCACAATCTTCGTCATCTGGACCATCGGTTTCGGCATGCTGTCCTGGTGGATGTGGGGAACCTTGACACATTATTGCGACGTCAGTCACTGGAACGATGGCACTGGCATCATGGTGTGCAAGATCTACAAGGCTTTGTTCACCTTTGCCCTGCTCGGATTGTAAGTAACGACTTGCGCAAGATCCAAGTAAAACCATCTGACCAGCGATAGGATCTCAACACTCATGTCAGTGGCTTTGGATATCCACATTAGCCGTATGAATGGTCTTCGCGGCCAGCACTTCCGCCTGAACCTTCGTGGCGACAGAAAGGCCAGCGACATCCCCATGACCAACGGCCCCTATACCGACGTCCATTCCCGATCAAATTCGCAAGAACGCCTCACGAACAATTCTCACGAGAGCCTACCACACATCGCGACTGGAGATGCCTTCGAGATGCCTATCACTGGGTCACAAAAGACTAGAGCCGGGTACACGATTCCGGAATCGCAATTCGATTATGAGACAGGATACCATGGAGCTCACGCCGAAAGAGTCTTTGGCGCAAAGTAGAGAAGAAAAGAGTAGAGACTGTTGCCTTGGGCAAAACGGAGGACATAAGATGGGGAAACATAACGCATATTACGAACTTGTCGTCTTCGATGTATTGAGGCTGGAACCTCGATATGTCTAGACGACCGCCAACAAAACCTGCTCTAGGATAAGCAGTGATGAATACACCTTTCTTACACACTACGCTGACATGTTTATCATGGTAACATATGGGATGCCGCACTCGATTGACAGTGACAATTAATAGACCAAGGCTCGCTTCGTCGTCAAGGCATCGTGTTCTCTCGACGGACCGTGTACTTGATTCCAAGACCTTCTGTATGTAGACAAGAACATTGTAAACTGACTGTAAGGTTTTGGGAAGGATTTGGATATCAAATCTTAAGCGTCCTCTACAAAGGCTAGCCTTTGGCTATAGCTACTGTTCTTATCAAGTTTTTCTCGAAGTATCTTCAACTCCTCTTGATAGCTAGCACACCATCACTGTCAGTGCCAACAGACGTGACACTGCTGTACAGTATACAGTTCGTATTGCTCAATGTTTCGTGCCACTCAAAGGCAGTGCACCTGCTGGAGCTTTGGCACCACTCATAGCATTGACTTATAGCTGTGAAGCCTGTTGCAGCAAAATTGTAACCGCCATCGGGACTGATTCCACACTGTACGCTGTAGACCACGCCTTCGTAGTCATAGTCGTATCCGGAGTACTGTTCAGGGCAGGTTTTCGCCACGGCCGAGCTTGAAGGAGTCGACGTGGCTGGGTCCGAAGTAACGGTTGATGTCTGCACATTGATCGTCGACGTAGTGCAAGTAGGCGTGGTTGTGGCCGTGACGGTTTCCGTAGTCGCCCCGGTAGGAAAATCGTTCAAGAGATTTGTTTGAGTTCCATATGCCGTCGTAATCGATGTCCAAGTCGTCACACCCGATGTTGTGCATGTGATGGTAGAGGTAAGAGTCGATGTGGGAGGGCACTCGGAAACTGTGCTGTAGATGACAGGCGCGATGGTGAATGTTCTCTTGCGAAGCGTGAAAGTTGATGGATCGGGATTGGTGCAGGTCATTGCAGTGATATAGCTATGAACGGTTAGGTTACATGGTCAAAGGTAGTATTCATACAAGGGAATGCTTACCTGGTTTCCGTTGTCGTGCTGAAATAATGGGTTGCCGTTGTCCGAACAAACGTTGGCATAGTTGTGGTTATTGTTGCCGTCACCGTAGAGAACGAGGTAGTCCACAAGGTAGAGGTAGGAATCACAGAAGCAACACTGGGGCAAGTGTATGTAGCGATGGAAAAGACCTGGCTGATGCTTGTCGATACAGAGTCCACAGAAGTCGTCAAAGTAGCTTTCGAGGTGCTCGCGAGAGTCAGAGTTTGCACGGCAGTCGACACGACCGAGGTAAGTGTCGAGCGGAGAGTAGAGAGCTTGTTCACGGTCGAGATGCGAGTGACTGAAATGATACGAGTGCTCTGTGCTTGCTTAGTGGCAAAGCTCGTTGCGGTGCTCAGTATCGTCTTGGTTGAAGTGTACACCGTGGTTGGCTTCAAAGACGTAGACTTGACACCCAAGCAGTTGCATGCCTGAGTGACCTGAGCAGGAGCGAGGGATTTCCAGACAGTCGGAACTGCGAGCGAGGGCGAGGCATCTCTACGAACGATGAATGTGAAGTGAGGGCCTTCCTCGGTAGAGAGAGCTACCTTCACGGTCTGCACGCTTGTCTCGGTATCAATAGCCAGGGAAACGGAGCCAATGTTTGTGGTGTCAACATAGTCGACCACGACGCTGTTCTTAGTAGCGATCGATTTCGCTGTGACAGACTGAATGACTTGCTCAGTGGTAGCCTTGTTGACGATGGTTGTGCGCTGGATTGTCGAGGCGCTGTTGACAATCGAGGTTCCTTGTGTCTTGGTCTGTGCGATAGTGGTAGCCTTGGTAGTCGTCTTCACAGCTGAAACGGTGGGTCTCAAGAGCGACGAACAGTACTGCGAAGCCTGCGACAGCAGCGTAGGCTTACTTGCAAGAAGTGTGGACTGAGAAGAGCAGAAGGGGACTGAAGTAGGCTGCTTTGTGATTACGCATTTGCAGAGAGTGAGCAATTGCTTAGCAGAGTAAAGGGCGAAGGGAGAGGTGGTCCTGGGGCTTTTGTCATGTCAGCACTCTGAACATCATTGTCAGCATCGTTAGACGTACTATGCATTGTAGAAAGTGCAGAAGTTGTAGGGTTGGGTGAACTGCTTGCTCATCTCGGCTTGGCAAGAAGCTTGCGATTGCCTCTTCTCAAGGACATTCTCAATCGAGCCTTCTTCGCGTTTTGGCTTAGAAACAGTGCTGGACGATGTGAGGCATTTACAGAGATCCGTGACTTGAGCCTGGGTGAACTCGAGGAAAGGCGACCTTGTACGAATGCTATATTCCATGTTAGGAACAGAAGTTATAACAGCACTGGTAAGACATACTCGGAGAGCCACCACTTGCAGAAGTAGACCTCATCACTGACAGTGCGACGGACAATGGCGATGTCTCTTGCAGTACATTTTGAGGTTGCTCTTTCCTGCAAAGGAGAAGAGAAAACGCCTAGGGCGAGGGTAAAGAACGTAACGAGGAACAGAAGCCTTTGACTGAACATCTTGCTAAGGAGGAATCGCGTGATGAGAAGAGTTTCGGATGCACATCTCTCCTGCTTCTATAATGCCTCGAGCCATGTTGACATAGGCGACCAAATTTCTCGACGAAGTGCTTTGAGAAAAAGGTGAAATGCTCAAATGGATGTAGGAGACAACGGTCGATAAACTGTCGGCGAAGACCGAGTCAAGCCTATAGCGCCTGGATGTTCGTTTCTTGTGGAGATTCAGCTTTATGGTGCAGAGTCTGAGGTCGACCATAGATTCGATTGATTGAGATCCCAAAATCACTCTATATGTCTTGGAAACAACGACCTCAGCCAGCCACTGCGAGAACGGTTTATCTCCTTTGGAGGATCCGCAACGGTAGGTAGCGGCTTGACAACGACCGTCTAAGACTGCCTCGCCTAGGTAATAGATAGTATGGAAGGGCGCGTTTGGAGCTCATGCTGCGAGAGTAACGCGACATTCATCTCAGGTAAAAGTTGAAGGAACATGTTAAGAATTAGAGCGGTTATCTGAGAATTGAAATGGTTAGTGGAGCGTTGTTAACCATGAAGCATGTCCCCTTCCCAAGACAGCTCTTGGCACTCGAGTCATGCTCATCCACTGTATATAAGCAGTAAAGGAGAGCCTCGACGATGAACTGTGCACCGTTCCTGCACGCCATACGGCACATGCTCCGCTAAGCGAGATAAAGTCAAAGGTCCAACGTAAAGACGCCACTCAGAGTACCAGGCACAGATTCTGCCTCAGGAATGTCGGCTCCACTGCGTGGCGGACAAGATCCTTTGTTAGAACTGTGCTGTGTGGAGAGTCACAGTGTGGACAAGCATTAGACGACTGTATCTTCTTAAAAGAAATTATTTCTCAGATCGAATCACTCCTGTGATCCAAAGTCTCGAATCAACACATTCGGTTCCTCTTCGCCAGATTGACTACCGCTCATCCCATAACTCTTTGAACCTGGACCCTTCTTGTTTCAACAAGATCTTCGGGTCGTCGTACTCGACCAACTTGCCTTGATCCATGACACCCACAAAGTCGAACCTAGCAATGGTTTCCAACTTGTGAGCCACCGAGATGATAGTGTGTTCAGAGAACTCTGTCATAATGAGCGACTGAATCTTGACGTCCGTCTCAGTGTCAATACTGCTNNCAAGCTTGTTAGTAAGCAAGACCTACAAGAAATTGAAAATGTCGAGGATAGAAACGGGGGTAACGTTTACTGACCTGCTGGTAGCTTCATCCATGATCAAAACTTTGCCTTCATCTTTCCTCAGCAAAGCCCTGGAGATGTTGAAAAGTTGCTTCGATCCTTGACTTAGGTGTACGTCCTCCATCTTCGCATCCAATCCTCCTTTTGCATTAATAGCTTCCCAGAGCCCTACTTGCTGCAACACCGTAACCATATGTTCATCGGCGAGAGTAGTAGAGTCGAGAGCAAGGTTGTCTCGAACGCTGGTTGGGAAAAGGAAGGGCTCCTCTGCGATACAGATCAGGCGAGAGCGCAGTGTTTCACGACGAAGGGTTGAAAGATCGAGGCCATCTATGACGACGTTACCTGATTCTGGGGTCAGAAGACTGAAGAGGATTAGAAGAAGAGAGCTTTTGCCGCTTCCTGTTCGACCACACAAGCCGACTTTTGAGCCTGCTGGAACGGAGATAGAGATGTCATCAAGTGTCAATCGCTCGCTGTNCGGGTCTTTCACGCGTCAGTATAGTTAGAATCAACAAAGATGGCACAATACTGACTTATACTTCGCCGACAGCTTGTTGATCTCGATTGAGCCTTGACTAGGCCAATCGAACGGAGGATCATGGGTCTCGCTTTCTAGATCTTCAGCAACAGTTTCCTTCTCGAACTGCCTGATTCTAGCCACTGCCCCTAGAGAACTCTCGAGTTGTGTCCAGAACATGATCAAGAGCTTGATGTTGGCGGTGAACGAGATGATCTGTGTCAGCGAAACACCAGTAAACCCTGGCGAAGAGCTATCTCGCAGACCAACAACAATGCCTACTGTCAAAACTGCAATGCCGGTGATTACTAGATCGAGCACTAATGCTAGCCATCTCTTCAGTGCCCACATCAGGTAATTGGGCTTCTGAGAGCGGTCCACGATTTCGAAATTGTGTTTGATAGATGGCTGACTCCAGTTGAACGCACGGATTGTCACCAACCCATCGAGAGTCTCCATAAACTGCGTNNGCTGTTGTAGAGTTAGCGCCAGACCTCTTACAGTTCGCTACTCGTAATTCACATACTACACTGGTGCCTTTTCTTCGAGATCGAGGTGTCTCATTTGTCTTGATGTCCTCAGGTAGAATCCTTGGACGAAGTAGAAGACAAAAAACAATGCCGGGAAGCTCAATGCGATCCAGGCAGAAGCTGAAGCGATTAGCCCTACTTGAGCGAGGCAGATCAGTGTATCTGCAACAGTTTAGCTATCGGTTTCGCATCAGCTATTGGGTCACTTACTGGTGGCGACCACCATGAGAGCAAGTGGTAAGGATATATCGAGCAACTGTATGTCTTGGCTGAATCTGTNTCACTGTTAGAAACATCAAATCTAGGACAGGTACCTGATCAGCACACACCTCGTCAATATACTTCCACTGTCGACTTTGCTGAGAAACGAGAGCGGTGNCCCTAAACATCGTCAGAATCGCAAGCATTATGGAAATTTGAGCCAAACTCACGACATGACAGTCTTCGCAAGAGTGTTGTGTAGCTGGATGCCTGTCTTGACAGCCATTACATTGAATGACCANNCCTGAGCATGTGTCAGTTAATTCTCGATCCACGGTCACTCAAGATTGTATCCTTACCAAGTGACTGCAGCAGAGAGCACTAGAGCGCCGATCTGTAGCGCTGTGTAAATACCAATGTAGTAGCCGTATCTTGAGTGAGATTGTTGCATGTTCGCATCCGCCCACCACTTGAGCCAGACAGCTTCTCTCGTTAGCTAGCGCATGACGGTTGAAATTGTATCCAAAGACTCACTGGGGAAAGTACAGAGGACCGCATAAGCGAGCTGTAACAGAATGAAGATGGCTGCGACATTCCGACTGATGCATGCAAAGTAGTACTTGTAGATGCCAAAATCACCTTTCTGGCGTGCTGCTTCCAAAGTCTTGTCGTCAACCTTGTTATTACTCTCGACGAAGTGTGTCTTTCCTACACCGATAGACATTTTGTCAGTCGCAGAGCGCAGTGCTGCTTGATCTTCCAAGCTAGCTCCAATCGAGATTATGTATCTGGTCGCGTTGCTACCCGCAGCACACAGCTCCTGGAAGGTGCCCTGTCCAACGACTGTGCCAGTTGAAGAGAGAACAACGACGAGATCGGCTCGAGAGAAGAACTTGGCTGCACCAGTAGTCATGATGACCGTCGTCTTCCATCTACGCAGCAGACCGCGCTGTCCAAAGAGACGTTCGAAGACGATAGTCTGTGTACTTAGATCCAATTGGCTGAGGACATCATCAAGAACAACGATAGGACATCTTGAGTAAACAGCGCGAGCCAGAGNCCTAAATCAATTGGTTAGAGAACACCGGTCAGTATGGTTACAGGTCGGACATACGATGCGTTGTTTCTGTCCGCCACTCAGAGCGAAGCCTTTGCTTCCGATCATCGTTGCATCACCCTTTGGTAACACTTCCAAGTCGCTATCAAGATCACAAGCGTGGATCACTGATGAGTAGAGTTCTGGATCAAACTGAGAAAAGTTGATGATGTTTCGTTGGATCGATGCATTCTGCAAGAAAGTAAGCAAGTGGGACAAGGAGTGTGACCAGAAGCAGAGACTTACCATCAGCCAAGGAGATTGTTCGCACCATGCGATATCAGAGCTCGAGAATTCAACATTTCCTTGTGACAGGGGTGTTTCGCCAAGTATGCCTTTCAACAAAGTGCTCTTACCACAAGCGACGGGGCCTGTAATCATGACCAGGCTTGAGACAGGTACACGAAGACTGACGTTCTTGAGGGTCAATTGATCGCCATTTTTCCAGCCAAACGAGGCATTGCGCATTACAACAGCACTGGTACTGGCGGGCTTGGGTCCAGTAAGAGAGCGAACATGGCTCGGTTGAGGAAGCACAATGGTTCGAGTATCGCATCGTGGTGGAGTCTGCAAGAAGGTCTCTAGGCGTGCGAAGCAGCCGATCGCCGAGCGTAGCTCGATAAGGCCACTGATTAGCATGAACAGAGGCTCTGAAGCAAGAAGGATAAGGGCGAGCGATGTGAACAACTTGGTTGTGTCAAGTGCAGTGTGCTGCTTCGAGGAGACACCAATGTAGATCGCAAACGTCAGGACAGGTGCTATAAGCTGAGGCACGTTCCCTTCAACCCCATTTTGTTAGATACGCTTGATAGTGAGATTCAAGTATTGGCATGCAAAATCTCACGTACCTATCGCGACTGAAATTGAGGAAAGAGTACGAAAGCGTGTTGCAGCGTCGAGCTCATCAACGCGAGACTGACGTAGGAAACGCGCCACCCTGGAGTTCAGGCCAGAGAGCTTGATAGCCTTCATAGAGCCGAGTATGGATGTGGTTATGCNCTAGCAACAGTCAGTACATATCGTCCGCGGGCTCTCTAGGCACAATCTCATGAGACACTTACCAATCCTCGCTTGGACTTTATGAATCCAAAGAAGCTGGAACGAGGCTGTGAATCCAGAAAACCAGATGGTGGTCCCCGTAGNCAGCTGGACAACAATCAGACGGAGGTACGAGAACCGGAAAAGTGAAGACTTACCCAACGCAATGACGACAGGGCCTACGCAAGCAGCACCGAGCTCTACCTCGAGCAGCCATGTGGCAATGGCGACTTGGACGATGTTCGCCCACATTTCGTGCAAGTCAATCAGACCACGAATAGTGCGTTCGACATCTGTGCTCATCAGTGTGATGGAAGCTTTGTTATCTTTAGCCACGGCGACGATGTTAGTAGCTTTGCTGTAAATTGCTGTTATCAGTGTGCCGCGGAGCATACTCAAGAACCTGTAATGCCTGTGCCAGTAGATAGCCGATGTGGTCTATATTGAGTGTCAGTAGGCAGAATGTGTTATGATATGGAGAGTCTAACTCACAGCAAGACCAACGTATACAACAAAATAAGCACCGATCAATCCATAGCCAATGTTCTTGTCTTCTACGTTCGAGTTGTTCAGATAGTCAAGCAGTCTTCTCAACAGCAGAGGCTGACAGAAAGTAAGAGCTAGGAGAGCCAGCCGGGGGATGATGGAGACCAAGATCGGCCACTTCAACAACACAAAGAGGACTTTCTTCAAATCCGCTGGTCCGCTCCTCGACTNCTGGAGAAAGTGTGATTATCCTGACCAACGCTGAACAATGAGGTACTCACGTTTGTCCCATTCTTGAGCAAATCGAGTGCTGAGCGTTTCTGATGCGACATCATCACTGATAGCATACAGATCCTCAGGCTTCAACAAGTGGCGAGCACCTTTCCAGACCAAGCTGTTCAGCCAAGATAAGAGTGCTTGACCATAGATACCACTAAAGTCTTCCGGGCTTATGTCTCTCTCTGTGTTATAGTAAGCTCTTTTACCTCTAGCCTCAAGCAATAGAACCACAGCTTTTGCGGTGAAA
Organism: Aureobasidium uvarum; assembly: GCA_903853725.1. Classification (NCBI taxonomy): domain Eukaryota; kingdom Fungi; phylum Ascomycota; class Dothideomycetes; order Dothideales; family Saccotheciaceae; genus Aureobasidium; species Aureobasidium uvarum. Next base: position 566,234 of record CAINUL010000019.1, read on the forward strand.
GCCACCGTGAAGATGCTGCGGATGCGAATAGAAAAGTGTGGCATCAACCAAAGTGTCCGAAGAGTCGCAGCGTCGAGTATAACGGTAGCGAAGAGATAGGCATTGAGCAGCATGGATGGCCGAAGAGATCTTGAGTGCTCCATGTACGACAGGGCGAGAAGAGCTATACTCGAACCAAAGGATAGCACAGAAGCTGCCATTGATGGCTTCCATGCTTGCAGTTGAGTGTTGTTGGCGAAGAGACCGATCAATGCCAACTGGAAAACAGCAAGCAAGGCAATGACCGNACTAGGCAATTGCCTCTGTGAGCTGCGACATCCCATCGGCAGCACCCCTCATTGACTTACCAGCTTGACATATTTGAAGGCAGTGCCTTTGATCTTAGGTCGCACACGACTGAGCGTCTTGAATCTTAATGGAGCAAAACAGAGCAACAACACGGAAGGTACAATTGAGAAGAAGTAGGACTCGAATGCCAGGGTAAAGTCGAAGTTTTGTCGACAACCCTCGACCGCAGGCCCAAAGGCACTGTCTGCGGCTGGCGAACAGACTGCAGAACTCATTCTTTGTAGGTGTAGTGTGGAGCAGAAAAGCAGGCTGCTGAGAGGATTATATATCCGAGTGACGATGGAGCAGAGCTGATATATCCTATCAGTTACTTACGACGCAGCTAAGCAGCCTAAACGCGTCTGGCCGCCAGTCCGAGGAGGCGTTTTGTGGCTGCATGAGATAGGAAGGTCAAGAGTGCCTGACTCCTGAGACGTTGTGTACTCCAGGATTGATCTGCACCGTGCTAAAATTAGACACCACGCGACCGCAAGAATTAATTGTACAGGTTTCGAGCGATCTGGCTTTCCAAGCGGTAAAAACGAACAGAATATGTTTGGAATCTTGGTGAATTAGATGATTAGACGTTCCAGATGAGCTGCAAGGCAGATGTCGCATACTGTGCCAGTAAATCAATCATTATATAATTATCCAGCGTCTTCAGCTTCATGCAATGGGGTTGTGGTCTAGTGGTATGACATCTTCTTAGCATTGCTCTTCCGAGCATTACTGAGTGGAGAAGGTTCTGGGTTCGATTCCCAGCTACTCCATTTTTGCTCGTTCTCCAACCATCTGGGAATGTTCTTCCAAAGGAACATCTTTCATTTTGCTGATTCTGGCTGTAGATGTTGAAGCAAGTCTTCTGAATATTCAATCGGACGTAGCATAACATATATACACAATTCTACTTTTCCATGATCATAACCTCGTATCAATCATCTACTGCTTGGCCGAAAGCACACTGGTAACAGCCTCGAGGACCTTGCCGTGAACAGCCTTTGGTGCAGCAACGACACCCTTGTTGTTCTTGAGCGTTCTGCCAACCGAAAAGTCAAGACGCTTGCCCTGGGAATCGGTAACCTCACCACCTGCCTCACGCACAATCAAGTCGCCAGCAGCGTGATCCCAGATCTTCTCTTGATAGTCCTTCTTGACGGGCAGACGGAGATAAATGTCACCGGCACCGCGGGCGATGCTGGCGTACTTTGCTTGCGAGTCCATGCGGACGGAGGGCTTGGTGATGCCGAGCTTGGAGGCGATTTGGGCTTGGTCGCCGTGAGCGCTGTGGGCGGCCTCGACGGACTCGCAGAAGGTGGCGCTGCTGATGTCGTTGACGGTCTTCATGGAGATGGTGGTGGCATCCTTGAGGGCGCCGCGGGTCAGAGGACGGCTGTCGGCGCCCTTGCCGAGGATGGCAGACATGAGGACACCCTTGCCCTCAGAGTCGGTGGCATTGGCACCAAGATCCTCAGTCAGAGGAGCGCTGTCGTCAATGGGTAGGTTGGGGCATCCGAGGACACCGACCTTGACATCGCCGTCGACCATGAGGGCGAGGCAGACTGCGTACTGGCCACCACGGAGGAAACCCTTGGTACCGTCAATGGGGTCAAGAGCCCAGATACGGCCCTTGTTACCGCCCTGGCTAGCACCCATGTCGAGAACATCGAGCATGCGGTCGTCGCTCTCGATGGGACCTCCAAGGGTCTTCTCGGCAGCATCATCGTCGAGCTTGGCCTCCTTGACCAAGTCCCAGACGGTCTTCTTGAGGTCGGCGTTCTCGCGCAAGTCCTTGGCCTCCTCTTCGCCAACAACCTCATCATCAGGGAAGTTGGCCTTGATGGCAGCGATGATCAGGGCCTGGGCACCAAAGTCGCCAATGGTGACGGGCGAGGCATCTGACTTGTTGAGAGTGCCCTTGGCGTGGCTGTGGAAGACCTGCTTGGTCAGGATGGCGGCGCGCTGGACGGCGAGGAGGGCAACGTTGAGCTCTTTTGAGTAATCGGTCGACATGGCGGCGGTGGTGGTGGTGGTGTGAGTTCGTGGGGGATTGATGTGTCGGGCTAGGAGGCGGAGTCGAGGGAGAAAGGGTGTGAGTAGTGAGAATGCCAGGATGAAGAGCGAAACAAAAAGAATTGGACGTCGACGTAGTGCTCTGATAATCTTTGGACACGCCATCAGCGCTAACGAATTGAATTCTGAAGCTCCGACAAGGGAGCAGGTGGGGCTGAGCTGCGATGGCGGGGTGGGTGTTGTTCGTCAACGACTTTTTGTTGTTTGATCGATTTTGAACATGAATTGACAAGAACTGCTCGATTCTCCTGCTAGGAACATCGAACACACAGATCATTTAGTCGTCTTCTACGTTGTCTGCTCCAGATGGCTTGCTTGGGCTGCTGAACATGAAACACTGACAAGAGATTGTCCTCGCGACCACGCAGCTCTTGGCTTCAGAAGATCATGGTATGGGAGACACTCTATTGAGCTTGTGGATATGCCTATCGTGATCTTTGCGTCTTGAAGCTCGGAAAGAACCATATTATCATGCGTTCCCTCATACTCCTCGCTACCACTCCTCCGCATCACCAAAGAATGTGGTTTGGTGTGACACTGCCGAATTTAATGACGCAAGCGGCTCTGCTCGCAACCATGAATCCTGTTTGTGCGACTGGGGTGTTCATATCAACCCAGCCTCTTCCTGCTTGTGGCTGAAGGTGAATCATTCATATGTGGCTTGTCTTCTCCCTCCATCAGAACACCAATCTTTTGAACCAAAAATTCAGTCCCTCGGAATCATGACATCCTCAGAAGTCGCCCAGAAGCCAACAAAGGGACAGCAAGTTGCTGCCAACCAACCTCAATATGCTCGTGANAGAAAAGGAGCAAAGTGCGAGCGCGAGTGCAAGTGCCGGTGTATGTTGTTCCTCCAAGCCGGACGTAGCGGTCAGTGGAGCTGATCTATCTCACAGCTCAACCTGAACCTCTTTGGCGCACTCTCAGGAGCCTTTTCGGGCAAGTCCAAGAAGGAGAAGCAAGCCGATGGCAGCGAAGTCGAACACAGACAAGACAACTCAGCCATCAAGGGGGTAGCCATGGGCAATGGAAGTGCTGCCGGAGCTGCCGATGCCGAGGCGCATGGAAGAGAGATGCGGGAGCGCATCCTGGCTGGCGAGAAGTAAATGTAATGAGGACCATGAATCAACGACGGGCAATGGGAAGCTGCGAGTCGAGGTAGACTAATTGTGGTAATGGCATCAATCATCGAGATCTTGTTCCAGAGATTCGTACATGGCTTTGTGTATGCTGTCGGTGGGTTGTGGTGCCTCTGGTTGTGCCGATGGCTGATCTTGCTTTGTGGGTGTATTGATGGTCTCAGACGTGGCCTGACTGCGGATGTCGCCCAGGACTTGTTGCATGCGATCCTTTGCGGAGTTGACGCCCTTGATCTGAGCTTTGATCTTGTCCAGTTGGTCCTCCATAGTCATGATCAGACTCTCGCGTGCTTGGTGAGGGCGGTAGCGGTTGATCAGGTCGTGAAGATTGTAGAAAAGGGTTTGCAGGTGTTCGACCTTCTCCGGACCTTGTGTAGGGTTGACGGACAGCGTGCCGACCAGTTCGAGGAAGTTGAGGAGTACGGCGCGCGTCAGGGTCTGTAGATGGGGAGTCGGATCGAGGTGGGCGACGTCTGCAGGATACAGCTCTTGGATTCCTGCCTGAGCCAGTGATTGTGCCGGTTGCGCCANACTGTTCTCGTCTATCAGTCTCTTGCCCTTTCTATCTTCTTCATATACACGCACATCATGCTGCGCTCCAAAGCTCTTGTAACGGCCATCTGCCGGCGTTCCGGGCGGGATCAGGTATCGTAGCTCGACGGGTAATGATTCCACGTCGACTTGGTTGGTGTTTGTGGCTGCCTCTTTGCGGATTTGGCGGACTTTTGTGACATTCTGCTTGGTAAAGTGCTTGTAGTACGGCGGGGGTGTCGGAAAGGCTGCCGACAGCATGCGCGCCTGTGCCTGGTCTGCCATGCTGTTGCTGCTACTGTTCGCAAGGCGATGAAGAAGGTGGAACTGGAAAGAGTCCAAATCTGGGGGAGGCAGCCACAGCACCAGCCACATGTTCGACTCACACTCCCTGACGCCCCCTGATAGAACAACTCACTTTCTTTCCATCACTTCACTCCCGAAAGTCAAATATGCCTGGATCCGAGTCTCATACGGACACAAGAAGAAGGCCTTCCTCAGGTTCTCTTACCGAAACTATACTCCTTATATGGCGGGAGAAATGCGTGACTACAACCCATGCTCACCTACACTGTATCTGGCTAACATACTCTAGNCAACCATATGCTGCTGATTACATTGGTCTGGCCATAATACTTCCAATCTGGATATGTCTACAACTCTTCATTTTCACCGAGCCATTTCATCGCATGTTCGCTCTGGATGATCGAAGAATCCAATACCCTCATGCCGACATTGAGCATGTGCCTGTAACCTGGCTCTTGATATATGCTGGCCTTTTCCCCTTTGCAATCCTCCTGGTGTGGAGTTTCGCCTTCTTCAAACCTCACAAGACACATGTCACCTTACTGGGCTTCGGAACCAGTCTCTTAGTAACACTATTCGTAACAGATGTAAGCATACCTTCTTCATCACCTCTGCGTTCCCTTCACTAAACCTCCCACAGNGTCATCAAAAACGCAGTAGGCAGACCACGCCCCGACCTCCTCGCCCGCTGCCAACCCAAACCTGGAACCCCAGAACACGAATTGATCACCTATCTCTCCTGCACAAACCCAAACCACCACGTATTGCACGACGGCTGGCGCAGTTTCCCTTCTGGCCACAGTTCCTTTGCCTTCTCTGGCCTGGGCTACCTTTCCTTTTTCCTACTCTCCCAATTCCGCATCTTGCACCCACGAGCAGGACTCTATCGCACTTTGGTTGCTTTCTCGCCGTTCTTGGGTGCTGCGTTGATTGCCATCTCCAGATTGGAGGATTACAGACATGATGTTTTTGATGTTGTGGTGGGAAGTTTTCTGGGTTTGGGGATTGGGTATGGGGTTTGGAGGAGATGGTTTCCGGCTTTGGGGGATAGAGGGTGTGATGAGCCGCATGATGCTTTTGGGGAGACAGGTGAGCAAGCGGTGTTTGAGAGGATCAGGGATGAAGAGGAGATGGTGGGTCAAGGCTTTGAGATGCAGAGTAGAGAAGGAGGTGGCTATTTGGGCACTGCCATTCGATAGATTACTAGATGCGGATAATAAAGACTCTTTAAGCATGGCCATCATTTCACTGTTGTCACATATCACAGAGCTGAATGTTGTCAAGATGATCAAGACTTCTTCACGCCTTTTAGACCCCTTGTTGAAATCTCGCCTCACACTGCTACTGTCACATGAATGCAAAGGCCAAAGTAGTTTTGTATAAACATTTTCTCTTTTTTGAACGGCTCTGAGCTCGTTTCGAGTGTATAAACTCCTTGTCCCTTTCTCCTCTCTGGGTATCAACAACATGTGCAGTAAAAACAACAACAACAACAACAACAAAGGCTCGCAGTAAAAACAAAATCCAAAAATCCAACTGTCCTTCTCGTCTTTCCTTACTCGAAACAAAACGACCGAAATTCCGCAGATGCAAGTAAAAAACTCCCATGTCTTCAATATCCTTTTCCTTTCAATGCGCTCCTTTCGCTATGCATAATAACACTGGTTTCGATGTGATGAACAATTTCTCTTCATGAAAGACAGGCATCGAGTAAGATGAATGAACAAACAAGCCTCGTCGAGTTTCGGCAGCGATGATGGCGAGCTAAGTCTAAACAGACCAGCTGCAAACCGGATGATGGCGAGCTTGCGGTAAAGCCAGCTGCAAACCATGAAAACAATGGCGAGCTAGTCTTTGATGGACCAGCTGCAAACCAATGACTGCTTGACGTTTCTTCTGTCGACTGGGATTGTAAATTTGTTCGTCTCGCCTCACGCTGCTCAAACGGTGTGAAGAGGTTACTTTTGGGCGTTGGCCATGGCGTTTGCGAATCCTCTCATGAAAAATTCGTGATCGGCGGCTCTGAGTTCGGGTGTGTAGATCTTGTCAATCTTGGCCCAGGTCTCGGGTGACTCCATTGAGGGACCGAGTTCTGGCCAGTTGAAGACTCTCGGAGCAGGTGCCTTGGGAAGCTCAGAGACAGTGTCGACCTCCTGGGTTTCTTGAGGCAGAGCAGCGACTTCCTGAGTCTCTTGGACAGGAGCCACAACTTCCTGGGTGTCTTGAAGTGGCGCAGCGATAGGCTGCTGTGGCGAAGAGGCACCAAGAGCGCTGCCGTTTGAAAGACGCTCAACGTGACGCAGACGTGATGGCTGCTTGGGCTGATGCACAGACATCTGCAGACGCTGCTTCTCAATGGCTTGTTGAGTGAGCTGCGAGTAGTTAGGAGCAGGTGTTGCTGGAGCGGTAAGTCGCTGTGGTGCTGCTGCTGCCTGCTTGACAGGGCTGACAGTGTTGGGTTGAGCTGCTGGTGCAGGTGCAGGCGTCTTTGGCTGGAAGACATTCTCGTCGAGTCTGACTCTCTTGGTCGGGTGCTCAGCAACTGGGAGCAGCTGGACATCGTCTTCGTCCATCTCGACAATGTCGCTATCATCGTCGTAGTTGAAGAAGTCGTCCATGAGACCGTATGTTCCAGAGCTTGCGCCTGATGCCTTTCTGGGGATGACTGCGAGTTCGTCGACGTTGACAGAAATTTTGCGTTTATCGCCAACGCTGTAAGTGGAGTCACGCAGCTTCAGTTCTGCGACGATGGCTTGACGCTCACGCTCGAGTCTGTCAGCCTTTTCTTGGGCCTTCTCGCGCTCAACAGTTCTCTGAGCTGCCACTTCGAGTTGAGATGCTCTGAGATCTGCATTGGGCTCCTTTGGCTTGGCAGGGGTGTCGCGTTTTCTGCGAGGCATGGAACCGGGCAGAACGCCACGACGACGAGTGGTTCTTGGGGTTTGGCCGTAGAGACCATCGTCTTCAGGCTCCTGAGGAGCTTGTGCTGGTGTTGCAGGTGGTGCAGGCTCTCTAGGCTTTGGAGTAGGGCTCTGTTGAGAAGAAGAGAGGTGGCGTCTCTGCCTCTTGACAGGTGAAGGTGTGGCCTGCTGCTGCTGAGTCGCTTGTTGAGGTTCAACTTGCTGCTCCTGAATAGGCTCCTGAGGCTGCGTGAACTCGATTGGCTTGATGGGCGAGAAGCTGGGACGGTGAGTGAAGATATTCTTGACCGAGCCAAAGAGAGAAGTGAGACCCCATGCTGGAGAGGCGGCGGCGGGTGTCTCAGCTGATACTGAATTTTGCGATGAGATCTGAGGAGATTGGGCTTCGAAAGTGTTGTTCTGAGAGGCCTGAGCACTCTTGCGCTTGCTGTTGGCGGATGACAGGCTTGAACGCGAGGATGATGATGGAAGAGAGCGTGAAGGAGTCTCGTCGATCGACTCTTCTTGGATGGTGGACAACTCAGCCCTCCCAGCTCTCTCGGCGGCTTCTGCAGCAGCGGCGGCAGCGGCTGCTGCGTCAGCCTCGCGCTGTGCCAGGAGTCTCTGTCTGGCAGGTCCAGCAATGGTTCTCTGGTAACGAAGATCCTTGAGGCGGTGCATGGTGCGAGGAATCTCTGGTGATGCTTCCTGGGTTGCAGGTGGCTGAGCAGGTGAAGCAGGTGATTTGGCGACTGGCTGAGCAGGCGAGTTGGTGGCTTGCTGCTTGGAGGCAGCGAGGAACTGCTNCTCGACTTTGCGCAGACGCAAGATCTCTCTGCGCATGTCCAAAAGGAGCGCTGTGGATTGACGATCGGTCAGCTCGGGAATGATGTCTTCGCTCTGGAGTGCGCGATCCATGAGAGGAACAGCAGGTAGGGCAGGTAAATCAAGAGAAGCAGGTGAAGAGGATTCGAACATGGAAGAAGGGAAGAATTCTTTCCAAGCAACAGAGTTTCCAGAGATTTCAGCCAGCGGGCTGTGGTACAATGGACTGTTNNGTCGAAGGTGGGGAGTGCGAAGGAAGCCGCCGCTTCTAGCGGAACGTCTTCTCTTGGAGGTAGAGTGACCGGCAAGGCTTGCAGGAGTGGTGGGAGTCTTCAACAAAACAGGGAAAGTAGGATGAGAATGTGACAAACCAGCCTCGGCTGTCTCGTTGGCAAGCTGGGATTCAACAGCTTCCTGGACAGCTTCTTCTTCTTCTTGGTCGACTTGGGCGACTTCGGTGTCGGAGTAGTGAATCTCTGCGTCGTCCTGAACCTGGTCCTCGTCCTCGTCCTCGTCGATGTAGATCTCGACGGACTGCTGAACAGTCTGGCTGACAGTGGGCGACTGCTGGACACTGCGGTGGAGAGTAGGCGAGCTGTGGAGGCTCTTGTTGACGGTGGGCGACTGGTGGACGAGCTGGCTGACGGTAGGCGAGGTCTGGTTGCTCTGGCTGACAGCAGGTGACTTGTGAACCTTGCGGCTAGAAGCAGGCGACTGAAGAGGACTGTGTCTGACGGCAGGCGCGTCGTCGAGGAGCTGCGTGACGGCAGGTGGAGCGTAAAGCGGGTTGCGTGTGGTGGCAGCGGCGATGTGGTAGTGCTGAGGCGTGACGTATGGAGATGCGTCGACGATGGGAGCGACCTCGATGGGCTGTGGAAGGACGATGCGAGGTGACTCTTCGACCTCGGTCAGAGCGGGAAGGTGGTGCTCGGGCTGCGACTTCTCGAAGGACGAGTTCTTGGACTCTGGCGTCTTGGAACGCGAGCCGCGGCGTCTGGGAGCTGGGTCCTCGATGGGCTCCTCGAGACTGGCACTGCCAGCGCGAACGGTCGAGCGTGTAGCGCGTCTGGGTGTTGCGACAACAGGTGCCTTTGTCTTTGTGACGCGAGGCATCTTGTGGTTGTGTTGGCTATCGATAGACGGACAGGTCAGCGACAGCTCAATGCAAGGGATTGGAGAATATTTGTTCGACACGACGCCGAGACCGACTCATGCACGCTTTGTCAAAACGCCACACGACGCGCTGATTGGCTGCACGCCGACCATCGAGAAGATAAATGCAACGTGCAGAGAGTCGATGCCGACGACCATGACGGCCGCGGCAGCGTGTGAAAGGAGAGAGAAGGTAGAAAATCGACATACCTGATATGTATCTGTGATACGGTAGAGTGTTGTTCAATGGAAACAGACGCGTCGCGTTGTTTGTTGTGATGATTCGAGATCTTGGTTATGGAAACTTGGTAATTGAGGCTGCTGGTATTCGATGCGGTCTGATATGGACTTATAAGAGTATTGTCAAAAGTACGCAAAGTACTGGTATGCTTGCTGAAAACTGAAGTTACGATTGGGAAGAAAGGAGAGAGGGTGAAGGGTTCGGACGCGCTGAAATACTCTCTGCGGAGCTTGGACGGCAACAACCAGAATCACCCGGACACAACAACCATATCACCGCCAGAGAATCACGCCCTCAGCTTGGACACCATAGCAACAGAGCTTTTGCTCGAAAACAGGCTCTTCAGAGAATCACAGCTTCCAGCTAGGCAAGATCAGAACATTGTATGGTCCAAACTCCTCGCTAACCCAGAGTCCATGGCGTGTATACCAATTGCCGTCATCGACGCGAGGCAGGGGAGAGTAGCAGTGATTGCAAACAGAACAGGATAGACAGAGATAGGGGAACATCCATGCCGCGAAGGCGCAGTGCAATTGCATGTTCCAAGATGATAACAATAGAATGATGTAGTCGGCATGCAATAGCAGAAGAAAGGGGTCCAGGCACGCATTCGAGAGCAACAGCACACTATAACACTGTCGCACTTGATGCAATGATGCCGCAGCATACGACAATGTACTTAGCTTTTGATTCAAGAAAACAAGGACCTGCCTTTTGCTTTTGACGAAAAAGGGGCAACCATCAGTATCCTGATATGGCTGGTTGGCGTCGGAGAGATCGAAGCCCAAGGCGGAGCGGCACTAGAAGCCAGTTTGCAATTGCTCTCTGTTCGTATATCGCAGCAATGTCCTCGCGGANNATACCCCTTCTATGCAGTTGTGCCACCCAGGCATGCCCCGAACGCCAGCAAGATCATTCAATATTCGCAGCAGCCACCTAGTCGTGGAACAGAACGCTGATACTCTCGCCGTGGTGGACTCTTCTGATGGCCTAAAATGCTTGTCAATGGACTGTCCCCGACGCGCAACGTCACGAATGACCACTCCTCGAGAAGGCGCAACCCAACTTACCTCGGCGAAGACGTTTCCTACTTCGAGAACCTCCAGCTTCTGGCAACGCTTCTTGTTCTCCTCTTGGTCGACGCTGTTGGTGACGACGACCTTGTCAATGGCACTAGCATTGATGCGGTCGATGGCGTCTCCACTGAGCACACCGTGGGTGACGAGAGCGATGACCTTGTTGGCACCTTCCTTCTTCAAGAGCTTGGCAGCGCGAGTGATGGTGTTGGACGTGTCGGCAAGATCGTCGACAAGGATAGCCACACGGTCCGCGACATCACCTACCAGCATCATGGTCGCATTCTGGCGGTCGGTAATCTGAGTCGGACGACGCTCCTGCGATACGGTCAAACTCCCATCCTGGGCTTCTCTACGACCACGTCTCCTTACCTTGTGAATGAGCGCAAAGGGCATACCGAGAGCATCGGCAATGGCAGTTGCACGTTTGGCACCGCCAGCATCCGGACTGACGATGACGGCGTTCTGGTACTGAGGAATGTGGAACTGAATGTACTTGCGCAAGAGGTGCTTGCCGTACAAGTTGTCGACGGGGATGTCGAAGAAGCCTTGATATTGAGGGTCGTGAAGGTCCATTGTGATGATGTGGTCGGCGCCAGCGCAGGTAAGAAGGTCAGCGACAAGAGTACCAGCTTGTGCAACCCATTGCTTGTAGCCTCTTTGGGGCTCGAAGTGAGGAGGAGCCTTGTGGAATCTAGCCACAGGCTTGTCACCATTGGAGCTTCCATTTGTCACGGTAGGTGTGAGCGAGTTGTCGTCAAAGTAGTCGGACTTCTCAGAGGTAACAGACTCCATGGTGGAGCGGCGAGGCATCTTGACGGGACTGCGACTGCGATGGCCGTCACCGTTGTCACGCAATTGCATGTCCATCAGCTTCTTGTGCAAGTTGTCCGGACCACCCTTCATTCCAGCACTCTCTGCCTGACCAGGCATAGGCGTTGTGGGTCTGCTGTCGAAGGTGTAGTTGCCATTGCGGTTCAATTGGGTAGGAGCCTTGGCGAGAGGAGCGCCGGTCTTGTTGTAAGGAATGTCGCTCTGCCTCGAGTAGGGAAACAGGGGGAGAACGGCGGTGACGCGCTTGGCCGAGGCGGTTTTGCAGGCAGAGACGGTGATCAGCAGCTCCATTAAGTGATCGTTGACCTTGCCGCCGCCGGACTGGATGATGAAGACGTCTTTTCCTCTGACCGAGTCCATGATCTCGACACGCGTCTCTCCGACAGCGAACTTGCTGAGCAGGATGTTTGCCGGAGGAACACCAAGGTGGTTGCAGATAGTCTCGGTCAGCTCAGGATGCGAGCTGCCGCCCAGAACGACCAGGTTACGGACCATGGTAACGAATGGTGTGTCGAGCGAAACGATGTAGGTCTGGTCTTCTTTATTGGAGAGTACGACTTCCGGCCGGCCTTATTGACGAAGTTCCAAGCTCCTGTCACTTTGATTTTTTCCTGTCCGGCTTTTTTTCACTTTCCTGTGGGGAAGCTGCGCGCTCGCGAATCGATTGCGCCGTCGTGAAGGTGAAGAAGGGTGTCGAGGGCGTCTATGAGCGGTCGAGGGCGCCGTCAAGGGATGAGTGAAGAGGGAAAAAGTCTGACTCCGTCATGGTGGGATGTCGGGATAGAGTTCGCGCAAACTTGGGGTCAAAGGCCTTTTGTCCCTCAAGCTTTGGCGCTCACGCATGCCGTTCCCCGAGGCAGGCCACCGCTTCGACATCCCAGCTGTCCGTCTCATGCTGCCCGTGCTGCGTTTCGTCTGTCATCGGCCATCTGCCTCGTCTGGAGACCTGTCGTCCGCCTTGTTGCAGCTGAGCTTCTGACCTAAGCCTCGAGTGACACACAAGCTACGCACGCAGCAACATGGACCCTCAAGACGTAAGCATCCTTTTACTGGGTGATGCCGACGTGGGCAAGACCACCTTTCTCTCGTATGTACAACGTGCCTTTTCCAGTCAACTCGATAGCCATACGGATCACACTCCGACGTAGCACATTCCTCGCCAATTCAAGTTTTCTCTGCTTCCCACTCCTTCCGGCGCCGGCCAAACACGGCATCCATACCATGACCTGACAGAATTTCCAAGCCGCCTAGCTCTGGGGCCAACCAACACTTCCTCTGCTCTACCAGTCTTACGAGACCTCGATCAACCATTTACCTTTGAGCTGCGTGGCCGCACGCGACCCTACACGCTAGAGTTTTACGACACCTCGTCTCCCACTTCTTACACCCTGCTCCGGCCGAATCTGATATTACTCTGCTTCTCCATCCCATCACGAGACTCTCTGATGTCTCTCAAGGGCCAATGGAAGAACATTGTAGAAACGCACTTTAACTATGATGAAAGTATTCCTGTTATAGTGCTTGGATTGCAGAGAGACTTGCGCAGAGAGGATGTAGAGGGTATGGTGTTTCCACAAGAAGCGCTGAGGGTTGCGGCCGAGATGAGGTGTGATCGGTATTGCGAGTGTAGCGCTGTGACGGGCGAACTGTGCGCTGAGGTTTGGGAGGATGTTGTCCGGACGGCTGTAGCCACGACTACTAACCAAGGTGGAAAGTCGGAACCGCCGCCTTGTATACTAATGTAATACAAGAAGCCTTTCGTCGTGTCACAGAGACTAGATTGAATGAGGGTATGCCCCTACCAAATTGCGGCATGATGTTCGAAATTTGCAGAGTTGGAGGTTGGTCTCTACCGACCAAGGGCCATTTTCAGCCCAGAATGGCGTCCTATCATTTGGCACTACTTGGTGGCAACGCCAGTCTCCTCATGATCACACATTCTACACAAATACATCGCTTGGTGTCTATGTACAAGACGGTATCAGGATGACCCTGATCTAGAAGCATACTTTTCTTCATGTTGTGACATATCTTCATTCGATTACACAAGACAGTCAGGCACCACAGAGAAAGGGTTGGCGATGAAGAGTTTACAGAGCTCAACCCTTTGAGGAGGTATAATACAAATTATGATATTTTCTTGTGAAAGGGACATGAACGTGACGCCATGAACACAGATGCATCCAAACTCCAGTGTCAAATCGAATCGAACTTGATTTACAACCACCAGATGAATCCGAGCATGACGGTGACCAGACCAACGCTCATACCAGCAATCTTTCTGCTGGGGCTAGCCATGCCGGTCTGGCTGGTTGTAGCAGCCGAGGCCGATCCAGTGCTGCTACCAGTGGCTTTGCCGGTGCTACGGCTGGCACTGGCAGTTTGAGTACCGCTTGCGCCCGAAGTAGGGGTGGCAGAGCTGCTGACCTGAGCATTGTAGACCTGGCCGATGGTGGGAAGAGCGACATTACCGCTGACCTCCCAGGCACCAGAAGTGTAGGCAGGGCACTCAGGGGCCGAGTTGCTGGGAGAGTAGGCAGCTTCGGAAACACCAGAGGGAGTGAGCGTTTTCCAGTGGTTGCTCAAGTTGGCAAAGTCGGGCGAGATTGGGGTAGGGGTTCCAGTACGGGTGAATCCATCGACAATATTAGCTCCAGTTGCAGTTGCGGCAACCTGAGGACCGTAAGAGATGAGGCCATAATCGTTGGTCTCCTGGATCCACTCGTAGATCATAACACCGCTCCAGTATTGCGACATCTCAGGGCCAAAGATGGCGGCCTGGTCGTCAAAGGTTCTGGGTTTGGGAGTGTTGCAACCGACCTCGGAGAAGAAGATGGGGATGTTGTACTCGGTAATGTTCTGGGTCAACTGCTCGTAGCCAGAGGTTTGGTAAGAGCTCTCGCCACNACCTAGAAGAAGAGTCAGATTGTTGCAGATTAAGAAAAGGGAAAGATTTGGTTACCATTCGTAAGCGTTCAAGGAAAAGAAGTCCAGAGCATCGGAAGAGTTGGTGCCACAAGCAAGGTAGTTCTGAAGGTTGGGACGAAGCGACGAGATATCTGCAGCAGAGTAACCAACGGGAATGTTGCGGTAGTTCTTGCTGTTGCGGTAGGCCTTCATATCACGAGCTGCAGCCTTGACATAAGGAGCGGCCACACTGCCGTTGCCTGTAGTCAGAACCTCGTTGCCAACAAAGAAACCAGCTGTGTTGTCAAACTGTTGGAACTCATCCATGACCTTGGCGAATGCATCGTACTGAGATTGGTTCCATTGAGGGCTGGTCTGCTCGATCTGAGTGGTGAAAGTGTCGAGATCAACGAAGAGGTAGATTCCAGCGTCTGCGAAAGTCTTCATACAGGCCTGGTGATCAGCTTCCGGGTCCACGTGGTAGACACGGATGGCATTAGCACCCAGAGTCTTCATCAACGATGCATCCAATGAGCACTGGGTGTTGTCGACGAGAGGGTCCTCGGGAACAAGCTGGTAAGCAATACCNNTAGATTAGATCGTTAATCTGGCATGTCCCAATTGGCAGATGTCATATCGCTCACCTCTGACAAAGTATTGGTTGCCATCGCTGGTGAAGAATTTGCTTCCCTTGACCGAGATTGTGGGAATCGCAGAGGCAACTGTGGCAAATGCGAGACCGCATGCGATGCTCAGAGAAGAACGCATGTTGTTCGAGATTAAACTGCTTGGAAGAATTCAAGCAGAATTGACAGAAAAATTATGTCTGATGATAAGAGATTTTAGAAGGTTGATTGATGCCGTTGTTGAGCGGATACGAAGACAAACGAGGCAAGGGGTTATGGCTTCCTCAAACAACACGAGAACAAAAGATGAGCGAGTGACTAGTGAAGGACAGTCGAAGAAAAGCCCGGCGCAAAGAGTGAAACAACAGAAGCAGGTCGTACTCGAGTGAAATAGAAAAAGTCGTCGGCCACCACCACCTATCTATAATCCCAACTTGACTTTAGTCCATGTTTTAGCGGCATCAAGAAGGATGATCTGGCTCAGGCTGAGGGGATCCACTGCAGTTTCATCGCGCAATCCATCCATCCCCATGGAGAACTGTAGATCATATGCTTGTCAATACGCAGGCACACTCAGATGTGATACTGGTGAGCAGCGGCACTACATCTTTCAAACAATCTTGCACTTGACAGCGTTGCCTTTCTTGACTGCCGACAGCATTCTTCTGCGTTGAACTGTCACAACAACAAGTGGTCCGTGCCTGGCAACGGCTTCCGCCAACAATCTCCTGAAAGTGTTTGCAATTCAAGTTTTGGAGCCGCGGATGCGGCGCTCTTCTGCCGCTGTCTACGGCTTGCCCCCAGAGCAGTTTCCAACAAGGTTTGTGGTGTACCATCTTGAAGAGGCTGGCCGTACTCTTGGTCAGAGAGGCCGCGTGGTTTGTCGTGGACGCTCACCAGCAGATCAAGCCGCTCTTCAAGCCTTGTTATGCACCAGCCACACACTGTCAGCCACTCCAAAAACACAAATATGAGTGAGTCTTCGTATGGTCACTGGTGCAGCAGACTCAGAAACTTCGAGTCTTTGAACTCGCGGCATCAGCCCTTTCGTCTTGATTCTAGTCTGGCTGCCGACCGATGCCTGACAGAGTTACCCCTGGCGACTCCAGGGCACTTGCAACAAGTCCATAGGTTGGCATCACTAAGCACTGGACATCTAGCAAGAGCTCTTTTATACCGAGAATCAGTGCCGGATTGATGTGCCCTTCCGTTGATGGTCATTGCTCCGCTCGTCGAGTGCTTGTCAAATCTATGAACAACAGTGAGATGGCAGATATTTGAGATTTCACTTGCCCAGCCGAACATGCTCGGTCTTTGAGCGAAAATTAGCACACGTCCGAGTACGAAAACTCTACGGAACATGGATACGACCGAAGTAGGTATACCGACATCTCTTCATCTTCATCACAACACAACATTCGAGAGTAGTCGCCGTAGATTTGTTCTCGCTGCACAACATGGTCGCTTTCAAGCATGATGTCAAGTTGGACAGCGCACTGCTACTCGCAAGACTGGAGTTCTAGCCTGATATTGTCGGCAATCGTCTTGTCCACTGTCGGCTCAATCAAGAAGCCCGTCGCTTGCAGCGGTCAGTAGTCATCTTATGTCTTCACCCCGAGTCCTTGACGGTTACTCCCCATATCCACCGTCTCTACCCCATAGGCTCCCACGTGTTGCTGCTCGCGAAGTCAAAACAAATCAGCCGGTAGAGGTATCTCGCAAAGCCAAAGTCACATACAATAGGCTGAGACAGAAGGGACCGGCTATGTTCAGAGTCCAAAGGCTTCACATTTGTCCGTTCTAGATCAGTCCCCCAGCGCCTCAAGCGCGGACACGCATGCTCTTTGACTATGCGGGGTCCATGACATGAATTGATCGGGCGCAAAGACAAGAGAAGGGTCTAGGTGGGATGCTACAGGCAATATATAGGATGATGGGCAACAAGATACGTCGTCGACTTGCAACGGTTGCTGGGAGGGGAAACAACAGCGCCGCAACAGTATCGAAATCGCATTGGTTTTTCCCCATGGCATCTCTCGAGCGGGACGACATCGCGGCTCGATGCTTCCAGCCTGCCTCCACAGTTTGAAACTGTTCGCCAAATCTGAAGCCACCTTCGTCAGAAGTTTGCCGAGGAAGAGCCAGCTTCAACCGCCTTTGAGCCGAGGCGGTAAGTCGAGGTGAGACAAGGCTGCCCAAAGGGCAGAACAGCCTTCCGGCTTTGTGAGTCGCAACGATGGGATGCGCTCCGGTTGGTTCAGGAGGCAGGGAAAGGCATAGACTTCAGCAAGGCGATCGTGATTGCAAGTCGTCGGAACAGCAATCTCCAATGCGTGAGTCCTTGACTCGAGGAAGCCATTGTTTCTTCGTAAAAGAAAGCAAATGTCTTTGAGCGGTTGGTCCGCAAACGCTACTAGTCGCATCTCTCGCTCGAGTCGCGGTCATGTGTCATTGTCCATGCGGTAGGACTATTTCCGCCGGTGAAGTGCCCTGACCAGAGGTCATGAACCCTGAGAGCATGTTCACATGGCGTAAAAAGAGCCAAATTTGATTCCTGAATTAAGTATTGGCGCTAAACGGCCAGCCAGGTATATGTATGATGAACGCCCTCTCCCTCCCTCTATCAAGGTTTCTCTCGTCCGTCTGGTGTTTATGTACTCCCCTCAGTGTCAGCCATACTCGCCGCCAACATGCCTTCCACTACATCGTGTCTCTCCTCGCCTAACGCTACACCATTCCTCATCACCGTTCAGGATGCCATCTTGCTAGAAGACTCGGAAGGTTTTAGCATTCTCCGCGACCATCTCTCGAACGAATGCTGCAATGATTTTTGCAAGGACCACGAAACAGATGTCACCGAGGACCAACAAGCCTGGATCCTCATGAGGGATATTCTCCACGCCCTACTCGCACCCGTTGTAGCACTTCACGATCACACAACAAGGATTGCCCAAAAGTACACCAAGGCTATCAAGCCGGAGGATATCGAGTTTGCATTCAGGAACAAGGGCCGTAACGCATTTGTCTGGCTGACGTCCTTCCTGGCCGATGACGCGGACTGGTGTCTTAGCAAGAACTGCCCTGCTTGCGTTGTCCAACACGCCTTGGACGCCGAGTTTCAGATCAGACTAATGATTGCCGCGTGTATGCTATCATGCGCAAAGGGCCCAGAACCTGGTGATGGCCCTACACTTCCTTCATTCGACTTCTTCCTCCGTTCTCTGCGTGATGCTCTCAAGGAAGACGAACTGTGGGGCCCGGAGTACTACGAATACGTTGAGCCCAAGGCCGAAGACTTGAACCTTGGAATGCAGGACTTGATGCGTCAATGTGAAAAGCTCGAGCTATGCATGACACCACCTGGAACTCCGGAAGATGTTCCCCTTCCCTCATTCTCATACTTCTCGGAGCGCAAACTGTCCCTCATGACCCCGACCAAGACGATCTACCCGAGAAGACAGTCCGTGGTGCCGGGTATCACGATCAAGCGTTCGAAACTGGCCAAGGTTCAGATGAAGATGGCAGAGGAAGAGGAACAGTGGCTCCAGTCTTTCGTCAACAACGCATGGCAGACACTCAACCCTTTCCAAATGGAGCTGCCGTCGATAAACACGCTCGCACGCCGCATGTCGCTCGTTGCAGGCCCCTGAATGAGATAAGCGGCTGGCAGGGCTTCCAAGCAAATGATACTTCTGGAAGACTTGCACATGAAAATTCACAAGCCAAAACAAGCCACAACCGCAGCGCATGGTGAGCTTGATCGGTCCCAACGAGTTCTTTCTCGCCGACCGACAATACGCCGTCATGACAGCATGCCGCGTCTCTGCATCCGGGTTGGCTGGGACTGCGTCCCCAGCCTTGCCAGAATATTGAAGCCAATATTGCTCAATATCCCCTTCGGATCGGAAGTGGTGGAGGAGAGAGGTTGGACACAACAACAAATGGCGCTTCGTTTGCTGTCTGGGGAGATTGGAGTCGGACACAGCACGAAAAAGGACCGGGGTTACTCAAGTCGGCGAGTCGGACAGTCGGCCAAAGCCAGCGTCAAGGAATTACTTCCGCTGTTTGACTTCAGCTTGAGTTATCGAACGGGCTGAGCACGTTGTTGATGGTTTTCCAAATCAAACGAGATCTCGCGGACACGGGTTGTCCATGAATAGAAGTCGCTCATGCGATGACCAGATCTAGCAACAGGGAGGAGTTGAGTAGCGTACCTTGAGCAGTAGCCGACCAAGTCAAGACAGCGTCGAGCTCAAATAATAGTACAACAACGAATCGATGATTATATCAAGACTACCAGATAAAGCACCCGATTGGCACAATCTGTTGTGATACCAATATACCCAAGGTATTTACAAGCAGGTGTCTAGCTAGAGAAAAGCTCCCCTTGCTCGCAAGTGCTGATGGTAAGGTAAGGTCCCTCGGCGGGTCTTGGCATCTCTGCCCCACGATGAGCATCATGAATCTTGAAAGTCACAAAAATTAATGCCCGCTTCAACAACCACATGCGCCCAACCCTCCGGTCATTGATCTCGACCCCGAGTTGCTCTTTTCCAAATCCAGGAGTGTCGACATTTGCGCCTCTCACCTCGTACATCATTACACGAGCCAGCACCAGCACATCCCGCCGAGCCAGACGAAAAAGAATGGGCCTCCCCGACCCGGCGGCAACACCAGACTACACCACCTGGACACCCGCCCAACTGCAGAAACGCATAGCAGATCTAGAAACTCAGCTCCTAAACAATCGCATCACTCCCATTCCTGATCCTTCGACTTTACTGCCTCCCAAGAAGAAGCAGAAGGCAGATCGCCCTTTCGATGCCAGTCGCTACAACACCAGACATATTGCGCTAAAGTTTGCATATCTGGGCCAGAGATACAATGGCTTTGAACATCATACAGGCAACAAGACACCGTTGCCCACTATCGAGGAAGAGTTGTGGAAGGCCTTGACAAAAACAAGGTTGATCTTTCCTTCGAGGCAGAGCCAGTTGAAGGAAGGAGAGATCGATTGGGAAGGCACAGATTACTCAAAATGTGGCAGGACGGATAGAGGTGTCAGTGCCTTTGGCCAAGTCATCGGTATCCGCGTCCGTAGTCTGCAGCCCATGCCAAAGGAAAAGCCAACGCAGGAAGAGAACCCAGATGCTATGCAAGGAGTAGAAGGAAATGCGAAAGAGCAAGAAGTCAAGGAAGAGGACAAGAAGCCAGAGAAGCCTTGGGATCATATCAGGGACGAGCTACCGTATATCCAACTGCTCAACCGCGTCTTGCCAGAGGACATCAGAGTGCTCGCTTGGTGCCCTACTCCACCTGCCGACTTCAATGCCAGATTCAACTGTCGCGAACGCCGATACCGTTACTTCTTCACCCAACCTGCGTTTGCGCCTGTCCCCGGAGATGCAGGATTGATGACTACGGCAGCTGGAAAGACATTAAGAGAAGGATATTTGGATATTGATGCCATGCGCGATGCAGCGAAGAGATACGAGGGACTACACGATTTCCGGAACTTCTGCAAGGTGGATCCGGCCAAACAGATTACGAACTTTGAAAGGAGGATCTTCAAGGCGTCGATCGAGGAGGTGGATGTAAGTCAGACGCCTGCAGGTTTCATCTCACACCCAGCCTTTGCTCAGGCTGTAAGTGGTGAACACAAGACCGGGGTGAATGGTGACTTGAGCATTCCCAAAATCTATACCTTCGATGTCAACGGATCCGCTTTCTTGTGGCACCAGGTGCGCCATTTGGTTGCAGTTTTGTTCCTGGTCGGTCAAGGATTCGAGCCTCCGTCAATCATCTCAGATCTGCTGGACATGGAGAAGTATCCTACAAGGCCAAAGTATGAGATGGCAACAGACGCTCCGCTAGTCCTCTGGGACTGCATCTTCCCCGATCATGAAGATAATGATCAGAGCAGAGAGGATGCAATGGATTGGATCTATGTGGGCGAAACCGGCGGTCGCGAGACAAACAAGCGTCCCGATCTGGATGGTGGAGACAGCAAGTTTGGAAAGGGCGGAATCATGGACTCGATATGGGAGGTTTGGCACAAGCGCAAGATGGACGAGATTCTGGCCGGCAGTCTGATGGACATTGTCGCTGCACAAGGCAAGCGATCCCCTGCAGATGTCAAGCTGCCTCCAGCGATCGAGAGAAGTCCTAGACTGTTTGATGGCGGCGATTGGCCCAGGCCAGTAGGCACATATGTTTCCATTGCTCGTAAACAGAGGATGGAGCCTGTTGAAGTGGTGAACGCCAGGTATCTCGAGAGGAAGGGTCCCTATAAGCCCAAGTTCATGCGCAAGGATGAGGGAGACGAGTAGAATAAGCCACTGTCTAGGACTTTGGCTCATACAAACATGATTTCGCGCCTCTCCAAACCTCTTCCAAAACCCGCCTCCTTGGAAGTATACTNNCTGTCATTACTATCAGCATCGATTTGTACATGTAGACTTCATGGTAGCTTACAGGAAAGACCACAACAACATCATGTTCACCCTCGACCACAATAGCCAAATAGAACCTGACTTCAAAGCCCTTGAAAGCCTCGTACACGAAGATATCCTGAATCATGTTGGTGGGAATAAATCTCGTAGTCGCAGTACTGAGATATGTCGGACTGCTCGTGGTCGTCTGTACACCCATTCCACGAATGACCAGAAGAGATTCTGTAGTATATCCCTTCTTGAAGATGATAGAAAATACAACCAGACTGATAGGAGCCAAGTAGAGCCAGGGAACTCGCGCTGCGGAACTCGTAGATGGTTCGGTCAGCGCTGGAGGGAGGAAAGTAGAGGCGTAGTCGGTATGGCTTTTCCAGCGGGGAGTGGCTGATGTGTGGGCCTTTGCAATGAGAATACATAGTAGAGTGAGGCCTATCAGTATTCTGACTAGTCCGATGAGTGTGCGACGGACTCGTGCTGGGACTGTGTTGTTTGCTGAGCGAGTTGACACTTTGTACAGCACCGTGGTTGGCGATGGCCGTTTCACAGTCAACATAGTTTTCATCGTGGTTTCAACTTCCCAATTGTAACAGTAGATCCGACTTGATGAAATCAGATGTAGAGAGTTGACAAGTAAAATGGTATGTAAAGTGACATATTTCGCACGCGCAAAGCGTCGTCTGACGAACCACAACCCTGACCATCCAAGCTCTAGACTCAACTTTCCAGGACCGATCTTTCCTCTCTCTCACAAACACAAGACATCGCAAAGATGCCACCCTCGCCACCCAGGAACAAGAGCCGCTCGCGCTCACCACTACGAAAGCCAAGATCATCAGGAGGATTCCGCTGGAAAGACAAGGGCTCGCGCGCAAACGACAGCTTCAGCCGCGACTTTGATGACCGCAATCGCGATGAAGCGCCTCGCCGCTCTCCTCCACCACCCCGCCGCAGCGACAACGATCGCGACAGATTCCGTGATCGATCACCTAGACGTGATGGCAACAGGGATAGCTACCGCCCTAGATCGCCGAGACGGGATGACCGTGATCGATACAGAGATGGAGGTGACAGAAGACGCTCGCCCAGACGTGATGGAGGCAGGGACGAGAGAAAAGAGAAGAGAAAGGAGGATAAACCCAAGGGAGACAAAGAGAAGGAGAAGAAGCCGAAACCTGTTGCTGCTCCAAGCCGTGCTGAGCCTATGATTATTGTCAATGTCAATGATCGTCTGGGAACCAAGGCTGCTATTCCTTGCCTAGGTAGTGACCCCGTTAGTAAGTGCTCTCTACGCTTTGATCTTATCCTTGGACCATGCTGACTTCTAGTGTAGAANGCGTTCAAGGCCATGGTTGCTGCACGTATTGGTCGTCAGCCTCATGAGATCATGTTAAAGAGACAGGGTGAACGACCTTTCAAGGACCATCTCACACTGGACGATTACGGTGTCAGCAACGGTGTACAACTGGACCTCGAGCTCGACACTGGCGATTGAAAGAGCCACTGGACTCGACATTTTCATTATCACGACTATCAAACACTGTATCGCCAGTTTCTAGCACCATCATACGTGCAACTCCGAAGTGAACATGACCTCTTCACATCAATCCACCTCGACAAGGCGCATAGGAGGCAGGCAGAAGAACATGCACGGATGGAGAAAAGATCGGTATTTTGGGTTGGAGTGACTCCGTGCCAGGAAGACCCTGGCCTTCCCAGTGCACTTTATGAGAGCTTGCTCGAATGGGTAGAGAATGATCAACACTACGGCGAACGAGAATACAAATCTGCTGATGCCAGCCTTGAGGGTGCGCTCCCTCCTGTTACAATACTATACACGTCTGTGGCCTCCCAATTCTTGACCGTTCGGTGACCATCTTCCCTCTTAGAGTTCTGTATAAATAAGCTTCCGTAGGTTTGGCGTCAAGGCATGGAGGAGACCACTGAACAGGGGTGTGAAATAACATGACATGCTCATTATACATACGCCTGCCAGCAGGCCGACTAAAATTCCCTTACTACAAAACTGATCGCATCATTCTCTCTCTAGTTCTTCTTTCCATGCGGGTGTTCCTTCTCAGCCTGTCCTGCCGTCTGCTTCTGCAAATCCTCCATGTGGCTATCGTGATCCTTGACATCCTGCTTGTCTGCTGTAATGCTGGCCTCGCCTGCAGAAGCCAAGTTCTCGTTCCATTGCGCCTTGCCTTCCTTTTGAGCCTTGAGTTGTTCTTGCTTTGTGCGTTCAAGCTCTTCGGGGCTGCGCGAGGCGTCTTCCTTGATGGCACGGAAAGGAGAGACGGCGAAGGTGCGGAAAGTGGGTGGGAAGGAGCGCAGACGCTGCATGCGGGTCGAGCGGAAGAGGTGGAGGGTGCGAGAAGACATTGTGTGTGTATGTGTTGTTCTGAGAGGTGTTAGTGAAATACAGATGAGAAGTGAGATTGGCACTCGTACTGTTCGATGGGTTTCAAATTATTACTTGACAGTGAGATTTTTTTGGATTGTGTGTATGAGAAGATTTGTGGTGTTATTGAGGTAGGTAGACTCGTAGATGTTGCAAGGCCTTTATCACAAGAAGAGCTTGGGTATAGCATCATAAGCATGACGTAGGGTGGGGCTTGGGGTAACCAAGGTGGGCGCACGCGATGATAGCGTGCTCATATGAGTTACTTTGGGTCATATAGACAAAAAACGTAGTGTGCTTCAACAGCATCCGATATGGTCTAGTGGCTAGGATTTCTCGCTCTCAAACCGTTCGAAAGAACAACTAGGTCCGAGGAGGCCGGGGTTCAATTCCCCGTGTCGGAATCTTCTTTTGCACTTTTGCTATCATGTAGTGACTGCTTACTGAAGCGAAAGCTGTGGTCTGCCGTGTCTAATCATTTTTTGCACCTTCTTTCTGTGATGCCATGCTGCAATATTCTTCCACATTCCGATCCAGTACTGTGAGGTAGCGTTTTGATATGCGATCCGGAGCTCTGTTCTCTACCCTGGCAGATACAATGTAACACCAATACGGGCCATAGTCGATCTAGCATTAAGACCACTTCCTCCAGAGCTCGTCAATCACCATTGTAAGGTCTTGGTCATCGTTCTCCAACAAGCACCATCTAAGTTCCAGGCACATCACACACCCTTACTCAAGAGTCAAATCGCATTATGACTGACTGACGAATAGAGTCAAAGGCGAGCCAGGAGTTTGGAAGAGTGAGTTTACGCCAACACAGCTGGCTTGAGAACTATTCGTCCTTGTTGTACTTCTGCCCTTTCTGACCAGGTTCTTCTCCTTCTTCTTCCGCTCACCAGAAATCTTCAAGATGGATACATACTACGACAATTTGATACCAGCAATGCCACGAACAACGCGGCAACACAATCTTTCCTCCTGCCAAACCTCTACTGAGATGATGGACCTGCCTACAGAAATCCGCCTCATGATCTTCAAGGACGTTTTCGAAGATGCCGATGAATACGCCGTCGCCCATCCTCTACTCCATGTCTCTCGAACCATACGACTCGAATACATTACTGCTTGCTCTGGCAAGGTATCTCTCCACATAGTTGATCGGTGCACACCATACAGATTCATGAGTTTGAAGCACAATGACTGCAAAGAGAGCTGAAAAAACACAGATACTGTAGCGAGCATCCTCTATTTCTTAAAGTCATGTGTGTTTTGTCCGTTCAACGCTCGGGCTAAAATTCAGCAACTCGAAAAGGTATACCTATCGAATCGAGCAGCACGTGGTATGGGAGTCAGAATGAGTTTGTTTCCCGAGCGCAGCACCTGTGACTCTTCGCTTCCCACATATATTTTGGCGTTCGTGCCTGCCTCTTTTTCCTCTCTTTTCTTCTCTTTCCTATCTGCCTCCAAAGTATCGAACCACTCCAGCCGATCAACTACATCAGATACACCAACCACACCAGACACCTCAACCACACCAGATATATCGACTACATCAGATACGTCAACAGACCTCAAGAAATCGCATTAACAAGATGCCTGGACTATCCGACCTCCCAACCGAGCTTCACCTTGCCATCTTCAAGGAAGTCTTCGAAGAGGCAGACGAAGATGCTCTTACACACCCTCTTCTTCACGTCTCGCACAATATCCGCGCCGCATACATCGATGTCTTGTCTGAAAAGTTCTCTCTCAACATTTATGGGACTCCTGGCGTTCCACCCGTATGCTATTCTGGGACCCCTCAACCTGATTCCTCATGTGCTTTTCTCGTAGAAGGACTCTACAAGGTCCACGCTCTTACCCCAAAACTCTCCATCATCCGCATCCGTGATGGTGTTACCATGCATCCGAAGAAGAAGCGCCTGGATCTCTCTGCCTTTGCAGACTCGCCTTTCGCATGGCTGATTGAGCATGCACGCAGTGCGTCGATCAAACCTCTGGATGGTATGAATATGGGAGCATGCGAAGACCACTTTTGGTCATCGTCAGAGCCCATGATCAACAACCAACTCTTCCTTAGGAGGCCTTATGGCTATAACGACAAACCATCTCTCAACTACGAGATCACATTCAAGCCAGACTTTACACTCGAAGCATCTTTCGACAACGGTATGCTGCCCGAGGATCTGGAGATGGAGTTTCTGAGCAAGGAAAATGAGATGCTCGAAGTCGTCCATACCAAGCTTGATGATTGGAAGTCAATGGTTGAAGACGACTGGGGATCACTGCCTTCGAGCACGCAGACCTGCTTGCAGAGGAAAAGACAGCTGTCATATATACTGGATTTCATGGAAAGATTCAAAGCGCTGGAATGTGAATGGCAGGTAACGGAACTCTTACGAGTAGATTTGCGGCTATTGCAACAATATTCGCAACTGCCCATTCTGAGTGGGTCGTTGCCTATCTACCAGTCATTCGTATTTGGATGATCGAAGCGGATATTAAGAACATGGAAAAGTCAGGTGAGGTCGAGGATACAGATAGCAAAGCATCTCGAGACATCACATACATCCAAGATCACATTTTACGTTTGGATAGCGGAGGGCAATATAGCAGAAAGTGAATAGTGGAAGCAAAGATGGAACTAAAGCTTTGAATGTGTGGTGGGTATCGTCGCATCTTGCGCATTATAGAGTAAAATCATTCTTACAAAGCAACACCAATCATCTCACCAGTCTGCTCTCCACTCGAGGCCACCTACTTCTCCTCATTCTCAGCACCATTCTCAACAGCACCAGCAGCCTGAAGTAGTCTGGGATCGATCAACTCACCCAGCTCAACCTCCAAGAAGCCATCATCGGCATCATCGTCCTCTTCATCACCAGTGATCATTTCAAACTTGTCAAAGAGTCTGCGACCTTGATTGTCATATTTACGACCGGGAATATCGCGCTTGGCTAACTGCAATCCCAAGCTCTTATCATCGGAAATGTGTTGGATGGAAGCAGTGCGCACAGGAGACATGGCAGGTGCCCAGTTGGTAGCGGCCGAGACTTCGAATTGCGTGAAGGTGATGATGGCGCCGGGAAGTGTGGTTTCTGTTGTCAAGAGGGGCAAGGTGGAAAGATCGGATGGTAGAGGTGGCAAGTCGGCGGCGTCCGACGACTCTGCCAGGAGTTGCGCGGTAGCGGCTTCCTGATCAGCTTCCTGCGCTGCACCAGCAGTTTCGTCTTCATCGTCGCCGTAATTAAGAGCATCACCATCGGCGCCTTCATTGTAGTATTCGCTATAGCTGTTGTCGAGCTCTTCCTCAGTGCGTTGTAGCTTGGAGGAATCGAAGGCCTGGGAGCCGCGTTTGCGCTTCTTGGTATGTTGACTAGGGTCCCAACGCTGGTAGAATGGGAAGGGCGGAGTCGAATAGTAATACTCTTCTGATCCTGGTGCACATTCGACAGCAGAGAGGGAAATTTTGGACTTCCAGGCGTCAACATCGGCAGGACCTTCCTCTTCTTGTTGTTCAACAGAAGCGGCAGCGGTCGTAGGTTTTGTGACTGGCTTGCGTGTGGTTTGAGCAGCGAGTTTGGCTTGCAGGCGTTGTCTGTCGGCGTCATTCTTGGGCGCGCGGACACCCAGGGAGTTGAAGAGAAGACGATTGGAACTCGCAAGATCAAGCCTGGCTCTACGGGCTTCTGGCTGCGGAGTGGTGCTGGTTGTGGTTGCAGACATCATGCTGGGGCCAGCATCGCTCATGACGGCGTCTTCTGAGGGAGCTGACAGATCGTTGTTGACGTCGATACCACCAGATTGCAAGGCAGCCAGGAGGGCCTCTCTCTTCTGATTGAATTCGTCAGACTTTGGTTCTGTGAGAGTNNCTTCTTTGGCTTGGGCTTGACTTTTAGTTGTCTTGGGACCATGGGCACAGGCTTCTTGACTGCAGGNCTGAGTAGGTTTGACTGTTTGTTCAGTCTCAGATTCAGAGTCTGAGTCTGAGTCGGAGCTGGACCTGGAATCTGAGCTGGAAGACTCGTCGTCTGAATCAGATTCCGAAGCAGAGACACGGCTTGTTTCGTTCTCCTCTCTCCATTTCTTGAGATCCTGACGCGTGGCGCCTGCAGGCAGAAGGCCCTTAGACTTGAGCCAGGTGAGTTTCTTTGCATCACGGCGGCGTCGGTTCCTAGCACGAGTTCGCTGCTTACCATCACTAGGGGGAGCTTGTTTCGTGGATGGTGCCTGTTTCGCGGGTGGAGCGGCCGTCTTGAGTCTTGAGAGTGCTTCGATGGAGCTGCTGTTCTTGTTGATAGGCTCTTCCGAGGGAGCGTCACTATCACTGCCACTCTTGTCATTGTCGTCAGAGTCAGAACTGTCGTCGTCGTCGCTGTCGCTATCGCTATCGCTGGATGATTCGTCCGAGCTAGACACCGAGGCTCGACCATCTTCGAGCAGTCCCATCTCTTCTCCGGGAACCATATAATCAAAGCCGTCATCGGAAGGATCATAGAGCTCATCGTCTTCATCATCGTAGTCGTCGAAGATCATGTCGCCATTGTCCTCGTAGTCGGCTTGCAGGAATTCAGGGCTGAAAGTGACATGCTTCTGAGTCTTGGTTCGTGTACGGGGTTCTGGATCGGAAGGAGATGGACCGAAGTCGCCCAATTGTAGAGCGGCGTCCGACTCTTCTAGGGATGGGTCGAGCCTGGCGCGTTTGCGAGGAGGGATGTGAATGGGAGCGTGGGCGGGTGCGCGTAGTAGAGGTCTTCCGAATGCGATGCCGTCTACGAGATGTCTGCCGTCTCTTGAGATCTGGTGTCTGCCCGAGAGGTTTCTGGCGCGAATGTCGTTGGTTTGCAGTGGTTGGATGCTGGCCAGGCGTCAGTATCGTGTCGGAACAGACTACAGGTTATCCGAGACTTACACGACCTCATCGTCTTCCTTCAGAATGTCGCCCAACTGCTGAAAGTGCAGCAACTCATAGCCACCAAGGTGGACAGCGTAATCCTCCAGACCCCAACCTTCGGCTTCAAGAGGAAAGAAGTCGCTGATCTGCGTAAGGAGCTCAGCGGTGGTCGTGGCACTGTCGACCTTCCACAAGACCTTGGTCGGCGGCAGTTGATGCCTGAGCACCTGCAACCGGATTCTCATGGCGACAGCAGTGACAGAATCAAAGTTGGTGTCTTGCGAAAAGTTGGACATGGACATGGCCGCCGGCGTTTGCGTGCTTATCTCCACGCTATAATCACAAGCTGCAAACGGACACTGGAGGCCTTCAGGTCATGAGCTCGTTGAGAGTTTCTCTGCAAACGTCGAATCAATCTTGTCGACCTGGCATGTGTTTATCTTGTGACTTTTGCATATTCTATCTCGTGCTTGACCACCGCTCGGCCTCCGTGGTAGCTCCTGCCGAAAGCTTTGCCATCATGCAGCAGTAGAAGGTCGCGCTTGCCAACTCTACCATCACCATGGTCATCTTGGAAGCTAGGTACTCATACGGATATATCAAAACATGCAGACACAGAGTCAACATGCTTATCAGGTAATTAACAGAGAACAAAGTGGATACAGATCTGGAAAGACGCGATTCTTTGACCAGAGCACGGACATGACGTTGCATCATCTTTCCGCCGGCCTCGCGGAAGACGCTCTCAGCCGTTTCTCCATCAATTGAGCTCCTTCCTTCTTTCCTCTCCTCTCATCACATATTGTAATATCTAGTCATCATGTTCGCCAGATCAGTCTTCCGTCCCGCGAGGACAGCCGCCAGCGTACGTCCACCATTGCCCTCACGCGCCGCAACCGCCCGCCTCTAACACGTCCTTCAGCATGTCCGCCGCTACGCCTCCGAGGCCGCCGCAAAGTCCAGCTCAAACACCCTCCTCTACTCTGGTGTCGCCGTTGGTGCCGGTATTGCCGGCTACATGTACTCGCAGCGTGCCCAGGCTGAAGGCCAGCACGGCAACACCAACGAGAGCGGTGCTTACGGCCAGCCCGCCTCCAAGACCGAGGAGGCCAACATCCCCAAGCAGGCTGCCGACCCCTCCAAGTGCTTCACTGGCGGCGACCAGGGCTTCGTCAGCTTGATGCTGATGGAGAGCGAGGTCATCAACCACAACACAAAGAAACTCCGTTTCCACCTTCCCGAGGAGAACAGCGTTTCTGGTCTTAGCATTGCCTGTACGTGAATCCATTGTCGCATTGTCCATTTCACCACTGACACATCTGCAGCTGCTCTCATCACCAAGTTCAAGGGCCCCGAGATGCAAAAGCCCGTCATTCGTCCTTACACCCCCGTCAGCGACGAGAGCACCGTTGGCTACATTGACTTCATCGTAAAGAAGTACCCTGGTGGTCCCATGTCCGAGCACCTCCACAACATGGAGCCCGGACAACGGCTCGACATGAAGGGTCCCATCCCCAAGTACCCCTGGGAGGAGAACAAGCACGACCACATCGCCCTGATCGCTGGTGGTACCGGCATCACCCCCATGTACCAGCTCGCCCGCGCCATCTTCAACAACCCCAACGACAACACAAAGGTTACTCTCGTCTTCGGCAATGTTTCCGAGGAGGACGTCCTCCTCAAGCGCGAATGGGAAGACCTCGAGAACAAGTACCCCAACCGCATGCGCGCCTTCTACACCCTCAACAACCCCCCAGAGGACTGGCCCGGTGCCAAGGGTATGATCACTACCGAGCTGCTCAAGACTGTCCTGCCCGACCCTAGCAAGGAGAACATCAAGGTCTTTGTCTGCGGTCCCCCTGGCATGTACAAGGCCATCGCCGGCCCCAAGAAGAGCCCCAAGGACCAGGGTGACCTTACTGGTATGCTCGCCGAGCTTGGCTACAACAAGGACCAGGTCTACAAATTCTAAGCTGTTTTGAAAGAGAGAGGATCATGTAATCATGTATATTAGAAACGAATAGAATGTTCTGCAATTTCTTGCCTAGCGAACTGCACTTTTCCATCCCTTCACACTCCGGTGCCCGAAAAATGACAAACATGCGGCTCATGAGGGACCAACGAATTCTGGAGAAAGCAATCAGAGGCAGAGCAAACACGACCACTTCGGGATTCGTGGCCAAGGTCTTGTCAAAGGCACTCGATCGTTGAAAATACTATACAATTCAAGACACAGCTATGCATGAAACAATCCAACAAGAAGATTTATACACCACTCGAACAAGAAAAGAAAAAAGACAAAGCAAAAGCTAAGAAACCACACACCCCCAAACCCCCTTACCCTGTCCTAAATCCTCCAACTCATCGATGCGTCCCTCGATGCCTATAACAGCTCTCTCAAAGTCATCAACATTAATCTCTACATCCTCGACTTTACCTCTTAACCCTTCAATCTCATAGTCCAGTCTTTGGGCCAGTGTTTCTAGTTCTTTGGCCCCTTCGTGTAGGGCATCGCGTTCGTCGACCAACAAAGCTTCACTAGCGTCTCGAAGGTCTTGTAGGTTTGATGCTGAAGGACGGTAGATGGAGTCCAGATAGCTTTGGTCTTCATCTGCTTGGGTGAGCAAGTGCGAAGTTTCGAGTAATTGGTCGCGCGTCCAGGAACCTTCTTTACGGTCCAAAGTGGCAATTTCGGCACGCAAGGCTTTGAGATCGCTGGAGATTGTTGATTCGTGGGTGTACTGGTCAGGGAGGGCGAGGTGCTGTGGTAACGGAGAGGAAGGTGCAAGCAATAGAGGCGAGGGAGGAAGAATACTGTCTTCGGCGATTGAAAAACTGAGGCGGCGTGGGTAAAAACTGTCTGGGCGGGTTTTTAGAGTNNGGAGGGTTTCGAAGTCGCTGTAGGAATGAATGCGGCGGAGGAGGGGGCCAATGTCTTGAGCTAGATCTGGAGGTCCAGGGAGTACTTGCTTGAGGTCGACGCCGTGGTAGTCGGAGCCTGCTATTGAGATGGAAGGTTCGCCGCTGATTGTACGAGAAATTGTTTCGAATCCGTCGATATCGGTGTCGTTGTCGCTTTTGGCTCGTGCTTCTTCTTCCGATTTTTTTCTTTGTGGGTCTTCGACTGGGAACACGCTGTTGTTTTGATTCTGAGGGCTGGAGAGGAGGTGGTTGGAATATTGCGCATCGGTACGTGCAGCAGTATCAGACTTTGCATGCTGCTCTCGCTGCTGTAGAACTTGGTCCAGGCTTCCGTCCGCGCCTTGCTGTATCCTAGGACTTGCAGGTGGCGATATTGAATTGATTCGCTGCAGCGTCTGAGGGAATTTGAAGTCTTGCCGCGAAGGATCTGCAGGTGAGATTGGCGACTCGTCTTTCGAACCTTTCGGGTGGTGGCCGCGAACGGCATCTTTGAATTTGTCAAAGCCTCGTCTGCCTTCGTTGAACAGCCCTGTCGCTCGTTTCGTCACAGAGCGATGAAGATGGGTTTCTTCCTTGATAGAGCCTTCGCCTTCTCTGCTAGAAGACCATGTAGGCGACATGATCTCGTCAGAAACCGCCCGTGCTGTTAGAATCGACTCTTGTGTATGTTTTCGTTCAATGCGACCGAAGCCTCTGTCGTAATCATTCTGCTTCTGGTCCTTGAGGTCGACAGATTGGCTCTTGAGAGGTTTCCCAAGCCATAGCCATTTACAGCGCTGACCGTAAACAAGCTGCTCAAATCTGTCAATGTACGACGTCTCGATATCGGCGATACCTGCCTTGTCGCGTTTTCCGACGACCTCTGCAAGCATTTCGCCACCTTTTCCACTCAGCTCTGCCACAGTGTTCTTGACGGCACGAGGTACTGACCACCCTTCAGCATTGGCTGCCTTGGCAGATGTCCTATGCAACCTGTCAAGTGTGTGTCGATCGAGTCGTCGAGTCCGCTCCAGACGATTGCTTTTTTGAAAAGATGAGATGCCGCGTTTCATGCCTTCAATGTCAAAAGGGTCCTTTGGCACAGTTGCACCAACAGCACTCAGTCGATTGCGAGCACCCATCAAAAGGCCAAGCAAAGCAGCTACCGTAGTAGGTCCAAGGATACCATCGTGTGGTTCTATGTTATAGAACTCGGCTCCGATATCTAGCCACCAGTCGTTGACTGCTTTCTCGGTAACGTCGCACAGCAGACCGTCTACATAATCAAAATCGAGTTTATCAAAAATGTTGAGAGCGGCCTGG
Organism: Aureobasidium uvarum; assembly: GCA_903853725.1. Lineage (NCBI taxonomy): Eukaryota > Fungi > Ascomycota > Dothideomycetes > Dothideales > Saccotheciaceae > Aureobasidium > Aureobasidium uvarum. Next base: position 599,139 of record CAINUL010000019.1, read on the forward strand.
CATAGCTTGACGAGCTCGATGACAGATGCGTTCACTGGATTTTTGTCACTGGTCTTGTACAGCTGATGGAACTTGGCGATGGTAGCACTGTTGGGTGCAGATAATGTCAGACCAACACGTCCAGAACAGCCCATACGCTTGAGATTCTCAGAGACGAAGAAGTCGAAACGGTGCTTTTTGAGGTCGCCATCGGGAACGGGAATGACCGTCAGAGACGAAGGAAAGCCAGATAGGTTTGTTATCATCAGTATACCGAGCGGAGTCTCCCTCCGACGGGCATGATATTGGTTCAGGGCCTTGAAGTAGACGCGCAGACGATCGGACCAGCCAGACTCGTCTGTAGGGACGCTCAAGATACCGACCTGAGCGACATGTTGTGGATCACCGGTAAAGGTGGTGATGACAAAGGTGGGATGGGTACGAGAAGTGGCCCATTGTTCGACGACGTATATCTCGTAGCCTTGGAGTTCTTGACTTCTCTCAATGACCTCTACGCCAGGGTCTTCTTGTAGATATCNTTGGATGATTTAGTCTCTGTGAATTTGCGATATCCGGTGGACTCACCTGAAGGCGATGGGGTCGGTGAGCACAAGACGTTGATGTGTGGGTGCTTTGGGCTCGTTCTCATCAGGATTAGGAGAGTGCTTTTCTGAATTCTCAATAGCTTTTTGTTCTTCTTGTGTAACGAGTTTGACGTTTTGTTTATGAGGACCGGGAGGCCTCTCTGTGGCCGAAGCAGGAGTGCTCATGAGCGCTTAGTCGGAGCAGCAGAAACGGTATCATTGTCCTGGCATTTGAATGTACGTGAAGACGATTATTGGGAGCAGAGAAGGTGAATGTTTTCAGAATCAGCGACAGAGGGGTTGTGGGAGGTCGAAAAGAGAGAGCGAGAATGATTTTGGAATTGTTTGTGTATAATTACCCTTGAGGCTGTCGCGGTGGTCGAGAGTCGGTCGAGCGTGGTTGGGCCTCGGAGCGAACCTTTCGACCCCGCGGCATCGTCATTGTCGTCTTCGGCGAGCTGCACCGAGATGGGCATCGCTCTTGCTGTTGCTACCACGACAAGAAGAACAAATGCGTCATGGAGTCGCTGCGGTTGGAGCAGGATAAGCTGGACAAGAAGGCAAACTTGTCCAAGACGATTGATGATGTGCAAAAGACGATCGACTTGCTCGTCGCCGCAAGGGAAGGCATAGCTGCCGGTATGCTCGACTCGATGGTTATCAGCCAGAATGACGAGTACTGATATGAGCTAGATGGAAGTGCAGGTGCGCCGACACTGGCCAAACTGAAGCGTCCGGTCAAGGCTTCACTGGACCAGGTCAACTCGGACATCAAGGACATCTACTCTGCGCACAAGGACTACTCCAAAGCCTTAGATAAGGTGTGTGAAAGTGCTGTTTCTTGAGAGAATCATCGCTGACTCTTTCTTAGNAAATTCAAACCACAATCCATGCCCGCTTCCCATCATGATGCCCTCTCGTCGCAACCCGCCTTGACCAACCGCGCAATCGCCATGCACCTCTTGCGCGAGGGTCAGTTCAATGTCGCCCAGACCTTCATCGCAGAAGCAAACGCCAATCCGAATCCTGCTGCCACAAGAGATGGAACAGATGGGGACAGTCTCATGAGGGATGGTTCCAGTACCCATCTCTACGACATGGACGGCGACGGTGCCGGTGCTCTGCAATCGAGCTTTGCCCACATGTACATTGTCCTGGACGCCCTACGCAACAACCACAATCTCAATCCCGCCATCGAGTGGGCTCGCCAACATACCCATCAACTCGAGCTCAGGGGCTCAAATCTCGAGTTCGATCTGTGCCGACTCCGATTCGTCGAGCTATACACCCAACATGACCCCAATAACCCCATGTCGGGTCCTCTGAGTGCCCTCGAATATGCTCGTCAGACCTTCCCAAACTTCTCTGCTCGCTACATGCGCGAGACATCATCTCTACTGGGGTCTCTGGCATTTGCACCCGCTCTGACTTCATCACCATACAAGAACGTCTTCTTCAACCAGGACGCCTGGGAACACGCTGCTTCTAGCTTCATCCGCGAGTTCTGCGCCATGCTGGGCCTGAGCGAAAAGAGCCCCCTCTACACCGCCGCAACAGCTGGTGCCATCGCTCTGCCCGTACTCGAGAAACTTGAGCGCGTCATGGGCGAAGTCGGAGGTCAATGGACAAGTGTCAACGAACTTCCCGTTGAGATTCCACTACCGCACTCATATCTCTTCCACTCCATCTTTGTCTGTCCTGTCAGCAAGGAGCAAGGTACCGATGCCAACCCGCCCATGATGTTGCCCTGCGGCCACGTAATCGCAAAGGAATCGCTTGAGAAGATCAGCAGGGGAAACAAGTAAGTTTTGATACGAATGTCTTGCTTGGAAAAACCATACTGACAGTTTCGAGANAGGTTCAAGTGTCCATATTGTCCTGTCGAAGGACATCCGAAAGAGGCTAGGAAAGTCTTCCTCTGATCTCCGCCCTCTGTTTTCATATTTTTATACTCTCATCTACGCTCTCGGAGGGTACTTGCTTTTTCTCTTGATGTTTGCTTCCACGACAGTTTCTGCATAGCACATGGCGTTTTTTCTCTTTTCCTGCCTGGACGACGTGGGGTTGGCAGATGGGGCGTATGGGACTGGTATCAATAATCTCTTACGAGAAAGCTGAGCGCTAACGTGCCTTTCTGTACACAATCTACCTGGCAACAAATCTTATTTTCACCTTCGTCCAATGAATCGATCGCACAAATGCCGCCTGGAGTGTTTCTCGACCTCGCGCATGATAAGTCTAGGAGACGTAGCATCTTTCTGCGTGTATTCATGAGCACGTTACTTTTTGATTGATTGATAGATATTCATGTGTATCGATGGTGGGTATGTAAACTAGTGGACACAAGCGCGAGGGCACACAAGCCAGAACGTGAAGGATGGAGTCTAGAATTCATCCGCTCTTGTGTCAGTCTTTGCGATTCACAACTACTCGGACTAGCGCTGGTATATGCAGCACGGTGAGTAGTAGCATGACTGAATATAAGATCACAAGGCCACTCGCAGAACGTCAAGAACTGGTGTTCACAATCGACACCTTCATCAACTGTTCATAGCCTGTGATTCGTAAATCTACCAAACATGACTCACAACGACATCTAGCATCCACCCATCTCCTTGCACCACACTTTCAGAGGTTCAAGAATAGTCTTGTGATCAGGCTCCTTATGTTTCACCCATCTCTTCGGTTGCCGCCGAGATTGATATCAAAGCGGGTCACGTACATGAGCACTGAGATTCCCGCATGATGCTCTCTCCTATGCAAGAAGAGGGAGATATTTGAGACGAGCCGAGTTGCGCTTTCAGGGTGAACGATCTCCCCAGTGCAAGTGCGTGAAACTTGTCTTGGCATCGAAGGTGATGGTGTGAGTGGTTAGAAAAAGGAAAAGCTGTTCAGGGCATGAGAAGATCATCCTATACCATTGCAGCTGATGACGCAGACATGCGATGGCTAAGACGACCAGCTAAGCCTCGGTCTCATGCATCTATGCGCGAGCATGAATCGTGTGTCATTTCGGTCTTTTCTCAAGCATTATAGTCTATGCAACATCCACATCTTGCATGCATGCTATTGCACTTACCTAACCCTGAGATCGAGTTGGAACGTTCGACTTCCAGACGTTTTTGAGATAGCTTCTTGTCAGGCAAGAGATCTGTGTTCACAGTGAATGTCGGAAGGAAAGAGAGCTCACTCATCAGTAGATGTCCCGGATTAGAAGTTAATCCACTGATAAGATACTCTGTCGTGTAGGGAAAGCCGTTGCTTCCTTCCGTCATGCAGGTTCGTCGATCTTGGGTTAGCCCTCTCGCGGTCCCAATGCAGAGGTTGGCTCTGCTTCCGAGGCGGAAACTCAGATAGATTGGTTTTTACTGTGCGGTGTTGCTCAAGCGGGGTCGTTTTGGTAGATCGTTTCCGTGCCACGCTCTGCCATCTTGCGGTGAAGGAGAAAGGCGAGGTCGAGTGTATCCCATCATGCGGTGAAGGTGTGAAAGGTGCGGAGGTGTGGGTGGAGGGTTGTCGCAATGGAGGATGTGGAAGCGTCGATGTGCAAAAGGAAAGCTGCCGAGTGGGTTGCTTGATGGGCATCTCTTGGGTCTGGGGTGTGTATGTCGTGCAACCGTGCCGCGTCCGATTCGTTGTCATGAGATCTGCTTTCTGCAGAATCCCCTTGGGTTGTGGCTGGCGGACAAAAGATACGGACTGCGCGAGATGCACTGTTAAGTGGTTGCAGGTGTGCAGGGTCCTTGACTTTGCACGGCCATCGGATCTTTTTCTCCTTTCGTGGTCGTCGCAAGAAAGTTCATGTGATCATCGTGATGGAGACGCATACGTACAACCTGCACAATGAAGGCATGCTCCCGGAGAAGCCTGGGTGGGTAGCCGAGGGGGTGGCTAACAGGATACCGAGTGCTGCAAGCTGTGAGTTGTCGCATATTCGCGCCGTGTCGTCGTGGAGAGTGGTGTCGTCTACACCAACCACCGCTGTGGAGACGAAACAGGCAGAATGTAAACAAAGGTCGGCGGTACTGATTGGAGGCCAACAGCTGCATGCCAGGTCAATCCACGAGCCACCCTGCACCACGAAGGGAAATTCCTCTTTTCGACTTCGCTTGTGCTTTCCGCCTCCCGGTCGCATGCATGAGTGCAGGCTTGCTCTTGCTGCTGCTGCTGCTGCTGCTTTCTGTTCCTTCGCTCGCGCCTCCTTATCTGCGCTTGAGGCTTCAGGCCCAAAGAAATGCTAAACGAACCCCAAGCGCGAGATTGACAGGTCAACTTTACCGCAAACCGGTCCGTGAGAATTGCGACGTCGCGAAGCCTGATGCTATAGCCTTATCAAGGCTCTCCAAACGAACACAGACCACTGTTGTCGCTATGGTCAGAACATGGAGGACATGATGAAAGTAAAAGGCGTTCATTGCTCACGATCGGCACTCGACAGTTTCACTGCCGACAGCCGCAATAATCCCTACAACTAATTGAACGTTTTCTGCTTTCAGCCAGCCGCAACGGAAGAAGGTCCAAGCAAAATAGAAAAAACACCATGACGCCTGGGCTGGCCTTTTATCTGGTGTTTCACCAACTGCTGCTGCCGTTCTCGTTTCGTGGCTGCCGCAAACCTTTTATGTGTCTTCCCCATGTTATGATCGGCGCAAGAAGTGATTCCTAGACACCAGTCCCTAATGAAGAAGAGAACAATCACGCTTCTTTAGAGCACAGTAGGGAGTCGGCCTGTACGAGCGATGGACAGAGCGTCTCAATCATTCTAAAATTGCACTTAGTGTGGAGAAGGCCCTACAAGCCATTCGTATCTACGGCTCCTTTTCTTCCAGGATTGTCATCTGGCTATTGGCTCGTTGTCCCTTTCGCCTGCACATTAGCACTTCTTATATGTAGGTCAATATCGAGTAGATGTGCGCCTAGCCGAAAGCGCTGCTTGCGCCGCGTGCATATCAATGTCATTGTTTGGTACACTTTTATGCCTCAACCTTTCGGCAGGCGAAACGAAGGAAACCAGCCAAAGTCGTCATTGGAGTTGGTCTGGCTGGACCAAACAAGATCGCACGATTTCAGCCGAGTCAACTGCGTGTTTTCTACCCAGATCCACCCATCCCCAAGGTCTCAGTGCGGAGATTTGGAGTCAAAGCCGGCGTTTCAGGAGCCCGGAGTGCCGAGCTGAGATGGATGTAAAACGGAGGAACGCAGCGGCATCGTCGTGTGTCGCGTCTCATGCGAGCCAGAAGGACGAACAATACCAGAACAGACTCACCGCGACTCGCAAGGGTGCTCGAGGGTGGATCGTCCCAAAGAGAAGGCTCCGCTTTGTGGAAGCTTCTCCGTTGATCCTGTGGCAGCGTGAGTCAGTGTCAGGTAAGCTGCAGAAAGCTGCAGACTGCTGTGAACCCTTCCCCTTCTCTGACTCGCATGTCGTTACCAATGAACAATATTGACAGGGCTGAGGTGTACAAGGAGGTTTTGGGACCAAACAAGCAAGGAGGATACAGTGTATGGGGACGAACAGGGTTTGCCAAGTGCAGACTTCGTGTTCGTATCGTATCGAAGGAACGACAGAATAACAAAAAATGGTTCAAAGGAGTCGGCAGGCTCGGCAGAAAAGAGCTGCCAGTACAAGAAGAATGGTATGCAAGCAGCCGGCATGACGGAGTGATCCAAGCCGGATGGACGGGCATTCCGTATGCCGTACTCGAATGGTAAGATGAAGATGATTCGCAGAAAAGACGCCAACGAATAGGCGGCGGCAGTTGGGAAATGGTCGCGGTGGAAATGGGGAAACAAGAGATTGGCTTGTTATAGCTGAACGGGGAACGATTGTTTAATGATGATACTTTGTACTTTCAAGGAGTGTGTCGCAGAGACAGTGGGTGGGCGATTTCAATGTGCATTCGGCAAAGGCCAAGACAAGGTTCTCTTGAGACAAGATACGGGCCAGGGAGACGCGTCCCGGCGGTTGAGGAAAGAGGAGAGCTTGTGGAAGGAGCACTTGGTGGGGAGAGACTGGGCGGCTTCCCTTGATACAAAGGTTTTCAAGAGCTCAAGGCAGGAGCAACGGAGGTTTTGCAAGCTGATCATTGACATCAGGGAGATTTGGCAGCAGTATGACGATGATTGCAGTGGCCGCCGGTGGATTCTTTTTTAAGTGGCATCGCGAAACGACCTGTGGTCTGTGTTGCTTGCCGTCGATAAGTGCGGCCACTGCGGCCTGTATGTTTTGTAGAAAGACCGTGCGCAAGCAGGCAGTAACTAGCGCCTCACGCCATCTGCCCTGGCCGTGTCTGTCCCTCCTCGTTGTCCTCCTCCGTCCAGCGTCCATACACGCACCGGCTCAACTTTTCTCTTCTCTTCGACCTCCGTCGCCCATTACTGTTGGTTTCGATTTCTGCTGCGCTTCGAAGCCGTCTTGATTGATTGTCTGCGAGCCCGAACTTGTCGGTTCACTGCCCGCCGTTCTTGTCCCGTCGTGCCTTCCAGCCTCGTCGCTCAACCACCTTCCCTGCACACCATCATCGGCTTCAACTTGGTCCACCGCACGACGACTGTATCCTGTCGCCGTCGCTCCTGGTAGTTTGGCCTTTGCATCCTCCGACTAGTCTCTACTTTACCTCATGATTGTCTGAGAGATTCGTGTCCGCCCCCGGCCGGACCTGTGTGTGGCTCGTCAACCGAATCCAATTCAATCCAACCCAATTCCCAAGGTATGCACCTCGCTGCTTGTTCTGACCGCCTTTGTCACATGCTTTCGACATGCCTGTCTGCCATGCCTTGTGAGATGTGCCTTGATGGCGTCTTCTCCGACGTTTCAGCATCGTCCTCTCCATGCACGCACTCGCACAACAAAGGCACCGCACCCAAATAGCGCATGGCTATTGAACACAACGTCCGCCAACACTACACACGCACAACTCCTCTTCAATTGGCTTGACTGCCACTTCCCTTGCCGCATCTACTCCACTGTCTTTCACCACTTTTATATCCTAACAAACTGGACCCTGCTGACCCCTTGTTTCCAGTCTCGCAACTTTACCAATCGTTAATATCACTTCATAATTGACTTGCATCTGCCGTCAACCGTCACATTATCCATTCAAAGCCTCTCTCGCGTCGCGTTAGCCCATGGCGGAAGTACTGTCTCCTCTGCCCTCGCCGCCTAGCTCCATCAACATGCTGCACTCGCGTCCTTCGTCTTCGGACGCATACCAGGCCAACCATCAAAGAGTTGGCTCTACTCCTAGGAGCAACTACCGCAGCTCGCCTTCTGCCGCTCCAGTGCAGCCTTATGCTTTCCAAACAACTCCCCATCTGAGACAGGAATCGCGCACCATCTCAGCCTCTTCCAACGTGCCTCAAGCCCAACAGAAGGGCCATAAGAGCACTTCATCCACCTCGACCACCTCTTCCGCCGATCTCGCCACAAAGACACCGCCGCTGAGCCCTGGGAGGGACGCCTTCATCAACCTGTCTTCCAGCATCCCTGACCTCTCCTTGACGTCGTTTGAGACGACGCCAAAATCTTCTCCCAACAGATACCGCCGAACACCTCAACGCGCTGATTCCAACAACTCGTTACAGAAGGCGCCATCGCCTGCGTCATCAGTCGACAATCTTTTGACGCCGCCTGCTCCTCGACTCAACAGAACCTCGAGTGATGACATTACCGTCACCAAATCTAGCACATCTGAGTCTGCAAAGAGGTACCGCCGACGAAGTCTGAACAACTTGGAGATGAGCAAGCTCGAGGATGGCCGTCCTTCTTCTCAAGGCAATGCCACCATTCGACCTGTCTCTTTCCATTCGCGCACCAGTAGTGGCGATAGCACTGGCCGACGAGTGCCGTCGTCATCTACGCCTCCTCCTGTAAGCCAACAACCTGACACACTCATTTATTCCATAGACTAACAACAATTCCAGGCTGAGTCTGGCAAAATATCTCCTGCTGCATCGGGTAGCCCCGTGAAACTGCCTATTCGTGGCAGTGCCACCAACCCGTCCCCTCTTTCCAAGTCGCCCATCACTGGTGCGCCTCAATCACCAGAGGAGGAGACTCCTAGGCGCCTGAACACAGCGCAGTCTCAGAGTCCAGCTGCCCAGCAACTTGCTCACCTTTCTGCCAACGATTTGAACAGAGGAATGAGGTCACGCCTAAGACGAGCCTTCTCCTTCGGCGCCACCCAAGAACTGCGACGATCGAGTGAGAACCTTCCTCCACAAGGTCCCCTCAACCCTCTCGATGAGATGGACCCCGAACAAGCTGCCATTGCCAGACAGCAAGAAGCTGCTGGCATCGGCTCAAGCATTTACACTGGCCAAGGCGGGTTCACTGGCTCCACCGACAACTTGTCCATCTCTTCGACCGCTTCTTCTGCGTCAATGATGCTTCGTAAGATGGGTAAGGGCATGAAGAAAGGTGGCCGCTCGATCAAGGGGCTGTTCAGACCTAAGTCAGTCATTGGAGTGCCTGCCGCCGATGGACCTGTGCAGCCCAGTATGGCACAGGTGTCAATGGTGACAGTCGAAGCCGAGAGGCGGAACGTCAATGTCAACGCACATCCGGGCGAACAACCGGCTGGAGGGACCGGTTTCCCCAAGCTAGAGAAAAACTCAATTGAGACTGCTCGGAAGTCGATGGACGGCCGTAACGACTCCATGCGCAAGAGCATTGTTGGGAACGACGCGGAGAGAGCAGAAGTCCTGGCCGCAGTCAAGAAGGGTATCCTCAAGCGCGCTGGTACTGGTTCTCCCATTGCTTCTCCCGACCTTCGCCCTCGCGACGGTACCCTCTCGACCGATTCGCACAGCCCCGTATCCAGTCTCCCAACCACGCCCAGAGACGATCGTGGTTCGCGAAGCATGTCATCTACCACCAGCGACTACTTCAACAACCGCCTAGGTGTTTCGGCAGCCAAGAGCATGCCCAACACTCCTCAAGGAGGTTCTCGCAACATTAGCTTCAGTCCTCGCATCCAATTCTATGATGCATGGTCAGCTTCTGACTACGATCGCCGTGGCGACATTGCGACCTGCAATCGTCTGACCCCAATGCTCGCCCAGCAGATCAAGGAGGAGCTCAACACTTTCAAGATGGTAAGTTCTGACGCCCTTAATCTTTGATCATAGAGTACTAACAAGTTTGTANNGGAGATGGAGGTGCATGAGCTGTCCAAGCCCCACACGCATTTTTTCTAATCATGACCGGACTTTGAATGCAGCATACTCAGCGTCGCACCGAAAGGAATAAAAGGGAACTCTTCACATTGTATTATGGCGTATCTAGGGAGTTTATTTGGGGATAGGCCAGTTGCATGCTTTGGTACTCGCCGGCGTTTCTCTCCAGGAAATCCTTCATCTCTCTTCACACTCACACCACGAAGGCTCTTCTTGTCTTTTTGCCTACATCCACTTCTCGGCAGCGTTTAGTCAGTCGCTTCTTGTTTTCGCCTTTTCTTTTTGTCATGATTGGGGAGAAGACTCATTGTTGTTGTTGTTGTTGTTGTTGTTGTTGTTGTTCTGGTTGTTTTCGGAGTACCTTCGTTTTTAAAACTCCCGGATGAACCCTAGGAAGGGAAGATCTTTGGTTTTGTGGGAGATACAATTGAGCGAAAGAGAGAAGAGAGAGTATGCAAAGCAGAGAGGACACTGTTCGTTGCCTTCGTTTCGTTTCTTTTACTAGGTTGGCGCATGTCGGTTCGGTCTCAAAGTTCCTGATTCAATTGTTGATAATATCAGTCACCACCAATGCTTTCAGCGTCCTGTTGTCTCTCCTTGCTTGTCCACCTGAATGTTCTGTGCTTTGAAAATTCCAAATCATGACCCCCGACGTGTTGCTCACCAGCACTGCATATGCGAGAGGCACTGCATGTACGCTGCTGCGTGTCGGAAAAGGCCCTGAGTTCTGGTTGACATGTCTGCGAACCACGGACAGAAGAGTACTGAACACCTCAAGAGCCGTGAATAACAAGCGGTCAAGGAAGTACTGCCAGAATGGCCTGCGAAGCACACTCACCAGCCTGGCACATCCAGTGTTCAGTGCATCTCTGCTGACTACATGAAGCACAAGGATCCACATACCTGTGCATCCAGGCACCCGATACACGCAAGCCTCTACGGAAAAAGAAGGTTGTATGCTAGTATATGTAGGTACCGAAGTTACTCTTTGCCTGTTGTCTTTCCTCAGCTCAACAACTGTCAGCTCCGAGGATTGTCAGACTTTGTCCCAGTCTGGAACGTTGAAGCAAGGCACCTGAGCAGCTGGATACAACATCAGAGTATCATGAAGCTGGTAAAATCCTGTCTGGAGCCGCGTTCGTAAGGTAGTACAAAGGGTTCGTTGCTGGAGCTGCCTACTGCATGGCATGGGGTATCATCAACAACGTGCCTGATCCCTGGCTAACCACCATTATGACCCTTGTCTGTATTTGCAGCCACTGTGGCTCTGATATTCGGGAGTTGAGGTCGCTCTGACCGGCAACACAAGCCCGGGTAGATGGGTTGGGAATTGGAATGTGGGAACAGCGGTGACCCTCTTCTCACAAAATCAATTGACCCCTGTCGATGAACATAAAGACGGTGATACAGACCGCGCTGTTAGCGTTTGTCCTGCTCAAGCAACAAAGGATGTGCAAAATGTTCTGCTGAGAAAAGAAACATCGGTTGAGCAGCACTGTTCGAGTTGCATGCAAGCCACAATCCTTCTTAAGGTACTCGGGAACCGCGGGAAGGATCTCCTAGAGCAAGGACAAGAAATGCTTGGTTCTCTCATCAGGTTGTTGCTCCATGCACTTTTACTTGTGGCGCATGGTCGACGACCTCGATCGAGGATGTCGGATGGTGCACCAGGGGTGTTCTCCAGACTGGGGGCGGCAGTGCCCCATGGTCAAGGCTTTTTCCACGTCATCGACGGCTACGTTTGTCGTGATACTTTTCTACTTTCAACATCTGGCGGCCGCAGCGCACGGAAAAGCCAAAATATATTTTGGATCATCGCGGGCAACGGGTGCGATTTGGAGAAGAGAGGGAAAGACCTTGGCAAACTTCTGTAAGGCCGAGGAGATGCGAACGCGAACAAAATGTCATGCTAAACTTTCAGTCTTTTGGCTGTTTCACCACGCTCTCTCATGATGGGTCATCACCTCGATCTCAAGAACGGCAGACGAGACTCTGGTCATCATGGTGATCATCATCATTATTCATTGCTGCGGTCGTCGGACTTGAATCCCGCCTGACTGAGCATTCATATCTCGAACGCGCGGCCGGTATGCAGGATATATTGCCATAACAACTCTGCTTGCAGTGTTTGCTGGCATCAAAGTCATGCCCCCGTCACTACTGCGTGAGTGCCGTTGGCCGATTTGCAGCGTCGTTCTCCTCTGATCCGCATACCGACGATGCATGCATGGGATGCAGGACAAATTTCCCCATTCGGATAGTCAAAAGACGTTTGCGATGATGGTGCGTCCCTTTTCTGTTTCTAAAACTCAAATGCCTTCAAGACCTTTATGATCTGCATGACCCGATTTTCTAAACTCCGCAAGTCCCCGGGTCATGAGCTCCACATGATGAGGCTTGTGGTTTGCGCATGATGCAGCAAAGCAACATCTTTTCTGCGATGACCACTTTCCGTATGATGTCTTGCCACAGTTCTGAAAGCCGGTACGGGCGGAAGTTCAAATAGCATTTTCGATCGACGTACTTAACAGGACCCTTCTTCCTTTGCACCGGATGTTAAACTATTCGGTGTTCTCATACGTCTCGTATATATCTCGCCTACCTCTCGCTCACTTTCTGCGTGATTTTGTTACCACTTTTGAACCCATCGCTGTATCGTCTCACCAAATCTTCAAATCAACATATAAATCACCACCAACAACATTTCAGCTGCAATCGGGTTTTCTGGCTCCAACATGGCCGCTCTACTTCTCAGCTGTCTAGGCCTGACCACCTCCAAGCTCAGAGCAAAGCAAAGAGCAAAGAAGGAGCGTAAGCAAGAGTACGACGAAAACTTCGACTTTCTTCAGGAGCAGAACGCACATCGAGTCCGACAGCTGTCTAACCAAGGAGAACATCAAGGATCAATGGACGGCAGAACCTTGTATGGCGACGGTGTTACCGATCACAGCCCTGAGATGCAACAACATTCGAGAAACGGCTCTACGACACAGACCATGACACATGCACCACCAAAGTATGATGACGTTGTCGAAGAAACGGCATCAGCACATTCTGAATGACCGGACGCGATCTGATAACGAAAAATGATTCTCATCATTTCTTTCATGATCAAACATTACGAATCACGAACATGATCAACCATCTGCTTCTTCCCGCGGAAGACATAGCAAGGGTACTTCCGATTCCAATGGCACGATGCATAACACCACACCACTCGTGCACCCTTTACTCAGGTCTCACTACCATCGAACCGCCCTTCTCGGTGCTTGCCAGATCAACCACACCATACCTGATCTCCGCCATTGGCTGCAACGAAGCAGCTTCGAATCACATTATGCATCAGCAAGGCGTCAGCTTTCTTTCAAATTGCGTCCAGGAGACGCTACCTGTATTTTCACATCATTTTTCATGTGGAGGACTGCAAGGTCAGGCGTTCTTACTACCAAAGCAACAAGTTTTTGCCCAGAATTTTCTTTTCCCATCAAGCGGCATTACCATATCTAGAGAACAAACATCTTACAAACACGTGTCCATCGTTTGAATATGCTCTCGCAAACATGCTCATTCGGGTCTTGGTGGAGTTTTGGGTATGTAGCGGAGCATACTAGAGAACATTCCGAGGCGACCTAGAGACTTCCCCATTGTATCGAGCCATGCATTCTCTTGAACTCTGGTCATCAAGAGCTTAGGCTTGCAAATCCTCTCGCATATCCTCGTGTGGTGCTGGTTTTTGGTGGAGTTCTTGGTCCGGCAGCGTGATCTACGAGAGCTTTCTGAGCCGCACCGAGATACCGTTCCTCTATAGAGTCGACCTTTCTCTAGAAGATCCCGGTGCTGCAAGGTTCGGCATGCAAGTCCTCTGTGTTTCTCGAGCAATGGTGAGATTTTGGTGATGTTCAAGTCAGGTAGGGAGAATGACAAGAGGACTTCCCAAGCCTACAAGAGAGGCTGCCTCGTGTAAAGAGCCTGCCATTCTCGTAAACATCTTAGTGCTACAATGGTCGATATGCATGTGCTCCCGGTATACTAGAGTGGTCGAGTTTTGGTGGGTAGGGACGCATCTCGCGAGTGCTACCATAACGTTTCTCGAGATGCCCGGAGGTTTCTAGAGACTGATTCTTATGTATATATCTGTAATCTCACAACTTTTGGGGCCATTCTCTATACTTCTCCGTGTGGTAGCAACTGTCGCTGTGTTTGGTAGGCGGCCGGTAGTCTAAACAGCCACAACTGTTTGTCACGCATGAGGTACCACTCAATTTTTCTACGAAATGCCCTCGAAAGCACTAGGTATACGTCTGCTAAACGCTCCCTCCTTGATAGTTTGAATGAAATAGTTTTGTTCTTTGATATGGACTAACAGAGAAGCTCGACACTCACAACTTTCATCACACCTTCCGTCAACGGCGATTGCTACTTCTTCCTATGCATGCTAAAGAGTGTTACAAGGCCTTCGCTGGAAAACGCTTCCATGCTATCACAACAAAGACTCAAAACATCTTCCAGATATCCCGCTGTCACCACGTATAACCTGTTCTTCTATCATTTCGGTCGTGCAAACCGATGGTTTCCTGCTCGTCCACAATCATATTCCTTTCATGCTTCGATTGTTAGACATCTGGTCATGGGCCCTCAACATCCGCCGTTCAACCCCGAGTTGTCTTACTTGGGCCAGATTGTCCGCCTACATCACGACTCTACTCCCTGGACCTCAGCTACTGCTTCTACAACCACCTTTACTCGTGCTACTCGATCCTTCGAGAGCGAAGGCGATGATCAACACGACTTTCAGGACTCGATGCCTAAAGTCTGGAGTCCTTGTCCTGTGGGACGTAATCACATTGCGGCTTTTCTCAAGGGATCGAGCAGGTGTCTTTGGACCTCTGCCGTCACTGGCGACAAAGCAGGATACTACTTGAGGCTTCCAGCTCCCATGAAATGACGGTCGTTGCATCATGCCAACTTCGCTACGTGAATACACGCTAAATGTTTTTCTGATTGACAGGCCGACCACATTCTCATCCGCAATTGTCGCACTGAAACTCGCTGGTTGATTGCTACGCTTCATGCCAACGCTCACAGACTCCGAGATCTGATGTCAGAAGACGTACATCTCTATGTCCAGCACAGACATGAATAGGTTTCAAAAGGGCCTGGTCTGAAATCCAGGAAGCTATTCTCGCTTGCTCTGCCCTTGAGTTTTGCTCTTTGGAGAGACTGTTCCATGAAGACTTCTTGTTTCTGAATAGCAGCGTGGATGTCTCGACCACGATTGACCCGCAAGCGATTCGCGACACGATCACCTCCCTCACGCCTTCTGTACTTGTTCCACACCCTCTGCTTGGTGTGGCACGCTGAATGTCACCCATAGATTATCAATCCCTGCTTGAAGATATTGTGTGCTTCCAAGACCAGCATGCAATAGAAGTCGGAAGACGAAGAGAATTTGTTTGTACCAAACACCAGGCTAATCCAAGTCTGCAACTACTGGAGGATGATTTGACACTGTTTCCTTCTCTTCCAAACAGGCAACAGCAGAAACAGAAAACTCCTCGTTGCTTACCTCGATAGATGGTCCTACAAGAGTAAAGATAGTGCTTGCATTGGGACTAAATGACTCTTACATGTCTTTTTCACCGACGCTAGAGAGATGCCGAAACCACACAGAAAATATCTTCAACATTACTTGACCTCATCCTGTATCTTCTTGTGATGAACGCTACTGGTTATGGATGATAGATGCTCATATACAAAGGGTCCATGACGGTATCAATCACACGCGCAAAGAAGTATCATTATCTTCATGTTTCAGTGCGAGACAGACTTTCAAGTACACCCCTGATGAAGAAGAAACCCTGATTTGGTGTGCAAGTCACGGCGATAGCTAGCTGTGACGAGGTAGGATAAGCATAATATCCAATCTGCGATTATGGCTCCATTTACTTGACTCTATAAAATTTTGGATGGTACTGTGATGCGCCGAACAACAACAATATACGGAAAGATTGAGGGGAGAAAAGAAAAAAATAGAAAGAAAACGAGGTGCTCGGGTCGGCTGTTTCGTGTGCAGTAAGAAGTAAAACATCTGGTCCAAACAGTCGTGTGTGACATAAATCATGAACTTGATGTAGTTGGAGAATAAGGTACATGCGCTATAACAGGCTAAATAGGACGGGTCATGCTTCGTAGCGGTATTGACCAGACAGGAAGGCATTGCCGACCCAGCTCCATGGTAAAGAGAAAAGAAGATGATCCCAGGCCCAACGCAGTGGTTGATGGAACTCGCAGTTTGCCGAGGTTTAGGGGCACTCGGGTCGTATGTTGATGCAAGCGATGGAGTCAGGTGAGATGGTTGTACATGGTTTTTTTTTCAACAAGGTTGCGTTGTCATGTGCCATCCGATGCAAGATGCAAAGACAAGGCGGGAAGTCCCAGTATTGCATACATTGTATGCATCCCGTGTATAGGACTTGCGGCCCATCCATGTTTGATTCGCAGCTAGCCCCGATACGAAAAGTAGTTGAGAGTGTTTGGTGGCTTGGGACTGCGGGCCAGCGAGCTTCTGACTTGTTGTTGAGGTGCTGGTCTCTGCGCGGACGAATGCGTTGGGCATTTGTATCCGACAAAGACCACTCTTTCAGTAATGCCATGACTTCTAGAGCCATAGGCAGCGCAGGGGTCGATAGAATGTCTGTGGTAGAGGCAGCGACAGACTGCGTAGCGCTCCACGACTTGGATGCACATTGTTGCTTTGATGTTGGCGCTGTTGAGTGGTTGTAGACTGGTGTTTTCGCTGGCCTTCTGGACTCTGGCTGGTTTCAGAGATGGTTACTGCGTACAGGATGTTGTCGCGGGAGGAGAATACGTATTAGTATATATCGTGTTCAGTAGTCAGGCCTACCGATGTAGCGTGTTGGATGAACGCGCAGGGTGTCCAGCATCTGACATGCGTACGTAGTATTCCGAAAGACCATTCTGCGGCGACAAGGCAGCCAAAGCAAAGTACCTTAGTAATCCTGTACGAAGGCTTGGACAGTGGGATAGTGTGTGACAGTGTGGATGAAGATGGTGACGCGAACAGGAAGCGAGTAGAAGTGCGGTAGATAGGGGATAACGGATATTTCTGTACATCGTCTTTGAATTCCCTAGAATTTCTCATCAATGTCACCTATATCCCGAAACAGAAAATGCTGGCAGCAAACATTGAAGGTAGGAACGTTCCAGTCCGCGTAGATTGCTACTTTCTGGTACCCGTCATGGCCGTCACAGGGTCTTGCGGCTGGTGTCGGCTGTATGTCACTGCTGCCAGACATGCTATTTTGGCAACTACCGAAAAACCTTCAGACTCGTCTTCGCGAACAGTTGTACGTTCATGAAGAGGCACTGGATGGCGAGACTGCATTGATCACATGGGTTAGCCATACTCTTGGCGATCAATAAGTATGCTGCAGGTCCTCGAGACACATCCAAGCTTGCCATGTGGGTGAGCTCGCGGTGCCTTGCACATATTGCTATTCTCACGAACTGCGAGCCAAAAATACAGTAACGATGACATAGATGGCGCAACTGATTCGCACAGTCAGCAGCAACAGAATAGATTCGAACCATCACGAGCATCGATGCAATCTTTGGCTCGCAGTTCCATCGCGATTTGCAAGCACACTGGAGGGTGGGGTACCGGCATATTTCGTATACACGGGTTGCCTGAAGAACGCCTCAATTAAAGACGCACACATGGACAAGGTTGCCCGAGTGTTGAGCAGGTCGCTAAAATACATGATGAACGTCTGGGTAGATCAGCCATCCCACTGAAGACACCGCCCTGGTATCGAGCTGTATCAATGGGCACATGTTCGGATGCGGTTCAGGAGGTTGGCGTCACCTTGCACAGTGACAGGCTTTGACACGTTACGATACCTATTGGCAGGAACGAAGGATCATGCTTGCCGCATATGATTTGCGTACGACAGTCTGGAGAGCTGCAACATGCTGCACGATCGCAGTACCGAGACATCGTCTGATCAAGTATAACCGAAGGGGCTTATTTTGACTTCATGTTATCCCGCCTAGAATTGTCGAACTGTCGACCAAATAGATACGCACTCTGCGTTTGCATAGGTTTGGGGAATGCGATTGGCTTCGAATACAATCACGACACAAGTTTGATTGGTGTGTTGCCGATTGGATCTCGAAACTTGGAGCCTTTGCCAAATCAATGAATTAAACAATAAGCGACACTCCGGTCTCCGCCGATGACATCTAACCGAAACTCGTCCAATCTTAGAGTGCATCTCCTGGTTTGCTTCTCTAACCACAAACAGGCGAGGACTGGTATCCACAAGACGTCCTTTCATTGTGGTAATCATGTTCCTGAATTCCGTACATTCAGGAAGTCGACTGTCGGATCGTACATGAAATTAGTGATGTTGAACTCACTGTTGCTACCCAGATCCGGAGCCTGGAACTCTCCACTACTGCCAGCTGTAGTAAGAGAGGCGTCGTTCGGAACGGGAAGACGAGGCATGTTGAAGAAGTCGAACACATCCAGATACTCCAACTCTTGTGGGGCTGGGGTCCGCGCAGGAGTGATGGCATGCTGTTTACCACCGTTGTATTGCTGCCGTGGTTGCCTGGAGATCAGGAAATCGAGATCGTAGGCGCACCGCCTCATGTCCGCAAGAATCTTCACCGTTGAGGGTGTGACTCTTTCGCCATTGGCGCCAGTAGGTGCACGTTCAGACTCACTATACTCGTCAAGTACACGCTGCAGGAGTGTAGCATATCTTTCTGCAACGTTCCAGTATCGACCCATGTCTCGCAACGTTTCGACGAGAGGATATATGGCTGGGTTGACCTGGTGGTCGATCGTCGAACCATGAACGAGTAGCAAGCGAGCTGCGACCCAGATTGAGAAGGCAAAGTGCGGGCCGAGGTTAGTAAGCATGTTGTTGTTTCTGACGTAAGTGCAAAGTGAGCAAATGTCCTCGACGGCGGTGTGGCATCTTTGGCTAGCACTGAATGACGGAGTAAAGATGGGAGACCTGGTTGTTGGATATGCGGCAGATGAGTGTAAACGGATGACGGCACTAGATCACATCAGCAACAAGTCAGGGAGATCTATGCATGAGAGGACTTACGTGTGATACGTAATATGCAACATAATCCAGATGCAGTTGACAATCTTGCTGCTGCCGTTGGGGTTGAACAGACGTGCCATGTTTCCGTACTCACCAGGGAGCGAAAACTTCCAGCTGTTCAAAGCACTGTCGAGCTCGCGGTATTCACGTTGCCACTGTTCAACATCTGACAGATCTCCGATGTCAACTGGCTTCTTCAAGAACCGATGTATCCTCGACAAGATGCCCACAATCTCGATGTAGTAGCTGAGAGACCCCAGGTTTTCTGGCTTGTTCAGAGTGTAGTCGGTTCTTTCCGATGTGTGGAACCATCGAGTCTCGACAGGCTGGTTTCTAGCGAAGAGGTCATCTCTACATGGCAGTTTGCGGTCAATCTCTTTGTCATCAAGTGCAAACTCGAAAGCTGTAGCAATGGTAGCATAGCGGTCCAGGAGATAGACCATCCAGAAAAGGCGTCGACGACTCTCATCCTCAATCCAATCGTTTGATTCTGGAAGAACCATGGCACGAAGAGTGTAGATTGAAGGATATAGAGGAGACACAGATGTCGATGTGGTTTCAACTGCCAACCCAAGCTGGACGACACTACGCGCAATTAGAGCAAGCAGGTTCCAGCCAGGCGGACCGTTCGAACATCCGACGATATCCAAGGCTAGAATGACTAGAGCCTGAAGTGCCTTGACCGAGCTGTTCTCGAGCCCGTAAAGTAACACTTTCTGTTTTGAGTTTGAGTAATATCGTTCTCGAGCTTGCTCCGTCAGACGCACATCGTTCGAGAACCTCAGCGTCGTTGCGACAATGGCATGAAGGAGAATTCTATCGGCTTCCTCAAGACTGGAGGTACCAAACAGAGAGTCGAGGGTACTACGGCGATGCAAGATTGGCGCCCACGTATTGACGTGTTTGAAAAACAGGTCGACAAGAGAGTACAAGAGATCATAAGGCGGCAGCTCAGCATCCTGACTGGTTGCCATCTGGCTGGGCATCTGCATCTGAGGGCTTGTCAGATTTCCAGATTGGCCAGAACCGGGTATGTTTAGGCTAGGAGATTCTAGTGGTGGGTTGGTCGGAGCATAAGGTGCTTCAGGGTGAGATTCGAGCCTGTTATGAGGCGTATTGTTCTGCTGCTGTGCCTCTTGTAAAGACTGAGGATATTGTTCACCCTGCTGTACGGATTGAGAGGCATTCATAGTGTGTGCCCCGAAGCCTGCGTTAGTGATGGCAGAAGCAGGAGAGGTCACGGAGGGGTAGGACGTTGGCCTCTGCATGTAGAGGGCGGCCTCAGAGCGAGCGCCATGGTCTACTGATTGTGCAGCGGAGAGTGCTGATGGGGATTGATGGTTGAGATGTTGAGAGGTCAAGCCGGGAATGACCGAGGTGAAGTGCTGCAGGAGCTGTTGCTGTGCTTGTAGCACATTCTCCAACTTGTNCTGACGAATGTCAGTCTTTCGAAGACAAGACTAGATCTTGTAACAATTACCAAGACGGGCTTCTAGCTCTCTACCATAACNCTTTGAAGGTTCAGTTGATATTTTTACGGTATTCTTGGACATTGGATACTGACCAGCACGCAGGCCAGGCTTCTTGCGCTCTCTGTATTCGCATATCTGGCTGTTTCGAACACNACCTGGTCGGACTTAGCATATCAAGACGGCTTCATAACAACGAACCACTAACCAGCCGCATGACGGCTTGCCGCGATCGCATCGGACTTTGCGAATTTTGCAAAGCTCACACGAAACACCTTCGTAGTCGTCAGACATGATACACTCGAGTCAAGAGAGGTTTCACATGTGATTTGTGGACAGGACGCAGTGGAGACGGGGCATGAGTGGTGTTAGGTTTACAGGATTAGAACGCACTCAAAGGACGCAGTCTTTTCCTCTTTGGGCCCTCTTCCTCGCCGTCGTCATCGCTCCAGGCTTCCTCATGGCCGTTGTCCCGGTCTTCAGCAGCCGCATCGATGGAGGGTCGGGCGTGTATCTGGGCGACCTTGGGTGAAGAGGGTGACTGAGCCTCGTTGTTCGGGGTGATTTGAGCCGCCATGATCAGAAGAGCAGNAGGCTTCGGAGGGATGGCGACCGNAGAAGGCTTTTGTTTGTGCTGGGGCTGCCCCGCTTCTGCCAAGCAACCGACTTTCTGCGGGACATCATTGTCTGCGAAAGCCGATGCCGCGACATGTTTGCACCGGTAGCAGCACCTTAATGCGAGAGATGCGGCGTGATACTGCCTTCTCGCACGCGTGCCGAGGGAACCATGTTATCCATCGGCATATAACCATGCTTCCCCCAGGAGCAGAGGCCAAGTCTTAGATTCTCCCTTCCTCTCTTCTGCCCCCTCACTGTGCCTATTCTCTCCCATCCATTGGCTGCATACACTCATCATGGCCTCTGTCAACAGCTTCCCTACCATCAAGGCCGTCAAGACCTTCATCATCCAAGGCGTTGGTTCCGGCGGTGACTATCACAATGTCAAGGGCGGCCACTGGCTGATCGACTCCAAGATTGCGACTCCCATGTCTGGTTATGACAAGTACCGCAAGTCGCGAACTTCGTTTGGTATCAACGTCCTCGGGTCTTTCTGCGTCGAAATCGAGTCTACCGATGGCAAGAAGGGTTTCGCTACCGGTTTTGGCGGTCCGCCGGCATGCTGGCTCGTTGCTGAGCACTTCAACAGATTCTTGATTGGTGCTGGTGAGTTGCTGCTGCTCTTTCAGTCACAGTTGGTTTACTGACATGCGCACAACNNAGACCCCCGCGATACCAACCTTCTCTTCGACCAAATGTACCGGGCATCCATGTTCTACGGTCGAAAGGGTCTTCCGCTGGCTGTCATCTCCGTAATCGATCTGGCTGTTTGGGATCTGCTAGGCAAGATCAGGAATGAACCCGTGTACAAGATGATCGGTGGTGCAACGAGAGACAGACTCAACTTCTATTGCACCGGCCCTGCGCCGTCTGCTGCTAAGAGAATGGGCTTCTTTGGTGGCAAGGTCGCCCTTCCATACAGCGCTGCCGAGGGCTTCGAGGGTATGAGAAAGAACATTGAATACCTGACCGAGATGCGCGAGAGTGTCGGTCCCGACTTCCCGCTCATGGTTGACTGCTGGATGAGTCTGACTGTACCCTACACTATCGAGATCGCCGAGAAGTGCAAGCATCTTAACATCAACTGGTGGGAAGAGACTCTTTCTCCCGATGACTTTGATGGTCACGCTCTCCTGAAGCGTGCTCATCCCACCATCAAGTTCACTACCGGCGAGCACGAGTACACACGATACGGTTTCCGCAAGCTCATTGAGGGACGTCACGTCGACATCATCCAGCCTGATGTTATGTGGCTTGGTGGTTTGACCGAACTGCTCAAGGTCTCGGCTCAGGCTGCTGCATATGACATTCCCGTCGTTCCCCACGCAAGCGGTCCCTACAGCTACCACTTTGTCGTCTCTCAGACGAATTCGCCTTTCCAGGAGTACCTCGCCAACTCTCCTGACGGTCAATCGGTTCTTCCGGTATTCGGAAACCTATTCCTCAATGAGCCAATTCCCGAGAAGGGTTATCTCGATGTGTCCGTCTTGGACAAGCCTGGGTTCGGTCTCGAAATCAATCCTTCTGCTCCCTTGATAGATGCTGCTGGTATCCTCAACCCGGCCCCTTCAAGATCGTTGGCCGATCCCACAATCCCTGACGGGGTTCAAAACGAGAAGACAGCATGAGTGTCATGACATATGCACAAACAGAAAACTGTATAGATCCTTCGCATCATCTAAGGAGATGACTCGAGGCAATCCCATAATTTAGTAGTTTTCATATGATAGACATTTTCACACACAACTGACTCATAAGGATCTACTGGTACTTGCAAATACAGTAGAAACACAAGAAACCTCAACTCACAGTGCTCGGAAGCATGATAGCAACAGGGTGAACGATCTTTGCCTGTTTCGTCAGCCAAGACATGTCCCGAAGTCTCCGAAACCCTCTCTCCTTCTCACGCTCTGGAGACTCGCGAACAAACTTGAAACGTGATTGCCATGTCTACAGCTTTCACAACAAACCCTTTCCACGCCGCCTGACTCCAGATCGAAATACCGGCACACTGTGATGAGTTTACAAGCCAATTGGCACGCACTGAAAAGGACTCTTCGGTCAAGAACGGTTTGGCAATGGATTCTGTTCGCCGCAGGCATATATCTTCTGGTGCGACTGCTAAGACCTCCTCCGCGAGCACCTGTCCGCCATACGTTTGAGCCTCTACATGTCACTCCAGTTGGTGGAGACTCAGATGATGGCATTGACTGGACACGATTTGCCTACGTCCAATATGTCACGGACAAAGAATATCTTTGCAACAGCTTGATGATGTTCGAGTCTTTGCACCGACTGGGCAGCAAGGCAGATCGTGTCTTGCTCTATCCTCAACAGTGGGAGTTGTATCCAAAGCCGCCAACGTGGGAAAGTATCTTCTTACGGAAAGCTCAAGATGACTACAAGGTTCACATATTACCAGTAAGGCCTCAGTACACAGAGTCAGGAGATGGTACGTGGGCAGAAAGTTTCACCAAGTTGTTGGCATTTCAACAAACCCAGTACGACAGAGTCCTGAGCTTGGATTCGGACGCGACGATTTTGAAGGTACGTTGGACTTGTGACCCCATGAATTTGATGTCAGGGCCCGTCTGACTGTCTTACCAACCATAGTCTCTTGATGAGCTCTTCCTTCTGCCAGATCATGTCGTGGCAGCACCGCATGCATACTGGCTTCCTGAACCTGACACAATCTCGTCGGCCGTTCTACTGATCAAACCGTCGATGCATGAATTCAAGCGTGTGTTCAAAGCCATGTACAATCGCTCGAATGCAAGCGAGTTCTACGACATGGAAGTGATAAACGACGTTTACGCTGGAGAGGCGATGATTTTGCCAAAGGACTACTGGGTGGTATCTGGAGAGTTTCGACTGAAATCGCACCACAAGTATCTGGATGAAGGCGAAACCTGGGATCCGGACAGAGTGTTGAATGAGACGAAACTCGTTCACTTCTCAGACTGGCCGCGTCCGAAGCCATGGTTCCCTGTGACCGAAGATGTTTACCACAAAACAGTACCAGTCTGTGACACTATGCCGGGTTCGGCGCACAAGGACTGTCGTAACCGGGATGCATGGAATTGGCTGTACAAAGACTTCGAAGAGCGCAGAGGGGTACGTGCAAGACTCGAATGCTATAAGAATTTTCTTCTAACAGTTCAGCAGAGGGTCTGTGGTTGGGCCTTCACATTATATTAACCATAAACTTCGGTTGAGCCGCGCGGCGAGAAAATATCTAGGCGCAGTCGACATGCATACAGATCTTGGAGATGACCTAAATGACCCAGGGGCCAAGATAGCACAGCAAGGCATCTTGCTTGGACCGAATTGTGCCAACTTCCAAGACCGCTCGAGCAATGAGCATCTTGGTTTGACACATGCGGAGGCCCGTCAGTCGAGTGGGCACGCATGTGCGTAGACGCGCAAATCAAGTTTCAGGCACACGGATCGTTGATCCCGGCGGGATCGACAGGTGTCGGCAAACAACCATGGATGGACCTGATATGACGCTTAGAAATTTGGTGGTTGCGTGGCGCTGAGAATTATTGATGGTCTTGACTCCACTCGCTGATGAGCGTTTTGGCAACAGTTGAATTGCGGGAGACGGCTGGTAGGCCGTGGACAGAAACCCCATGGTATACGTCACTGTCCGTGCCCTATCCCGATCTTGATTGATGGAGGACCGGACGGTCACTTTTGTAGACGACCGTCGCCGCGTCCATTTCCCGGCCTCTTCAATATCGAACTTGATAGAGCAGTGGTTGCTTCCTGTCGCTTTTTGTTTTCGTTGCATAACCTTCGTTTGTTTGTTAGGCATTTTCCATCTGGCATACCATACACCATGGCTATCAATTCACTACTACTAACGGCTTCATGCTTTACTATCGCACATGCCGTCTCTATCTCCCTAACACCCGCCGCCAACGCGCCTGCAGCTTCTGGCATTTCTCAAGTCGTTGGTCCTTCATTTGCTGGCCTCGGAATTGAACCTTCGAATTTGTTTTCCTTCACTGGTGGCAACACACCTAATCAACTCTCCATCAATCTCCTCCAACATCTCACAAATTACTCGGGCGCGCCTCCACATCTCAGACTCGGTGGCAACACTGGCGATCATATGGTCTGGGATGCGTCTCACCAAGGATATAGTCTCGCAAAGAACCCCAACCAGGAAGAAACCAATCCCACTCCTGCAGATGGAACTGTGTTCGGACCCGGTTACCTTGAGGCTCTCGAGCGTTTCCCCAAGGGCATGCCCATCACCTTCCAGCTGAACCTGGCGTACGACATGGGTGACCGTCTCGAAAAGATCGACGAAGCCGCAGCCGCCGTCATCGATGGTCTCAATAACACTTCCCTCTACTCATTCGAGATTGGCAACGAGCCAGACTTGTATCTGGAAGGCTGGCAACAGATGAGAAACGGCACCTGGGACGGTACCACCTACACACAGCAGTGGTTAGAAAGAGCAGAGTCAGTATGCAACAATGTTCTGAAGCCAAGGGGCAAGAACTGCGATTTCTTCGAGGCTGCCCAAACCGCCTCGACGATTGGCACGACCTTCACGCTTAGCGACCTGGCCAACGCTGGAATCTCGGACGCAATCAACGGCACCACCTATCTCTCGTCATGGAACCAGCATGACTACTTTTACTTTGTCGACGTCTCGACTTACGACATCACCCTCAACATCATGATGGACTTTGACAGGACCGAAGATCAATTCAAGTACTGGACTACCGAGATCGCCTATGCTCAATCCACCGGCATCCCTTACAACCTCCGCGAGATGGCAAACGTCGGTCCCATCGGTTTGGAGAACGTAAGCAACACTTTTGGAGCCGCTCTTTGGTTCCTCAACTTCTACTGCTACGGCGCCACCCTCAACATCTCCTCCGTCGAAATGCACATGACCGACAACTCGTACGCTTCGCCCTGGCAGCCCATCTTCATGAATGGCGAGGCCGCCAACGTCCGTCCCAGCTACTACGCTCTGGCTGCTATGGCTCAGCTTCTTGGATCGGGTAACGGTACTACCAGACTCGCTCCTTTGGCTACCCAGAACTCTTACGTCCGTGCCTACGCCGCCTACTCTAATGATGATCTTTCTTCTTTGGTCATCATCAACGCTCAGCAGGTCAACGCCTCTGCTGCCGACAAGGGCGGTATCGACTTTGACATTTCGCTTCCCAGCCTCGGTGGTCAGACCCTGTATCTGTCGTATTTGAGTGCTGACGGTGCCGACACCATTCACAACGTTACTTGGAACGGTCTCAGCTTCGAAGGCGACAGCGTGGGTTCTGCTAGCACTGTTCAGGACCAGAGTGGCCAGACTGTCGTTCTTGACAGCAACGGCGCCGCAACCATCACTGTTCGCGACTCGCAGGCCATTATTGCAAACCTCGGCGCTCGTCTGGGCTCGCTCCCTGTCGAAGTTGCTAACTCCACGTCCTCTTCCGGCTCTGGGACCTCTGGCTCCGGCTCTGGTAGAACCAGCCACAAATCTAGCGCCAGCACTAGCGGCGCAGCACCCACAGTGAGTACATCCGCATCCGCAACCGCATCCGCAACCACACCAGCAGGAGACGTCCAAGCTGCAGCGGCATCAGGCAGCGTCGCTAGTGCCAGTGCCAGCGCCAGTGCCAGTGGAACCGCGCATTCATCGAGCTCAAAGACCATCATGCTGACGGATAAGACTATCTTCACCGTCGTCCTCGTGGCCTTGGTGTGTATCTTCACATTCTAGGATATTTTCCACTATCCCTCCTCCTCCTCCTCCTACCGCTACGATACCTGGATACGACCTCTGTTTCTCTTAATGTCTTCTTTTCTTTCTCTTCTTCTGTACATGATACGCTTAGCGAATACCTTTTTCTTCCAATCTTCTTCTCGAAGCATGGTTTTGCTTCGTTTCTGCATGACATGATAACCGGCGTTGTAATTATTGAGGGCTTACATGAGACGCTTTCACTCTATTTTAATTAGACCCAGCTTCACAATATTAGACCGGGCCGCAAGGCATTGACGGACTTTCTTTCCCACGTATCAATGGCCACTTCATTCACCCGTGAGCAATCAAAGCCTTGTGTCCCTTGCCACATGCAACAAGTCAGTTTTCTGCTCTCATCTCAAGTCACATCCCTTATCGACGTATACACATTCCCACACAAACCATCTTCTTCAGTATCCAGCTGTTCTTCAGCCAGAAGTATACCAATGAAGAAAAGAAAAAAGGGTAAAAAGAATAAAAATCTTTTTTTGTTTTTTTATGTTCCAAAAATTTGTGTGTGTTTCAGAGGATTGCCCTAAAGGCGAATCGAAACTCTTGAAAGCAAAGAAGATGATTAAGCTTGAAGGTTTATCTTTTTGCTGGGTGAAGTTTTGCTTGGACTAGAGGAGAAGATCAAGGTTAGCAGTTCTTTGGATAGAGGGTAGGGTAGAGTGGATGGAGTGGTCAGATGGGGTGGATGGGGTGGATAGGGTGTGGTGTGATAGACGATATACAAAACAGTGTGCAAAGGCATCTTTCTAGTTGATTTGCTGTACGAGAAGCGTGTAGCTGTGCAAAAGCATCTTTCTTAGTAGCGACGATACGGAAAAGAGATGTTTTGGTCATCTATGTACGTAGTACAATGTACAGAGTATCACACCAGAACAATCCCTGGCACGAAGGCATCTTTCCAAGGGGAGAAGTGTAATCTTTGACATACGAAAAGGAAATGGTGGCACGAAGGCATCTTTCTAGGTGAGTTTGTTGACATACGAGAAGGGTAGCTGGCACGAAGGCTCTTTCTATGGGAAAAAATTGACATACGAGAGTGTATTGTGCAAAAGCATCTTTCTGTGTGAGTGTTACGACGTACGAGAAGGTGTGCAAAGGCATCTTTCTGGAAGAAGCGATGGAGAAAAGAGACGGTGTGGTCAGCTGTGCGCAAAGTGCAATACGCGGAGCCTCATCCCAAGCGATCTCTGGCACGAAGGCATCTTTCCGGCAAATTCGGGATGCGGTGAATGAAATATCAAAGGAATGGTGGCACGAAGGCATCTTTCTGGTATACTTTGTTGACGTACGGGAAGGGTAGCGGGCACGAAGACTCTTTCTGTGTGATGAAATCGACTTACGAGAAGGTGTATTGTGCAAAGGCAACTTTCTGGTAATGGATATTGACATACGAGACATGGGGTAGGAAGGGATGCGAAGAGAAGGTAAAGGGGAAAAACCCTCTAAAGAGTAAGAAGAAAAAAACCTCGGCCTAAGAACTAAGTCAGCACACACCAAATCCATAATAGTAGATGGAGCACCGCAGCCATACCCAGCTGCGGTGGTGAGAGAAAGAAAGCAGAAACAGAGGAAACGTCCTGCTTATATATCCTCCAGGCTGCAGCCTGCACGAGACCACTTTGCTAAGCCTGCCTTGCTGAACAATCAACTCACTCTTGTAGGCACCTCATTAAGACACGTGAGCGGTTGATGCTGGGTTAGGGTCGGAAATTCCGGGATTCTCCTGGATTCCAAAGCTTTGTAGCGAATGGTTTTGTACTCACGTCGAGGCTAGGGCTAGCCATGACGACACAATTTTGAAACATCGACCGCAAATCAGATATTGGCGATTGGTGTCGACGCCCCAGAGTCTAGGTGCTCAGGAAGTGAGAGCTTGCAGGATATTGATCGTGCGAGGATATGTGATAGAGATTTGGCCGAGGCACGAGTTCGAGGCTTTGTAGGGAAACACTCTAGCATGAAACAGTACAAGAAGATCACAAGAAAATGCACAGGCAAGCAAGGCAGCACAAGAAGGAGAGACGATGATGAAAATGTGTCTTTAAGCATATTTGTACTAGAAACAAGTGATGTATGTTTCCTTCACACCAAGACTTTTGAAAATGAGGGGTCCGAGGCGAAGATGTATGCTGGGTGTCGTGTAAGTATATGTAGCTTGCTGATTGGTTTAAGCGAGCGATGTATATGTAGATGCTGGTTTCGATGCTGTCGTTGGTCATGGTCATGGTCATGGTCATGTGCGTATTTATGTTGTGGATGCAAAGGATGGGTTTGGTGAGGCTTCGTGCGAATGTTTGTAGAAGCGCTGATGAGCGATTTGTGCGTGCTGGACTTTCCACAGTAACGTCGAGGACAAGTCGATGCGATGTGGTCGGACTGAGTCGCTGGGTTTTGGATACGTAGCGACCACCGATAGCATGATGGTTTGGGCGAGCAAATGAAGCGTTGCCAGTGATTTCCGATCACCCGACATTGCGTTGCGGTATATGCGCCAGGTGCTCTAGCGGTGATACACTTCCGCGACCAGTCGGCAACGATGGTAGGGTCAAATTGTAGGTGACTGTCGACGACTGCTCAGTCCCCACGGTGAAAGACGGTGATGTTCGGAGGCACGCAGAGAACATATATCCCCTGATGGAGGCACGGAGTTGTGCTGGTTACCAAGTTGGGTGATGTCGTTCACATCAAGGTCTGGACCCTGGACCACATGCCATTCCACTGTGTTTTTCCGACTGAGAGATCCTCGACGTAGTTTCCGAAGAGTGGCTGGGTGTTTAGTGTCGAGGCGATCACGCGGTCACACCAAGAGATATAGCGCGAGAGGATGAGGCCATCCTTGCCATTCGAAGCGATGACGCTGAGACCTCCTCTTGCTTCCACCATCCTCTGCAATGCGGGGCCGTGTATATCAAGCGCGATCTGGCGTTCTGACCGCAGTGCTTCGTTGAAGAANNAAACATAGGTGACGGTCAAGATGACGGCATCTGTATAAGCGCGCTTCGGGTCCATGATGGCCGTCCTGAGAGATTCGACAGCTTTGTGCCGTAGCCACTGGGAAAGAAACGGTTGTTGTCGCATGGATATCGAGTTGGAAGCTGGCGCCATAACGCTGGTGTTGGACAATACAGCATAGAACATTGCAGGTTCTCGCTGCGAGATGGAGATTTGTAGAGGAAAATCGACGAACTCGATGTTGCCTTGCTGACCCCAGTCGGAAGAGATTAGACCCATCCACACTTCACCAAGACAGTTGCGATCTGGAGACGTGATGTGTTAGCCATGAGGGACCAAGGATGTGTTCACGTGACGGTAGAATACGAATCCGGCTATGCTCTCTACGATTCCTGACAGACGGATAGAAGGGAGAGACTTACAAAATTGAACCAAAGGACCAAACGACTCTTCCCAACTGACTGGAAATTGGGAGAAGGGGTCATGAGTAGAGCCGAGTTGATGGGGAAACGACATGGATGAAGGCTGTGAGCTTGTCGAGTATGTGGAAGCGATTTGCAATGCATGCGAGTTGACATGTTCAGTTTCTTGTTCATCGTCAATGATAATTTTGTCGTCTGTCATGGCATCCATAGCAATTTCATGCGGCGAATGAGTCGACGACGGGGTTGAGCGAGAAGAATTGGTTGAGAAAGGAGAACGCGAGTTAGATGAAGCCAAAGACCGTACGACTCGGGATGCAGTATCATCGTCTGGCCAAGATGGCACAGCAGGTAGGTTCCTGTGGCGTGGTGGTGCAAGTTGAGCCGCCGGAGCAGGTTCCGTGGTGGGACTGGGACCGGGCAGGGGACTTGAGGCGGCCGCGGCTGCGGCGAGGCTCCTCGAGTTCTTCCTCGACTTCCATCCTGCCTTGGCGGCGTGCGACCTGATGGCACGCGTCGATGTCGACTGCTGCGGTTCGCCAAAGGTGATGAAGTTGAGCATTCCCTGCCGCGGCTGTCCTTGAGTCCGCTCTTGGGACATGACTCCCGGGTAAACGCCTACACGAGCGGTCGCCTGCGTTATGCAAAAAGGAAGAGACGTCGAGCAGTGGAACAAGCACAAGCGACATGGCGCTCCTCCCCCTCTTTAGTCGCTGATGTAAAGATAGCCTTGAAGCCTCACGTCCGGGGACCTTACGGTGGAAAAGGCATCATTACTCGGCCTCAAGTCCTCGACGGCTTTTGGTGCATCGCGATGCACCCGTCAGACCCTTGTGGCTCGTGCGTCAAGGACGACTCACCGCCTTGGCGAAACTCTGAACACCACAAGCCACCACGACCGCATCGAGGCACCTCCTATACCTGAAACGCTCACACTGTCCGGGTGGACCAATAGTAGAATGGAACGCGGTGATCACTGATGGAATTATAGGGATGTAATTATGCATACATGATCCCTGAGCAGATTGCACTTCGCGTCACAAGCAGATCATTAGAGCAATACGACACTTCGTTTTGACGTCGAGCGACATTTCGTGAGGTGTTGTGTCTCGTGACACGACTGCGACTGCTCGCTATACTAGAATCTTAGATCAGTCAATTCCTATGTGAAGCCTTTTCTGTCTATTGCAACTCTGGCGACCTAGACATTCTTTGGCATGTCGAATTTAAAGTTTTTGCATCTCTTAGTACCCTGATGCTTGACGGTCGTCTACATTTCTGTTCAGTATCACTATTTCCAATGCGCGTTTGACTCTTCAACTTACAGTTTGCGCCCATAGCCTTTCTCAGTTTCATGGTGACTTCTGACTCCTTGAGATCGGTCTTGCTGTCGGTTTGAATCTCGATGGCGTAGCTTCGCAGGACCTGCTTGACTTGACCAATTTGAGTAGTCATCTTTGCTCTGCGCATGACTCTTGTGTTGGGACCNNTGGTGAGGAGTGAGGTTAGTCATTGTCCCAGGTACTGCGAGCATGCTGTATTGTGAGAAGGCTTCAAGTCTCTCCATCTCAAACTTCGCTGAGATGCCGATGTAGACACGCCGGCAATCTCAACATCCAGTTCTCCACTCCATCCTCTTTCTCAAAGCTGAAGGCGTGCAAAGGAGAAGAAATCACAAAACTCACCACACCAAGAGACAAACACAAATTTTATTCTCGTCGAGAGTTCATCGTTCCCAACCTGCATTCTCACAAACGCATATGCAGCCTCGTCGTCTCCCAAATGCTCCACCATCTCCGCAATATCGCCTTCACCAGTGGAATCCAACTTCAACGCATCGGAGGTGCCCGAGATATATTTGAGCACCATCCATGTTGTGGCTGATTTGTCGGATCGTACGTCTTCGTAGGCATTGGCGATCTCAGGGTCGCTGAGGAGGTTGTCGGCGGTTTGAGGCATGATTGATGTTGATGGTGAGAGTTGTGTTGGCTAAGGTAGGCGTGTGGTGATTAGGAGATGGGTGGAAGTGTGTATATCCAGGGGTAAACGGCTGGGTAAACTGCGGGTGTTTTCGAGTCGTCTGGAACGCGGCTTTACCTTTGACCAAGTTGGCTGATGAGAAGAGACGGATCTCGACCACATGGTCAATTGTGTTTGTTTGTCACCTGCTTACTTTTGCACTGGAGTGGTAGATGCTACTATAAGCAAGGCATGGTTTCTACGCTCGTCGTTCGAGGTGTAGTCGATCAGCCGTTCCAAAGGTTGAGGATACTACTCTACGCTGGCGATTGAACCTTTGTGCCATTTTTGAACAAGCTTGACCTTGTCCACATAACCTCACATTGAGATCTGATTGATTTCATACGTGTAGCTTAGCGAACTCACAGATGTTGAGTAGTCTTTAGAGCAACAACAAACATATCGCTCTCCCGTAAGAGTGAGTGGTAATTGCTACAACCTGTGACCAGGGTGATATACTCAGCAACCCGAGTCATCACGTTCGGCAAAACCTGCCGAGTTGTTCAACAAAGAGTGGGAAGCAAAAAAGCGTTCGACTTTTGAATTTATACCATGTGCAAAAGACTTGCCCGAGGCGAAAAAGATCGGTCCCCAATCTAGGGGTTGATATGCTATCCATAACCAGCTTCTCGGTGCCGGAAGAAAAAGAAAAGCTCTCCCGGACAGGCTTGAACTGTCAACCTCTCGATAGCTGATCCGCGAATGCAGATCTAACAGTCGAACGCGCTAGCCAATTGCGCCACGGAAGACGTGAAAGCTGGGCTTTCTGTGGCTGTTGGATGCGGCATTGCGAATCGGGAGTCAATATAAAGCACGCGGACACAGAACTCAGAGGCGAAGACGACATCCAAGTACTGGCAAACAGAGCCTTCCTTGTGTTCTTCTCGACGATTGCGGGCAGGTTCCGGATACTATGCGCTCCACATACCCAGGCGCTGCGACATGTCCCACTTGTTGTTCGTCTGTTGACGAACACGATGTTGTGGTCGTCGTGGAGGTCCGGTGGTCGAAGTTTTGGTTGTTCGCTCAAGATTTCATGCAGCGTCGAATGCATAGCGTAAGCACCAGGCCTGCTGCATACCTTATGTCATAATTTGAACGATATAGATATGGCATGGATGACATCCTGGTGTTGTGGTGCGCCAGATCAAGAATGCAAGAATCATGTTCTGCAAGCACCAGGCTGACGATCACATTCGTGACTCTAAGTCATCACTGTTTGAAGAGTGATTACCATGGAAAAGCTAGGTTTGTCAGAAGTAATCGGTTACTTTGTTCACAGTCAGGAATTGGGGCAGATAAAATGTGGTGACACATTTGATAAGTCGTTCCTTCCCATAAAAACCACGGTAACCACGAGACATGAAAGAAGACCAGAATGCCTTTCCATAAAACAGCGCCATGCTCGCTCACTCAAAGATGAAAGAAGTATCATCCTCCCCTAAATATCTCATACACAAGAACTAGAAATCCCCCGAGATTGTTCATGATCACCTGAACTCATCCATGAACTCCTGGTGGAACTTGGTGATTCTGCCGACCCACTCGGTGCCAGGAGCGAGGAAAGTAGTTCTGAAATGCAGAGTTCCCTCTTTCTGTCCGAACCCACTGCCTGCGACCACACAAACACCAGTTGCGTCGAGCAGTCTAAGGCAGTAATATTCATCTGCGCTTCTACCCTCTTGCTTGGCCTTTTCGATGGCCTTTGGAGGAAGAGTGATGGTAGGGAAGAGGTACATGGAGCCAGTGGGCGACTGGCATGAGACTCCCTCCATCTCGCTAAAGGCTTCGTAGAGGGCGGTGGCGCGCTTCTGAAGGCCGTCAAAGATACCCCGTTCCTCAGCATGGTAGGTATCGTATGACGGATCTCCTTCGACAGGCGGCTCGACCATGAGCGAAACTAAGCATTGACCAATGACCGGAGGGCAGAGCTGAATGCTGACGTATTTGTAGATTTGCTCAGTGANCCTGTGATGAGGAATCAGTTGGTGGGACCATCAGTATGTGAACGTTGCAGGACTCACCTTCTCATCAAAGCCGACAAGCTCAAAGTAACCACCGCGGTGGCCGCACTCACCAACCATACCCTTACTGATACTGTGCAAGCTGACAAGCTCGAGAGTGTCAAACTTGCCATCCTTGTTCTCGTCGCTTTGCTGAAGCTCCCTCAGACATTGCTTGAAGCTGGTGAACTTGCCCACAAACACATTGGTCTGGTATACCTCATCGGCCATGACGACCAGCTTCTCCTCGGCAGCGAACTTCAAGACTAACTTGATGTCCTCGACAGAGAGAGATGCGCCAGTAGGGTTACCGGGGTTGATGATGACAATGCTGCGAACGCTTGTACCCTCTGCCTTTGCCTTTGCGTAGGATGCGCGGATGGCCTCAAGGTTTGTGCCCCAGGCCTTTTCTTCCTCGAGTTCGTAAGGAACGCACTTTGCGTTGAGCAGAGCGAGGGTGGCGGTGTATAGAGGGTATTGCGGAATGGGGACGAGGACGCCGGAGTTTGCATCGGCACACATGACATTCATTAGGGTGCTAACGCCACCCGAAGCACCGGCGGACAGGAAGACGTTCTCAGGATCGGCAGGGAAGCCGTCTCTCTTCTCGATGAAGTTGGCGACACTGCGGCGAATGCCAGAGGCACCCTTGGAGGCCGAGTATGCTCCCACGCTTTTGACATCGTCCAGCAGTGTCTTTGCGCGGTCGATGGCGTCTTGCTTGTAGCCAAGGGTCTTGGTGAGGACATCGGGGTGTTCGAGAAGGAGAGGGTTCTCCATCAACGACAGGACTTGGCGGAAGAAGGTGATGGGCTTCTGGTCGAGTTGCTGGGGGTTACCAATGTTGGCCGAGATGATCGTGTCGAAGGGCAGGGAAGTGTCCTTGTTTCTCAGCTGCTCGCGGTACTTCTCGCTCTTGACGGCGAGCTCGCCACGCACGGCGTATTCGGCCTCGACGACATTCTGGTTGATGTTCTCAATGGTGAGGCGTCTCTGGCGGGGAGTGGTCGAGAAGGAGCGGCTTGACTGGCCCTGGAGCCATGCTGGGACGGGTAGCGAAGACATGAGACCTTGTGTTGCCATGGCTGCGGATCCTGATGCTAGAGAGACTACCGAGCGTGGGGATGAGTATGGGGATAGGGCAGGATATGTAGATAGGCGCTGCGGCACAGAGTGAACCCCTCCAAACCTTGTGGTCGCTCTACCGACGGCAATCCTGTATGACGACATGGCTGTGGTCCGTCACACGATCCAAGAAGAGTGAAGAACGATTGGGGAGCAGCCAAGTGAGGAAATCTGGTGATTCGGAAGGCCTCAATCGAGTGAAGGAGGGAGACTCTACAATCAGCCTAAAAAACAAACCAGAGATAAGAAAACCCGACAACCAAACATGAGTCAATCGTCCTCCGCGACTGCCCCGAAGCGCACTTCGAGCCGGGAAACAGCGCCCTACGCCGGCCCGTGACCTGCCGATCTCTGTGCCGTGCGGGGTACTCCCGACCCCTATCTTATCACCACTTCCCGTCCTGACCAGCACTTCACACACCACACGCATACACCAACAGAGTTGGTTTCGCTGATGAATGTGCTTAGTGACTTGCTCAAAAAGATCAGAAGACCATATCAAATGCATTGCCGTGCTTTGATCGGCAAGTTGACCAAGATTGCCAGCCTTGGAGCATCATTCGGATAGGTACCTATCTCGAATCATGGTCGAATATATTCTTCATATCGCGATAGCCAACTTCAATGGCTGTCATCATCCAAAGGCGACAGAACATTGCATCAACGCTCAGGTAGGTATGCATCTCTCTCCATGGATCAAAGCATCCCCAAGCAGAGACCGCGTTCTGGACTGTTCATTACCATTGACAGAATCACTCTTCGTTAGCTACACTCGAACCAGACCCACCAACAATGACAAGTCCGGATCCGGCGATGCTGACCTGCCACATCATTGTGCTGACCATCGCCATGAATGAATTTACCCTGGCAGCGCTGTTCTTTGTGCATCTCAAATCCATAAAAATCAAGGATTGTAGAAGGAGTGTAGTCAAACTCCTTCGCTACTATCTAAAAGATTAACAGCCTATCGAATTTACAAAAGCATGGATGGACCAATGAATGGACCTTTCGGAGAAGCTCTCGGCAGGTGGATGTTCTGGGTCATGGATCGTATATGGCCGGGTCCATCGATAGATCCAGCCACCGACCCGGACGAATTCGACCTTCCTCCGGAGAGCGAAGCCGCCAAAGCGCTTCGTGGAATACACGAGATAGGAAACTACGAAGACTTGCCGTTCGAGGTTCGATTGATCATCTTTGGTCATTGGCTTAAACAGTCTCGCCAACCACCTTGGGACATTAGTGTGGAGATGACGATTCCTGACTGGGTGACGCCTGAGTACGAAGAGACATGGTTTCAAAACACCAAATTCATCTTGCCGGCTTCCAAGTTCCGCAGGCCAGACTTTTACCAACACGACTTTGGTGCCAGACTCGAGGCGAACACTGTCAACTTTCTCGCCAGACTCTGTGGGCGCCGAAACGCCCCGCAGCCAGTGACAGTAGAGGTGCTCGTCGATACATATGGAGATCTCAGAAAGGCTCAGATGTCTATTCATAGGCTACTCCTCGTTTGCTACTATCTTGGAGACCGTAGCGATCTGCTCAACATTAAAATCCTGGTGGACACATACACAAACATGGGTTGCATCGAAGCAAATGAGGAAATTGCTCAGCCCCTAATGACAAGACTACAGCAAGACTGCACCAATATGCGAAAATTCAGGGATGGAAGCATGACCATGGCGCAAATAATCAATTATGTTGGAGTATCGCCACTTACTCAGCCTGATGTAATTCCTCAACCGCCCGAGGTCAAGGCAGCAGGGTTCATGTGTTGTGCGACCACCTACACGGCGGACATTTACGCACAAGGCACAAAGACGTCGAAGACAATGCTTACGAAGAAATGTAAACAGCTCATCGAGGATACATGGAGAAGGGAAGAGGAGGAGGAAGGAAGGCACATAGTCTACAGCACTTTACTCGATCCTTAGAAGCAAGTTGAGGCTGGTTGAGATGGAGTAGCACATATAGCCATCTGGGCACGGCTTTCGTAGAGACAGCATATGGAGCGTTCGAAAGTCAATATGAATATGAGCACATGTTTTTACGAGATAGACAAAGTTCGTGTGATTGTCTTGTGGTATAGACGTATCGAGTGCTTGGCTTGGCGTTCTGACGCAACAGAAGCTTCCCGAACCCGGCCTCGAGAGTCGAACGATTTTCTCGACTTTGTTCCTGTTCGTTCGCCCTTCTTACAACCCTGTTATACAAAAGACCTGTTGTGTCTCGCTCTACCTGTGCTCGTTTCTGCGCTGATATACACACGCTCTTGTTGTGTTTCGCTCTTCCTACTCGTCACCACCCTTTACACAAACGACCGACTCGGCACCATGGCCAAAGGGGAGAATTCAAAGAAGGCTGCCGGCAATGCTAAAAAGGCCGAGGTTGCTGCCCAAAAACAAGCTGTCGAGAACCAGAAGAAGAGCCAGAAGGAAGCCGAAGAGTGGAACAAGGGCGCAAAGGACAGCTCTAAGGCGTGAGTTTACACTATTTACCCTCACTATCTGGCCAAATGTACTGAACTCTCTCCCTCCAGTGCTGCTGCCGCCGACAAGAAAGCCGAAGCCGAGCGCAAGAAGGCTGAAAAAGCAGCTCTCCTCGCCGAAGAAGACGCCTCCCTCCCTGCCAAAAAGACCGGCAACGCCAAAACCGCCCCAAAGAAATCCCGCGGTCTGGATCTGTCTGGCCTCGACGGTCCCTCCTCGCTCTCCTCACTCTCGGCAACCGGTATCGACAATGCTCTCGACGCTCTGTCTCTGACCGCTGCCTCCTCAGACAAGGTCGACCGTCACCCCGAGCGTCGCTTCAAGGCCGCCTACACCCAGTACGAAGAACGCCGCTTGGAAGAGATGAAGGATGAGAAGGGCCTGCGCCGCCAGCAGAAGATTGAGCAGATTCGCAAGGAGTTTGAGAAGCATCCCGAAAATCCATTCAACCAGGCCAATGCTTCCTACAACAGCACGAGGGAGGACCTGCAAAACATTCGTGAGGGTGAAAAGGCCAAGATTGAGAAGAGATTGGGTGGTCCTTGAGTACATCGCGCGAGAGAGATTGCGAAGCATGAGCAGAGGTTTGGCTGGTTTCGACTGCGACTACGAAGACCATTTTTAACGATACCCTATGCATAACTTTAGATAAAACGAGGAAGAGACGCTGGCGCTGAAATACGCGCTTGATGCATGACCATCAACACTTCGAGCATGTTTAATACAAAATGCTGTGAATAGACCAACATGGAGCACTACCCGACTCTGGTATTGGTAGTATACTCACAATCGACTACATGCCTCGCTGAGACTGCTGCTCGACTTTTGGACAGCGGCCAAATCGTCGATCTTTAGGACCTCATCAGACCGTCTGGCCACGAGGGTGGCTGACTCCAGCTGTCAATATCGATTTATTCGAGTGTTATACGGTATATTGATAAAATGAGCTTCAACAACATCCGATATGGTCTAGTGGCTAGGATTTCTCGCTCTCAAACCGTTCGCAAGAACAACTAGGTCCGAGGAGGCCGGGGTTCAATTCCCCGTGTCGGAATATTCTTTTGCATGTTTGACGATGATCATCGTTCGCTTTCGGCCAAGACTTCGCTGTTTGGAATTTATGCCTTCAGCTTGACACTTCGCAGTTCTGGCATGAAGAGCCACAGCCATACTCTTGTGTTGACTGCGGCGTACCGGTTGCCTAGCGACCTCCGGACTCATCCAAGTGTGAACTTTTCTGTCTGCGTTGCGATTTCCGGTAAGGGCAGCAATAGGCTACGCGATGCGCACATCTCTGTGACGCGATTGTGACCACCAGCGTCGCGATATGGCTACTCGAGTACAGAATTCACCGAAGTCAAGCCTTTCTCAACAGAGTCTTGTTCTTCAGGTTTCTATGGCTTCCATCACAAAATCTCACTCACGTATACTCTACCAATTGTTGGCGATTGCTGGTGTTCTTTACTGCGAGAACGAAAGTTCTTTGCGCTGACGATAGGTAAGCCTGGGAGCGAACATGTCGATTCAAGGCTCTACCGATCAAGGACAAGACTCGAATCAAGCCACACTGAGAGTAGTGTCAACAAACCAAAGCAGAGATTTAAGAAGGTCAGCTGGAACCAATCGATCAAGCACGAGTTCACTCGGTCGTGCTTCAATAGCATCTGGTCTTCGAAACAGGAATTCCAATAGACGCCAGACACAACAAAGCAACCAAAACCAACCTTACACCACTGGCAGAGATCAGAACGGTAGACAGCTGTTCACCTTGGCGGGTCCCGATTTCCATGATGGCGAACAAAGTGGCCGCTCACAAAACCAACATCAACCTTACGTGGAGCCGGGATATATTGAACTCAATCCGGCATACGACCAACCTGGGAATGTACGACCGATATGGGGACTGGCAGACCCTATGCCGCGTGTTGTGCGTCGCGGTATGAAACCATCAAATCAGGATATCCAGACCGACACACCAAGGCAAGGCGATGAACACGAAGATGTGCTGCAGCCCACTGATTCACAGATGGAGCAAGGCATTGGCCCGAGGTTGAATCTGAACAAGATTGATAAGAATATTCATGACGCGACGAAAGATAGAGAACGAAAGTATGCCGAGAAACATGGCAAGAAACTCGAGCCACCTTCGGAGATGGGCCAGGAGTCTCATACCAAGCCTATCAGAGTTTTTCAGCAGCTTGGACCTCCACAAGAGGTAGACGAGAATATCGGGTCAAGACTATTGCCTGATCATCTTGATTCAGAACGGCACCATCAAGACTTTAACGAAGTCGACGACGAGAAGGATGATGAAGAGACGACTGACGAAGATGTGGACGCAACGCACGGTCAAGGAGAAGATGACCACGTGCCATTGAACAAAATTCATGAAGAGTTACACAACCATCACACGTTATGGGCAGTCCTCAGGACCAAGCTACGCGAACCTCTTGCAGAAATTCTTGCAATAAGCTCAACAGATTGTCTNCAACCCATCTCACATTCTGATCTTCTCCAGGTGTTCGTCCTGATGACGATTGGCATCTGTGCCAATATTGCACACAACATTGCTAATAAAGGGTCCAACGATTCTATGGCGTGGTCCTGGGGATTCGGTACGATGACTGGCATCTACATCAGTGGAGGTGTGTCTGGAGGACATCTCAATCCAGCAATCACCATCATGCTCTACGTCTTCCGTGGCTTCCCGAAGAAAAGGATCCCTGTGTACATCGTCGCCCAATTGCTTGGAGCATACATTGGCTCACTTGTTGCGTATGGTATTTATCGGAACTGCATAATCAACTACATGGAGGCCAATCCAGAGCAGATGACCCAAGTCTATAACTCATTTGTCACAAACCGCGTGGAAGGCGTAGCTGATGCTGCCTCAGGCTTTCTGACTGAGTTTGTTGCTACAGCATTTATCGGTGTTGTTGTATTGGCTCTGGGTGACGACAGCAATGCACCTCCTGGAGCAGGAATGAATGCGTTCATCCTCGGTCTTGTCATCAGCATCATGGTCATGGCTTTTTCTGCCAATACTGGTGCTGCGCTCAACCCTGCTCGCGACATGAGGCCTCGCTTGGCCTTGATCACAGTTGGCTTCAATAAACATGACCTGTTTGGAGACGGCTGGTGGGTTTACGGAGCATGGTGTGCCCCTATCGGCGGAGTAATTGTCGGCGCGATCCTCTACGATACTGCAATCTTCGTAGGAGGAGAGAGCCCAATTAACTACCCTAAAGATAGTGTTAGACGAGCTGGGAGCAAGGCCAAATCAAGGTGGAGGCATAGGTTCAAGCGCAGGGAGAGATAGTGGCTTTCTCATACACTATTGAACATGAGTCTCAGAGCCTCCGAGAATCACGTCTAGGTGAAGAGTATCTCGGGATGGAGCGGACTCTTGGTGCAGTCAAGAAACACTTTATCCCAACTCATCTCGATGACCGATGCTGACAAGCGCTTCAACCAGCAAATGGTTCTTCGCGTGTCAGTTCAGCTACCATGGCGGCCTTGTTTGACCGAACACGAAGCCCCCATCAACGCCTTGTTGCTGTATGCTATCATTCCGCTGTCTCACCAACAAGACGCGCTTTTAGCAACTCTAACTATATCGCTATAGAGCACTGACTCGATGGAGTTCACCCGTTGAATTGTGGCTTGACGATTGCCTGTAACGGTCTAGCAACCGTCCGAAAACGTCGTCAAACTTTAGTATTCGATCTGCCAAGACATGGTTTGGCGACCACGCTTTTCAGGAGAGGTGAGACCTTCTCGAAGACTCAATCGAGATATCAGGAACAGTTGTCTCGCGACAATGAGATTCAGCCTCAGACAAGGTAACGTCTGTTATACAGGAGCTGTGTTCGGTGCAAGCCGAAACAGTTGAACCTCAGCTCGTAAGCCATCGCAGAAGGAAAGCGCCTGAGATATGGACGTATCGAACTTGGAATGCTGCGATTGCAAGGGAATTTGAACAGTCTTCTGCGTCAAACTCTGTTCTTACTCAACTGGATTTAGACGACGCCTCGTGACTGCCACAGTCTATTGCGCAAACAAGCTAAGGCTCCTTCCTCAGCCTCATACGTCGTATCCAAGGTACGGCCATCGTGACACGGAGCCAAGTTCACACATCACATGCTGGTAACCATGGCTCATCGTGTTCATGGCATCCAGGAACCACACGGCGCGGCCGGTAGTAAGTATGCTTGTCGAAGTGCACAATACTTAATCGTGACGACTTGAGTCGAGAGGGAAGGATACAAAAGCCGATATGATCCCCCATCAATAAATGAGAAACATAACAGAGACCTTGAGAATATTGAAAACTTTGGTTTCAATATGCGTTCGACCTTCTTTATTCCCGCCATTGTGGCAGTCGTTGCCGCCCTGCCCGCTCCTGCTCCTCAGGAGATTGATCTTGATCTGTTTGTCAACATCCCTACGCCGACTGTCGTTCAAGCAACTGGAACTCCTGACAATATCGTCACCTACGATACCAAAGCAATCCTTGCCTCGGCTATCAAGGTCTCTTCAATCTCTGTCGCTGTGACAGATGCTGCCTCGTCAACTCCGAGTATAGTGAAACGTGCAGCTTGCGGACCCGAACCCTCTGGTTATGGACCTGTTACTACCAACCCGAAGGATGATGCTGCTTCGTTTCTAGCTAATTCTGTTTACGCAAACGCGGCCAATGCTGCTGCTGTTCCTGTTGGATATGCTCAAACGTTCAAGAACTTGAATGCTTCTAGCAGTGCTTATGGATATCTGGGTTTTACCAATCTGCAATCATACAGCCCTCAAACCTGCGCCACCAAGTGTGAGTGAATCTTCAAAGTTTTCCTTTTTCTTGGATCTCCCGAGCTGATACGTTTCTCTTACAAACAGGCNAACGCCATCAAAGGCTGCATGGGAATCAACATCTACTTTGAACGCGATCCCAAGATCACCCCTGACAAGACAGCCTGCCCAAACCCTGCCTCGCTGACTCCAGATCAAGTGAGTTTACCAATGCATCCTTCCCTATAATTCCCCTCTGACCAAAACAGGTGTGTGTACTGGGGTGGTCCCGTCACAGCCGCAAACACCAAGAACTACGGCAGAAGCTGGGTATCGTTCTCGGTTGTAGTGGCTGGCTCCAACGGCTATGTCAACCAGAACATTGCCGCACCCTCTGGCTACTCAGACGCCAACTACCTGGGGAACGTAGCTATCAATGCACCTTACGACACTCTGGGTTACAACACATATATGGGCGCCAAGGTCTTTGCTGCAGGTCCTTTCAACGCAACACTCTGCGCTGAAGCCTGCAACGCACAGAACGTGTACAACCTTGCCAATCCCCCCACTGATGGTAGCCCTATTCAGACTTGCCAGTTCTTCAACACTTATATCTTGTCATTAAATGGCAAGACGGCAATGGGCCAGTACTGTGCGATGTACAGTGCTACTTGGGCAAACAAGTATGCTACCAACGCCGGGGCGTGGCAAGGCAACGACCACTACACAGTCGGCTTTTCATACTCGTTCTCCAACCTCACAAATGCAGGCACCACCAACATGGCCGCTGCCGTCGCCCAAGCCAAGGGAGAGATCTCCGCATCTTCTCTGCAGAGCTATTGCAGCACTTTCTTGGGATACAACGATCTCAATGGCTATGTCACTGCAACTTCCACAAAAACTCCTATTTCAACTGTCACTTCCACCTCGACACTTGAGATTAAGGCTTCTTCCTCTTCCTCTTCCTCTTCCTCTTCCTCTTCTTCTTCATCTAAGGCGACTTCGTTGTCTAAGCGCGCTGTGGCCTCTTCTTCTCTGGCTACACCTACTGCTTTGACAAAGTACCCTGGTAGCATCATTTCCAGCGCTTGTTCGGCTNNTTTGGTGACTAGTGTGCCCAAGACTGGCACTGTCACTTTGAGCACTGCTACAGTCACTGGTGCTACCAGCAGATCTACGGTTGTCAAGACCGTTACAACCACTATTCGTTAGAATGTTCATGACGATTTGAGAGAATGGGTTCAAGGTCCATCGGAGGAACGGATGGGATGAATAATATAGGAATACATGGATTTAGTATAGATTGATTTAATGCCTTTGCGTAATGTGATTAGACTATCATCCTGTCCTGGTTTCTGTCTATGCATTTGTTCTTGTGTCTTTCAGTGGTCGTACCACTATGATCGTCCGATACTCTACAGGGTGTGTCTGCAGCCGATGGATAGCGTGCAGCTTGCAGACTGCCTATTTCGACCTTGACAACGCTCGCCATTTGCTGTAATACTTGAATATGCAGACGCATGGATGTGCGCGCTATTCATCGGACGTGCAAATACCCTGTATATGGATCTAACTCGCGTTGTTCACAGAGCGCAACGGGATGATAAATCAGATGAATACATAAAAAACAATAACTTTTACTAGGGGTATCTCATACGTAGCTCTTGTCACCTCATAAACCTTTTAAGCACCCTTGTTATCCCCCTCAACCTCACTCTGTCCAACAATATGCTCCGTACTCTCCTGATGCACACCCATCTGACTAACATCATACCCATTCTCTGCCAGATACGCTCTAAACTTCAGATCTTCCTCATCGATCGTATCCTGCCCAATGTGGGGCAGCAAGAAGAAGGCAATGAAAGCGCTCAAGATGCATAGCGCACTGGACACAAA
This sequence comes from Aureobasidium uvarum, assembly GCA_903853725.1. NCBI lineage: Eukaryota > Fungi > Ascomycota > Dothideomycetes > Dothideales > Saccotheciaceae > Aureobasidium > Aureobasidium uvarum. Next base: position 643,579 of record CAINUL010000019.1, read on the forward strand.
GAACGGGTATTGACCCGCTTTGACCATATCGGTGTCTGCGTAGCGGTTGTAGAGGATTGCGAGCACCTGGTCGCCCACGAACGCGCCGATCTTGCCAATGGCAGCGGCAATACCGTAGTACTGGCCGCGCACGGCGGTGGCGCAGGTTTTGGAGGCGATGAGGCCGATGTTGTCGCCGGGTCCGANATCTGTAATGCTGGTTAGTGTACTGAAACTGAGACTATGGCATTGGAGAACTTACTCGCCGAGTGCGAGGAAGACACCATAGACGATTACAAAGCCAGCCACGTTGGAAGGTTGGGCGAGATAGCTGTACACACCAGCCATGATGAATCCGACTATTCCTTGAGCAAGCACACCGATGCTGAGAGTAAGCTTAGGACCCAGCCAGTCGCTGACAAAGGAACCACCGATACAGCCAGGTAGATAGAAGAGATAGATCAAAGTAGTCCACCCGAACGATTTCCAGAGTGGTGCACTGTCGCCTAGTAGATTAGACACGATGGTCGAACTGAACAGCGAGAAAGAATAGCCCGAAAAGTCGTAGATGAACCAGATCAAGGAGACAATAGTCAATCGCCACCAGTAGAACTTGATGATCAAAAACCAAGGGGTCTTTGCTTTTGCCATTGTTTCGCGACGGTAAGCTTCAGGTTCCTTGAGCTTGAGACGGAGGTATAAGAGTGAAAGAGGAGGAATTACACCGAGACCTAGACAGATGCGCCAGGCAGCGCGGAGATGATTCTCCCCTGTGCAGAGAANCCTGTAGTACAAAGCTTTAGTAACTATGCGAAGGGCGACGTTATGAGATTAACAACATACCACAATCATGGGCACCAGCGCAGAAACCACAAACCCAATATCGATCTGAACGTTAGTGAATAGAATGANACTTAGGGTGGTTAGCTGGAGATCATAAATTACAAGATCTTGACGTTAACGTACCCATCTGTTTCTGGTTCCACTCTTGAGTTCTCCAGTGCTCTCGGCACAGCCAACACTGCCTGCTGGGTATTCACCACCAATACCAATACCCAGCAAGAAACGCCATGCGGTCAAGGCGGCAAAGAGACCAGAGCTACTGCCACCTGCTCCATAGCTACCTGCGCTGAGTGCGGCAAACAAGATCAAGATGACGGTACTGGCAAACAAACTCCACTTGCGGCTGTAGTGGTCAGAGGTATAGCCGAAAATCAACATCTAAAACTTATGTCAGAGCGCAGTTTCGTACCAAAAAGGTCCAGGGCTACTTACACCAACCACGGTTCCAGCAAAGGTGATGGACGAAACGTTGCGTTGGGCGGGCGAGGTAGCATAGGTAGTAGGATAGATCTTTCCAAGCATGGTCGACACAAAACCGATCACACCATTCAGGTATCCATCACTGAAGAGACCTGCACCGCAAGCGATGACTGGCCAGAGACGTTCCCATCTGGTCTTCTCGGTTTCGTCGTAGCTGGTTGTAGGATGTCCTTCATGGGAGGTCGATGGGTGCTCTCGGATAGGCGCAATCTCTGGGCTAGCACCGCTAGAGTGTTTCTCGGTGCTTGTTGGCCGGTCCATGGCTTAGCTGATGTTCGAGGTCGCAATGGGCTGTGTGATTGTCGCTTGGGGTGACTACGAGATTCTTGACTGTGTGAACGAGTCCAGCTTGTGCCAATAGGGTCGAGTACAGAACACTAAGCAATGATTGGAAATCGCAGCAAAACCACAGGTAACTAGGATAGATGCAAGAGATAAGTGATATATGTGATTCTCTGAAGCGACAAAGGCAGGAGACGATGCAAGGAAGGAGAGAAGCTCGCTCATGAGGGACACGCGACCAGTTTTGTCGTCTGAAATCCTGCGATCTGCAGTCGGAGGCGATCTTGCCTGTACGGTGTCGTGAACTCCCCTCCGAACCAATTGGAGTGTTTCCTAGAGGAATGCTTATCCTGCCACTGGAAGCTTGGATGGGCGTCCGGCTGCCGGCACACTCAGTGGGCGTTCTCGGTAGTGAGGCCCTCACATCAGCGAGCACCCTGAAGCAAAGAGTTGAGTCCAGCTAGCACTCTGATAACGCACGTCTACATAGTTTGGTCTGCATTCGAAGAAGATGTGGTTCCACAATGGTATCTATTTTGATCACAGAAACTCCATCCCACGATTCGGGACGGCTATCACAATGCCTCAAGTACTATACCGGGGGTCCAGATACCATCATGCTCTCAGCGGCGCATTGCGGCAAACCCATCGCTAGCGCATCCCAACCCTGGAAGCTTGTACACTTCCCCTTCCTTTGCAAACTCATACGAGCAACCCGGTATCCATATCGACTGCGAACAAGAGCACAGAAGATGACAACGTGCTGAGCTTTCTCAACTACCTACCGATGTACCCACCTCAGGATTTGTACTTTATTGCATGGGGGATCCACACGGTCAATGTTATGCGAACGTAGAAGCATCATCGCCTTTCATTTATCAAACTTAGTCATTTGCGAACTCCCGTGGTGAAATGAGGCGTTTTGAAGTAATAGGTTGAGCTGTCAGCATATGTTGAGCGTTCGAGACTCAAGTTGTAGTTGGTGAGAGCACTCTTAACAGCCGGGTTGTAGAAGGCAGGCACCTTGCCTTTGCTAAAAATATTGTGCACATCGACACTCTGCCTCGTGATATTGCAGTACGCAGCGATAGTGATGTCAACCACACGAAAATCTTGACAATGAAAAAGGATCCTTCGATTCAAGCTGTACACCAAATGCCGAGTCCTACTGCTCACTTGCTTGAAGTTTGTCGATCAATGCAACTTCCGTGTTCATATGAAACAACGAGATATATTTCTAATACATACAGTAACAGTATACCCCTTCAATTCTGATCGTTCTTCAGAATATAGTGTTCACCAGTATCCATCCATTTCATCTTTTGTCTTAGGTCGGGCAAAGCTGTCTGCAACCGTGTTGGGACCCGAGCCAGCACTGAAGTTGATCGCACATCCCTGCGGTATGTTTCTCTCGTCGGCCCAAGTGTCCATGCCACGGCTATGTTGGAGCGCGCGTTCTTGAATCAGCTCCAGCAACTCGGTCGTAGTAGGTCTTTGTTCTGGTTCGAAGCGCTGGCAACGCCAGACAAGATCAATGAGGTCGTCGCTGTACTTGAAGTCGGGAAATCCTTTGATGTCAATCGGATCTTTGTCCTTGATAGGACAGTCTCCAATACATATCTCATCTTGGTCTTCTCTTACGACAGTTCGTAGATGCATCATGGACTCGATGGTTCGACCGGTTTGCCAAACATTGGTCCAAGAGTGTAGGGGTCTCTCGATAGCTAATTTATCCCTCTTGAATACTATGTCCCGTTTGACCATCTCCGGTGCAAAGAAACCAACCGTTGCTCCATGAGAGTAAGGCTTTTCATGGTTCCTGTTTTGCCGTGGATCTTCCTTGTACAGGATGTGGGCTGCGCCAAAGTCGGACAATAAAGGTTTAGGGTAGACTGGATATTTGTCTCTTCGTGTGACGTACAGCAGCATGTTGGGTGGCTTCATGTCGACAAACGTGATGACTTCGTCCTGTTCTTGACGAGCATTGGGTCGTGTCTGTACGACTCTCTCCGACTGCGCGAGAGCTTCAGCGATACAGGTGAAGACACACCAGATAAAAGGTTCGGGAATCGGCTCGGGGATCGGTTTCTTGTTATCACCCTCACCCACAATATGGGATGCGAGGATTCCGTGAAGGTCGCCTGCATGGAACAAGTCCATATAAAAGCGCCAGTGAGTGTAGAGCTTCTTACTCGTATCACCGTTAGGGATCCTCCATTCATGATCATGACCTTTTCGGATGCCTCGCAGGGGGACAGTAGTCGCAGAATCGCGCGAATCGGGATCGGTCAGCATGGCCTGCAAGTAAGCCTCTCTGTTGAATCTTTCTTCAATCTTCGCTTTGCCAGGTCTGTCAGGGTTAATACCGAAATCCATTCCTTTCTTCACAAGATCTTCGTATAGACCTCGGTAAGCTTCTGGCTCCTCATTACTGTCCGAGACCCAGTCGTCTTTGATGACCATACGATCCCGAACCTTTTGGAATTCATCGACGTTGACCCAGTAATGTATAACACCGTTACCGCCTTGACCGACAAAGAAACCACCTTTCCAAGTACCTTCATCATCTTTGGGCAGACCGCTGGAATCGTTTTCTCCTCTTTGTCCCATGATAGGTGAGGAACAGAGACCGAAGATGGAAGGTAGAAGCGAAGCGTGTGTGTTCAGTAGAAAACGGGGGATGGTTCCTGATGCCCAGATGAGAGGCTTATGTCAAAGTGCCGATATGTGATCTCCATCGACTCGACTTGTCTAGTCCTGGCCGGATCCGGTCTGGCTGGACTTGGAGAGCTTAAGCAAAAAATGAATGAACGTAAAGAATTTCCAAAGCCTCGCAGATAAAGCGAACAGCTCTTTGTCATACCGAGCATGGTAACCCATTGAGAACCAACATACACTGAAATATGATGACAGAGGTACTGACCCTTAGGAGGAATGTCATGCTGGGAGACTAATGGCGCTGTCTACGGCCGCACTATCGAATGCAGCTGACGAGAAGGTGCAGATATGGTGACAAACAGTAAATTCGAACAGACAAGATATCAGTGTGCCAGTTCATGGCGACAAGATATTTGTATACAATTTCGTGTGATGAGGTTCGATGTTTAGTAGAAGAGCTCACTGACTGCAGAGGGAAGGACCATCTCAATGTCTTGGCATTCAGATGCTCCATCGTCATCTTTCAGCAGGCACAACTTCTCTACCGAACAACCAACTTGCCTTAGTCTGCGACAACCTGGTCAGACCTATCACAATGCCGCCGCCTCCACCTCCCAAGAAACCGACCGAGCCGCAGGGCAAAAACGAACGCAACGAATACATTCCTTCTTTCATCTCCAAGAAACCCTTCTACATCGACGACGCAACCGCCTCGCAAGAAGATTACCTCGAACATCAACGTCTCCAAGCCCAAAAAGATGAATCGCTCGCCACCCAGAGATGGTACACCAGAGGTCAACGCGCTGGCGCCGCTACAGCCACAAAGTATCGCAAAGGTGCCTGCGAAAACTGTGGCGCTATGGGACATCAAAAGAAGGATTGTTTGTACAGACAACGAAAAGTAGGCGCAAAGTTTACGGGCAGGGACATCAAGGCAGATGAGACTGGTCAAGACATCAACATGGGCTGGGAGGCCAAGAGGGATAGATGGAGTGGTTACGATGCCCGCGCATACCAAGAAGTCGTCGACGAATACAACGACCTGCAAGCCATCAAAGACGCCAAACGCAAAGCCTCTGGAATCCCCGAAGAAGGAGATGAGGACGACGAAGCAGCAAACCAAGAAGATGGAGACAAGTACGAGGAAGAGACAGACATGGGCCGTAAACAACCAAACTCGTCCCGAAACCTGCGTCTCCGAGAAGATACGGCAGGCTACCTCAAAAACCTCGACCTTGAATCCGCAAAATACGACCCCAAAACTCGCACCTTGATCGACGATGCAGAAGGTGAATTCCAACGTGCTTCAGGCGACGCCGCCGAGTTTGCGCGAGCACAACGCTACGCCTGGGAAACTGCAGAAAACAGCGGCAGCAACAATGTCCATCTCCAAGCCAACCCTACGGCAGGTGAACACTACCGCAAAAAGGAAGTCGAAGAGGCCGCTGCAAAGAAAGAAGCTACAAGAAAAGCTCTACTCGAAAAGTACGGTGGGCAGGAGCATCTAGCCGCCGATCCGCTCAAACGCATAGCAGTCACCGAAAACGAAATTTACGTCGAGTACGACGAGAGAGGCAGAATCAAGGGCTTGCCAGAGAAGAAGGAGAAGTCCATGTATGCAGAGGACGTACTACCCAACAACCACACCTCAGTATTCGGTTCGTGGTGGAAGAACTTTACCTGGGGCTACGCATGCTGTCACTCGACAATGAAAAACAGCTATTGTGTTGGCGAGGCAGGAAAGACGGCTTCCTCAAATGCCGACAAACTGGCCACTGGCGCTCTACTTGAGGACCCAGCAGCCCTGAGATCCAACACCGCAACAGAAGTCCCCAAATCCATTGCTTGGAGGGAAGAAGAGCGGAATGAAGAACATGTGCCCAATGCACCGGACAGACCGGAAAAGGCACGCATGGATGAGCAACACAGCAACAAAGCACCAGAAGACAGAAAAAGAAAACTAGACGAGATACGCGACGGCGTGACGGAAGAAGAACTGGACGAATACAGAAAGAAGAGAAATGCTGGAAACGATCCTATGGCTGGATTGCTGGGTAAAGATGAATTGGTTGAGTGAACGTCACACTCAAAGATCACAAACCATCAAGAAAAGGGACTACGTCTCGAGACGTTGCTCTAGACGATCAGAAAGGATGCCAGGAATCTGGTAGAGACACGAATTGCTCTGGAAAGTCCACATTTCGCACGTCATTCGATCGCCCTATCACTCGTTCTGTACATCCGGGTTCTGAGTTACGGCCGCTCTAATCTTTTGCACCTCAAACCGGAGGGGGAAAATGAGAGATGTAGGTCAGCGGCTGGACGGAGTGAGCTCGGCATACCACATTCAACAGCCGGTGGTGAGCGCTCGGATGCTGCCTACCGTCGCTGCAAACTCATCCTAGTATAATGCATGGTCGCCTGGACCGAAGAGCATGACGCTGTTGCTACTAGCAGCACGAACGCTATGCGAACAAGCATGCAAGCATTGCAGCAAAATTACAACAACGTCAAACCTGCATAAATACATATTCGCGTCGAGCATTAGGTGTGATGTTTTCGAGTATTGTGTATGATTTATTGCCAAGGCTTGATTGAAATATGAGAATCAAAGCAACCAGGATAAATAGAATGCACTCGTTGGGCTAAAATACAATGTCAAAAAATAGTCGACTTTTTCTCGAAAGAGCGAGAAGTAATGTTGTTGCAAGCGCGAAGTTTGCACCACCCCAAGCCACCTTGAAGCCAGTCCCAAGCATGCCAGCCCCTAGCAATTCCAGTAATATCCTCCCATTCCATCTCATTCCCATAGAAATCCCGTGATCAAACGCCAAAAAGCAACATTGTGAATCGTGTCTAGTCAATATCCATTGCGGCAGAAGCCTGAGGAACGACAGAAGGAATGGCAAAGGTTGGGCTTGGTGAGCCTTTGTCGGAAGAGTCGTCGGCAATGGGTTCGTCACTGGCGAACATGGACTCGGTCGCCGAGCTAATGATTGTTTGTGGAGACATCAACTTCGAGACCAGCTCGTTGGGATTCTTCGTGACAAGAACAGCTTGCTTGAGATCGTTGCTCCAAAGCAAGAACACCTTCTGACCGGAAACCTTGTTGGTTGCTACACCGAGGTAACCAGGGATGGAAGAGTTTTCAAACCACAGCTCGATATCGGCAAGACCAGGATAATGTCTGCGAACCCATCTTGTGTAGGCTTTTGCCGAGATCTGGAGGGCTTCGCTAGCATCGAGACGCATCCACGAGATACCGAGAAGGCGCGTGACCTCGTCGATCAGAGGTTCGACTGATGCAGTGCGACGGTGAGCGGATGCCTCGATGGCCAGAGCAATGTCGTTTGATTCAGGACCAGAGGGAGCGAGACGTTGGGATTTGCGACTGGGCATGACAGGTCTGGATGCTTGGGTGGCTACAGGACTGATTTGGGGTGTTTCAACCCACGTATTTTCGACCCAGGTGCCTGTAGAAGATTGACCATGAGGCTTGTTAAGCAGGGTCATTCCAGGACCATAGACGGGCTCTTCACGGTTGATCGGAGAGCTGGAAAGAGGAGCAGCCAGGTTGACTTCTTCGTCGTCGTCATCGTCGCGTGAGCGTTTCCGTCCAGCAGCAGAAGATAGCGATTGTGTGAGTGGAGTGGTTTGCTTGAAGAAGGTCTTGTTGCCCATGGTAGTAGGTGGTTGGTGTAACTGCGAATGAGGGAAGTATTGCGCCGAGGGAGCAGGAAGGACGACGGTAGGCGACGAAGCGTAGAAGGAAGACATTTCGAGGAGTGGGTAGTAGAGACTGTTTGTTAGATCAGAATGCTACAAAGGCTGAGCAGTCAATGATTTTATCAAGTAGTGGTGTCGAATGAATTGGTGGAGCTTGTCGCGTCGCGAAGCCGGGAAGACGCGACGGCGATGATAAGATGGAGAAAGTGGAAGATTGTTTAAATGACGTCGAGTCGATGTGGTGGAGTGGTGAATGGTCGTGTGAAACGAGATAAAGTGAGAGATGGATAGAGCAAAGTGTGAGAGAGAGGGAAGGGGAGAAGTGAGAAGTGAGAATGGGTCCAAGGAGGGAAGGGACGTCCTCTTGAGGAGCGAGAAAGAGCTTGTCTGTGGTTTCCTTTCCGAGAAGCCTTGCGACTGGACCCTTGATCAGCTTTCTAGCCGGGCAACAACGACTTCGACAAAGGTGGAAGCTAGACATGCGCCAAGCACCTGTTCGATTGGACGATGGGGAGACCCACATTGCCGTATGCGGGCTAGAGCATGCTGTCAGAGTGGATGGCCTTGCGCTGGTTTTTGCCTGTCTTGTGTCAGGAAGCATAACTATGAAGCCTGCATAATCCACGCTCACAAGTTGTGTCTCGCTGCACAAGACACCTCCGAGAGCTTGGCGTTATTTCTCCAGCGGAACTTCTCCAAAAGTTGAGGCGCGCGCAATTGCTGGTCAAGGGCCCAAACAGACCGTCTATCTACATCTCTTTGACGACTCAATCAAACAGTCGACTCTGCACCAGGCCAGAGCTTTTTGGAAAAAGTCTATACCAGAAACTCAGTTGCTAGCTTGGACCATAGTCCAGCAACAAGACAGTCAAGATGCAGGCCCCCGTTGTGGTCATGAGTGAGCTTCTACACACTCTGTTATCTGCTATACATGCTGATTCCTCAATGCAGACACCAACAGTGGTGAGCGCCAATTCGGTCGCAAAGCCCAGCTGTCCAACATTACCGCCGCAAAGACGTACGCTCAACAGCCCATTCCCCTGCCCGCACCCATCTGACATTTCGCAGCNGTCGCAGACATCATCCGATCATGTCTGGGTCCCAAGGCCATGTTGAAGATGCTGCTCGACCCCATGGGTGGCATCGTCCTCACCAACGACGGCCACGCCATTCTGAGAGAAATCGAAGTCGCCCACCCCGCCGCAAAGAGCATGATCGAGCTGGCCAGAACACAGGATGAAGAAGTCGGTGACGGTACCACCTCAGTCATCATCCTCGCTGGTGAAATCCTCGCCCTCTCTCTTCCCCAACTCGAGCGTAACATCCACCCCGTCGTCATCATCCAAGCATTCAAGCGCGCCCTTAGCGATGCCCTCCAAGTCATCCAAGACGTCTCGGTCCCCGTCGACACCTCGGACGACGAGCAAATGTACAAGCTCATCTCTTCATCAATCGGCACAAAGTTCGTCTCAAGATGGTCCGACATGATGTGCAACCTGGCCTTGACTGCCGTGCGCACTGTTTCCTACAGCGGCGGTGGTGGAAAGCAAGAAGTTGACATCAAGCGTTACGCTCGTGTCGAGAAGATTCCTGGAGGCGAGATCGAGGACAGCAGAGTCCTGAACGGAGTTATGCTCAACAAGGACATTACCCATCCCAAGATGAGGAGGCGCATCGAGAACCCTCGTATTGTTCTGCTTGACTGCACACTCGAGTACAAGAAGGGAGAGTCGCAAACAAACATTGAGATCACAAAGGAGGAGGACTGGAACCGCATTCTGCAGATCGAGGAGGAGCAGGTCAAGCAAATGTGCGACGCCATCATCGCCGTCAAGCCCGACCTGGTCATCACCGAGAAGGGTGTTTCCGACCTCGCCCAGCACTTCCTCATGAAGCACAACATCACCGCTCTCCGCCGTGTGCGCAAGACCGACAACAACCGTATCGCTCGTGCTACTGGCGCCACCATCGTCAACACCGTCCAGGACCTCACCGAGTCAGATGTCGGTACCCAGTGCGGTCTCTTCGAGATTGAGAAGATTGGCGACGAATACTTCACTTTCCTCACAAAGTGCCAAAACCCCAAGGCCTGCACAATCCTGCTTCGCGGCCCCTCAAAAGACATTCTCAACGAGATCGAGCGCAACCTCCAGGACGCCATGGGTGTCGCCCGCAATGTCGTCTTCCACCCTTACCTCTCCCCTGGCGGTGGTGCCACCGAGATGGCCGTCGCCGTACGATTGTCACAGCTCGCCAAGGGTGTCGAAGGCGTAGCCCAATGGCCATACCGCGCCATTGCCGAAGCCATGGAAGTCATNCCCCGCACCCTTATCCAGAACTCTGGCAACTCACCCATCCGCGTCTTGACTCAGCTCCGCGCAAAGCACGCCGAGTCAAACGATAACAGCAGCTGGGGTATCGACGGTGATGCCGGTAAGGTCTGTGACATGCACAAGCTTGGTGTCTGGGAGCCCCAGGCCGTCAAGTTGCAGAGTATCAAGACTGCTGTCGAGTCGGCTTGCTTGCTGCTCAGAGTCGATGACATCTGCGGTGCCAAGAAGGCTGCGACATCAGGTGGCCAGATGGGTGGTGGTGATGATTAGATGTCTTGATCTGAAGAACAAAAAGGAGATACCATGTATTAGCATAAAAAGACATTTCGAGACAACTCAAACCACAAAAGATTGCACGCGTCCAAACCTTGCAGCTTCGCTTTGATTTCGTTCTTGAGAAATGATTGCGTTGCATTTCGGATATTGTGCTCCATGCTTAATGCTGACCATGTCATTGTTCCTTTTTCCTCAATTCTTAACAATGCTCTACGGCTCGAAATACTTGGGCACCCTCTTGATCAACTCCCCGACCTCCTCATCACTAACGATATACTCGAACCCTTCCTTATCCACCACTTCCTCATCATCAACCTCCCTCGTCATCCTCCTATACCCATAACAATTCCTCCATCTCCACCCTTTTGCCTTTTTCCCTTGCTTCTCGGCCTCGGCAATACTCAACCCATCCACAACCAACTCCCACGTCACAAACACTGCCGCCGCACAAGCGGAGATTTCCTTTACAGCAACGCGAACGAGACGGATATCTGTGCCTACACCAGCGGAAACGAGTTTTTGGAGATGGGTGAATGTGCCTTNTGCTGCTTCCTCTTGCGTGGCGACTGTGGTATTGGTGCCCAAGGTAAACGAAATCAGGTTTGGGAGGTAGTGCGATGACATTTGTTGAGCGGCGGCTTTGAGATCTGAGGGCGTGGAACTGGCGCCTGTTGCGGTGGCTGTGGCGTAGGAGTGCACAAAGGCGGTTGCATGAGGAGAAATGCCTGTCTTGGAGGACATGATTTTTGGTGTTTGCTTGGTTTTGGTTGATAGATGTGGATTTGTTCAGAAATCGAAGCTTGATGTGTCCTTGTATTGAGGGATGGTGGAGACTTCGAGCGATTCAATTCCTTGACTCTTCCAGAAGAAGATATGTTGCAAGCTTCCAACAAAGTGTCAACAGAAGTTGGATAAAACCAGATTGTCAAGGTGATGTTGTTGATTTTCTCACCATCAGTCCATCTCATGAGGTCCTTGAAGCTGTCGCGGGCCGAAATCGGACCATCCCTTTATATTGCTTCTGATGGTATCTCAATTACAGAGGGCCCTTCTCGCAGGAGGTTGTTCACGATGATAGTAAATTTTGTATGTATCGAACGTTGCACTGTTTGAAGTATCACAGCAAGATTGGCAAAGCACGTCGGTGGTGTATGAATGTAAGCATTTCTCTCAAAGCTATAAGTAATCTCAAGCAGGAAGCCATTCATATGCTAAATTTCTCTTCCCAATCTGTAATCCTAGTGGTAAGGTAGACAAAACCAGAATCCCCAGCGCCACGCTATCCTACCCGTTCCATGATACCGTATTTGCACCGAAAGAAGAAGAACATCGACAGTGTTCAGAACAACAAAAACACAAGGACTAAAAACATAAAGCAAAGAGGGGAGATTTTTTTGTGATCGCCATTTGTGAATGCAGAAACAGAAAAAGCCAGAAGGAGAGATAGACGATCAAACCAATTGGACGAAAGCAGAGGCATGTTCGAAGGCAATCAATCGGCCAAAGCAAACAGCAGGGGCTCATCATCATCCACAGGAGCAGGAACTTCACGGTTCTTGCGTCTGCTGCTAACTCCACCCGAGCCACCACTTCCACCTTCTCCCTGCGATAGCAACTCTGATAAACTGAGCTCGCCTCTGCTACCCTCAGCAACAGGCATGCTTGCTGAGCGCATGCCATAAGCGTCCTGGTCTTCGACGTTGGTAATACCTCTCGCGCGTGCTTGTTGCGTTGTAGATGATGAGCGGCGGTTCGAGACAAATGTGCGAGGTGAAGTCGGGATATCAATGGCTGTGGACAGAGGTGTACCAGAGCCACGTGTTGGTGGATGAGCGGACACGTCTCTTGCCCCGTCACTCGAAGCTTGGATGTGTGTGCCGGAAAGACGACTGCGACTACGATCGCGTGTGTAGTCTGCAGCGATGCTGTTATTGCTCAGTCGTGACGGGATGGCTGGTATGTGTGGTGTATGTGGTGAGATTGGTTTGCCTGGAGAAGAAGAAGTCGAGATCGAGCCTGGAATCATGCCCGGTACATTGTGCAGCTGGCGACTTGAAGAACTGGAAGATCTTTGCAGCATTGTTGACGATTGCATTGAATCAGACAGCTGAGCTGTCGAGTCTCGCATACGCGAGAACTTGGAGAATTGCGCGGCAGTGCGTTGCGAATTGGCGCTCAACGAAGCTTTATCGGTCTTGTTAAGACTTGACAAGCCCTTGTTCTTGTCGAGCAATTTGAGAAAGTCAGCGATGTTGTCTTCATCGGCTTGCATTGAGCCTGAGCTAGCACCTCCTTCACCCTCTTGGAGCGTGCTCGACTCACGATTAGTGGACGAGACACTAGCTCTGCCGCTGCTGTTGTTGTCTTCTTCGACCCTGCTGCTGGAAACCGAAGGGAACCGTGCTCTTCTGTTACTGAAGCTCGACGAGTATCTCTGGATAGGAGCAGGCTTGGGCGAGCTCGATGCGGAAGAGCCTACAGCCGTCTCGGCGACAGCACCAGGATTCCGCAAGGCCATTTGAGGTAGTGTTGATAATGATGACTTCCTCGCGTGTGCGAGCAGTGGATTACCTGCACTTCGACCGACCGAACTGCTTGGTGAGCTGGACAAAAAGTTACCAGCTGCGGGTGATGACGACAAAGAGCCGGCCTTGAATGGTTGAAACGACACAGACGGTCTACGCTGTGGTGCGTTTGGCTCTCTCAGAGATGAAGGAGCAAAGCGCGACGCTTCTCGATCTCTCTGGCTTTGTGATGAGTAGCGACGAAGTGGTTCGTCTTGTTGTGATGATGGTGACGGCCTCGATGTTTCACGTTCGTCGATTGCCTGTGCCGAGACAGGTCGATCAGCAGGCTCACGGAAGGAGCTGGTTCGAGGAGACGTTCCCAGGGGTGTGCTTCGCTGCGCAGTGCGTTGGAACGACGACGAGAATTTAGGTCGCAAAGAAGGGCGATCCTGGTCCATAGAAGTTCTTTCTCTGCTCGACTCCCCCGACAGACGACTGTCAGGCCGTTCGTGACCAGCCATTCTGGCGCTGATCAAACGTTCAGAGAGCTCGACCTGCAAGTCAAGGTTCTTGCGGTACGTGACGGAGATGTTCAGAGAGCCCAAAGGGCAGTGTAGAGGCGAAAAGCGATACGTCTCGGTTGGTCGTCTGTCCGAAGGAAAGATGGAACAGCTCAGAGTGTCTACTCGAGATTTCTCAGCGAGCGAGCCGTCAGAGACACGATACCTAGGTCGTAATGTGGAAGGGCCTGTAGCACCTTGCTTTCCGAGACGGGTCCTCAGCTTCCATGCTGGCAGCAGACGGGCATAGGTGCAGAGTGCTCTGCATGTGATGACGCCCTNTTTGTAGAAGCTAGGAGCGGGCTCGTTGAGGGTAGCTGGAGACACTGACGAAGCGTCGTCCAAGCTGATTGTCCACCTCTCGTATACAAAGGTGGAGAGGGTATGGTTTTGAGGCGTCGGGGCGTGTGCTTCGAGTCTTCTCAGAGTCTCGCTCACGTCCCACGGCTTGCCTTCTTCATCTATGGCGACCAGCGTCTGGTTTGCGGCGAGCTGGGCAGTGTCCAGGTAGACATCGATTACCAAGGGAGCAGGCTTTTCTACGGTTGCATCCATGGACCTCCACTCTTGCAAGTCTTGGTTCAGCATGTCTGTTTCCTCTATCAAGGTATTGAACTGGATGTGGTCAGACATGGTTACGGTACGTGATGCAACACGGATGGAACAAGGCAAGATGGAGACGGCAGAAGGGATGCAAAGTTGTCTATTCTAGAAGAATGACATGTTCGGCACGGAAACTCTCCGACGCAAGAGTGCCTGGCAGTGAGGTAGCTGCCAGGTTCATGATCGCACAAGGCCAGCCAAGACTCGAAGAGAGACTACTGCGGTGGTCAAGGGAGTGTACGGCAACTGCTGCGAGTGAAGACGGACAAGGAAAGGATACGTACCCATCTATCAATCTTTGCTTCGCCAGTCTTGGACATGGCCGGGGGCAGGCTGACTCGGGAGGAGCAGATGATGAGCGCGGCCTTTGTAAAGAAGTGCTGAACAACCAAGTTGGCCCTGTCTTTTGTGCTCTGCTCTGTGGTCTGCTTCTGGGCGGCCGACGACAGGTCCTCGCTGGAATATGTGCGGTTCGACATGGTGTCTCTCGAGTTGGAGGGTCCGTGGGTGTTGGATGGGGCGGCGGGTTGTGTGGGGTGTGCCCTTGTCGAGGGGCGGGGTGTTGGTGCATGGTATAATTTACAAGGGGTATGGCGTGTATACTAGATGGGAGTGTTTTGGATGGGCAAGCGATCCATCATAGTGACAGTCGTCAGGTGTTGAACCTTGATGGCGGCTCGCGGCGGTGGTCGGTGACGGGGCAGTTGTGGGCGACGACGAGGGGGCTGCTGCTGGCGGACTATGGCTGCATGGTGACTTGAGCAGGAGGGCAAGGCTGGGTCTTGGGTGGATGACAGTAGGTCGAGTCTTGTGGTGTTGGGTGTGCGGAGCCTTATCGCCGTGTGCTCGATGCAGCTTGTGACTCGACTCGACAATGCGCTAGCTTGGACAAAGCTCCAGACAGGTCCCCGCGCGAGCTGACTGGCCAGCTGTAGCAGAACAGGACGTGAGTAGGTCGGGAAGAGGTAGGTGGACGAGGAGAAAAAGAGGAGAAGGAACGACCGACACACGGTCGAATGAGCACTTCCCTTATCGCCTCGACGACGACTCATAGCCCAAACCATCGACCAAGACGCTGCATCATCCGTCCACTCGACTTCCCCGGATCCGAAACCGCAACTGCACCCGGCCGACCCTCGCCGACCCTTCCCATTCGTCCAACTCTCTTGCTGCTGCTGCCTCACGTCTGCCTATTGCTGGTTGAACACATCTATGCTCTTCTTATCAGCATCTTGACGCATCCATCGGCGTCAAGCCTCGACTTGTCCAGCAAGGCCTCCTTTGTCCTCCACTTGCTTTTTTCGCAAGCAGCAAGACCCTGTCTATTACTTCAGGTAAAGCACGCAACCGCCACCACTCATCACGCGCCATGTCGCAAACTAGACACAATTCCTCGCCATAATCATTCGCGCCCTATTCGCGCATACTGCTGTACTCTGCTGTCTGACACCCTGTTGGAGGAGAATCTCGCCAGTCGGGAATCTTGCCTTGCAGCAGGGCTTGAGCGGCAATATTCCCACTGGTTGCACTAACCTGCCGACATCATAATCGCTCACAATCTGCAGTCTTGCTTCTTTGTTGCAGTCCAGGCCTGGACATTGGCATTGTCGACTGAAACACAAGTAACGATGAAGACACACACGCCTCTCACTCAACTCCCTGAGACCAGACATGGGGTTCCATCGAATCTCGCTGGAGCTCAAGCTGCCTGCACCCGCCACTCGTCGCATTCGACGTGTTGATCTGCACGCCATCTATTGGCCACCTTGATGTTCAACTTATATGAATAAGCACCTGCATGCAAATTATCAAGTCTCATGTACCAAAACAATCCAGAGCCATTCTGACAATTAATACCTCTTACTACGAGTGATATCTAGGATGCCGAAGAGTTATCGTGCAGACGCAGTAAGCATAGCACCTTCATGTCTTGATGACCTCTCCCAATATCACAAACTGCTCGTCTCCTTTGGCATCCGAATCAAGCAACACCATCGCATCCAATGGCAAGGTAAGCATGGGGTCCGAGTGTCCAGTATCAATACCCGAGAGCATAGGAATATCCAAACCATAGCATTGGTCGAGAAGCATCTTCTCGAATGCAACAGTCATCTTCTCGTCATACATGTACGGACGTCCAAAGACCATACCAGCGACCTTCTCGAGTATGCCAGAATTACGCAAATCAGCCATCGCAGACCGAGCAGCATCGAGCGAGAAAGGAGTCCCAGGCCTGTGCCCTTCTGGTAACTCCAGAAGCAGAATTCGCCCTTTATAGTCAGGCAGATACTTAGTCCCGCAGAGCTGAACCAGAGAAGGAAGACATCCGCCATAGAGTTTGCCCTTTACTGTACCAGACTTGAGCCATTTCCACTTTGGCGCAGGGATCAAAGTCCTTGACTTCTCTGCCTCACCATCGGATAGCCAGTTCTTGAACTCCATAGTATGCATCGCCGATCTGGGTACACCTCTTCCTTTGACCTTCCCCATCACAGAATCAAAGAAGCTGTCCGCAGTAAACTGCAGTGGGCTCGGTGACTCTCCAAATTCCGGAACCACAGCAGGACCATAGAACGTCCTTAGTCCCGTCTTCTGATAGATCGCATGGTGCAACAGAGTGATATCGGAGTATCCACAAAACACCTTTGGGTTCCTTCGTATCAAGTCATAGTCAATGTATGGCAGTAGTTCGTTTGCAGACAATCCTCCAATGGTGCAGAGTATTGCTTTGACGGCGGGATCTGAGAATGCGGCGTGGAGCTCTGAGCAGCGAAGTTGGACGGCTGGAAAGTGATCGGAAGGTAGAGGTTCATTGTAGATCACTTTGACGTGGAAGCCGTGTTGTGAGAAGAATGAGGTGACCTTTTGGATGCGGCTGGCGAATAATGTGTTCAATCTGGATGAGGGTGAGATGTAGGCGATAGTGTCGCCGTGTTTGAGGCCAGTAGGGATAATTGTTTCTGGGCTGTCCAATTCGATATTGTTGAACTCACGAACATCTGCATCTTGACGTTGTTTCGCTGATCCGCTATGTGTGGCACATAATGAGTCAACTGGTGGTATGGTCTGTCTGTCTAGAAGAGTTATCCAGAGACGATATGATGCATTGCTTATCACGTGAATCCGGTGTGGTCTAACGGCTAGGATTTCTCGCTTTCACCGAGGAGGTCGGGGTTCGATTCCCCGCACCGGAAAACCTTTTGTTTTGGAACTCTGCTGTCTGCTTTTAAACACGTCTCTGCTGCAGGCCATATCTTTTGTAAAGTTCGCTGAGGAAAGTTCTATCGTGCGCGCCGAGACAGACCTACTTCGAAACGATGGCACATCACTAGACTTTTGAGCGCCATGTCTGACTCAGGAAGGTTCTCGGAAGGATCAGTCACTGCTGCCTATCTGTTGGCACATCATCCTTCTATTTTCTCTCAAGTCTTCCACCTTCGCCATCGAACAAGCCGCAAGACATTGCAATTGTGATCTTACCAAAACATCATTTCGACACAGATATATCTTCAGATCCTTTGAATTCGCTCCGCATGGATACCGAAATCAAATTGGACTCGCTCTCCATACAAACGACNCCCCAGCGATTGACTCCAACTGCACTATCGATACCGGAAATTTTGTCATGCATCTTCAGCTGTTTGAAACACGATCGTAAAACTCTAAGAGCAGCAACGTGTGTCAATCGAATCTGGTTTCATGAAGCGTCACGATTGCTCTGGACCACGTCAAACACAAAAGCATTGATGGCCGTCGAAGCCTCCCGTCGCGCGATATATGCTCCCAAGATATGCGAGCTAACGCTGCAGGCCGTCTTTAGTCATCCTAATCTCGACCTCAATTTCCAGCTGTTGCGTATACTTCGGTTTACGGATTTCCCTGGGCCTCAAGATACGAACCTCAGTCAATACCTGCAGCCAGCTCTGGAAGAAGTTCATCTTAGACACTGGCCACCTGCTGTATTCTTGCATGGACTCAATAAGCACTGTCCACGCCTTCGAGTACTGTCTCAGGTTTCAACAGCATACAAAGACAAATCTGACATCATTGACTTCTTTGCCTCAAATCAATCTTTACGATGCGTACAGTTTACAATCCTTCCTCTCAATGAGGATGAGGTGCTCGCAGCGATGCTAGCGCTGAGCAAAATCCACAGTCTAGAGGAACTCATAATCGTTGGTGAAACTTCCACAGACACATTAACACAGCTACAAGTGTTGCACCCCTCAAGTTCCAAATATTCCTTCGGTTCGGTACGCAAAGTCAAGCTCACTGTCAGAATCCCTTCTTTGCAGTTGTTGCCTACGATCTTCGGAGCGATGACCACCCTATCCCTCGAACTTCCGATCCAAAGTAATGACCACGAACTCGACGCGCTCGTTGGTCTGCCTTTAGAGAGTCTCCAGCTTCACATTGCTGCTGGTGTCACATTATCGCCACAACAACTTCTATTCTTACGCATCACAGAAACTCTGCGAAGTCTCATCATAAAGCCTAGGCCTTTCAACCCAATGGCGACCATGGCAACATTTGGACTGTCGAATGCAGATTTCAAGCATCTTTTCGCAAAATTCTCGAATCTGGAGACTCTGTTGATCTGGTTCGCTCTGGAGATTCCCGATCCAGATGTCGCTTTCCAAGATCTTGGTCAGTCCTGTCCGAGACTTGAGAATCTCCGTTTGTACTGTTACATCGACTTGACAGCATGGTGTGATACACCCAATCCGCTTTTTCCAAATCTCAAGTTCGCTTGGGTATCCTCTGTCAGCAGCCAATCCTTCTTGGGTAAAACCAATGAAACGACTGCCCAACTTCTGGCGGAAATCCTCGACCGACACGCACCACAACTAGACAGATTTGTGGCTTTGAAGCGTTACAATTTTCGTCCAACAGATTGCGATCAATTGTCGCAGATGGTGATGAGGGCACATGGCAGGATCAAGGAGATCGGACAGACACGTCATGCCAAAGATGAGAGCCGCGGTATGGCCATTCGATAATTTAGAGTGCTTGAGTGGAATGCTGTGTTGTGGTGGTCAAACTACAAGAGTGAATTTTGTTGTTGCCAAGCCGACATCGGACGGACAGAACTTGATCTTAGTTTCCAATTCTCCATCACACATCCCTATCCCCCTCGAACGTTTTCGCTTGGACGACTGTGAACCACTTGCGATACCGTAGAATTGATATGGTCACGGGTCAAGGTACGAAGTTGACCGATGGAGTCGCGCTCTGCACAGAGTGGCTTCACGTCGAAAGATCGGCGTCATACCACTATACGTCTCAATGGCAACCACCACGGTCTTTTTCTACATAAATTTTCTCTACTATTGAACTCACTACAACAATCCAACACCATCGGATTCTCTTCATGGCAGTTGCACAGGCATTGAGCTCTCCCGAGCTCATCTCGCTGATCCTACAATGTTTTGAGGAACAGGAAACCACACACGGATATATCTCCCGAGGACTTCAATCAATTTCGCTTTGACAGCTTACAGAACCACTGTGTCACTGTAAGGGAAGGATCGGTTGATATCGTGACTGTACTTAGCAAACGAAGAGATTGCATCATAACATGTATCTGAACCCATTTGCCTGCTGCACAGGTGTAGGGCCAGATCTTCCCAACGGTTTTCCTTGGTCCATCATCTGGTTCTGCCTCCTCAGATAGAAGTATGTCGCGGTAGCGCTCANAAACGCTATAACCGCAGCACCCAAGTTCACTGCGAAAGCAGCCACATAACGAGGAGAGTCGTAGTATAGATAGGATGTTCAGATATTTGGAGTGTTGCAGATGGCGTTTATAATGGCAATTGAAGCTGCACGCTTGACTGCTGGCTGTGAGAGGGAGCCTGAGATCCAGGAGAGCTGGCAGATGGCAGAGGAGTAAANAGACAGAGGCAACAAGCACATAGCAAAGTAACGAGCGCCCACGTTGAGGGTGCTAACAGCAATGATGTTTGCAAGGACTGTGATTGTTAGGGGTAAGGCGATGTGAAAGTAGCGTTCCCCCATNNCTGAGGTACATCGTTAGCCATCGGGTCTGCCTGTTATGAATAGTTCACTAACCTTGTCGCTATGAAAGCCGTTGCATAGCATGGCAACCACGCAGAGAATGAATGGCGGTGCCGTCAATGCGTAGGTTAAATTCCTGCCAAAACCTAAACCACCAACGACCGTCGGAAAGAAGTTGTTCACTGCGGCGGCCGTGTATGTGGCATATAGGGTACTGCACATGAGCCATGTCTTCGGATCTCTTACTGCAAGTAAGAAGCCTTGCAGTGCTGTAACCTCGTCGGACTCATCTTGTTGGTTTTGGTCACGTTCGTAATTCCATTTGAGAAAGTCTAATTGCCGTTGCGAGAAAGTCCAGATCTTCCTTTTAGAGTTTGGAAGAAATACGANCACAACTGTGTAAATGTTAGACGACGGAAGCAAATTTCTTATGCCAAAGGTCTTGCTTGCTTACATGAGTGCAATACCTATGGTGAGCACTCCCTCTATCAGAAAGAGCCACCGCCAGCCCTGCAGACCATGATAGCCGTCCAGTTTCATAATCCCGATGGCTAGCAATGTGCCAAATGCGTTGCCGAGCTGAGAGCCGGAATAAAGGATGGCAGTACGAAGGGCAACNNTGTAACGCTCAGCGATACTCAGAGTTTCGGGAGCAGAAGGAGTCAACTCACTTTGCTTCCTGCTGTAGAACATGGACAGGTAGAAGAACGCTCCTGGAAAGAAAACACTCTCGACGAATCCCAGCATGAATCTGCAGGCCAGAAGGCCACCGAACGATGATACCGCCGCTGTGGCAGCAGAGACTGCGCCCCAAGCAGCAACCGCGCTGCAAATCCACACAGCTGGCCATCGAATCTTGCTAAGTACAAGATTGGATGGAACCTGCATAAGTACTAGCAGTCGCTGTTAGGCTAGTCACAGGTAAGACATCGACATATACGTACTGTAGCCCACAAACAATATGCTGACACATGTGTTGTATTGCTGGACAGACATGTTCAAGTCCTCCATGATGTTGGCCAGCTTACTCGCAGCAATATTCTGACGGTCCAGATAGTTCCTAGACAGTTCATCAGCAGGATAGCAAAGTTACGTATTGGGTGAGTCTTACAAGATATAGAGAATTGTAAGTGCTGGCATGATTATACAATCCAGCTTCAGAGTCGTCCATTTCCCGAGTGTGGCTAGCTCCTGCTGGTTGAGTTCGCAGAGTGATTCAGGAAGATCCTCAAAAGTGTGTTGAGCATCTTGCACTTTGTCGAAATCCTCGACGTGTTGTATGGCGATCTTATTCTCATCGACCGACATGACTCCGAATTTCAAGTATGAAGATGGAAAGCCAGCGCAGGAAGGAAGCGTCGAGCCATATACTTATGCTGACTCCTCCAGGGAACAAATAGTCTGGAGGCATTCTGCATGCATGAAACCCCATAGAGCGCAACGTCGATCGTTCTTTCCTTCCTGCATCATGTACATTGACCCCCAAACCAAGGCTGAGGAGTAAGTGGTGCGGGGTTACATGACCCCCACTCGCCTACAAAACGTCACCTAGCTAGCCAGGAGCAAACAATTCTGTGACAGAACGGAGAAACATAGTTTGATCAAATCATTGTCAGCCTAGTCGCCTTGCGCACACGACTTTTGGAAAGAAAGACTGCTTCACAGACATGTCTGGAGTGTTGAGTCTCTTTTCGCTGCGAAATCGGACTGCTGTCATTACCGGCGGGACGAGAGGTATTGGCCAAACCCTTGCGATCGCTCTAGCAGAGGCCGGAGCCGACATCATCTTGATACAGAGAGATTCCAGCAACGTTGGCACCCAAGAACAGATCGAGAAGCTTGGAAGGAAAGCAACCATATATGAAGCAGATCTCGCAGACCAGGGTCAAATCAGTGGTCTGATCAAGCGGATTATCTCGAATGGGCATGACCTGAGTATATTAGTCAACTGTGGTGGTATACAGAGACGTCACCCTCCTCATGAGTTCCCGGATGGTGATTGGAATGAGGTATGTACAGGTATCCATTTCCAACAAATCAACGGCTGACAGCTTGTGTACAGNGTGCTCCAGGTTAATCTAAACACAGTCTTCACGCTCTGTCGGGATGTCGGGGCTCATATGCTGACGCGAGAAGGACCTCATCGTGGATCTATCATCAATGTAAGTGTTTGGTCGAAAGCTCCTTGTAATGACTCGTGCTGAGAAATCACNAAGATTGCATCTTTGGTATCTTTCCAGGGAGGTCTTAATGTGCCCGCCTACGCGGCCGCAAAAGGAGGTGTAGCACAGTTGACGAAAGCGCTGTCAAACTCCTGGGCCGCACATGGTATCAACGTCAACGCTGTAAGTGAATTGCAAGGGTGATATGACAGCGAGTTGACTAGAGTGGTANNGATTGCTCCAGGTTACATCCATACCGACATGAATGATGCTCTGATTAAGGACGAGAAGCGTGCAGCGAGTATTCTGGAGCGTATCCCAGCTGGACGGTGGGGCTTGCCAGAGGACTTCGCTGGCTCAATAGTGTATCTTGCTAGCCGAGCAAGCCTGTATGTGTCTGGAGAGATCTTGACAGTAGATGGAGGCTGGATGGGTCGATAATCGCCAGGACGCGAGCAGCATGATATAGTGGATAGATCGATCTTGCCTTGGACGAGACCGTGGAAGAAGTAGGATTTGAGAAGCCACAAAGAATTTGCAACTTGAGATACTTCCAGTGAGAATGTTAAAAATGTCGCTCCTACTGGAAAATCGAGTAGCTCGTGTCCATTCTGCTTGCACATACCAGGGTGTTAGTACAATTCACATGCACACTTGAAACATTGGAGGTTAGCTCCGTATTTCCAAGTCCCCCTGTCGATTTGTCGAACGCAAGCGAGCTTCCTTGAGACTGCACACGCCCTGAGTGGGGGTCACACCATAAGGCGATCCGAGGACGCTCTAGGGGATCTAGTTATAAATTATGCTCTTCCCACAGCTTATGTCAACACGAAGTATCCTCGTCAGCACATCGTTCATCATGGCTCCAACATCGACACAAGATTTCGATGCTACTGTATCCGCGCCGATCTCTGGCGTCAGTTCGAGACTGGAGGCAGGCATCTACGTTCCGACGGTAGCTTTCTTCAAGAATGATGAGGAAGTAGATGTCGAAACGACGCACAAGCATGCCTTGAGATTGGCCGGCAGTGGCATCAAAGGCATTGGTTAGAATGTCGACGTCCTCGAGATAGAATACGTGCTAATCTTGATCNNAGTCACGCATGGTTCCAACGGAGAAGCTGCGCACCTTAGCCACGAGGAACGGATCCTTATCACGCGAACTACCAGGCAAGCCCTTGACGATTCCGGCCATGATGTAAGACTCATCGTAGGCTGTGGAGCTCAATCAACGAGAGAAAGCATAAAGCTTTGCAGGGATGCTGCATCTGCAGGTGGTGATGCGGCTCTTGTACTGCCGCCAAGTTACTTTGCATCGCTGCTGTCTTCGAAGCTTCTTCTTGACCACTATCGGAAGGTTGCCGAGGCTTCGCCAATACCCATTCTGATCTACAACTTTCCCGCAGTACAAAGTGGTATCGATTTAACATCGGACCAGATCATCGAGCTGGCGCAGCATTCCAAGATTGTAGGCGTCAAGCTTACGTGCGGCAACACAGGCAAGCTTGCTCGGGTTGTGGCTGCTACCAAGGGTTCGGGTTTCCTAACTTTCGGAGGATCTTCCGACTTTCTATTGCAGACTCTGGCGGTCGGGGGTGCTGGTGTGATAGCGGGACTGGGCAACCTCGCACCCGCAACGAACGTGCGAGCGATGGTGGCATTTGAGGCTGGCGAGCTTGAGCGAGCACGGGAGGTGCAAGCCGTCCTGGCCGAAGCGGACTGGGTCGCGATTAAGGGCGGATTCGTAGCTGTGAAGGTCGGGCTCAATGAGCAGTATGGTTACGGAGGACAGCCAAGGTCGCCGTGTGCAATGCCTGAGGCAGACGTGCAGTCGGACATGATGGCTGGCCTCTCTCGACTCTTCGAGCTTGAGCGCGAGTTTCAGAAGCTTTAGATGGCCTGACTATCAATCGAGACAAGCGACACTTTTGACATTGGTCTCAGAACATCGTTGACAGTCACAATGAGTTTCGTACGTCGTGCAGTTGGGAAGCGGCAAACTTGGGCACGAATCGAAATCCTTGGCGAAGCTCCTTCCTGTTGTTTTCTGCTCTCCTTGTCTCCATCACACTCCGCTGTACCGACTCAACAAGACAAAGATGCCATGAACATCTTTGAGGGTCTATGTTAGTTCTCCAAGGTCTCTTGGTAACAGCGGACCACTGGCCTGTCCATTTGTGGACGTGATGCTCTGCCGTCACTGATTCGAACGCGATGCCTCAAAAGCCGATGCACCCCAACCGCCCCCAACACGTCCGCCGAAGTGCTGCGGGGTCAACGTACCTCGGGAATACCATAAATCTGCTTACCTAGCCTTGGGGGTCATCTCAGATTGGCCCAGCTCTTCTTGCACCTACTCAGGCTTTTGATGAATACGATGGACACGGGCGCACAGCAAAAACGTAAAAGGGCAAGTCGAAAAAACACCCCGAAACGGTTCCGATGTGAATACGAGGATTGCCCAAAGGTACATGCGTGCTTAACTAATTGCATGACCAACTCGACATTTATTGACGTGCCANNGATCTACTCTCGAGCCGAGCACTTGCAACGTCATCAGTTAAATCGTAGGTCATGTTAGACATACCGGTGGGAGCCATCTTGACATGCTGCAGATCAGCCAAAGGAATTGTTCCAATGCCAGGCTGAAGGTTGTGATCAGACTTTTGTGCGTCTTGACCTTTGTTTGAGGCATCAAGCCAGACACGGCGAAGCCTCAAGAGCGACGGTACAAAATATTGGCGCGGCAGTCTTCGAAAGTACGAACAGTGCTTTGATAGACCATGTTGAGGAAGCGAATTCGGGGTTTCATCAAGCGGCTGGTCCAGCTGTGACTTATCGTCCTCCAACAGATGAGAACAGCGCCACAGAGGCGCATTCGAACATACCCCTGGATGTGGGAACAGGAATACCCGGCTGGATGCAGGACCAGATGCCGGAGAACGATGCTGGACTTGCAACAACTTCTCCTCAGCCTGGGAACGGCAACTTTGTGTCTTGGTTATTTGATAGCCCTGGTTCTCAGCAGCAGAACTTTGATTTATCAAACTATCTGCCCTACGTAGACTTTGGTCTCGATTATTGCTCTCCGATGAACGACCTCTGGCAGTTTGAACCTAATCAGACTACTATCAACGCTACTGTCGGGAGCTTATTGACAGCATCAACAGTGGCTAGTACGTTATGTGAGAACCCTGGCGATCACGGCTTGAACGGTCATATGCGTGTGTCTACCAAGTGCAGATCAAGGATCGTTCAGAGCATCAGTTCGTTTCTCGGGAAGAAGCGCCCGCCAGGGCTGCAAGAAGCTGTCGGCAGTGAAGGGTTGTTGTTCAGTACCGACGGAAAAGATCTGCCAAACTTGACAACCAACATCTTGGAAGACTGCTTATCTAGCTTCTGGTCGTACGTGGCAGTTCAGCTTCCTATCATCCACCAACAAACTTTCTCGAATGACGACTGCCAACTGCTGCTTCTTCTCGCGATCCTCATGCTGGGTGCGGGCCAATTTGTGCGTCTAAACCCAATCAGAACACGAAGCGACCATCGCGCCCTTGCCGACCTCTTAGCGATCAATCTTCGATGGGATATCTTTCCAGAAGCTGAACCTCCCATAGCACTATGGGTGGCTCAGGCACTCTTGTTACTTGAGTTCTACGAGAAAATGTTCTCATCCCGTCGCCTTCACGAGCGCGCATATATTCATCACGCTTCGACTCTAGCTTTGCTACGGCGTGGCAGCCCTATGGTCGGCCATGCCGAGGATGAAGAGCCCCCAACGCGGTGCCCCTCGCCGGTGATGACCGCGCAACAGACGACTGGAACTTCTAAGCAGCTCAGTTGGTTTCAGCGCTGGGCGCGGAACGAGTCCTGGCGTCGTGTCGTCTTTGCGGCTTTGCATATGGATACGTTGCACGCTGTGGCTTTCGGACATGAAAGTTCGCTTCTGCCATACGAAGTCCGACTTCCGCTACCATGTGATGATTCCATATGGTCTGCCCAGAGCTCAGAAGACGTCTGCAGACTAGAGGAGACGTTCTCGATGCACGGCATCAGTCAACAACCCTTCCTTGACAGCTTGAAAAGATGCCTGCACGGACACGAAGTACACTCGAATTACGGCGCTCGCATCATCTTGGGCTCTGGTCTAATGAGCGTAGGCTGGCATCTGAGGCGCCGAGAGAGAAATCAACAGTTCTTGGACTCAACTTCATCAGCTCGCGAACAAGAACGGTGGAGAGCCTTGCTTCTCAACGCGTATACTCATTGGTGTCAAAGCTTCCAAAAGGCGCTCGAGAAGTCCAAAGCGCATAGTCGTAAGCTTGAAAACATCAGGGACGTGGTTTTCAATCCAGTGATTATTTATCGTCTGGCATATATTACCTCACATATCGATATCTTGGATGCTCAGGTATATGCAGGCTCGAAGCGCTTACTCGGCCGTAAAATAACTGATAAAGATTATCTTGGTTGCTCAACAAGAATGCACAGTTGGGCCACAACCGGCTCGGCCAGATTGGCTGTCGTTAGTGCTTTCGAGCTGCTTGACGAGACTCTGTTGAATACGAACTCGATGGGTATCACACAGACGCCTGAGCAAGTCACGGCGACACACTATACTTGCCGCGCTGATGCGTCTGTTTATCGCCCTTGGGTCTTGTACCTGGCTGCGTTGACTATATGGTCATATCAGTATGCAGTGAGGACCGCAACCATAGCGTCGCAAATACCATCAGATCCAGATCGAGTTTTGTCGCAAAGTTCCACCTACGACTACATTCGAAGGTGTGCCCAATCAGAGATCAACAGTCTTCCGAATCAGTTGTCTGCCCAGGGTTGTGGTGCAATATGCAATCTTCTGGCTCGAGACTTTGCCCACTCGGAATGGGAACTGCTGTTGGAAGCCTCCAAGATACTTGGTTCGTGTGCAACCACGATCCTGTACAGGAATTAGCATGGATTATAAAACAAACGGCTCTCTGAGTAAGTTTGGCATGCGATTGATCTGGAGAAGATTCACGACATCGCGTCGTGCTGGTGAAGAATCCAACCAAATCCAATGGAGGTTTACGACAGCAAAGCTTCAGACAGCATGTTATGGAGAGAGTAACACCATACTTGCATGTTTAAACAACTATGTTCTAAGATCTACCATTCTCTAACGGAGCCATCTGGACCGAAAAATTCCTTGGGCTGCCATGGCTGGGTCTCGGCCGATATCTTACGAATTATCTCCTCATCTACCTCGATGCCTAATCCTGGTGCAGTAGGAGCTGCAACATGTCCACCGTTGATGGCGAACACTGACTGGTCCTTCAGGTATGTATTGAGATCAATATCGCCCGCCTCGGTGTTGTAGTGCATACCAAGAGACATCTCTAGGATGACAAAGTTGGGCGTGGAGAGTCCGACATGTAATGAGGCTGCCTGATTCGATGAAGTCAGTCAAGTCCATGCCAGAATGATCAGCTTGCTAGCGAGTGGATACACGCGACTCACGAAAGCGATTGGACCCAAGGGACAGTGTGGCGCACTGTGGATAGTCAGCATAGACGTTCCTCTGCCAGGATAACTGTAGGCTTACATTGCAACGTCGTATGTTTCTGCCATATTTGCAAGGCGCTTCGTCTCGGAGATGCCACCCGCGTGAGCAATGTCGGGCTGCAGTATATCGATCAATCCTGCTTCGAAGAATGGCTTCGCGTCCCAACGATGGTACAAGCGTTCTCCTAGAGCGATTGGAATACTTGTTTGTGCTGCCAGCTGCTTAAGAGCCTCAGGGTGTTCCACTCTGTAAACAGGATATCAGTACCACCCATACAATCTGTTACGGGAACTTTACAAGATCGGTTNCCTGAGGCAACGGCTACGTTAGCATCATCGTGTGCAAGAACTCGGACGTTGACTTGCCTCAATAAAAAGTGGTCGATATGGTTCCAAAGCTTTCGCCAACTGTTTAGCCATGGGGCGATGGAGTCGTCCATGGAAATCAAGACCAGCGTTCAGGCCGAGACCTTTGACAATCTTGAGGCGTTCGACTGTTGCGTCTAACACTGCTGCATCGTCAAGCCAACCGATATCTTCCGTGGCATTCATTTTGACGCAAGTCAGCCCTTGCTCCTTCCTTGCTTTGCTGTTTGTTTATCAGACCTGTGTTGTTGTTTCCACGGGAAGGATCACTTACGCAGCATTCTCGATGTCGGCTGGTCTATCTCCGCCAATCCAGCAGTAGACCTGGCACTTCTCTCGAACCTTGCCCCCGAGCAACTCATAGAGTGGGACGTTCAGTCTTCGAGNCTGAAGTCAAAATCAGCCTAGTCCAATATTGCTGTCCCAATGGATCAGGTGCCGCTGACCTTTGAGATCCCATAACGCAATATCGATGCCGGATAAAGCAGACATGAAAACAGGTCCACCTCGGTAGAATCCTAGATNTGCAGCATCTGGTCAACATTTCTCGCACTAGGAGTAGGTTCACCATCGTCTTTTAACTTACCAAGTCTCCAAATCTACAACCAACAAATATCATGGTCAGAAGATGTGGTCGTACGTCTACAAGTCCTTGCTTATCAATTGCCAAATATGTTCAATCCGGCTNNTTCGTGTGTCAGCAGAGAGCTGTTGCGTTACTCTGATTAATACACACTTTGCATCTTGCCCGACCAAGCGGACGATGATTTCGTCCAGTGCTCCTTCCACAGCAAGGGTATGGCCTTCGAGTGTACCTTCGCCCCATCCCACTTTGCCATCTTCATCGGTGATCTTCACAAACAGCCAACGAGGCTTTACTCTGAAGTATTCGATAAGCTTGATTGGCGCCATATTGAGCAGTCCTCTTTATTGCTTGTTGCTGTGTCGAAACGAATGTGACTCTTGTGTCACAAGACTAGGACGAAGCTTTCAACCTCAAGCTCTTATACGAATTGTACTCAGATCTCTCAAAAGCCGAAATCGAGGCTTGGTATGTTATGTGACGATGTTCGGTAAAGAGTTGCATCGAACCCCGCAGATCAGCGTGGGGGCATCAGGGCCCATTTGGGGGTGCAATATTATGATTTTGTGGTCTGGAAAGATGGTCTGTCGAAGGATTGCAACTCTCAGACTGGTTTTGAGAATCTGCTACGATACGCTGGATCACAGCATACTCTGCCTACCGCGATCAGACGGATGAATGTTAAGGATGCTTCTTCGAATGATACTTCGATGTCTGTGTCCCATCTATAACTTTACCGACCCTACCATGTTTCTTTCCAGCTTCCTTGTGTTGACCATGTTGCGCTCAATTTCCCTAAGATTGCTTGCGCCGACGAAGCCCATGTTCGTCTGCAGTTCGTTTCGAAAAATTTGGATCCGGCGCCTGATACCATATTCGCCATATCCGCCAGACATGCTGTACAATACTGGTCTTCCAATGCCAACAGCAGTTGCTCCTAACGCTAGTGCCTTGATTATGTCGGTGCCTCGTCTTATGCCACCATCGACCAAGACTTGTATGTGTTTGCCAAGGATTTGAGGAGCATATCGATCGATTTCGAGGAGTGTTAAAAGCGGAGGCTGGGCAGTGTCTTGGGATCTACCTCCATGATTGCTGAGCACGATGCCGTCGACTTTGTGATGAAAAGCCGAGACGGCATCTTCGACCGACTGGATCCCTTTGATCACAATTGCCAACTTGGTGGATTTTCGTAGCCAGTCAACCATGTCCCAGTCAAGGTCGGCGTCGATGAAGCCAGTGTTTGCTTTTGCAATGCCGACGCTTTGTGTTGTCTCGACAAATTCCTCCATTTTCTCTTCTATCTGCTCGCTTGTTAGTAGGCACTGAGATGTTCGCAGCAAATCAAACTCACATTNCACTACTGATTTTGATCTCTCATCTCGCTCACGATTACCAACAACAGGAGAGTCAACCGTGAGCCAAATGGCTGCCACACCGGCGCTTTCAACTCTTTTGATGAACGCCTTTGACATTTCCAAATCCTTGTCCGCATACAGCTGCCAGAAAACGACTTGGTCCTTTGAGATGCGTGCATCCATGATTTGCTCGATTGGCATACTGGAAACAGTATTGACTACCTGGATGCAGCCTTCTTTTCCAGCTGCTGAAGCGATAGCGCACTCACCCGATGGATGTACCAACTTGGCCAGACCAACGGGTGAAGTGTAAATGGGCAAAGCAGAAGGGTAGCCGAGAATGATGGTGCTGCAATCGACTCTTCCAACTTTCCGCAGTATTCGACCACGTAACAAGATCTTTTGGTAGGCTTTGGCATTTCCCTTCATACTGATCTCATCGTCAGCNNTCTCGCGGACGAGGTCAGCATCATGAAAGAGACCATATTCGTCAGAAGCGTCTTTTCCAGCCAATTCAAGAATTAAATTCGCGCCGCCTGGATACTGCTTGAGGAACTTAGTTGTGTCCCATACCTCGCCATGAATGGCAAGCCAGCAAGACTGTCGATTATTGTGCTTTGCAAGTTCTGCACCCTCTATCACCGCCATCATAAAGGAGCAACACACTGTTGATACATCGAGAATTGATTGCAGCCATCATCATAACATGTTGTCTGAAGATCTGGGTAGGTCACTCGGAGAAGAGTGGGGGTCACATCGTCCCCCACTTCATCTGCTCCACCCCGCCACCCCGCCTTCGTCGGCCTTTGGTATCCACTTAGGTCCTATCTCATGCTAAACTAATCTCTTGGCCCATCGAGAACACGCTCCTACGCATTTCTGTTGATTCTGTTACAATAATTATTGAACAAAATGTCGACATCGGAAAAGGATATCAGGGTCCTGCTATTTGGGCTGGGAGCGTAAGAGTACCCCTCTCGTTTCAAAAGTAATCCACTGACTTAGACCATACAGNNCATCGGAGGCTTCTACGCATTTGTCCTCGGACGCAATAACAACGTGTCTCTAGGAGTAGTAGCAAGATCGAATTACGAACGGGTCAAGACACATGGATTGAACATCGAAAGCGAGAATCACGGCAACCACAAAGTCAACATAGATCAGGTCTACAAATCACCGGATGAGATCACATCACCATTCGACTATATCGTCTGCACTCACAAAGCTGTAGACCCAGTCAAAGTGCCGCCACTCCTCAAATCTGCTGTGGACGACAGAACCACCTTCGTCATCATCCAAAATGGCGTCGGCAACGAGGAGCCATTCCGCACCACCTTCCCTAACAACACAATTATCAGTTGTGTGACCTGGGTAGGAGCCACACAGATCTCTCCAGGAGTAATCAAGCATACAAAATCCGAGGATATGCAGATGGGTCTATTTCCCAACCCATCCGTCTCTCCTGATCTCGAGCAAGAAAGACTAAACACCTTTGCAACTCTTCTCAGAACCGGCAAGACAGTCTTTCAAGTCGAGAAGGACATTCAGATCAAACGCTGGGAAAAGGTCACTTGGAATGCAGCGTGGAACTCGATTACCACACTCACAGACGTGAACACCCAGGACTGGCTCAAGTCATCTCCTCAAGCAATGACCATAACCAAGCGTCTGATGTGCGAAGTAATCGACATAGCAAGTCGATGCAATGTCCCCCTCGACCACAAGCTAGCAGACGATTTGGTGGACAAAATCTTAGCCATGCCTGGCATCTATTCGA
The DNA here is from genome assembly GCA_903853725.1 of Aureobasidium uvarum. Lineage (NCBI taxonomy): Eukaryota > Fungi > Ascomycota > Dothideomycetes > Dothideales > Saccotheciaceae > Aureobasidium > Aureobasidium uvarum. Next base: position 675,634 of record CAINUL010000019.1, read on the forward strand.
GCATGCACACGGATATGAAGGCAGGGCGACCTTTGGAGGTGGATGTCATCTTGGGGTATCCTATCCTGAAAGCGAACGAGTTTGGGATGGATGTGCCAGTGTTGAGTACGATTTACGCTCTGACGACTGCTGTAAACGGGAGATTGACTAAACTCTGAAAACAATACTACAGAAAATTCATGGGACTTGTGTAAGCGGAGAAAAGTTGTGATCTATCGAGTCTATACTCCCCTGAAACCGAGAAAGAAAGAAAAGTGGCCCTTGGAAAGACGAAAACTGTTCCGACCCTGCTCTAGAGCGCGCCATGTTCCCAAACACCAGACCCCTTGCTCTATGCATAACAATCAAAACCTTCCCCGATGCTAATATAATCAATCATCTTCATTAATTTGATAGGCCTAGTCCGCTCTTGCTCTCAACATGCGCAAGCGGTTTTCCTCGTGTGGGTGCAATTGTGTGAGAGGAGTAAGACCATTTGGAGCAAAACTACCAGGAGTTATAGCACCCGTTAATGTCGCATTGCTCGAGTGAGATCCAGGGGTGCTGATGCCGCTCCTGACATGGACAGCGCCCGGCCTTTGAGGAAGTTGCAGAGTAGGGCTTGGTGGTCTGCTGGTAGCTTCCATATAACTCGGTGGTCCATCGGCGAAGGGCGTAAATGGTCCAGGTGTACGGACAGCAGCTCCATAACTCGGTACCCTTGATAGCGTGCCCATGTCGAAATCGTCCATGGNGGGTACGGTGTCGTCGACCATGTCCTCGCCATCTCCAGAAGCTCGGCGTGACTCCGGTACGCTATGCGCGGGCGATTGATGTGGCGGAGAAGCATGGCCTGAGTGCGATTGGGAGAAATGAGCAGCAAAGTAGCCACCTGTGTATGCGGGAGTGTTACCGCCCGATGGAGAGTGGTGGGCTACGGGTGCAGCGCGGATCTGTCTGCTTGAGCCTTGGTCTTGCAAGTTGGCGAGACGTGAACGAAGCTGGGCGGGTACGAAATGACTCTCGCCACCACCAAGTGCTGTCATTGATTGCATTGATTGCGAGTGATGCATGTCTGCGACACCGTTCAGAGACTGCAGGTTTTCCGAAGATCCGGTGCGACTCTGGGCATAGAAGGGCGTGGCTGATCCACTGGGAGCGCGACTCATGTATCCACCAGTATTGATATCGTTGTATAGAGCATCGAGCTGGTGTCGGCCGTATTCTGGTGGGGCGTTGAGTGTGACTTCTTGTTGGTTCAGCTCGGCGTCGGTCATAGTTCTTGCGGCGACTTGGACCTCGTTCGAGTCGTCGACGGGCAGATTGGGAGAGATGAATAGCTTAACGGGAAGACGGCAAACGAGCTGGGAGACGTGACCTTCGGGGTTGTGGATGTTGACCATGAGCTTGAAACGATGGGTGATGTTGATGTTGTGAGAGTCGACATCCTGTCTGCATTGCTTCAGAGACTTGGGCAGTTCCAGGGTCGCCTTGAAGACGTATTTCTCGTCCTCCATGACGGGGTTGTCGGCGCTCTCGTCAGCAAAAGTGACACGCGAGTCCTCGGGGAACTCCATTTCCGCTTTTGCAACGTCCGACTCGTCAACCTTGCATCTGTCACCACGCTGGTCGGGCACTTCGGCCGACTGTATCCTCTTGGTCACGGCCTCTATGAGCCTCATCTCGATCTTGCCGAGCTTGATACCTTTCCGGATAGGCGACAATTCGACGTCTGCAACGATGGACGTTCCAAAAACAACGGCGTCGGTGGGAATCGAGATGCTGTAGCTGAGCTTGTTTGCCCAAATGTCGGCGTTGGNTCTATGGAGAGCAGTCAGCATGCGTGTCGCTCCAGTCGATCTCGAGATGCATACCCTTGAGCGAGTTGTTTCCATCTGCTCGGAGCCCAGCGTCCTCACGATACGAATGTGCTGCGTGGTGGTGATGTCCTTTGCGTTCCAGCCGGGCCTCGAAACGCTTGCATGCAGGTAGTAGACGATGTAGGTGCTGTTCATGCCTTCGATGCTCTCGGGCATGCTGGGGTCGAGTGTGTACTCGAAGGGCCATTCTATCGTTCCCGAGTTGATCTTGTGCGTGCCAGACGTGCCTAGAGCGCGCTCCTCACGCCAGAAGGTCTNTTTGTCCGACACTTCGCCTGCAGCCATACCACCCATGTAGAACCACCTGTGCAAATGGTGGTCAGCATACCAAACTTAGAGGACGCTGCCAGACGAGTGACTCACGAGATTCGTCGCTTGCCCTCAAGCCAGATCTTGACGTTCTTGATGCTCATGGCGTCTGGCGTGGTCAATCGGACCACACCATTCAGCTTGATGGTTTGGGCTTCATGCTGGTCGCCGTGGAAGACGATGAAGCGGTTGTTTGGGCTGTTCAGGACAGGTCAGCCTTCTGGACACATGAATCTGACGCGGATGGCAAGTACATGATCTCAAGCACAGGCTTGGCTCGAGGGGTATGCACCATGGCGACGGCGGGGTCGTGGCGTGTCTGTCGCGGGCGCGCGAGCAATCTAATCAGACAGTAACAAGAGTCGAGTCTTTGCGACACAGCAATCGATGTTGTAGAGGATACAAAGGAGAGACTGAGGCGCAAGCGTGCAAAATGCCAAAACCGAAAGCTTGATCCAAATGACGTTCTCTCAAACAAGAAGCTCGTGCCCGGTTGCGATAAAGATCTGTTGGTTTTATCGGCGCGAGACGGGAGACCGTTCTTTGTCTTTGGTTTGACAGCCAGAAAACAACAATTCCTGCGGCCCCGTCGGCCCCCTTGGCACCTTTACCGTGCGGCTAACACTCGTCGTCTGCCGAGATAGACAACTGCCCGGGCTCGCTGCTGCGAGTGCACTGCACTCTTTGGGCTGCTCTGTCGCCGCAAAAACAAATCATGAGCACGCAGTCATGCACATGCAAAGCCCCTCATGATTCACGTCTGCCACTCTGCAGCTCTGGGTGATCAAGGGTCCGGTGCCGCTTCGGTCTTACCTCCTAGAACCCTGGATTTTTCTTGTTGGACAAAGAAACCTCGTTTTTTTCCGTCGCCTTATCGTCAACAGATCTTTATAACCCGTGGTTGGGATTTCCATTGTCAAAATCTGCCAGCTGTGCAACGGTGTGAGGCTTGACCGATCGTTCTGATTATGGCGTGATGAGTCGCGGTCCATCACTCCTGAGCTTTGCATGAGGCGAGCATATTACAGAGTCATGACAGGCCATTAGGGTTGTTCTTCTGAATAGCAGATAGCTAGTTACAAGGACGTGATGTCTATATGTCTATCCAGGCTACATACCTCTTATACAGAGATAGCAATGTCGTTGCTATTTACACTCACCGACCACCAGGCTATACATTATAGGGCCTGACCGACCCACAATCTTTATGTGCAATGTCTTCATCAGACTGTGTGCTTGAGTCAGATGGCATTGTTGTCGGCATCGTTGGAGTTGTGTCCGTTCTCTCCGGTTCCTTCCTTGGGCCTGTCCCAAGTATGGATGTGGCCNNTGTGAAGCGTGTCAGCCCAACGTGAATTTTTGCAGATTGCTACACCAAAAGGCCCGATCGGCTTCACGCGACGACGCGCAATTGACATGTCTCTTGGTGGATCCCGGACATCCCAACACAGAGCTGCAAAACACTTACCATCTTTGCACGCTGTCATGATACAGTCTTCCTGAAACTCGAGCCAGCTCAACGGATGGTTGTCTATCTNTTTCGACTGCAATCTCGACATTAGTATGGAAAGCAGATTTGGTAAAGCGATGTTCTTTTTGTGACTCACCATGACGGGCGGTAGTATGGCCGTGCTTGCCTTTGTCCTGAAGCCGTGAACGACGTCTGCCCCATTTGTCGCGCCTTCTCCATCCTCGGAAATGGTCGAGTGTGATCTGATACGGCCGACGGTAGAATTGGTCTCTTTTCGCGTGATGGCATTAGAAGTCACGCTGCCTCTATGTTTGATCGACATCTGCGCAGGTTGCATCAGTAGGCTGTGTCGCAAGCAAGAGCTGGGAATGGAACTCACCGCTCTCGGTCGACCGAGCATACCAACAGAAAAGTCCCAGAGCAGGAGTTTACAATCTTCACCGACACTTCCAAAGCGATAGTTGCGCTCGTCGCATCTCCAGGGATCAAACTTGACATCGGTAACCCAACTACTGTGTCCCTGACAACGCGCTACCAGAGCAGCATCTGCAAAGGACCAGATACTGACAATATCATCTTGGCCACCAGTTAGAATATACCGGCCGTCAGGCGACCATGTTACGGTGATCAAACCACCGTAGTAGGAGGTAAAGGCGTCCAGGAGCTGTTCCTTGAGGTAGTCGATGATGCGCAAGGAACCATCTTCCGAAACAACGGCAAGATGTCTGCCATCAGGCGAGAATGAGATACAGTTGATTTGCTGGTTGTTGATCTTCCACACGGCTACGGGGTTGGTCTTTTGATTACGCGATTGAACGGACTTTTTGATGACAAAGGACGCCGGGCCAGAATGAGTGTCGGCAGAGTCGGAAGATTCTTGTTCGGCAACAAAAGGAGCGTCTTCCTTTTCCTTGTCGTAGACGATCAAGGTGCCATCCGTGTGAGCTGCCAAGAACAAATTCTCACTGTTGGGCAACCACCAGACGGAGGAAACGGCAGAAGAATTGATGGCACCATTTTTATTGATACGAGCATACTTCTGAGATACAGGCTCGTACCATATGATGTCTGAGGAGGAGAAGCCCAGGATGACGTCCAGATGGGTAGTACTCTTGGTCAGAGGGTTGACATGGTGACATAGAGCGTGGGCTTTTGTGAACAAGATTTTGGTAAGATTCTCGGTCTTTGTGTCGGAAGAAAGGTCTAGCCATTGGAGGGCTCTATTGATGTTTGAGAAAGCAAAGGTTCCCTGAGGATTGCGTTCTTGAAGGCGCTTCTGAAGGGCTTCGTGGGGAATGACTCTGGACACAAACGAGGAGTTGCTCTTGACGATGTTGTTCTTGGGCTTGCGCCTCTTGGAGGGATCCTTGGAATCCTTGTTAGGAATGGGAGCTAGGGCGGGGTTGGAGTCTCCAAAGACAGGGGCGGTGGATCTGAAGAAGGAGGCCGAGTCGGTGGTGGGGGTCAGAGGGTCGTCTTGGTTGGAAGGCGAAATAGCAGAAGGCTGGCTAGTTTGGGTGATAGTGCGGGCAAGTGAGTTGTCAGGAAACTTCTTGGGGGCGACTATGCATAGCGAGAGTCTGGTACCCTGGGTGGGAGGGGCGATGGCGGTCGCGAGTGGGTTGGTGTTGGGCACGGGATTGTCGGAGGGGTGAGGCGGAGGAGTGGCCAGAAGAAGCTCGTCGCGTTGCACATAGGTACCCTCGCCGACAAGCAGCTGGTACTCGGAGCCGGTATGCTTGGAGAGGGTGTTGTTGGTCTCGATGATGGCGCCGGGCGGGTAGCCGGTATAGAGGTTCCCGCTGGGGTAGCGCGGTGGGGGCGGCAAGACACTGGCAAGCCGTCAGACATAGTAACGGTACGGGACGGTGATACATACAACATTGCGACAAGAAGCGAGTGAGTGGTGTCGAGGCTTCGGGGTGCGCGAGTCGATGCAGCGCCGGGGTAGGCGGGCTTGGGAGCTCGGTTGCAAAGCCAGTAGCGGCAGCGGGTCTCTCGCTATGTCAAGATGAAGAGTGACACGGTCGATCAGGGATCCAACATGTCAAGACGACGAGCGACAAGTCGAAGAGGACACCAGGAGATGGCCAAGGCTTCGGATCGCAAGAGTCGCGAGCGCAGCAGAGGGATCATGCCAGATCCAGACCCACGCGACAGGGCGACAGGGCCGAGGTGTGGGGAAGCCGCGGGGAAGTGTTCCGTCTCCCGTCAGGTCTGGGTCTGGGTCGGCTTGTGCTTGTGCTTGTGCTTGTGCTAGCTCCGTCCGACTCTCGCGGCCAAGTCACAGACACTCAATCGCATACGACGAGCATGGCGACGGTGCGCGTCTGCGTGTGCGGCGACGAGGGCACGGGCAAGTCGAGCCTGATCACCTCGCTGGTCAAGGACCTCTTCGTCACCAACAGGATCCAGCCTGTGCTGCCGCCCATCTCGATCCCGCCCACGCTGGGCACGCCGCAGAGCGTCACCACCACCATCGTCGACACATCCGCCCTCCCCCAGGAACGCGACAATCTGCGCAACGAGCTGCGCAAGTCCAATGTCATCCTTCTTGTCTACTCGGACCACTACAGCTACGAGCGTGTCGCCCTCTTCTGGCTGCCCTACTTCCGCTCCCTGGGCGTCAATGTCCCCGTTGTCCTTACTGCCAACAAGGCCGACCTGTCCAAGAATGTCTCGACCCAGCAGGTCGTCGATGAAGAAATGCTTCCAGTAATGCAAGAGTTCAAGGAGATCGACTCGTGCATCCGCACCAGTGCTCGCGAGCACCACAACATCAACGAAGTCTTCTTCCTCTGCCAAAAGGCCGTCACCCACCCCATCGCGCCCATATACGACGCAAAAGAGTCTTCGCTCAAGCCTGCTGCTGTCTCCGCCCTCCGGAGGATCTTCTATTTGTGCGACAAGGACCAAGACGGTCTGCTCAACGATGCAGAGATCCTCGACTTCCAGCTCAAGTGCTTCGAAAAGCCACTGTCCGACCAAGACCTTGTTAGTATCAAGCGCTCCGTCCATGCCCACCAAGGCGGCATTGACATTGATGGCTTTATTCTGCTCAACAAAATGTTTGCCGAAAAGGGCCGTCACGAGACCATCTGGATCATCCTCCGCAAGTTTCAATACACCGATAGTCTGAGCCTCAAGGATACCTTCTTGCACCCCAAGTTTGATGTGGCCTCCTCTTCCTCCGCCGAGCTGAGTCCCTCGGGCTATCGTTTCTTCGTCGATCTGTTTCTCTTGCATGACAAGGACAACGACGGAGGCCTCAACGACTCTGAACTCGCCGCTCTATTTGCACCTACCCCTGGACTCCCGTCTTCCTGGATCGAATCCGACTTTCCTTCGTGTACCGTCCGCAACGAGGCTGGTCACATCACTTTACAAGGTTGGCTGGCACAGTGGAGCATGACTACATACGAGGAGCCCAAAGTCACGTTAGAGTATCTGGCCTATCTCGGCTTCGAGAGCCCTCAACGCGGAGGTACCACCGCTGCACTAAAGGTTACCAAAGCTCGCAAGCGACGCAACAAGCCGGGTCGTGTAGAGCGCAACGTCTTCTTGTGCTATGTCATTGGTGCTGGCGGCAGTGGCAAGTCGAGTTTGTTGTCAGCTTTTCTCAGCCGACCTTTTAGCACAACCTATCATCCAACCATTAAGCCAGAGATTGCCGTCAACAGTGTTGAGCTTCCTGGTGGCCGACAATGCTATCTCATCTTAAAAGAGCTCGGAGAGCTGGAACCTGCCGTGCTGGAGAACCAGGCCAAGCTTGAAGCCTGTGACCTTCTTTGCTACACATACGATTCGAGTGACCCTGACAGTTTCGGTTACATTGTCGAGATGCGCAAGAAGTATGCCCACCTCGAACACCTGCCGGGTGTGTACACAGCCTTGAAGGCGGACCAAGACAGAGCGGTACAGAGGAGTGAGATGCAGCCGGATCACTACACGGAAGAGTTGCGTGTACCAAAACCGCTCCACGTGAGCGTGACGTGGGCAAGTGTCTCCGAGTTCTTTGTGCACCTTGCCGAGAGCGCGACGTTCCCGTCAACAGCATTCCCAAAGAATGAGGAATCAGATGTGGATCGAACGAATTTGTACATTGGGATTGGAGCAGCGGTATGCGCCGGAGCGGCTCTGGCCATCATGTGGAGGAAGAGTGTGGCAGCCAGCAACTAGGAGAGTGGCGCACGAGGACTGAATGCATGGGTGGAGTTTGGCGGTGGAATTAGCATCAAGATACCCAACTCTGAACAGTTAGCCTGTATTGCACCGACAGCAAAGATCTGAACCACTTGTTCGCGAGATGAAGCAAAAGACCAGGCGAGCAGTGAGCAGTGTTTTGGCTTCCGTACTCGGACGACGGCTTCTACGATCCGAATCCGAGTGAACAGCGTTTGCCAAGGCCCTGTCAGGCCCCGAGCCAGTCCAGGGAAGCGAAGAATAAACATGTCGTGTGTATTATTGTTGCTTGTTTATTCCTATCCTACATCTTCGGCCTGGCTCTTCGTGTGAATCTGCCGCAAGTCTGATGTGGTGGCCCATGTCGCGTGTATGACGGTCTCCTGAGTGACTGGCTTCTCTATCGACTGCCTCTTTTTCCCCTCGCCATGCAGGTGCGTATCATCGATGAGACGACCCCCGTCGACCAACAATGCCACAGGCTGATGCCATACAGGCCTCACACGATGCGCCGAGCTATGTGCGCAGGCATACGCCGCAAATCTCCATATCCGACGACAATCACCACGTCACAGAGGCCATCGGAGGCATGTACGGCGGCGACGACGATGATTACCTGACGCCCTCGAACCGCAACTCGCGACCGCTCAGCTTCGTCGGATCAGCCATAGAAGCCTACCAACTCGCCCCCTCGTATCTCGATACTAAGCGCTCCTCACCGCCTCGATCCCCGCTCCAGCAGACGGGCAGCAATGAGAAAGTGCCCTCGTCCGACACGACCTCGCGCAAGGGCAGTCTCGGCTCCGAGAACCTCCCTCTGGACTCGTCTTCTCCACCCACGTTATCCAGGAAGTCATCGTCATCCGCCGAGACGGCAGTACAACAGTTTCCCCTGAACGACATTGACTATGAGTCGAGTCCTGCCGCCGTGGCTCAAGAGCTCAACAACCTTCAAGCCATCCGGCGCATGTCTATGAGCGTCGACAATGCAGACCCCGACCTACCCAGTTTTGGATCCTCCGCTCCGACTTCACCAGAGGCTACCGACGAAGATGAAGCCTCGCGCTTGTTCTGGGTCCCAGCGCGCCTACACCCCGAACTTGCTCCTAAGGAATTCAAGACATTTGTCGAGGACCGTGTCGATCGCATAAGAAAGCGCTCTGGGTCTGGTGACTCGTTGATGCCCGGTGTGGAAAGATCAAATTCTGGTAGTAGTCTCACAAGGAAGAAGAGCATGCTTTCACGCCAGATCGATTCGTCCAAGGGATATGAAGATGGTGCCGAACGCTTGCAGCGAAAACGATCAGAGAGGGAACAATCACAGACATCGCCGACAGCCGAAAACTTGCAAGAGCTGGAAGGTCTGGTCAATAACGTCAATCTAGATTCTGCCAGGAACAGTCTTGATTCGGGCGTGCAGATGGCCGATGCCCCGGTTCTGCCTGCACCAGGTCCTGCGCTCAAGCGGTCTACAAGAACGTATATGCGCAAAGATCGTACACCTTTCTCAAGACGAGGCCTTGGCCGCCAAGCTGACAGCAGGCAATCCGAGTCCGACGGTGAAGGAGGCCGAGCTCCATCGCCCGCATTGTCAATGCAAGAGCCTCCTTCCCCTGGTATCAGCCGCATACAGACCGAGCCTGCATCAGCTCGTGATGCTGTTGCCGGTGCTGGGCGCCTGTCCTCTGCTTCTTCAGAAGACCTGATTCAACATAAGACGAAGGCTAGCCAAGCCAAAGATAGCACTCCTCCTCCTCCTCCTCAGAACGCTGCCCCTGTGACAACTTTCCATTCACGGATTGCTACCAATGGTCGGACTACTGCTCCTATCCCTGGTGCCAGCAGTCCGATCCCGCACATAGTCGAGACGCCTCCCGCAACCAACAGCTTCACCGTCCCAGAACGAAAATCATCACACATTCCACCCTCTACCCCACCATCAACGCAGCAGCATTCAACCCCTGCTCCTTCAAATGGGCCAGCGCAACATCATGCCCCTCCTCGTGCTCGTCCGAGTGCTAGAGGTGCTCACTCTCGTCCGTCCCTCGTTCACTCCAACTCGGCTCGCTCCACCAAATCCACCCTGGAAGACATATCTTCTCACCCATCACCTTTGCCTGGCAGCGGGAACACGCGGACCGATGCTCTCACCATGGTACCAACATACGAGGATAAGAAGGTCGAGAAGAAGGACAGTCGCAAAACAAGCTGGAACTGGCTCCTCGGTAGTGAGGAGAAAGATAGAGAGAAGGAGCGCAAGACAGAAGACAAAGAGCGCGAGAAGGAGGCGTCCAAGAAGCTGAAGGCTGCCGCTAAGCAACATCCAAAGACTGCAGAGAAGACTCGCCTCGACGTGCTGCAGTCGTCTATCGACGGTAATGCCACTATTCCCAAAGGTCGAGAGTCATTGGTCCTCGATCGTGAGAGCTTCAGACTCGATGAAGAGCGTAAGAAGGAGAGCTCGCGGAAATCTACCGACGGCAGAAAAGACAAGGACTCGGGCATCCTGTCGGCCATCTTTGGAGGTGGCAAGCGATCAAAAGAGCACAAACAACAATCTCAGGTGCCGAAAGAGTCGCTCCGGGCACCTTCTCCAGAACCAGCCCCAAGAATACTTCGGCCGGATATTGATTACAACTGGACAAGATTCAGCATCCTGGAAGAACGTGCTATCTACCGAATGGCGCACATGAAGCTCGCCAACCCTAGGAGGCCACTACACAGCCAAGTACTGCTGTCGAACTTCATGTACAGCTATCTCGCCAAAGTCCAAATGTACCATCCTCAGAGCTCAGTGCCAGTCGCGCAAAAGACGGCACAGGCCAAACAGCAGCAACAGATGCAACAGCAACAACGTCAGCAACAGCACCAAGACGACGCTGAAGCGGATGATCAGGTTCGTGAACGCAGAGAGTCAGTAACAGACCATCGGCTAACATTCTTCTAGCAGCAAGACCACGTTTCTGCTGGTGCCGAACAAGCTGCTCAGCCTGTCCACGAGACCCCTAACAACAACTCGAGCCAAAAGGATTACTTGGGATATTCAGCCGACTCACAGCCGTTCGGTGATCAAGGCAGCCTTTGGCAAGATGAGGAGAAGAGCGAGCTATGGTGACATGTCAACGCATTTGCATTGGGAAAATGGAGTTTCTTGCAACCAAACACACTGAGCGGCGTTGTTTTCTCTTATCCTTTCTGTTTTACTTCTCATCTTTCCCTGGAAGCACGGATTTTGCATACGAGTTGTCCTATTCTTCTTCCATCTTCCACTCTCTTATTGCAGTATTTCCAGCGGCCGCCGAGATGCAAACGAAAGCCACGACTCTATTTCAATCCTCTCTAGAAACATTTACTCGTCTCTTCTCGTTATACCTTGCCAGTAGTAGTAGATACGAGAACTCGATGGCTCGCACTAGCTATATATGGCTAGTGGTAAACGAAATTCTGTTGAGAAGGTGACCCTGGTATCCAGATTTCCAAAGTCGAATCAATCGACAGTTGTGAGAGCGTTTCACTCTCTTGTCTGTAATTCTGTGTTATGTCCTGGCGAGACCCTCAAGCTACATGACAAGGACATGAAATGAAATCTTTGTACGGACTTGAGGTAATACAGGTTTCCTTGCGTTGTTTAACGAGGCCTGAAAGTTACATCTGTTGGTACAAAAGTCATTCAACAGATTGCAGGCTTTATGGATAATACATCGAGCTGGCTGCATTCCTGGTGTCTGGATGTTCATGAGATACATGGTACAAAGCTTGAAGAGAAAATGACGAGGATTCCAATATCTGGAAATGGTGTCGAGGCTCGATTGGGTGTCATTTCTCGTACACCGCTTGTTGCAGTTCCAGCCACCTCCTCAAACGGCTCTGTGCAATGAGGTGGCAGCAGCATGCCGTGTGTGGGCTTTGTGGCTTTTGACGTGTGACATTGAGATTTGAAAGGGTCTTGAGTTCCTGTTGGCTAGGGAACGCCAATGGATGCGGGATGGTCTCGAACAGCAGCACGAGCCCGCGATTTACGACAGTGGCTTGGTTGCATCAAAGGCTAATCGTCATTGAACAAATTATCGGCCAGGATCCGGTCGACGTTTCACGATTAGCGGGTTGCAAGGTGAGCTGCGCCTTGAAGAACGGTATATAAACACAAAGAGATCATACGCAACTCGAGATCGAGCACTTTCTAGATATCTTGCAACATATTCACAGCTTGCACCGAACCGCCGGCATCCACGTAAGCCCATCTCATTACCCCACCACACCATCGGCCCACCATGCTGTTGTCAACAACCCCTCTTTCGTGCATTCAACTGATATCTCTGTCGCATAGAGCCAAGTCTATACCATACCACACACACATATACACGTTCCCACAACCGCAAAGATGGCCACCACCGAACGTCAACTCCCTACCAGAACGGCCACAAACATGACCGACGACGACGCCATCCCTGACGAGGACACCAGCGAGGTCACCAAGCTCTTCCACGAGCGCCTGCAAGCATGGAAGCACGCATGTGGTTACCTCGAAGACTACGTCTCGGCCACTGAGAAGATGCAACACTCACACGCAAAGGAGTACGAGAAGGTGCTCAAGGTGAGTCTGACCCTCCCATCCCACTGTGTGCCAACAGCGTGGCTGTAGAATGCACAATATTGTTCACAATAGAGTGAAGTCCACTGAGAGCCGCACTGCATATGATGACTCTCAGCGGATGCTCTCCTACCTTTGACAGTATTGTGCATTTCCATGGCTACCTGTGTTACGTAGCACGGCGAGGAGATCCCCTCCAAACCTAATATAATGATACTGACAACCCCTGGCAGACTGTCTCGCATCCCCTCAAGGAGGGCCACCACTTCGACCAGAACCTGGGCGGTGTCGCTGGCACCTTTGACACTATCCGCTCAAACACTCAGGTACGACAATGAGCATATGGAGAAGCGAGCATGGAACTAAGCAGACACCAGGGCATCTCAAACTCGCACGCCGAGACAGCAAAGACCCTCAAGGGCTCCGTCCTCCCCATCTTCGAGCGCCTCCACACCGAGATCAAGAACAAGACCAAGGAACTCACCAAGGGTGCCGGCAAGGGCGGCAAGCTCGTCGACAAGGCCCGCGCAACATCGCAGAAGCACATTGAGCAGCTCGGCCAGCACACTGCTTCCTTTGACAGTACCGGTGGCAAGATCAGCGCACACGAGGACCCCTACGTCCTCCAGCGTGGCGTCTACCACCGTCTGAACAAGCAGATCATCGAGGAGAACAACAACCGCAACGATATCATCGCTGTGCAGAACAGCTTCGCCCAGTTCGAGGCCCACATCCTTACCACCATCCAGAATGGCTTGACGCAATTCAACCAGATCGTCGGCAACCAGGCCGAGCAGACTCGTACCATGTACGGCAACATGACCAGCACTGCCCAGCAGATTGCTCCCGACTTTGAGTGGAACGGCTTCGTCCAGCGCAACAACCAGGTCCTGATCGACCCCAATGCTCCCCCACGCACCATGTCCAACATCAGCTTCCCCAACCAGAACCACAGAGCTACCGAGCCCTTGATCGCTGGTTCTCTGGAGAAGAAGGGCAAGCTGCTTAAGAAGTACGAGTCCTCGTTCTGGGTCATCACTCCTTCGAGATTTATGCACGAGTTCAAGACCGACGACGACTTTGCAAAGGATCCCATTCCCGAGACCTCTCTGTACCTGCCCGACTGCATGATCGGTGCCCTCGACGGTGTCAAGTTCCAGGTCAAGGGCAAGGACGTGTCGGGCAGCAGCTTTGGCAACAAGATCTCCATGGCACACGAGTATGCCTTCAAGGCCCACACTCCTCAAGATGCTACCAAGTGGTACGAGTGTCTCAGAGGCTCGACCGGCACAACCACCAACGAGCTCCCCCCTACCAGTCCTGCCACCAGCAGACAGCCCAGTGCTGCCATGGGATCTGCCGTCTCACCCACAGACTCTTCTGAGCCCACCAAGGTCTTTACCGAGGAAGACACTCGTCCCTCGACCACCGACGCTGCTGCCCTCGAGGCTGAGCGCAAGGAGGCTGCCTATGCCGCAGCCGGACCCATCGACGGCGTCGCTACCCACAGCAAGGTGTAATGGAACTATCCTGACGGCCGAAGCAACGGACAGACAGAACACAGCGACGACGATTTGATTGATTGCATGATACCTCTAGAGTTTTGTAGTAGAGCAGTAATAATATGGTTGTTTATTCTCAATGGTTGTCCCTCACCGTATGCTCATGTGTATACCTTTCTTTTTCGTGATACCACGCTTAGACTGGCTTGTCGTCCTTTCTCAGCATCCACCTCATCTCATCTGCCTGCTCCTTGGTGACCAAGGCCTCCAGTCTCTCAATCCTCATAAAGTCATGATCACTGTACTCGAAGCCCGGGACCACCGTCTCGCTGATCAGCAGACCCTCATTGTCGGCGGCATCGTCACCCTCGAGCGGCAGCAGAAAGCTACTCTTGTATTTTCCACCATCGACAATCCACTGCAACTTCTCGCCCTTTTCCACGTTCTGACCAACGATGAAAGTCTCCACCCTAGCCTTTGATCGTACGCCTGCATGCGAGTCGTATTCGGGCATGACCTCGTCAGCGTGGATGATGACGTAGCGGCCTCGTCCTCTGTGCAGTGTATGTATTGTTCGTCCTCTGTTGCGGTGGAAAGCCCCCATGGACGACTCGGGGGTCAAGAGGTAATGGATACTGGTGCTTGCATTCCTCGTCTTGTCTTGGCCGTCGTCTGGACTTGTGGTCTTCTTGTCCGCATCTGTGAGCTTGTTGCCGAGGTTTGCGCTTACGGCGCCGGTGGAGGTGTAGAAGGTTGTTTGCTTATTGTCTGATGCCGAGGGAGAGGTGTTGAGGAAGGGGTTCGGTACGCGGTTGGTGTCGCGATCGGTTTCGACAAAATAGCCTCCTTCTATGTGCTGTTGGAGGTGGAGGGTGGAGATGAGTTTGGCCAATTGTGGTGCTTCGTTGCGCGGGGCTGAGCTGTCTTTTGGCGAGTAGACGGGCTTTAGCGNGGGAAGGGAGGAATCGATTGTTGAAGTCATGATTGAGCTGTCTTGTGTGGTATTGAGAGAAGATGGTCGGTTCGAGTGTGAAGCTTCAGGCTGATCTTCAGGAAGCTGTTTCGTCATGGCTTCCGTCGACCAATCTTCATGTTTCACGTTCACGTGCATATCAATCTACTCGGAAAGACGGTCTTATGGCAGATCTGATGGAGGTGGACTACTGAATACACGCACATATTTACAAGCGGTCAAGTCACATCACACATCAAGCTACTCCCACATCTGCCGTACATTGAGGTTGATCCTCTTTCGTGCCATCCATCCTTTCCAATGTTCATATGTTTCTCCATCTCCTCCATCTTCCTTGACGGGCCAATCCGCCATCCATTCTGGACATGTGCCTGGCAATATTTGGGGCACGCCATGCCAGGCATACCGAGCTGGACCAGACATGACAAGCGCATCTCCAGACCGCAGACGGATGGCAAGACCTTTGCTGCCTTCCAAGCCTGCCATAAAGATGGCATCGCATCCCAGAGAAATACTGACTAGGGGTCTATCGCATTCCTCGCTCACGTCTCGATGCAGACTTAGTGTATCACTAGGTGTGTAGAGGTTAACTATGGCCGCCTGTGCCTTCATTGATGGGAAGAGCCCTTCCACCAGTGCAGCCACATCTTCTGGAAAGGNGGGTGGCGGTGATGCAGGGTACACTTTTTGGGTCCAGTCATATTGTCCGCCAATAGTGGCCCAGCGCAATTTCCTGTTTAGACAAGAGGACATGGGCAGCGGTTTGTGAACGGACGGGTCTTTGGGTTCATGTGAGAGATTCTGTGCTTGCTCACTAAAGAAAGACAATGGGCTTCCGTCAGAGCTTTGAGGGTGTGCCATGTCATAGTGCATGTGCAGATTGGTCTGGTGAAGAGGATTGGACAGGTCCCGATGCAGTAGTTTGTCCAGCAAGGCAAGCTGGACTTCGTCGGGGAGCAGAGAGGGGATTATNNCAAAAGACCTACCGTAGGCTCAGAAAGAGTTTCGCGTGCCTTACAATGGACGCGGCGTACCTGGGGCATCTGGGTGTTCGTAGAGTCTAGCAGATTCAACTGACGGCGGCAATGTACCGACAGGCTCGCCAAGAAAGTGAGAATAGATGTTGGTGATATCATCAGGACCTTGTCGAAAGAAATTGCGGTCTTGACAGGCGGACAAATTGCGCCGGTGAATGTCAAACAGGTCAGGGTCTGCATCTAATACGTGGGTGGAGGCCTTTTGGTAGTGCTTGTACTGGCGGCGCAGGTCCTCAGGCGGACGAGCATGGGCATCGAGGGTTTGGGCCAGGGCCATTGTTGGAGGCGGGCTTTTGTTGATGCAAATTGATGATAATGAGGGTGATGATGCAAGATGTGGTTGGTGGTTGGTGGTTGGTGGTTGGAAGCGGGTTATCATGTTGATGTTGATGTTTTGTCGAGGTTGTTGTGTTTGCATCTTGGCTCTGTTGCCCACTTTGTGTTTACTTTTGGTGGAGCGGCAACTTGTTGACGAAAATAAAAGAAGTGGTGCTCGACTTGATTGACAGCTCGACCGCCGGCCTTTCACTCTTTGCTCCAGTCGTCTCGCTACTCAGCTGCAGCAAAGCGACTTCGCCATTGCCGCCGCCACTCCAGACTGCCCCTTTCTCGTCGCCAAAAGAGGCACAAACGGCTGCTGCTTTGAGCCCCGGACGCAGCGCATACTCGTCGTACATCCCAGCCCGCCAGCTGCCAACTCGACCTTCACTCCAGCACGCATTCACACGTCGCCGTCATGGAGAACTACCAGAAGATGGAAAAGATTGGCGAGGGTGAGTCTTGCCCAACACGCCCGCGCTTGGCCTGTGAGCACGCAAAACTGACGACTGCTTGCNNAGGCACATACGGAGTTGTCTACAAGGCGCGCGACCTGACCACGCCCGACAACCGCATCGTCGCCCTCAAGAAGATCCGTCTGGAAGCCGAGGATGAGGGCGTGCCGTCGACGGCCATCCGCGAGATCTCGCTCCTCAAGGAGATGAGCGACCCCAACATCGTGCGCCTGTTCAACATTGTCCACGCCGACGGCCACAAGCTGTACCTCGTCTTCGAGTACCTCGACCTGGATCTGAAGAAGTACATGGAGGCTCTGCCCGTCTCGCAGNNGGGAGGCCGTGGCAAGCCGCTGCCCGAGGGCTGCATGGACGGCCGCGCCGGCCACATGGGACTCGGCGACGCCATGGTCAAGAAGTTCATGCACCAGCTGTGCGCCGGCATCCGCTACTGCCACTCCCACCGCATCCTCCATCGCGACCTGAAGCCCCAGAACCTGCTCATCGACAAGGAGGGCAACCTCAAGCTCGCCGATTTCGGTCTGGCCAGAGCCTTTGGTGTGCCGCTGCGCACCTACACCCACGAGGTGAGCCCCCCGCCCCCTTGCCAGCCTCTACCTTCCAATGCTTCTTCTTCTTCTTCTTCTTCTTCTTCTTCTTCTTCTTCTTCTTCTTCTTCTTCTTCAAGCATGCACTTGACGTCTGAAACTGACACTGCCCCANNGGTCGTCACCCTCTGGTACCGCGCTCCCGAGATCCTCCTCGGCGGACGTCAATACAGCACAGGCGTCGACATGTGGTCCGTTGGCTGCATCTTTGCCGAGATGGCCACGCGCAAGCCTCTCTTCCCCGGCGACTCTGAAATCGACGAAATCTTCAAGATCTTCCGCATCCTCGGTACTCCCAAGGAAGAGGACTGGCCCGGTGTCACCAGCTTCCCCGACTTCAAGCCCAGTTTCCCCAAGTGGTCGCGCAACCCCGACGACGACATCATCAACCACGACGGCGCAAGAGTCCTGGGCGAGGACGGCATCGACCTTCTCGAGTCGCTGCTCATCTACGACCCTGCCGGCAGAATCTCAGCAAAGCAGGCCTGCCTACACCCCTACTTCAACGACTCAAAGTACTACGGCGCACGAAACGGCTACCACTGATCCAGCCCCGAGTCGCCGTCACGTCCTGATGTCCTTTCGTATTCCTCTTCGCATCTCTTCATGTCCCCAACAGCCTTCCTTTCTTTTCAAAACTACCCAATTCTCTGCATCGGCATGGCTCGTCTTCATTACTGGCGTTTCAAGGCGAACCACAAGGCAACTCGTCTCCACTGTCTCTGTTACACTTCTCTTCCATTCTGTTTTCCTTCTCGGTTCCCATATCTCGTCGAGCCATGCCGGCTCATGCCCCGCTTATGTTCAGGAAAGGCTTTTTTGGAGGGCGTCGTCTTGATAGGCTTCTTTATTCGCAATGAATCTCCTTCTAGTCATGATATGTGTGCCACCTTCTATCAATAGTCCATGTACAGTGTAGTGTTTCAGTACTCGAAGAGCAGCCCTGCCGCATACTCTACGTTGCCGCTGGTTGCATTGAGTGCCGCAATCGCTTGCTGACTCGAGAATCCCAAGTTCTGCAGTGTTTCAATGTCCTGCGCAGGGAAAGAATGCGCTGGTACCGCTATCGTTGGCGGCAAATTGCCTGCACCGGGTCTCTCCACGCCTCTTCCTCCCTGCAACTGGCCCGACGGCGGCAAAGCATGCCTGATTGCTATCGCCATGCCTGCAGCCCAGTGCCATGGCTCACCGTGCTCGCCGGGCATCGAGTTGAAGTACTCCCAACCCATCACACCGCCAAATGTCGGGTACTTTGCCCGCAGCATTCTCATCACCTCGTGGGAAGTGCTTTGCTCCACATAACCTGCTCCATTCCCTGGGTTCGTGACTAGACCGACGACGACCTTGTCTGCACGCCAGCCTACGCTCATGATGGCATCGTACCAGAATGTCGTTGTCGCATCGCCCCAGCCGCAGTAGAACTGTGTATTGTACCATGCGATTTGGTTTCCGCGCATCTGCTCCAACAGTCTGTAGTCAAAGCCCGATAGGTGGGGCTGGTTTGGAAGCAATGCTGTAGCCACTGGAGCCAGTGTAATGAGAAAGGCAGGTCCAAAGTCCGCACGCAGACGGTCGATCAGACGAATAACTCCGGATATTGTCATGTGCTCCTCGATATCCAAATCCAAGCCCGAGAAATTGTGTTTGGATATCAAAGCGTGCAATGGTTTATAGTAATCCTCAAANNCTGTTTTACCCGAGACATGATGTTAGCCTTTCCGAGCCTGCGTTTATGAATATGCACATCAAACCCAGTTTCTTACCTTGCGATCATCAGGTCCGTCGAGTCTCTCGAAACTGCCCTTTGCAGCACCGCCCAACATCCCCAGCACCTTGACGCCGGATGCTTGCAGCCATGCCACCTCTCCCCATAGCGTTTCATATTTGGAAGCGTGCGGAGGATCATCGTTCAAAGTGATGTTGCCCGGACCTTCGTTCAGATGGATAGCCGCCACTATTACATGCGTCACGCCCGTCTGGTTGGTAATGAGCGGCAGCAAAGACACGTATTTCCCATCTCGGTGTATTGTTTGATGGTAGACGATGACCCTCGGCCCTTCGCTTGTCGGCAGCAGTCTTGTCGTCGCCGCCGTCGCTGATGCCATTGTGACTGCAATCTTTTCTTCTTTCGGTCGTTTGTATATCTCGTGCGTATCGGCGAGAGAGTCATGCGTGGGTGACACAAATCTAGGTGGAGTGTGCAGACGGTATCATCTCCCCTCGCCCGATTTCGCGCGTTGGTCCATGCCGGCCCAAGAGATCAGCAGCGACCATCTCCAATCTACCCACTCGGTGACACCACACCGCTCGACCAGTTGACTCGTGTGCGGTATCAGGAACACGGATCGAAGTATTGCGATGAAAGAGATCACCATTGACTCGCAGTGGTCCCAGATTGCTCGCTGCTGTGAAATGTATGCATCGTTGATTTTGCTGCTTCTATATACAATGATTGCAGAGTCCAAGACTGATACCGAGCAAAGAAACCCCCATAGCCCTATATACAAGTAATCCGTAGAAGTGAAATGTTCATCAAATGGTATCATGTAAAATCGAAAGAACGCCCTCTCCCCCAACTTCTGGTCCAAATTCAACCCTCCCGCGACGCAAAGAACATAAGAATCCAAAGAAATAATAAGAAGAAAATTTAGCGATCGAGATCACCAGGAAAATTCCTCGAGGGGTCCAGAAGTCGCGGCCATGCCAGGAGCAGGAACGAGAGGCAGAACCTGAGGAGGTTCAGAAAATACTGGAATCTTCTCATCGAAGTACTCCATCATGTCTGCTCTGAGCAAAGAAGCAGTGCGAGGTGTGGAGACAGTGGCTGCGTCTGTGGTAGAATCCGCATCGTTTTCGGATTCGTCGGTGCTGTAGAGAGAGCTGGAATCATCGTGGAAGACCTTGCCGCCATTTGCCGAGTCATTTCTAGCTAGCTCTTCGGCTTCACTTGTAAGTGAGAAGTTATCTTCCTCAAGGTCTACAACCGTCAGCCTTTTGAATAGAGTTGGGGCTGAATATTCAAGCATACCAGAGTCTGAACCTTCTGGGAGGGCAATGTTCGCTGGGATTACAAGGTCTTCGACCTCAGGCTCAAGAGGGAGATGCTCCTCCGCATCCTCGAAGAGGGCATCGTCTTGTGTCTGTTCTGATTCTGGGTGTGAGAGTTCGTCTGTGGATTGTTGATCTGCTGGTTGTGTGGATTGTTCTGGCGTGACTTGTTCTTCGTTCATTTGCAATGCATTTTGTGCATTCAACTCTGCTTGAAGTTCCATATATGCTTCGTCCAATTCCTCGTCGTCGGCCACTTCGCTTCCAATCACACTCAATCGTCTGATCGAAGTGGCGTCCAGCTCGCTGAAGAGGTCGGAATGATATACAGGCTGACCTGCGTCGGACTTGGACCGATGTTGGAGCAGGGGTGCAAGCGACCCAGGAAGCTCGACGGGTGCACAGTAAAGACCGCCGCCTTGTGGTAGCTGTGTGAATATGGGCCATGAAGGAATCTCTGGGCTGGTAAAGACTTCAGGAGCTGCGGTGGCCGAGGCTGATCGTGGACGTGGTGGGCGGTTTGGCGCTTGTGGCTTCACAACAACTGCAGGGACGTTGGTGTTGAACTTCCGGCGCCGAAAAAGATTTCGGAAAGCGCGTTTGAACTGTTCATATGTGTCGGCTGGAGATGCTGGGGACATGGTTAGACAGACCGTGGGGAGACTCGACTTCGAGGGAGCAATTAATACTAACATGTTCCAGGCATTATGTCACTCTGGTGGGGCGCTTGCCCAGGGCGTGTGCTGAGCAGGGAAAGCTGAGACCTCGTGGGACAGAAGCAGGAAAAGAAGGTCGGAAAGGATGGTGGATGGTCAAGTGCAACTCGAAGGGAAAGAGCAAGGGAAAAGAAGGGAGCGCTGCATGCTTGCGCCGAGGGCAAGAGCGACAGGTGCAGCTAAAGACGTCTTTTCAATTCGTGTCTCGATCCAATGAACGGGACCAGACATGTTTGACTTTGTGCTCCAGCACCCAGCCGGCAGCCAGAAGCTTTCGCGGACCTTTCTAGCGCCGATTGGCGACGGTCCAATGCAATCTCGAGCCAGCCTCTTATTGGCCACCCCATTGGAGCTACCGCCAAAATCGTCCGGCTACGCTGATCATCAGCTTTCCACGCGCTGACTCGCAGCTCCTAGCCTCTGGACTATCGCCATTTTGCCTTTGCCCTGTGTGCTGTCTAATATCCTTCTTTCCTCTTTCGTCGCTATTTGCAAAGCGGCACACGTGGTTGTACGGCGTTCCTAGACCTGCATATGTACAAGAGACATCTCCCCACTCACCGTTTGCCATGTGTGCAGGAAACCGAAACCGTTTTTATCGTACCCGAGCGCTGGTGGCTGCGAACTTCCCAAAAGACGTTGAACCTATGCCGCTTGTTCTGTCCTATCGGGTCCGTCTATCTTGGTTGCCGTCAGGTTTCCAGAATAATGCGACACACATACTAAGTACGAGTACATACGTGTCGTCTGATGGTCTGCGACGTCTCGTCAAGCTGGTCGATTAGATCCTGGAGGGGCTCTTGGCCACGGTGCTCTTGCGACATTCGCTGCAGATGATGGTCCGTTCGCTGCCCATGGCGCTCCCGTGACAGGCATTGCCGACTTTGGTGCTGCTGTGCTCGGCCATGGTGCTCGCGTCGATGGCTGCGGGAAGCTCACATTTGTGAGATTGGACGAGTTTGATGGCTTTGGTTGAGAGCCCATATGAGCAGACGTGGTGGGCATCGGAGCACTAGGATCTTGCTCCCATCGAAAGAGCGAACCGAATGGGAAGTGCTGGACAACTGGGAACTTGGACAGAACTTCGGCGTTGTACATCTTAATCATCCCNNCTGCTGATCTGTTAGCAAGACGACATTGATTTCAGCATGCACATAGCTTCTTGACCTTGTTAATCTTGGCCCATCCGTCCTTGATACCGGATATATCGAAAAGAGTAGGACTGTGCTCCCAGAAGGGACCCTTCTTGACATCGAAGATGAAAGCAATGGCAGAGAAGTACATATTAGTGTTTCTAAACATTTCGGCCGAGTCACTCTTCGCGGTGCGATTTGGCGATGGCGAACCCGAGAGAGAGCCCTCATTAGGAATTTTGGTAGCGTCGGCGTCGATGGGTGCACAGTATTGAGCAGAACCTAGGATGTAAGGTACGAACGAATGGTCGTCAAGTCCCCAAACTCCATGAGAACCGGCAGGCTCAAGAGAATAAGTCAAGATAAGCTTTCGAACAAGATCTAGATANNGCTGCATGGTGGTGAGCCTCTTGTCAGTAGGAGGTCATCAAGACAAAACTCACGGTTGTATGACTGCAGTGACAATGGCTCTCTCTTGGACACCGCCATCGGCGTGGGCGAAGCCACCCAGCTTCCAGATAGAGGCCAAGAATGCCAGGAAGCTCAGCTCGTGGCCGGTACCATAGTCGAGTCGTTCGGAGCTTCCAAAACTACCCAGAAGGTATGTAGCCAATTCGTGATTAAGTGCGCTCAGCTCGGCGTCGTCCCGAGCACGGCCCCACAACTTGTCGGAGAGGGCGTCTTGCAAAAGAGATGGTGTGGCTTCTTGAACAGCCTTGTACCATGTACGGAAGGCAGCATTGCCAAACCTTCGAGGTCCAGACTCCGGAGGCGCTTTTTCCATGAGAGCATCGAGGGAGCGGATGAGATGGTTCAACTTGACCACGTCGGGGCCAAGGACAATGTTCTTTGACTGCGAGGGCCATGTATCGACAGAATTTGAGTTGTCTGCACGCTTGATGGGTATCATAGAACGGTTCAACTGAAGGATCCAGGTCATGATGTCGGCATAGGCTGAGCTCCGCAAGAAGAAAGAGAGGTCGTCGCCATCGTTGATACGTTTCGAAGGCGTCTCGAAGGGTCGTTGGGCCGAAGGCGCGATCACCTGCAGCAATGGAATGCCGTGTCCGTTGCGCAAATCGTCGGTCATGGTGTCGAACAGTCTAGTGTGTGGTGTTGGACATGGTCGATATGGATGGCGCTTTCCTCTCACAAGAGTCTCGCGCGCTGCTGGTCCAAGCTCAACATACCAACACCAGCCTCTTCGTCGGATCTACGGGCCATCCGATACCTCATCCATTGCCATCAACTCAACATGTCATAACATGGCTTCCTATGGAATCTCAACAAGCGAGGTCTCAGATGGCGATCCGGACGAACAGGTTTTCCTTCCTGGCATCGCAGAAGAACCTCGAATAACAAAGCTCGGAAGCCGTATTCCAATACCCTCCCAGTCCGATCTGCTCGGTACTTGACGCGCTCTCGATCAACCAACATCTCTGAACTGACTATGAACATCAGAAAGTGAGGGCCCAGAAGAAATCTTGTATCTGCCCAAGTCGCAACTCCTGCCTGAAGCCATAATTAATGGTGTTATCGTGCCTAATAGTGAGGCTCTTCATGCCCCAGAGGTACCAACGTCTTCTGCTACTGGCAAACTGAAGAGACCGTCTTCAGGCTTCTTTCGGCGAGAATCAGAGACTGCCTCGCGAGGAGACCCGTTCGAGATAGGAGCCTCGCCAGAACGTGGGATCCGACCAAGCTCTGGTGTACCCTTAAAGAAGCCCAAAAAGGTCCCTTCCTCCAGACGTCAGCAGAAGCCGACAAGGATTGCTCCTCCAATAGACCTGTTGGACGCAGACGCCCCATCAGACGATGTGGTAGACTCACATTCTACGATAAATCAGCTCAGCCATAAACCTCCTCAGCCGGCGAACAAACGGCCAAAGCGTAACCATGATGCAGTTCCTGACCTTCCGAACTCGCATCCTAGCTCGGTACGTGATCCACAAGAGGTCACAAGCTCGTCTGTACCCAGCTCAACAAACGAGAGGCGAACAACTCGCTCCATGCAGCGTCCAGTGGCGCCTGGATCTGGATCTGGATATAAGCGATCTCCACGCAGCCAGTATCGGAAGAATGATGGTTTTCCTCCGCTAACACAGGATCAGCCCGTTGTCCCTGAAGATACCCCACCTTCTTTACTTGACGAGCAGCAACCCGACCTCAAGTCTCGCCCTCAAAATCCTCCTCGTACAAACCAGGTCGTACAGGTTGTGATCAATAAAACCGTCTCGACCAAGCC
The DNA here is from genome assembly GCA_903853725.1 of Aureobasidium uvarum. NCBI lineage: Eukaryota > Fungi > Ascomycota > Dothideomycetes > Dothideales > Saccotheciaceae > Aureobasidium > Aureobasidium uvarum. Next base: position 700,081 of record CAINUL010000019.1, read on the forward strand.
CTCAAAGGATAATACATACACCCGCAATCGGAGAACGTCTCCTCCAACTGCTGCCCAGGACTCTAGCGTCACAGTGAAGTCGCCAGGCCTGTCAGCAGACATCGTGGAAGACCAATATCACGCGAGTTCGGCTGCCCCAGCAGATTCTGTAGCTTCTCCGATTGCCGTGAACGACGTGCAGCCAAAGTCGGTTGAAGAGGGTCAGAGGGCCTCCTCGGAAGACTCTGCTCTCTTCGTATCTCCCACGCCGCCTACGAGGAACACACGATCACAAGCCGAAGTGCTTGCACGTGATGTTCAGAGAGTACAAGAGCTCAACGAAAAGTATGGTCCCAGAGATGAGCCTGAGGACTACACTGCAGAGATTGATGATTTTGAGACTGAGGTCAACGGCTTCAAAAACATCTCCATGCCAGAAGAGCTGAAAGAGGCTCTTAAAATGGCACACTTTATCCACGAAGACGCTAAAGAGATCCGACAGGGGTTTGATGATATTCATATCCTAAGAAGTTATGGTAGACTGAAGAGAACCATCGTGCAGTGGAAGGAGGCACAGAACTACAGCGAAACAGGCCATCTCGTTCAGTCCTCCAATGAAATCACTGAAGAAGCAAGGGCAATCTTCCAGAAGCCTGTATGGGACCAGCGCAAAGGGCTGAATTACATACATAAACGAGTGTTACCGACACTTGTGCGCATGTTGTATGTCACCTTGGCATATCACCTCGCGAAAGTTCAAACCTTGAATAAACTTCCCTATGGACCACGGAAAGAATCGGAAAGCATCGTCGACGCTATAATTCACATCTGTCACGAAGCCAGGAGTGCAGGGACACGATACATTCGTACACAGGATACTGTCTCGATGATCGCTAGGATCAAGAAGGTATCTCAAGTCTTTGTTCTACTCCGAAGAGAGTTCCCACTGGCGAAATCGAGAGTGGAGTATCTCCAGAAACTTCAGACTCAAAGATCGCAGCCAGAGGCAGTTCATCGAGAAAAAACAGTTCATCGAGAAGGAGCAGCGGATCGAGAAGACGCAATTGACCGAGCAGAAGCAGTTGTTCAAGAAGCAATCAATATAGACGAGGAAGATGAGTCAAAATCGAGGGAGTGGAGACACCGTTGGAATGTGCTCCATGATCAAAGACTCGGTGCGGCGATGGAGGGTCGTGTTTTCTTCAGCCCCGGACAGGACCGCCACCTGCGACAAATTCCTCTCGATAGTCCTTATACCCCTCCTCCTTATTGGGATCCTGACATGCATGTCAGCTACTTGGCATTAGGGCTTGAAGACTTTGCAGGTATGCTCTACTTTGTCTTTGTTATCAACTTACATTACTGACCGGCTCANGGTCCAAACGTGTATCGAGACATCTTTCGCAAATATTGTCGGCACGGTGGACCGCTTGAGAGTTTCAACGTGGCAGAGATAATCGACAAGGCAGTTTCGCTGAAGGGAGCACTTACGAAGGTAATCGAGGAGGACGGCGATGAACTGGACCAATGGGTCAAGGATATATTTGATCCGAGAGTGCCTCCTGAAGGCTTGCACCGAAGGGAGGGTCGCTAACAGTGATGAACGATGGATGTTGCGTGTTTCATACATACATGGCTTCTGAGTGCTCGTTCAACTTCTATCCTTAAGACCTCTACACCTTGCATTGCTCAAGATTATCGAATTGCCGTTTCTTGGATTGTTCCTTGTCTGCCTCAAGCACGTTGCTGCTGTGGTCACCCTGGCTGAAGATTCACAACTAACCACTTCCAGCCAAGAACAGCTTTTACTGTTCAACTTTGCTCGCGGAGAGCACTAGTAGTAAGTCCGATATAGGATTGATGCATCCTCCGAAAATTCTCTATCAATATTGACGGCTACGTCCTGTGAGTCGGTCATTGAATGAAGATCCAAGGACCAGTTAAATATAACCCCTTGGGAACCACTTTCTTCAGGTTAGCAACAATGAGATGTGACTGATACATGCCAAAGTACATGATTAGCCTGCGATCAGAGTATCGCGCATGTGTTTTATCACCAGAGAGTCAACACATATGACATAAATACGAGTGGTTGAGGTAATATATAAAGGACAAAACGAAAGCAGGTTTATACGCATTAGGAGATCCTGTGAGCAAACTACCATCCTTCAACCTCTGTCAACTTGACCCGTAAACCATTCTTGGGTCGAGAAGTGATGCCGCTCTTGACTTCTAGAACATAATCCTTGTCTTCAAACTCCGTCTCAAACTTCCCACACCAAGCTGCAAGAAGACAAGCAAACTCGGCATTGGCAAATCCTTGCCCGATACACGATCTTGGCCCGTGGAGGAAGGTCATAAAGCTGTAGTTGGACTCAGCACCGCCGTTCTTGTTGCTGAACCCATCCGTCAACCAGCGTTCAGGCTTGAAATCCATAGCATCGTCACCCCAGAGATGTTTGCTACAATTAATTGCCAGTGGAGCGAGGACAACCAGCGTTCCCTTAGGGATGGGATGCCCACCGATAGTCTCATCCTGAGCAGCGACTCTCATGGTTAGAGCCACAGGAGCCCAGAGACGAAGAGTCTCTTTGCAGACTGCTTGGAGGTAGTGGCAATTGTCGATATCAGCAGCCGTGATCTGGGCCTGAGGATCGCGCACCGAAGGCAGTTTCGAATGTACCTCTTCGCGCAAGCGTGTCTGTACCTCGGGATGGCGACACAACATGTAGATGGCCCATTGCATGGATGAACTTGTAGTCTCATGTCCCGCAGCNNGCTAGTATTGGAGTCAGCATGGCCAACAGAAAAATCAGCAGCACTCGAAAACTTACAGGAAAGTCATCATTTGGCTAACAAGGTTCTCGTCGTCAAAGCTCCCGCTTCTCAGAGCAACACTGAGGATGTCGGTCTCATCATCAGCACCCTTCTCCATGCGAATCTTCTTTGCAGCGATCAAGTCGCGACACGTCTGTTTGATCAGAGCAGACCCTTCAGAGATCTCGTCATTGCGCTTGAGCGGCAGATTCTTGAGGAACCAGCGAGGCAAAAACATGCCGGCGACCTGCATATATCTGGCAGACTTGGGTGGGTGAAAGATGGTCTTGTAAGTCTTGTTCAGTTCGTTGTCTGGGTTCTTCAGAGCTTCAAAATCACGCCCCATTCCAGCAACTCCAATGATATCCAAGGTAGCTCGGCTGCTCCAGTCACTGACTTCGACGACATTGGCAGAGCTCCCGTCCTGGGTAGACGAGTCTTGCATTGCAGTAGACATTCTTTCGACCATTTCCTTTGACTTGGACCAGAATACGGGATAGAGGTCTTTGATGTGTCTGTAAGAAAAGGCTGGCATGAGATTCTTGCGTTGAGTTCTGTGTTCATCGCCCTCTGCGAACAACAATCCGATGCCTAGAATCTTGCCAATGATGTCAAGGAAATGTGCTGGCTTGATGAACTCGTAGTTCTTGCTTGAGAGAACCTCAGCAAGAGTCTTCGGGTTAGTCAAGAACACCCTTTCCGAATTGAACCAATTAGTATAGCGAATGATGCCGTCATTTGGAATCGTATCTATCCATTCACGCATGGGATGACCTGATGGCTGTGACATTATTGTGGATGCATGGCCATTCCACCAACTGGCTCCCGGAGGCTCAGGGAGACCTCTCAAAGGACTGAAGAAATTCGGGTATATGACCACTCGCCATGTTGCCCACGCGATGAACTCTGTGAAGGCAATGAGGAAGAAAGTCTGAAGACGCGAGCCTGGAGCGTAGGCAGGCGTGTAGTGCGCCAGTAGTATTGACGCTGCTGCCGAACTGACAAGAATCGGAAGCTTCGGCGGCATGTTCGCTCAGGAGATCGATGCCCTAGGATTGTGACAATTATCAAGTTGAAGGATTGGCGTGGAGATTGTTACGTGTACAACGTGTGTGATGACCAAACGCGAGAAGCTACATGGCGGCCATGGAGTTGCCACTTGGGGAAGGCGCCAGCGCACTGCCTCGGGATTTCGGCCATGTCTCGGCCGCCTCCAAAAATCGGAGTCCTTTCACCGTGCGTTTATGTGTGATGACGAGGTTGGGGTCAGTAATGCAATTGTGTCTAGAGTTATGCCCATCATAGCAAGGCTTCCTGTTCTCGATGATGTGCGGACGATTGATTTCTAAGCATCGAAAATCATGATCGTGTTTGACGGTTTCCCTATTTCCAGAGCTAATGACTATTGTTGGTATATAATGTAACGAGGACTCCCGCCAGATAAGACATTCAACTTCGCAATCCATACAGCAAATCCCTACACCATGCCTGAAGCAATTTCTCACCACAACATTGTCGAGAACGTCGTTGGAGAATCTCAGCACATCAACCGTGCTGCTCCCGGAGTATGTAAAGTACAGAACTATATCTCTACCAGCCACAGACTGAGCACGTAAACANNGGTGCCATACTTCACCCCACTCCAATCTCCTCCCGCAGGTGCAGCATTCGTTCGCGAGGATGGCAAGCCGGTGCCCAAGCTGTTCCAGCCCCTGAAGCTGCGTGGTCTGACCCTTCCTAACCGCATCTTTCTGTCTCCTCTATGCCAATACTCTGCGGCCGATGGCCATTACCAACCATGGCACATGGCCCACATTGGCGGTATTGTCTCGCGTGGTCCAGGAATGACTATAATTGAAGCAACTGCAGTCACTNNCCCGTAAGTACTTACCAGACACTTACCAGAATGAGACGAATTCAGAGTTGAGCTCGAGCTAACGACCTCAAAGGAAGGTAGAATCACCCCTGAGGATGTCGGTATCTGGAAGAACAGCCAGATTGCTCCCTTGAAGGAAGTTGTCGACTTTGCCCACAGCCAAGTAAGTAATCATGTGCTACCGATTGTGCTGCAGATGCTAATACCACCGACNCAGAACCAACTCATTGCTATTCAGCTCGCACACGCAGGCCGTAAGGCGAGCTGTGTGGCTCCCTGGTTGAGCGCAGCTGCTGTTGCACCAAAGGAGCAGAACGGATGGCCAGACAATGTCCTCGCACCTTCTGCTATTCCTTGGAACGAGCACCACGCAAACCCCCGCGCCATGACCCTTGAGGATATTGAAAACTTCAANAAGTCTTATGCCGACGCTGTCCACCGTGCTCTGAAGGCTGGTTTCGATGCCATCGAAGTCCATGCTGCGCACGGTTACTTGCTTTGCTCGTTCCTGTCGCCCACTTCTAACCAGCGTACCGACAAGTACGGTGGAAGCTTTGAGAACAGAACCAGACTTCTCATCGAAACTGTCGATCTCGTCAGAGATATCATCCCCGAGACTATGCCTCTCTTTGTCAGAGTCAGCGGAACCGAGTGGCTCGAGGAGGTCGAAGAGATTAAGGAGAGCTGGACTTCGGAACAGACGGTTGAGCTTGGAAAGATTCTTGCTGAACGCGGCGTTGACTTGATGGATATCAGCTCGGGCGGTAACCACCCCAAGCAGCACCCTCACGCAGCTCCTGGATACCAAGCACCTCTCAGCAAGGCAGTCAAGAAGGCAGTCGGCGACAAGATGGCCGTCAGCGCTGTTGGCAGCATCCATACCGGAAAATTGGCAAACGAGCTTCTCGAGGAAGGTCTTGACGTTATCATGGTCGGACGTCTGTTCCAGAAGAACCCTGGTGCTGTGTTTGCGTTTGCCGAGGAACTTGGTGTTGAGGTCAACATGCCAAACCAGATCAGATGGGGATGGTCGAAGAGAGGCGCTTCCCAATTGAAGACTCTATTGGATTCCAACCTTTAGAATGATTCTTAGGATATGTGTCGACACGTAGACTAGATTATAGAACAAACATACGTCGACTTGGAATACGCCTTGTCCAACCAAAGAGCCGTTCATGACCAGCAGGGGTGGGGAATGTGTCCATCTTGTTTATGTACAGTCAAGTTGAGAGATGGGAGTGAGAGCAAGGGTGAACCGTATTGATTAATTAGAGGATGAAAGTTGTTGTTGCACATTGGATAGATGATGGCAGAATACAAATGACAACCAAGTAATCAATCGTGAACGGAATGAAAGAGAGAAAGACGCATAGTTGTGGAAGATGTGTATTAAGGAAGAAGCAGGACAAGGGAACTATTCGGGTATCTCGGAGGGTATAATGCTTTTTGACAAAGGAGAGTCGATGGCGTTGGTGGACGATCACCTTGATGCAGAGTTCGGGGGGTTGAGCTCGACAACAAGTTCACCGGGATTGAGGCCTTTGACTTCAGACCAGAGTTCTCGCTCCGTGGGCTGGGTGGCCGCGAGCCATGCGTCTTCGTCGACAGTGGTGCTTGAGGGCGACGAGGCGCCACTAGAGGAGGGAGGAAAGTGTTTGTTGAGGAGGTAGGGGTAGTCGCTGGCGAGTTTGGAGTCGTGGTGGAGGACGTCGATGAGCTCGCTGCCGACCTGTTAGCGCGTGGCGGGTCCGACGGCGACTAGGGGTACGCACTTGGACGTCTGGGCGCAGATGCGCTCCAGCACTTCGCGTTCCCTCCTCAGCTCTTCCGGGTCGGGCTCTGGCAGAGTCGCGCCGGGAGTCACGGTGCCATACTGAGGCTGGGCTGCATCTTCGTACAGAAGCCCTTCGCTCTCTGACACCTTTGACCCCTCGTCAGCAAGGGGCAGCAGCAGTCATGATCAGAATGTACTCACTTCACGCGCAGCTTGCCGGTCAAGGCCGAGACAGCTCGCGCAGATGCCCATGGTCGTTGGAGGCCGCTGTCATCGAGGAATGCACGCCGGACTGATGCTGGAACGTCGTGCACCATGCATGCATCCACATGCATACTTTTATGCATCTTCCGCCAAGTCCTCAACCAAAACTCCAACCGCTGCTCCTACGCATGCCTCTCTTCCATCCACACCATTCCATACTCGTCACATACCTCGCCCTTTAGATCCGTCCACATGGTGGATACGAGCTCGTGAAACACTGAATACATGGAAGCTTACTCTTCCTGCACCTGTGTGAGTTCCCTGCCAACAAGGCCATGGACAGCTAAGTATTTACTACTCGTCTTTACTCGACTCTCGAGCGATGCAATGTGTCCTCTGTCATCACAAGCTGATCACTCTTGCTCGTCTTTCTCGTCCGTGACTCGAGTATCAAAAGAAACTGTTTCGTATTTCAAGCTTGATATTTCGTGTGGTTGCCCCTGCAGCCTTTTGTCTTCATACCTCGCCATTGGGGAATGTATATCTGACGTTGCGTACGCGACGTAACGCGCTCACACCATACCTCTTCCGCATAAGTTCTCCAGCTGCAAGGCACACACTTGCCACCTAGACCGGTGGCTAAGTGAATTCTACGGCTGAGATCAATGCCCTTTCTGTGCACCTATATAGCCCACATCTTCTCCCATCATGACTAGAACCATATCGCGATTGACTGCTTCTTCACCCAGAGTACAGATACCATCCTTCGCTTGGTGTACTCAAGATGCGTTCACTCGTTTTCTTCTCAACCTTCGTTTTGAGCTTTGCTCTGTTCCAGCTTGTCGCCGCTCGAGCCACCAACCAGCAGAAGCGTGCTGAACAGGATACTAGCCCCAATGGGGTAGTCAACTTCATCCGGGATCTCTTTGGTCTGACTGCTCGTCAAGAGCAGGTCTGCGTAGAGGATGATATCTACACAGAGGTTCACAACTATCCTAACGCAAACGAATTCTGCAATCGATTCTTGGGCAATTCCCCCAACGTGGTCGCTGTCTATACTACCCCCGTCACGTAAGTTCCAAGATTCTCGATACGTCGGTGACCTTCCTGACCATTTNNCAGAACTGTTACAAATACCTACACAACCATCACTGCGACTACGACCAACACTGTCAGGGTCGCTGCCACTGTTTCAGCCGATGTCGCAACCAACGGCAAGGCCAAGCGTAACCTTATGAAGAACAGATTCGACTCTGGCGCAGTCGCTCGTTTTATCAGAGTTTCCGAAGACAATGGCACTGCCACTGCCGATCCTACGTTTATCTCTGCTATCTCTAGTGCTTGCAGTTGTCAGGTTCTGACTCCGCTCACCACTACTGCGACCTGCACCGAGGGTGTTTCGGTGAGTTCATCAAGTATCGGGTCAATGACGTTTCAACTAACTATTCTANNGACTTTCACTAGAAGTGCTTATGCCAACACAATTCAGACCGTGAACACCACAATCACGAGCGGGACTGTTACAGCAACTATCACTGCTGCTGTCGAAGTCTCATCGGAAGTTGTGGTGCCATCAAGCCCTTCCAAAGTTGGTCAAGTGCCGTCAGCAGACGTGGCATCATCGACCAGCGTCTCTAGCACTGCAGCTTCGCCTACCCCAACCTCCCCTGCCATTGTCTGCCCTGACGATAACAACATCATCGATAGCCAGCTTATCGACGGACAACTTTTCCAGTACCTTGTGCAGTGCGATACAGATATCACCGATGACAACTTGGCCCAATACCGCTACGAGACCTTCACCGAGTGCGCAGCCGCATGTGGTAGCGCTAACTATGGCTTTAGCTCGGCCGTCTGCCAGGGTGCTGTTTTCTACCCTGGTGCAACCGCAGGCTCAAACTGTTTCTTGAAGAAATCCGCCAACTCAACTGTAGTCGCTGGAGGCATCAACGCGGTCATTCTTCAGAGAATTGAAGTCGCGGTCACGGATTCCACCACCCCCAGCCCAGTATACCTTCCCTCATCGACTACTTCCAGTGTTGACACTTCCTCGATACTCTCTTCTATCCTCCAGAACAGTACTACCTCTATTCCTATCATCACGCCTGCTGCAGTACACAACGCAAGACTGGCTACGTCTTACTCAACCTATGTTTCTGGAGGAAGTACATACTCATCTGCGCTGGTTTATTCTACCTACGCCTCTAGCAACGGCTCCTGGTACGAATCCTACTATACCACTTACACCGTCGCTTGGGCGGCATCTTCCACTCAAGAGGTGTCTTATGCGACTTCTTCCTCGTCAAACAGCGGCGTTAATGGTGGATCTGCTGGAGGCGCGAACGGTGGAGATTCCACTGCTGGATCTTCCGGCTCTTCTGGCAATTCGACCGGAGTTGGTGGTGCTGCTGGTGGTTCGGGTGCTGGTGGATCTAGCTCCAGTGGTTACACCATTACCACGACTGTCTACAACAACACCGAGACCAACGGAAACCAAGAGATTCGCAACGAAACTATTGTGACCACCTACACCTGGTCGAACGGCACTACTTCGTCTTCATCTACTACCACGATCACAGACACAATCATCGGCTCTTCGTCGGGAGGCACTTCCGGAAGCTCCTCTGGCGAGACGGGTGGTACATCTGGATCATCTGGTGGTTCCGCAGGTGGATCGGCTGGCAACTCAACTGGCGCAACTGGAGGCTCCAATGGAGGTGCGAACGGAGGTGCGAATGGAGGAGTGAACGGTGGCGGCAACGGAGGTGTCATTACAAATGGCACAATCATTGTCACCAACTCCACCACAGTCACCAACAACACCATCTCCGTCAACGGAACAACTGGTGGTGCCAACGGCGGCAGCAATGGCGGATCTGGAGGTGGTGCTGCCGGAAATGTCAGCACCGATGTCATCGTCTCTACGATCTTCTCAACCGAAGTGTCGACCGTCTACATCACTGCTTCAACTCCGTTCACAGCGTCCATTCCGGAGGCTGGCCGGTCAGGCTCTGACTCGCCTCCAACTTCGACCCCCTTCCCAACTCTCACACCCTCGTTCCCAATCAACGGCACAATCCCGACTAGCATTCCTCTGTACAACAGCTCTAGTGGGGCATACCTTCCGCCCTACGCGACTGGCGGTGTGCCTTTGCCACCAGCAAATGCCACTACTTCANNGGGGGGAGATCGTTCGGGCACCGCANNACTCCCCCTGACTACTCCATATGGCTTCTCCAATGCTTCGACTCCTGTTGGGCCTACTGGTACCGCACCAAACTCGTTCTTAGGCTCCATTCCCAGCGGTGATCGCACTGGAAGCTTGGCATCTCCTACTGGTACCCCAGGTGTGAACACAACCTCGGCGGCACCATCTGCTAGCTTCCCCTTCCCTAGCAGTAACTTCACACTGGCCAGCCCCTCTGGTACTGCTCCTTCCGCCAGCTTCCCTTTCCCCACTGCAAACTCGTCCTTCCCTCTGCCTACAGAAACCGCACCATCTGCCAGCTTCCCGTTCCCGACCGGCAACTCCTCGGTGATAATTGGTCCAATTGGTACTGGTCCCTCATCTGGCTTCCCCTTCCCTACTGCCAACTCTACAATCCCGCTCGGCACCGATGCCCCTCGCTCGGGCACTCTTACACCGTCTGGACCTAGTGCTACATTCCCTTCGGCCACCAACGGCACCTGTACCGATATGCCACCTGTGACTGTGACCATGTTCTCTACTATCACGGAAGCAGCCACTACTGTGTATGCGACAACCACGTTGTTGGGCTGCTATTCCAACTGCCCGCCTGCAGGCCAGGGGTTCTATGGACCATTTGGCGGCTTCCCTAACCCTACGACTCCTGCCACTACCTCCGCTACCTGATTGACACGAATGATCCGTCACGAATAATGGATGAAATGGTTTGTTTGCGATGGTCAAAGATTAATGAACTTTCGAGTGTTTGAGAAAAAGACAGAGAACGAATGAAGTACAAGATCTGAATATCTGGTTTTGATGTTTGTCATGTTTCAGCAATGGGAATCAGTAGCGTTAGAGGAACCTAGTAACATGATATATAGCAGTTTTCTCAATCACCTTGCCGTCACAAGACCTACAACATCTTACTAAGTCTCTACCAAATCACATGACATGACACGCTAGGATGGCTAAAACTCCAATGCGTTTCGCTCCTCCTTTTGTCTCATTTCCTCCCAGTCATCGATCTCTTCGTGTAACATACGCACTTCCTTTGCAAGAGGCGTAGTGGTTGGAGAGCCATTGTATACCAATCACCCTGATGGACTTGATTGGTCAAAAGGTACCTGCATATATGCGAGCTCTGCACAATTTGCACAATTTATACAAGCACATGCGCTGATGCACAATTAACCATGACTTTCGTTTGCTCGCATATCTAGAAAAGAATACTCAAAACTTGAAAAGGGAAAAACGAACATGAGCCGAGAACAGTAACTTGGACAAATGACCATAGCTCACAGAAAGAAAGGACTTCTCTGGACCAAATCAAAGCTTCGATCGATGTTGCTTCAACCAGGAAGAGACGACATCTGTTTGAAGACACACAATGGACACTGCACCATCGATCCATCCCATCAGCGCGCTTTTCCAATGGCCTGGGTCTTTCGCTGTTTCTCAATCTGTAACTGGTAAATCTCCTGGTCAAGGTCTTTGATGATCTCATAAGATCTTTCAATGGACGCCTTCAGCTTGCTGCCCTCGGATTGCCATCGCTGGATCTTTGCGATTTCTGCAGCACGACGGCGGAGTTTGGTGTCAATCTTCTGGCAGATCTTACACTTGTCGTTGCTTCTGGCTACTGCATAGACAAGCTTCATGCCGCAAGTCTCTCCGGTGCGGTACTCGCGGTTGCAGTGCTGGCGGAAGCGGTCCCACTTCCAGTCGCCGCAGGTCCACATTACTTGGTCGAAGAAACACATATCTGGAAGAAGGGCTCTGTTGCTCGTCAGCATGAAAATTCCTGGATATACCGGGCGATCAATACGGACCAGTTCTTTGTGGTATCGTAAGAGAGCACGTGTATGTCGATGAGAGTTGAATCGATAACGAGTTGGGATGAGTGTTAAGAGATGGTTTGGGCCACTGATAGTTGGTCTCGAATGAGGTAGGAGGCGTAAGGGAAGAAGGTAAAAAATTGGGTGCTTAGATGGTTGAAAGGTGTTGAGGCGAGTCAATGCTTGATGGTTCTGTCTCCTGGAGGACCTTGGACCAGCTATTTATGCCTTTCTCAGTAGCAGGGACTTTGACTCGATCCATCCGACAATTGCTTTGCTCTCAAGTACATCTGCAATAGCTCTCACCATTCTGCAAGACCACCTCCGGTCTCCCGCCTTGGACCACTCATTGAGCTCTGCAGACATGCATCAAGATGCCGTTGGAGCTAGTCGATCTTCGAGTATGGATCAGGATGCCACCCTGACACCTCCATCGCTTGCAAGGACATGAGCGAAGATATCACACCTCCGTACGATCAACAGCGGTGTGGCTTTTGGCTTTGCTTTGCTCGCCTATTCCTTCTCGCCGATGCTCGATTGATCAGACTCGAACTTGCCGTCATGCTTTGGGGCGCCCTCGATGTGTTGTCGTGGTAAGGGTCGGGCAGTGTGCCTATGGTTTGAAGCTTCAGGAGAGCATACCAGACTCCTCTGATATCACGTGCGCTGGGCTTCTTTCTCGAGCTCCTCTCGCAGTTTGTTTGTTTGTTTGCCTTGGCAAGGACCTCTGTCCATTGGACACTTATTTTTCTTCCACCTCGGACTATGCTGGCAACCGTCAACCAGAGGACCCATCTGCTCTGGCGGTCAGTTCCGCATGCGTCGGCTTTTTCTTGCTTGTCGGTCTGCTTCAATCTCGAGAGAGAGGGGGCGCAAGATACACATGCTGGTTCGGTACCAGGAGTGCAGTTCATTGAGCTGATTAGCAGGAGCGGTAGCGGTCGGGACATCGGATGGCTCGATACGAAGGCTTGCCATAGGCCCTATTGCTGAGGAATGGCTAAGGAATGGCCGAGGGAGTTGTGGGCTTGCATGCAGCATTCATTGACTTGGCGAGAGCATACGCGGGCGGGAAGCATCGTTGTCCAGTCAGCTTATCGTCGAGGACTGCGATCGTGTCTGGAAATTACCACATGGGTGGAGCATTGCCCATGAACAAGGTTCGTCCGTCCTTGGTCCACGCCTCATGCATCTCCTCGCTACTCGGCCGATCGTCAAATTGCATTTCAACTCCAGTGCATGGAGCCGGAAGCAACGTAACAGGTCAATCCAACGGAGACGGCAGCGATGGGCTGATGGTGCTTGCCTAGGCCTGAGGAGTACCTTCGTCACCCGTCACCTCAGGCAATCACGGCTGGAGCTGGCCGACGCTAGAATTGAGAGGATGCTCCTTGTCTCCGCCCTTGTGACGTGGCAGTAGCAGTATGGCGGGCTAACGAAAGAACCACCGTCACTGTCATTTTTTTCTGAGTCGGTTAGCAGGCTAAATTGATGATCAGAAAAGCTTCTGATGGACCTCGTGTGATACCATTCACCACCCGGAGGCGCTTCGTGAGGCAATTGACGACAGCCCCTTTGATCAACACGAGCAAAAGTCTGCTTCAGATTCATGTTCATAAGCGACAGCAATGCATGACTGCAACGGATTATGGATTATGGACTCTGGATGGCGTTTATGCACGCCCAGCGAAAGCCCTGGTGTCCGGACTTCCACTCCTGGACAAATCTGACAATTTGACACATACCGCGGCCAGGCTTAGCTGGGGATGATCAAACATCATATTTGCTTGCAGCATACTTTCCAAAAGATGGACATGCAATCATCGGCAGAAGAAGCTGAAACACTTGTCGCGCTCCATAAAGTCGAGCGCCAATAATCCAGTTTCAGAATAGTCGAACGCTCTAGATGCTGTTCCAAACAAAACATCGCGGTGAAGGTCTTTGCTGTGTAAGCAGCTCATCGTAATAAGAAAAAAACAAAGCAGGTACGAGTAAGCACAGTCTGGCGACCAAAAGACAAAGCTCCACCCTACAGTCGACGTCGAAATTTACCTTTCTCAGGATTTTTGCAAGAGCTCTGATGCCGGACGAATCAGGTCATGTGAGTGTTCGATGCTGCTTGGTGTCTTCATCTCATAGACCCGCCTTTCTGCATCGTTGAAAGGGCGGGAGACAGCGGATTGGGGCTGGGACGCGACGACGGCGGACCGCTCACAGCGGAGCAAAGTCATGATACTGCCAGCCGGACATGCACAAGTTGATCCGGGCGTAGCCCTATTGGTGCAATGAATGCCAACTCGTAGGACCAATTGTAAATCGAGTAGAGGCCGATCTTGGCGCAGTACCCCAACCTGAGGCGGCAAAGGAAACGCTTTGTACAGTGCAGTTCTATGCATAGATATCTGCTAAGCCTGCATGGAAGACTGGCATCTCAAGGTTTGACCCTGTGGGTTCGTGGCAGGTACGCGAGAAAAACGCTACCACCCGGCCCAGCCTCTTCATTTTTGGAAGAAGGCAACGATAGCAAGAACAGTCAATGCTGATGTAGCGGCATCTGGAGGAGGAGCCGTTTGTAGAAAACTTATGAAAACAGAAGGAAGTGGGGACAATGTCTTTGCGAGTGATATCTCTGGAAGGGAAGAACGAGGGACAATCGGGATGACAGAGAGGCGAAGGAAATCTTGCTCACGTGCGTGAGCATATTGTCGTACACGAATGGCATGTTTCAACATTCGTGGGAGATACATGAGCAGAAGTCGAACTGAGTCTCTGTGCGAGCGCGTAGGTCAGGTATGCATAGAACATTTGGTGGAATCAGCAGAAGATGTCACGGGCGGCAAGGCCCGCGCTTGGACCAGCCCCACCTGCTTCACCGCATCGCATGCTACACGCTGCCACTCCGCTTGTTCAAGAATCAAGTTATACAGCATGGCGTCAAATGTCACAGCTAGCACCGTGTCTCTCACGAGGACTATCCCGAGTCTCGAAGCTCTTCCAGACGAACTTCTTCTCCAGATCATGAGCGACCTAGACTACCCGTTCTTGCTGGCTCTTTCTAGAGTGAGAACTCTTGGTCTTTGCTGTGGCTCCTGCTGAAGCACTTTACAACAGGTGTCACACCGACTTCGATCCGTCTCTCTTGACCATGTTCTGTATTTGCACCGTCTGCACATGTCATCCGTGCATTTGTTGTCATTCTTGCCTCAACGTCCTTCATTACGATCCATTCAACCCCCTGCTTCGGCGATATATCTAACTCGTACGCACGTTGCTGCGCGCAATCTCCATTTTCGCCTGCTGTCAGCAACTCTCAATCGATCTCTGTCCCGGCGACCGACCGTCTCTTCTCTTGTCAACGCGCGTATTTTGCCCAAAGATTGCTGTCGGCGTGATCGTTCGAGTGGGGAGATCATCGTCACGCATTCCGGCCTTTACGAACGCAAGCGCAAGCTCGAGCTCGAAAAGTTTAAAGAGGGCATGCGAATCTGGCTGGAAAAGAAGGCTCGGGCGATCAGTAGACGCAAATCGATTGTAGGTGGCGTTGGTATCCTGGTGTGGAGGTTTACCAAGAGAAGCAAAGGACCGGACGACTTACCTACAGAACCATCCTCTCATGCATGCTCGGAAAACTATCATGTCTCGAGTCTGAGACGTTTCTGGGAAGACATTGGTTCAAAGGGAATCTCTGCTCGAAGCCGTTGATGCTGTGCAATGTTTTTCGAACCTATCCTTCAGGTGACAGGCCTGTTTGTAGAGCACACTCGACACCTCGGAGCGATAGACAGAAGATCGTAAACCCATGAGTAGCATATCCCATGCCAAAATGATCATTGCGGGCGGGAGCATGTTCATCGAGCTGAACGATTTGGTCTGGACTTCCCGAGTGACCGTGGAATTATACCAATGGATTCGGAATGACCAAGTGGCGACTAGTAAAACGACACGATGCCTAAAGAAAAGATGCTGCGGCGTGACGGTGTTTGGCAAGAAGCAGTCCCGGCGAGGTTGAGCTGGTGGGGCATGTGCGGGAAAGTGCCCGTTTCAGCCTCTTTATCGATAAAGGACAGCTTGACCAAGTGAAGTGTTCTTTTGCAGATGTGTCACGGCGCAATTGTTGCAACGCAGCGAGCAGGCGGCAAGAGGGATTCTGCCTAAACAGTGATGGACTCGGACAGATAATGCAACAACAATGGTCATGGAATTGAGGACGAGTAAAGACACGTTGCTCGTAGAGCAGCCGCAGCATGAAACAGTGTTCATTGCGGAACATCGGGAACTTTCTATTACGGACATGCCAAGAGCCAGCTGTCCTAAAGTCCGCAGAGAAGGCCAGCGTTACAACTTCTTTTGCTTTCTATTAAAGGAGCTTCCTTCCGTCACTCCTTCTTGCTCTTGCATACAAAGAAGACCCATCTTTCTTGTCATCACAAGAACATCCCAAGATGGCGAGACGCTCTGGAACCGAGTCACGCTTTGCGTGGTCAACCATCTTCTACCTCCTCCTGGTGCTCCTTGCGCCCATGGTGCTCTTTGGCTCCAATGCCAGCGCCCAGGACAGCGGCGAGAAAGCCATTTCCGGCCCCGTCATCGGTATCGATCTCGGAACCACCTACTCTTGTGTCGGTATCATGAAGGGCGGCAAGGTCGAGATTCTGGTCAACGACCAGGGCAACCGTATCACCCCCTCCTACGTCGCCTGGAACGACGAGGAGAGACTTGTCGGAGACGCAGGTAAGCACACATGCAACCAATGCTCGCCAGACACTCGCTGACCAGCTGCACANGCCAAGAACCAGTTCGCAGCCAACCCCGAGAGAACCGTCTTCGACATCAAGCGTTTGATCGGCCGCAAGTTCAATGACAAGGACGTTCAGCGTGACATGAAGCACTTCCCCTTCAAGGTTGTCAACAAGAACGGCCAGCCCAGAGTCCAGGTCGACGTTCAGGAGTAAGTCGACGCAGAGAACACATGCAACGAGTTGAGACTGACATGCAATGCACAGNNTGGCCAGAAGACCTTCACCCCCGAGGAGGTCAGCTCCATGATCTTGGGCAAGATGAAGGAAGTCGCCGAGTCGTACCTCGGTGAGAAGGTCACCAACGCTGTTGTTACCGTCCCCGCCTACTTCAACGACGCCCAGCGTGCCGCCACCAAGGACGCGGGTACCATCGCGGGCCTGAACGTTCTCCGTGTCGTCAACGAGCCCACCGCCGCCGCCCTCGCCTACGGTCTGGACAAGACCGACAAGGAACGCCAGATCATCGTCTACGATCTCGGTGGTGGTACTTTCGATGTTTCCATCCTCACTGTCGACGACGGTGTGTTCGAGGTTCAGGCTACTGCCGGTGATACCCATCTCGGTGGTGAGGACTTCGATCAGAGAGTTATCGACTACTTTGTCAAGACCTACAACAAGAAGAACGACGTCGACATCACCAAGAACCTCAAGACCATGGGTAAGCTGAAGCGTGAGGTCGAAAAGGCCAAGCGCACTCTGTCTTCTCAGATGAGCACCCGCATCGAAATCGAGGCCTTCTTCGATGGCGCCGACTTCTCCGAGACTTTGACCCGTGCCAAGTTCGAGGAGCTGAACAACGACCTCTTCAAGAAGACCCTCAAGCCCGTCGAACAGGTCCTCAAGGACGCCAAGCTCAAGAAGAGCGACATCGACGACGTTGTCCTTGTTGGTGGTTCCACCCGTATCCCCAAGGTTCAGGCCATGCTCGAGGAGTTCTTCGGAAAGAAGGCCAGCAAGGGTATCAACCCCGATGAGGCCGTCGCCTACGGTGCCGCCGTTCAGGGTGGTGTTTTGTCTGGTGAGGCCGAGGCTAGCCAGGTTGTCCTTATGGATGTCAACCCTCTTACTCTCGGTATTGAGACTACTGGCGGTGTCATGACCCACCTGATCAAGCGTGGCACTACCATCCCCACCAAGAAGTCCCAGATCTTCTCGACCGCCGCCGACAACCAGCCCGTTGTCTTGATCCAAGTCTTCGAGGGTGAGCGTTCCATGACCAAGGACAACAACCAGCTCGGCAAGTTCGAGCTTACTGGTATCCCCGCCGCCCCCCGTGGCGTCCCTCAGATCGAGGTCTCTTTCGAGCTCGATGCCAACGGTATCCTCAAGGTCAGCGCTGGTGACAAGGGCACCGGTAAGAGCGAGAGCATTACCATCACCAACGACAAGGGCCGTCTCAGCGCCGAGGAAATCGAGCGCATGGTCGAAGAGGCTGAGAAGTACGCCGAGGAGGACAAGGCAACCCGCCAGCGCATCGAGTCACGTAACGGCCTCGAGAACTACGCTTTCTCCCTGAAGAACCAGGTCAATGACGAGGACGGTCTCGGTGGCAAGATTGACGACGATGACAAGGATACTGTAAGTTGACGAGAATGATTTTCACCGATGGAGCATCACACTGACAGATCAAACAGNATCCTTGACGCCGTCAAGCAAGCTCAGGACTGGCTCGACGACAACGCCGCCGATGCCACCGCCGAGGACTTCGATGAGCAGAAGGAGAAGCTCAGCAACGTCGCTTACCCCATCACCAGCAAGCTTTACGGCGGTGCTGGCGGTGCTGGAGGTATGCCCGACTACGATGACGAACCTAGCCACGACGAGCTGTAAGCGTGAAAATTAGTCTTTGTATCATGGGATTTGTGAGAGCAGGCATTCAATAGAAACCCAAATGTTCAGTTCAGCTTTTATTTTCAATTCGCTACATGGACCAGCCTTCTAGTACACGTTGACACAGTGCCGCTGGAATTGCTAAAGACGTTATACGTACAGTGATGTCAGATTCTAACCCAGAATCGGAACCCTATGATCGTCGTCCATGCGAGGAGCAATTCTCGAGACATGTTGCAAGGTGTTCGAAACACATCGGGAACATCACAGATTCACAAAATCCCCAAAGAGGGCCAAAAGGTGGAGGGGACATTGCTACATCAGGTCTGGAGCAGGGTTTCGGTATGTTGATGGTGTGAAGAAACAGGGGCGCGTGTTTCAGTCTGAGGGAAGCCAAACGCGGAAGGCCTCTGAGCCTCTGAGCAAGAGGAAATGATTGCTCGACAACGGTTCCCACGCGCTGTCAGAGCCCCTCGCCCTCGTTTCGCAGCGCTTCCAACTCTGCCCCTCTTGGCCCACGGTACAAGTGCGCAGCGCATCGGTCGTCCACTTGCGCAAGCGCCCATTTCACATCGCTTTGTGCAACAGTCAAAGGAGAGAGCCGCCTTTGAGGAGCTCCTCATTCAAGACGTCTTTGTCGCGACGAGCTCTTCGTTGTTCTGTCGACAAAGACTCCCCGGCCCTGGAAACAAACGGCCTGGCCGTTGCAGAACCTTGTGCATTCCTTACAATACCTGTCCCAGCATTCATGGCCTTGCGCTCCCTATTCCAGACCGACCACACTCCTTTCTATTCACTCTTCTTTCTTCTCAATACCATACACGCGCACGACATCTGCTGGCAGATCTCGCGCCCTCGTACAACACGGACAACGAAACGTAGCTACGACAAGCAACCAACGGCTCAGAACGCCTTTTTAATTCATCGCAGCTGGGCTGACGATAACCCCTATCTTTCACACACTGACCCCCGGTCTGAAAAATCCACGATGGGATGTTCGGGTGACAGGGAAAAGGGCCACCTGGACGAGTCGCAAAAATGGGACTACGTGGTAAGTGTTGGCATAATAACATGCTGACCACTGTGTTTGATGTGCTTGCTGACATGACAACGTGTANNGACCCTCTCCGACTTTCGCGCTTCTGGTGCTCTGACCTATCTTTCTTACGGATGGCTCTGGATGATGGCCCTCGTAGCAGTTGCTGTGTATGGCGCCGACACTTTCACTGCCGTCAATCTCCTTGCATACGACAAATGGTCTTCTCAGATTGAGCCTAGCATCCCTCTGAGGTACTCGAAATGGATCTTTGCCGCTTGTATCATGTTCTCATGGGTTCTCTGCATCTTCGAGTGGGTGCGCGCCATCCGCGTCATCCGCAGAGGCAGTGTTGCCGAGAGCTATATGGACTCGGTTGCCGTCACACTCCAGTCAATGCGACCGAACGGATGGAAGCGCTTTCTCGTATTCGCCGAGTTGACCAAGAGTAAGAAGGGAGTCGACTACGTCGCGCTGTTCGTCTACTTCGGCTTCAAAGGTGCCGTACGCATCATATTCGCCGAAGGCCCTCGTCAGGTTGTCAATGCCATCACTCTTTACTCATTCATGCAAACGGATCTTATCCCTATGGGCGACCACGCCGCAACAGCGAACCACACCTCGTTTGAACAGTTCTGGATCAATGTGGAAACCCTGGCCGAGTCAAATCGCGAACAAGCCGTCGTTCTCTTCACCATGCTGTTCACCCTCGTCATCTGGGTCATCTCGGCCCTCTGTCTGATCATTGCCGTCATCCTTTACCTGGTCTTCTTGTGGCACTACATACCTCAAAGCGATGGCCGATTGAGCAACTACTGTCGAAGGAAGATTGACCACAGGCTGGAGAAGGTTGTGGGTCAAAAGGTCAGGCAAGCATTGGAAGAGCAAGAGAAGAAGCAGGCACAAAGCGAGGCCAAAGCAGCAAAGAAAGCCAACCAACTTCCGAGCAGAGTGCAGGTCAACCGCAAACCGACTCTGCCTCAAGTTGGCGCTCACACGCCCGACCTTGACTCGAAGAGCGACTTTGGTCTTCCAAGACAGGATGCCGAAGACCGTCCTGCTCTGCCACCCTTGCGCACTCTCACCGAACCAGCGTTGCATCGCGAACAAACCCCGCCCAGCCTCAACGCGATCAGACCTCCTACTCGTACTCACACAGCACCGCCAATGGCAACGCATCGACAGCCGCCGTCTTCTAATCTCAATTCCAACAGTCGTCCGTCTATTCCTTATCGTTCAGACACCGAAACGTCTCTCGCCTCTAACGCCACTTATGCTTCGGATGCTTCGTTACTTGGAAATGCCAATGACATGGGATACAGTGACAGTGTAGACTACTATCCTACACAGCCAAGGCCTACATTTGACAGATCGACATCATATGCTTCTAGGCCGATGCAGCCACCTTTCGACCATCTGTCCGGGTATGCAGACCAACCTTGTCCCGGTAGAAGCGCAACCGTGGGACCACAACAATCTCAAAGATGGAGATACGATGATTTAGACGAGCAGCCAGAATATGAAAGAGACACGACTTCAGCGCCAATGAACTATCCGCCGACCCGATTCATGACTCCTTATTCTCAAACCACGCCCACGCATCAAGAGAGGATGGAATATGACGATGAGGAGAACACTGCGTTGCCGCAGCAAAGACCGCAACAGAACTTTCAAAGATCATATACTCCTGGAATCAACAATGAGTTGAGCTTTGCCTCGCGTCATGCACCTGAGCCTGAGATCCAGAGCTTCGAGATGCAACCACGGACAGCAGTTATGCCAGAGCCCTTCGAGCGTTCGGCTTCTGCAGCATCTGGAGGCTATGTTGCTTTCAACCCCTCATTGACCCTTGCAGCCGCTGCGCCNTCGTTCACTCCGCCAGACCGCAGCATCACGAGTCCTCCGGAGATTGCAAGACCCTCATTGGCAGCCGGACCCCAACGTAGTGCTACGGCTCCTCCGGAAGCCTACGATGGACTGATCGACGAGTATCGCCCTAGACCCCAAAACGACCGTCGTGATATGTCTGGCAGAAGCGCTACAGCGGCTCCCAGTCAACGGCATGTACGGCCAATGAGGAGTGCTTATACTGCTCCTTATCAACCGCACGAGATTCCAGGCAGAAGTGCATCTACCGCGCCCTACCAAATGTACGAGAGTCCAAGTAGGAGTGCTTCTACTGCTCCTTACCAACAAATTTCAAGCAGGAGTGCATCCACCGCTCCACTTCAACCGTTGTACGAGACGCCAGCTCGAAGCGCAACCGAGACCCCCAGCCAACGATCTGTAGTCCCTACCAGGAGCGCAACTGCTGCTCCTCGTCAGCCATACGAAGTTCCCGGCAGAAGCGCAACCGCTGCTCCTCAACACTATCGCTCACAAGAATGGTGATACGCTTAACAGAGAAACGTTTTTCTATGTCTTGTCTACTTTTCGTCGATACCCACTTCATCATGACCAAACCTTACTTTCTTCTCACTTGATGTACAGTACCATAACTTACACCATGCATGGAAATGACCACGAACGGTCGTTCTGTCAGCTAGACATATCACAATCAATCCTTTAGACCACACTTATCTGTTCAAGTATTCTTAACGTTGCGTGTCCTTTGATATCTCATGGAGGACCATATATATTCTTCTGTCAGCCTCTCATCACAATCCCAGTAATTAGTACCCGCCACTCACAACAGACGAACCCCAGGCTTTGCGAGGGACTGTCTTGTTTCACTTTCAGAGACGAATAACGGCCGAGAGTTTGGCAAGCCCACATTGAAGGCGACTTTTGAACATTGGTATCTCTACATTCCAACATGACATTTCTCTTAGGTCAAGTCAGATCTCTCTTTCGTTCGAGTCGATTTGCTCAACGTCATCTGTGATGTTTCATACAACAAGGATTAAAAAATCTAGAAGTCGTTTTCGTCGCTTCCAGCAATGATGACATTGTTGACTTTGAGCACCATGCGGCAGAGTTGTGTGGCCAAGAGAAGCTGTTGTCTCTTGGAGATCAGGGGATCGATAACGAAGTTTTCTCTCATATCTGTAGTCGGATCAGCAATTGTAGACCTGTGATATTGGATTGCTCGTATCTTACCATTGCTGCCGGTCTGCATGCAGTCAACGCCCAACCTCGAGTTGCCCTCCTTTGCCTGTCGGCTCTTGATCTGGGCCAGAGTCTCAATGGGGCTGAGACCGGAGTTTTCGGCGAGTGCCATGGGTACACTGTCCAGAGCATCTGCGAAAGCGCGCATGGCATATTGCTCGAGGCCAGGAGACTTGACAGCAGCATCTTCAACGGCTAGCGAGCAGGCAATTTCTGCGGCACCACCACCGTAGACGATTCTGTTGTCGCGCACCAAGTTACGGACGACGCAGAGCGCATCGTGCAGCGAGCGCTTGGCCTCGTCGATGATCATCTTGTTGCTACCACGCACAAAGACGGTGACGGCTCTGCTGTTGGCGCATTCCTCGATGACAAGCATCTTCTCTCTGGTGGTACCGAAGCTCATCTCTCTAACGATACCAGCGGTTCCAAGCTTGTCGGCGCTGAGGTCCTCGAATCTCGGTACGATTCTTCCGTTTGTAGCAATGGCGATCAATTCGATTTCGGGACCGCCAACCCATCGCACGGCAGGGAGCTTGTTTGTGAGCAGAAGGTGGTTGGCCTCGTCGTCGAAACCCCATTGACAGATGACCACGTTTGCGCCGGTGTCCTTGATCTGTTGAATCATCTCGGCGAACTTCTCGCTTTCGTAGTTTTGTAGGCGCTTGAACTCTTCGACCGAGGTGATGTCGAGCTTGTGCTTGGTCTTGGGCTTTGGGGGCTCGAAGGCGCAGGTGAGGATGGCCAACTTGGCGTCCTTGACCTCTGAGGGCATCTGCGGGTGTGAGAAGTCCTTGTCGACAATGACACCCTTGACGAGCAATGTGTCCTCGAGACTGCCTCCGACCTTTCCGTCAACCTTGATCAGCTCGAAATCGACGTCGCGACGTTCGAGGTCAGCGACACTCATGACAGCATCGACGGCAATCTGAGCGAATTGGTCGTGTGACTTGCTGACGATTTTGCTTCCCAGACTGGTCTTTGCGACCTTGAAGAGGTTCTCGGTGTTGTCCTTGTCGAAAGGCATGGTGTCCGAGATTTCGTCGAGGCGGCCGACGGCAACTTCGCAGGCGGCATCGTAACCGTCGGCGATGCGGATGGGGTGGATGCCCTTGTCAATGAGGTCGGCGGCCTGCTCAAGGAGAGCACCAGCCAGGACAACGACACCAGTAGTGCCGTCACCGATTTCCGAGTCTTGAGATTGAGAAAGGGAGACTAGTAGCTTGGCGACGTGGTTGGAGATTTCCATNNCTAGACAGCGAATCAGAGGCGACTTCTCGTGGTGAAGGAGTTGGTGACTAGGTACCTGGGACAGGATGGTAGCGCCATCGTTGGTGACGGTAATGTCGCCGTCGGGGGAGATGAGGATCTTGTCGAGACCACGAGGACCGAGAGAAGTGCGGACGATACCGGCGACCGTCTTTGCGGCGAGGATGTGCGACTTGACCGCGTCGTTTCCGTGCTGTCTCTTCTTCTTGCCCTGGTCTCTTACGATGATGAAGGGGCGGCCGTTCTCGTCTTTGGCGACCTGGGCTGGGGGAGGACAATCGTGTCAGTCTTGTTTGAGGGTAGAGATTGGTGGAATGGATTGCAAAGTACCGTTGGACATATCAAGTTCTGGGCCTCATGTCAGCAAGGAGAGCAATTAAATTATTTGGACAATCAACGTACGCATGGCCATGGCGGGCAGTTGTTGCTGCTCCTGGGGAGCGTTGACGAAGGAAGGAGAGGCCCGGAGAGGTTGCTGGACGGCAGAGGAAGGAGCGAGGGTTGGTGTTGTTGCCTTGTTCGGTGGATGGACGAGTGTTGTCGACTTGTTGCTCGCTGCTGCTGCTTGGCTTTCACACTTTCGACGCTCCTTCACTTTCCATCAGACTTTCCTCACCGGCGGTGGGTCTGTGCGCGACAGCTTCCCTTGTCCGCTGCTTCCTCCTCCGCAGCTTCTCGAGACGCGTCCTCGTTGCGCCAGCGTCGCGCGTCTCTCACTTTCCGATTCTCAGTCAACAACTCGGTCTTATTTACACCTTCCCTTCTGCGCTGATCGCATACACTCCACGCCACACGCACCCACAACACACACACACACACACACACACACACACACACACACACACACACACACACACACACAACCAATCCACTTCTTCAACATGCCTCGTAAGATTACTCTAACTCTCCATTGCGTCTCTTCACATTGACTAACCAATTCAATCGCAGCGGCCATCACAGACGATGAGATGTCTGACCCTTTGTCCGGCGACGACGAAGAGGTTCTTCCACCAAAGAAGCCCGCAACCAAGAAGTCTGCCGCCAAGTCCAAGGCCAAGCCTGCCCCAGAAGAGGTTGAAGAAGATGTCAATGGCCATGTTGACCCCGAAGGCGACGACGAAGACGAGGACAACGCCGACGAATATGTCGTCGAGAAGATCTTGAAGCATGCTTTCGACAATGGCAAAGACTGCCTCTACGAAGTGAAGTGGCTTGGTTACGAGGACCCTGACGACCGAACATGGGAGCCAGAAGACAATCTGTATGTCGCACTATCAAGCTGCTATGGGCTATCACTAATGGCTCGCTTTCAGCTCGGGCGCTATGGATGTCCTCAAGGCTTACTGGAATAAGATCGGTGGCAAGCCACAGGCAAAGCCAAAAACGCCAGCAAAGAAGGGCACCAAGAGGAAGTCGATAGCCCAAGACACGCCAGACGCTGCTGCCACATCCACCACCAAGAAACGCGCAAGAAAGTCAATTCAGACGGCCGAGGCCGATGAGCCTGCAGAGAACAAGGATTACTCTCTGCCAGAGGGCTCTTGGGAAGACAAGGTCCAGCTCATCGACTCGATCGAGAAGCCCGACGAGGGCGAGCACAAGGGCGTCCTCATGATCTATCTCCTATGGGAGAATGGCAACCGGACACAACATTCCGCCCAGCAGTGTCGCCAAAAGTGTCCCCAGAAAGTAATTTCTCCGCTTCTCTTCATTAGCTATGCAACATGTGCTTACATGCGACAGCTCCTCGACTATTATGAGTCGAAATTGTACGGCAATATCTCCAAACACAACCGCCGAAGACGTTCCACTGACAAGGCCTAGGGTCTTCAAGACAAACATAGATGCCGACGAGTAGTGAGGTCGTGCGCACTCTAGTTTCTACTTCTCCAGCCACCATTTTGGACCAGCCCTTGCAAGAAGCATGACATCGTGTAATCAAAACAAATCGATGAACCTTTTACTAATCATCAAGTCTGCCTCTTTCATCAACATTGCATCTTTCTTCTATGGCCCCGCTAAACGCGGCATCGCACGTGATATGTACCCGAATCAACCGACGGACCAACTTTAGGTTCGCTTTTCTACCCGTTCTGACTCTTATCTGCTTCCTTCTCTTGCGCCTCCGTTCTTCATGTATCTGTCTTGATAATCTGACATCAATACGCCCTAAATTCACACAGCCAGTCGGCCTACACATCTGATGGTCGGTCACTCGGTTGACCAAATACGTGCATCGGCTTTACCAAAAGATCATGATCTTAATGGAAATGTTGCCGATGCTAGTGCCTACGCACCAGTCGATCGACAGGCCTTACCTATAGAAGAAGAAGAAGAGAGAATGCTTTCCGGGCAACCACTACATCACATATTCGAAAAGCCAAAACCTGTTTCATGGAAGAGTCTGCCTCGCAAAGACCAACTATTCATTCTCACACTGGCTCGGTTATCTGAACCACTAACACAGACCTCGCTACAGGCCTATATGTTCTACCAACTCCGCTCCTTCGATCCATCTGCTCCGGACAGTACCATATCTTACCAGGCCGGCATGCTCCAAGCTGCTTTCACAGGAGCCCAATTCTGCACCGCCGTGTTCTGGGGTCGAATGGCCGACTGGGAGCGGATAGGGCGTAAAAGAGTCATCCTGATCGGACTCTTGGGCACTGGAATCGGGGCCCTGGGTTTTGGTTTCAGCAGTAGTTTTGCTGTTGCATTGTCATGGAGAGCGCTGGGTGGAGGTAAGTCAATTTCCTTTTGTATAATCGAACCAGAGAGCATCGAGGAACAAGCCAATCTCAACTTCTACTTCTCAGAGCTCGTCAGCATTCTATGCTCGTGAGGCTGACGCAAACGTGGAACTCGATGCACTCGACGAGGGTGTATGGAGGTCAACGGTGGACGATGACTTCTGGCTAAGCTTGACGGTGAGCGCGACTTCTTGGGACAGATGACTTGTCGCTTGGTTCCAAACAATGTCAGTCGGACGGAGCATTCTGTGTAGACACCGAGCACCATAAAGCAGCATGACCTGCTTGTAGCCTCTGTGGTTCGATGGCATGAGCGATTTATAGACTAACAGGAACCAGCACTCAATGGCAACATCGGCGTGATGAGAACAGTACGTCAATACTTGCGGCTCCTCTTGCAATGCTGACCGGTTTCCAAGATGATCTCGGAGATTATTCGTGACAAGAAATATCAGTCGAGAGCCTTTCTCCTACTACCCATGACCTTCAACATTGGTGTTATCATAGGTACACAATCCACAGCATTCACCAGCGTTGTGATTTGTCCTAATTGTCTGTTTTGTTGTAGGACCGATACTTGGTGGATTGTTGGCCGACCCTGCAGGGAACTATCCTGATTCTTTTGGATCAATAGCTTGGTTAAGAAAGTGGCCTTATGCACTTCCGAATCTTGTCAGCTCTGTGTTCCTCTTCCTTTCAGCAATGGTAGTGTTGCTTGGGCTCGAAGAGGTAGTCCATGTGCCGTCAACATCAGGCTTTAACTTGTTACTAACTTGCCCGCAGTCGCATGAAATGATGAGAGACAAGCCAGACCTGGGACTACGTTTTGGACGCTGGATCGCAAGGGTAGTCCTTCGGCTCAACCTTGATCAGCAATATCAGGCGATATCTGGTGATGAAGTGGATCCTTCGACGATGGAGATGCACTCACCGACTGACGAACCACCAACGCCCAAACTACCCAAGATCAGGAGGAAGCTACCCTTTTCGCGCATCTGGACTGCCAATGTGCTCTTTACATTTACCGCCCATTTCTTGCTGGCTGGCCATGTAGGCACCTTTAACAGCCTCTGGTTCGTTTTTTTGTCGACACCAAGATATGTTCCTCATGGTCAGACAAACGATGGCACGAATCCAAACTCCAGTCTAGGCGTACCTTTGAATTACAAGCCACATCCACCCTTTAGCTGGACAGGCGGCCTGGCTCTCCCACCTGCACGAATTGGTTCTGCGTTGGCCATCTTGGGCATCGTCGGTATATCCCTACAGCTGTTGCTTTACCCTAGATTGTCCTTCCGCTTAGGCACAGTGACATCTTTCCGCTTGTCGCTCTGCCTGTTTCCTTTGGCCTACTTCCTAGTACCTTTTCTGTCCCTGGTACCAACTACCTCCACGTCACCTGCGGCGGCCTCTGGACCATTACTGTGGATCTCCATTGTCATTGTGCTCTGCATCCAGGTCACTGCAAGGACATTTGCATTACCTGCAACAGCAATCCTGATCAACAATGCCTCACCACATCCCTCTGTCTTGGGTACAGTACATGGTCTGGGTCAGAGTGCGAGTTCGGCGGCCCGCACAATCGGTCCGCTCTTGTTGAGTTATCTATACGGTGTTGGACTTCGGCGTGGTGTGGTCGGGTTATCTTGGTGGTGTATGACGTGCTTCGCTGCAGTGGGTGCCGTAGCAGGACTTTTTGTCAAGGATGGGGACGGACATGAGATTTGGCTGGAAGGTGAGAAAGAGGAAGAAGAACAAAATGTTGTATGATGAGAGGGGCGAAGAGTCGGCCTCCAAGTAGATCGATTGCAGGTCTAGGCGGTCGAAGAAACCATTTACTACCATTGTTACAAGCCTGGAACAAAAGATGAGCTGAACTGGCCATCTGAAATTAGCATGATAGATTGGAAAGACATGTGAAGGGTTTCTAGAGAAGACTTGCAAGGTTGTATTCCATGGTTCCCTTGTTCACAATCAAAGTCGAGCCCGACAAGTATAGTTCAGGGTGGTCCTACAGCTAGACATCACATCATACTCAGGGTTTGTGCAACAAGACGTACGTCACACTAAGTAGTCAGTGTCACGTATGCCGAGTCAGGCTCTCTCTCAAGGGAAGATTGAAGAAGACGTGATACGTTGCTGTGCTGTATGGGAGCTTCCCTACTCACGTCGGTTACTCGCGTTGGAAACGAGTGAGTAGTGTCAATATCGTTGCCAACCAATACCAGCAAATCAGCGCATCATGTCCGTGATCATGATCCTTTTGACTGAGAGTACACCGATGCTTTGTTACTTAGCGTGGGTTACCAAGTCCATCAAACGCCGAGTGCTGATCTCGTCCTTCTCTCCTAGCTGCCACCAACTTTGGTACCAGGTCTTCGCTTGTACTTACGAGGGTCTGAGAGTCAAAAGCCGTTAGCATTTCTGTCAAGGTCACGCGTCTCGAGGCGAGTCCATGGTATTGCCAAGCGCCAGGACACGAGATTGGTTGTACTTGCCTTTTCTGCTCATCCGAGTCTTGTCCCGAGTACCTGGTCACACGTCAGCCCCCATGATCAATGTTTTTGGTGTCTCGCCTAGACGCGGAGGTAAATTCCTGCAGGTCCCAGCTGGGCAGAATGGCATGAGACGCTAGAAGCAGCGTGTACAAAGGTACACGATTTAGGCTTTCACACCGGCGCGCGGGGAAAGTTGGAGCTCGTGGGGTTGCGTGGAGTCGTGGTCATCTGCCACTGACTGCCAGGGAGGACGTCATGCCCGATGCGAACAAACAGCTGCCAGTTTTTTCGCATCGACGATTGGTAAGGGGAATAGTTGATGCGCGAATCAAGGATGTGATGATGGAAGAGAGTGGAGGATTTGATCTTACCTTTGCCTCCTTCCCAGAACCCATGACCAACTCTCGCAATGAGGCTGGAGCGGCAGAAGTGGCAGTCGTCCTAAAGGGGAAGCGTACAGTTAGCACGTTTCTTGTATAGGAAAAAGTTCCTGGCACGAACCGGTCTATAATTTTGTTCTCTCGAACAATAGCCACAGATCATACGATTAGCGTGTTCGTTTGGATGGCTCTCCTTCTCGTCATGGCATCTNNCTGCGAGGGATCAGTCATGCCCTCTATCATTGTGATCTGTTTAACCTACATCACAAGGGTAAACCTTGCTGCAGCATGAGAATCTACGTTGGGTGTCAGCATGGTCCAGAGAATGATGTGCCAGAAGAGACAGGTACGCATACCTGAACCATCGGTACGATTTTGCATAGTGCGTGCAACGACCGCGTCTTGGTAACTCCTGCCCGGCGACTATGCCCAGGGATTCTTTGACCTTTCTGCGTACGGGAGCACGGCTTGCTCGGANCTGCAATATGTCAGCTACAAGCCATTGAAGCATCAGAGGTTGTGACATACCTGAAGCGGCGCTGACATGTAAGAACTTGGTCTCTGGGATGCGGAAACTCATCTTTCGATGGCATTCTCTACAAATTGCTAAGATTGAGTCTCCGCGAACTCCAACAACACCTGGAGCTGGGTAGGATGTGGAACACTCTGAGCAGGTTGGGATGAAATTGCTGCAGAACAGTTAGTCACGTTGGAACACTCGTATTACACGGCGAACTTGCCTTGGAAGCATGTCAACTACTGTGCAACCATCGAGATCCAGATATCCGGCTCTCACAGAGTTTTGATGGATCAGGTCCGCGCGGAATCCTANCACTGTCAGTCATTCTCGAGGAAACAATTTTAGTTATATCTCCTTACCAATTGCGAGACTGTTCGCGCATTTTTTGCAAATTTCGTCGCGCATCCCAGTCACATCTCCCTTGGTATTGTTTCTCAGACGCTGGACGTCAAGCAAGTCTTTGCAACGCTCGCACTTGACTGTGATACTCAGTGAGACAAGCTCCAGGAGTTCACAGCCGTACAACTCTAGATTGGGGAACGACAACATAATGCCTCGTTCCGCGAGCCCTGACATACTGGCAGGTGGTTGCTCTGGTTGTTCTGGTTGCTCACTATCCTCCTCTTCTGTTTCATCTCCACTGTCGTATGAGTAAGAATCGTCACTGCTCCAACCATCTGGACCGTCGGTGTTCCATTCCGGAGGTCTTGGAATAACACGAATGTGAGCTTTGTCAGAATCTTGGTTTGCGACAGCACCGCTTGGTGGAGCCGAAACAGGGACAATGATGTCTGCTTTGGATACTTCTTGAGGTGTCTCTTGAACCTCGGGTACGCTGGATGACTCCCTGAATATGGACATGGTGTGTGCGTGCTGAGTAAGGTAGTTGATATGTGCGAGTAAGTTCAGTCCAGTCTCACTTCGGGCTCTTTGTTGGAACGACTCTTCGAGGGTTCTTGCTGCAGGATCGTGATTGCCGTTGACTTCAATTCGGGGTAGATGTAGGTTGTAAAGCTGAGGCACAACTAGACGAACCGATTTCTGGTTCCGCAGAGCTTCGGGCAACATCATCTTCTTTGTAGGTTGAAACGGGATAGTGAATGAGATATCGTCCGAAGACTGTATGAAGCCTGGCAGTCGGCCCAATCTAGCCACAAGCTGTCTGATATCGGACTGACGTTTTGTTTCTGCCTGTAGCTTTTGTTCGGCGGTGAAATATGGGGTGGCTTCTACACTGCGAGAAGTCACTGCCTGCTGCGATTTGGGTGTCTGGACAGCAGGAGGAAGTTTTGTTTGAGGTTCAACAACTCTGGGTGCATTCCGTACGATCTTTACTGTATCCGCCTTGTCGCCGGAAAGCAAGGTCTCGAGATTCTTGTCCAGACGATTAAATGCTCCGAGAAGCGTCGCGTTTGGCGAATCAGCGACGATTTGGTCAAATCCACGTTCGACGTTGAGCTGGAACCCGCGTGGCATCTCCGAGTTGGTGATACGCAGACTTGGCTTGGCTCCCGGATACAGCGATGGTATAGTGAGAGAGCATTCCAGGAAGGGAAGATCAAACGGAAAGTCAGGATCGCTGGGAGCAAGTTTCAACTTGAGAAGGGCGGCATCCGGAAGAGATTCTTCTGTGGGAGCAAAACGACGACGAAGTTGACCCATCTGAAATACCCGTGGGTCCTCCTTCTCTGTCTTGGGGGTTGGCCTACTGACCACTTTGGAGCGATCAATCCGAGCCTCATATTGACGTTTGGGAGTAGCAGCATCACTGTCATCTATTCTTCCAGCTTTCTGCTTGGGAGCTCGAGGTTTGGTCCCAGAGGTTCTTGGCTCAGATTGTTGGACATGCGCAAAGGAACATTCGGTACCTGCCTTACAGCCTACGATGTGGTAAGCAAGTGATATGCGAAGTTCATGAGCGGACGTCAAATCAAGTGGATCCTCCGTATCCATGAACTAGGCGTGGGTACCTTTCGTCAAGCAGCGGACTGTGGTAGCACGTTGACGAAAGCAACGACTCGGCCTAGAAGAACTCTGAGGAAAGAACATGTTCATTTTGATTACCTTTCTTCGAGNCTGGAAGTATCGACAGACTTGTTTCTTCTTCTGGCTTGCATGTGGTGGTTTAAGTGCATTGTTTACCCCAGTTTGAGGTTCACTTGCCAGCACCACATCTACGGAAATCGTGAGCAGATGACCACTTCGGTAGTGTCGTGGTTCTGTTGGAGTGCCAGCACATGAAGGTCCGATTCGAACTCACCCGTTTCCTGCCCCCTTGCACTGCAGCCGAAGGTGGCTCCATTGTCGTGCTCTGCTGCTGCTTTTCGTGAACGAGGATTGTGCTGAAGATCGTGTCGTAGATGATACACTCGTGAAGCCTGATCACGCCTTGTACTCTGAACGTGCCTCTAACCTCTTCGTACAAGGTCGAGTGAATTTGTCGTCGTATGGAAGCGCACGCACAGCTTTGGTTTTCACATGTGATGACGGGTAGAATGCTGTCATTCTCCAATTCCCATGAGTCACGCCTGACGAATCACATCGCCTGTTCTCTATCCTACTTTCCACAGTAACACCGTAACTTGAAAGGGCAATCCTGCATGAGCAAATTTCTAGTATAGGCAGCTGCACACATCAATCATGCCAGTTATATGGAGTGGGACGTGGCTGAAACTCAACGACCACCTTTCTCCTATCTGCGATCCTTCCACAAACATCGACATCGAGAAAGACCGAGTATGACAACGTGAAAATATGGTTTGAGGTTCATCCCGAGGGTTCCGTTCTGCTTTACAGACACATCGAAGCTACTGTGCAGCATGAACCATTGATAGAAACAGAACAAGCCGTTGAACCCAGACTCGACGAGATCTTTTCAATGTTTGTAACCCACGTCATAACAGCAGTTCCGGTGCGCTCCTCCAGAGTCTCCACAGCTTAGTTCGAAACCCGCATCCACATGTTTGACGAGAATGGAGAGCTTGCATTGAGTGATTTGTATTATTGCACGGTCGACACAAGCCGAAGGTCAGAGACGTCTGCCCTCAAGACCTGCATCCACTCTATTCATAGTGGNAATAGAAGAAGCGGTGAAAAGGTACATCGGTTGGAGTCGCACACTGCTTCGCATCTGACACAACAATCGGCAGTGCCGCCAACAATGGCGCAACTCCAATACCGTAATCACAAGGACGGAAAGCACTTTGCATTNTTATCGTGTTTTTGAATTTCATCGGCCCATCGGCCCTTCCTNCACGAAGGTAGAACCTATGTATATATCGTACAACGATGTCTGGTATCAGCTCGGCCACTGCCTACGAACGCGCGCGCCTCCTGACAACAGTCGGGCCGAGAGCAAAGTAAGCAGTCTGGTTGTGAAGACTGGACATCAAGCATTATAAAGCAGGCAAGAAAGGAATACAAAAGGAGAACCATACTTTGGTATCGAAAAACAATTCTTTTCTGTTGGCAACCGCTAGAAAATAATGCCGTAATCGCAGAAGAAAAAATGAGGTCCAGAACACCCACGCGATGCCGGCTCGCTGATGCAGAAAAAAGAAGAGAGTAGAAACAATGCATGTCGCTAAAATGCAGTAGCAAGGAAACAAGTAAAGCCTGATCAGAGAGGGACGTTTTCACCAGCCTTTGGCATGGTACTCCTGGAGTCCCTGGTTGAAGTATTCGTTTGAGAACTTCTTCTTATCGTTCTCCTTAACAGACATGACCATTTGTGGCTCGGGGTGCTGTTTGAGATTCTTAATGTCGTGAGAGGTGTGTCTGCGCTTCATGGCGGCTAGGTTGTTGGAACTCTTGTGTTGGCGTTCCCAGAGGAGGTTCTTGCGCAGCGACTCCGTCAATTCGGTGGAGAGCATGTTCCGTCTAGTGGTTCGCGGTGAAAGAGCAGGTTGATGAGTGTTTGAGGTGGTCATAATTATAGGTCGTGGTTGCGAAGACTCTGAGGCCTCTGAAGCTTGTTGGGAGAGTTGCGAAGGGTGCGAGGTGTAGTCCGGACCAGCACGCTCGACCTCGCGACGATGTGGTGATGGAGTAGCTGAGGGTCCGTTAGGCGAAGCACCACGCGAACGGCGGAGAGCAGGGGTAGAACGCGACGCAGCGCTTGCCATGGCGCGAGCGCGATCCGGTTCGTGCATCATAGTGGTTAGCATAGAGCGACGTGAGGTAAGGTTGGGCTGCGAGTCCACCCGACGGAACATGCTCTTGGTTTCATCTGCTGAAGAGTTACCGCTCTCGCCGACATCGTCGTCCTCCCAATCAGACGAGTCTTCGTCCTCCTCGATGACACTCTCGAAAGCATCGTCGTCATCCTCATCGTCAGACTCCTCGAAGACAGGGCTGTCGGTGATGGCTCTGTCTTGTATAATGTCCCTGAAGGATGCGTGCTTCTTTGGCGGTTGTGGCATACCAGTCGACAAGGAGCCGACACTGTTGCGTCCCATGTGGCTGTCAAGAGAGCTCTCCTCTTCGCCAGAAGAAGCGCCGAGGGTAAAGGTCGCGCCCTTCTTGGGACGATTGAGGCGATCGGGGCGATATTGAGGCGAGGTCTTGAGAATGGGTGTCGGTTGGGTTGCGGCAAGGTTTGTTTGCGAGCGGTAGGATGAAGGTACTTCAGGTCTGAAACCTCGCACAATGTTGTGAGTGCTCATCTCGGTGGATGAACTTTCGGAGGACGATGCGATAGCCTGGGAGTCGTTGCTGCTGACGGTGGAGGTAGACGATTCCAGATGGGTAGGCGCGGTGATAGTAGGGATAGGAGTGGCGACAGGTTTTTGGGAGACTAATGCAGGTGCAGGTGCCGGCGTGGGCGCAGGTGCAAGTGCCGATCCAGATGTGGTTTGTTTCGTGGCGGTAGGTGTTTGACTTTGGCGGTCGTCGGAAGGCGGCGGGCTCGGCATGGCAGGCGAAGGCATGGATAATGCGGATAGCGGTTCAAGGCTTTTCTTTTCCTTGATGGAGATGACCATCTTCTCGAGGTCGATGGGGGTGATGTGATTTTGCTGGCGGCCTCGGCTACGGTGCTCCGAGGACTCGCTCCTTCTCAACTCGGGTCTGACAACGGGGGAAGGCAGCAGTGACGACACGTCTTCTTCGTCCGACTCGTCCGTCGACGAAACGCTGCTTGACAGGGCGGGTAGAGGAATGCTTTTCCGCGCGCGCGGCATGCGGGAACACACAAACGTCTCGCGGTTCCATAGACGCCAGCTGAGGTTTTCCAAACGCTTGCCATCCTCCATTGCGTCTGAGATTTTGTTAAAAACNNTGCAGTCGTGTCAGCAATAATCGACGGGTAATGAATACTGGGTGGCATAAGTACCTGACCACATTCCAAAGAGGTCCTCAACGGAACGAGTATCGATGGTATGCATCTTGTCGACGTCAATCATGACTAACGAGTGTTGGGGTCGGAAAGGCATGGCGGAAATCACAGGGCAGCGAGTGCTGCTGGGCAAGGTGAGAAGTGAGCGAAAAGGCGAGGTCTATGCAAGAATGTGGAGGCTCTGGGGGCGCTCTGTTTGCGGACGATGTGTTGCGTCAGGCGGATCGCCAGAACAGGAAGGGTCCGGATGTGGAAGGAGCCGGATATATGGGTAGCGCAATTGATTTCTGCGACAGCATCTAGAGCAGTGTCGAGAAAAGAGTAGTGAGCGACGGCGACCTGAGGTGATTGAATCTGTTCCAGTGGTGCGGGGGCGGTGTCTGGTTACGTGGGCGCGTTCTGGGGGCGACGACGAAAGGGACAAAAGGTGGGAGGCCGACTTACTTAACCAATCTCCCGTGCTTTCGTCGTCAAGAAACACTCTTCCTTTCGTGGCTCCCGCTAGATCACCTGGCGCTGAGCTAACCCGCAAGGTGGCACTTCGGGCCCTCGCAAAAAAACAACATCACGCCTCGGTTCGTTCGGAATCTTTGTACCGGCATGCCTGTTCGGGACCACGTCCTCCAGACAGACGACCGCTTGAAGAATGCTACACTCTGGGGTCTTGACTGGTGACCGATTTGCTGGCCGATGGACTGCCTGCTCCTGGCTTTGGTTTCATTCACACTCGTGCGTTGGCTGGTCACGCCGCATTTCCTTTGTTACACAGTTCGCTTTTCTCTCCAGACGCGTCTGCTCATCTGGCGCTAGAAGTGTTGGCCGTCCTGGGCATCTTCCAGAATCCAAGAACGACCCGATCGCCATTTTAGGGGGTTCTTGCATGCAGCTTGTCGGTGGGACATATACTGCAGCTTTGGAGACACGCCCGAGACCCTTACTTCATGACTCGACGTCTATTGTTGATGACTTGCACAGTCAGATCTCGTCTGCTCACGGCGTGCGCTGCTCCGGAACCTATTGATGCCCAGCTACAACAAATGTGACTGTTAGGTGCGACTTTACCTGTCTATTGTCAGTATCGGCAGTCGATAAGACTGTTGTTGGTACGTCGCAGATTTGACGGCGCCGTTGGAGCCACAAAGAATCCACGTGTTGCGCCCGTGGCTGTGACTCCTACTTCACGCCCTCATGGCAGGCTTGGGTTTGACCATTGGTGAGAGCGGGCCCACGAAAACTGAGGCAAGGTTTTGAACGCCAAAAAGTCTGTTCATTACCGGTGTCTTTGCGGCGGTCTGTATTGCGGCCTTTCTCTGAGATGCGAGATGCCAAGGGGAAAATCCAACTCCGCCTGTCTGATCTTGTCTTGACTCGTCGATTCCG
Source organism: Aureobasidium uvarum (assembly GCA_903853725.1). NCBI lineage: Eukaryota > Fungi > Ascomycota > Dothideomycetes > Dothideales > Saccotheciaceae > Aureobasidium > Aureobasidium uvarum. The sequence goes on from CAINUL010000019.1 coordinate 736,661, forward strand.
ATGTCTAGACCATCTTACGGGGCTGGCCTTTGTCTACTATCAGAGATGAAAGACCTAGATGCCGTATGTATCTATGTGCGTTTTACAATCACATATTTGACCGAGTCGCATACCTAATGCCTGGATCTATCTCAGAGATTTGGTCGTCCACATGTCAGTCAGATGTGCAACCCGGTCTGCTCCGCGCCAGCATCCTCATGACTCTTCCCGGTGTGTGGGTAGCTTTGGAGAAGACGCTTGTCAGACCCTTCAAACCCGGGGCGTGCCAAACGCCGACACAATATAAGATCTCAGGTTGTGGTTGCTGACGGCAAGAACGCCGCATCCCCTTGACCCGGCAAGCATACCTGAGTGACTCTTTGGAGATTCCGATTTAACGTTTATACAGTCTTTAGACCCTTAGGCTGAAAATGGTATGAGGGGTAGCCTCCGTTTTCATGACGACTCCGGTCAGCAGCTCAGCTTCTCGAGCTTATCAATCTGGCAAGGGTCTCTTCGAACGTTGTGTATGGGTACAGTGCGGATTCTAGGTTTGCCTGTCTCTATATACTTGCCAAAGTATTCATGCCTCCGGCACCTGTGCGCATTTTGACGAAGACTGTCAGCAACAGGCTTCAAGATGGACAACCGCAAACGTGCTGGGGAATAGGGCACGGAGGGCAAGATCGGCCATCGTTCCGATAGGATCAGACTCGGGCCGCTGCTTTCTGGCCCGAGGCTCATCGCGTTTTATCAAACAAGCTCCTCGAACGATGCGTTTTCTCGCGACGTTTGTCTCCCCTCTTCGTAGATTGTTATATTGTCTCTCAAGCAATGCATACTCAGCTGGCATGGTGATCTCCAAGCCTCCGGACTAATATTATGTGGACCTGATATGGCTTTAGGCTGAGATTCGTCCATATCTGCCGCCTATAGCCGTGTCGGGACTGTGAGAACAGCGCCACTAGTCCACCGCCTACCGGTCACGCGCGTACGGCAAACCGTTCCACGCTGATACATGATAACCAACAAGGGTTTCCGGGGGGAGGGATCCTAGACTGTTCTCGGCTGGGAATAATGGCGCCTACTTTATATGACAAGCAGATGACCTGTGCCTGGGACGGGAGCGTGCGATGTGCACTTTCGAGCGAGATACAGCATGCTCGTATCAAACGCACAATGGGCACGATGATTACGTTCGTGTCTTGCCTTCAATTGACATGAGTGGAATCGACTTCTCAGACATTCACGTGGGCCAGTTGTCCAACTGACGATGTCTTTGAAGCCTTGAGGCAGGGGGCCTTTGCTTAATGGTGGCGCGTGTCGTAGTGTAGCCTGTTCAATCGCGCAAAGAGCTGGTGTTTGTTGCTTCACTGCTTTTGTGACTAGGGCACTGTCCCTGCTACCGATACTTGAAATGTACATGCGCAATGTCAAGCATACTCACGGTCAGGGAATGGTGCAGCATTCTGAGATGCGAGCCGGAAGATACGGTTGCTCGGAGTGATGTTGGAGCTACAATTGGTTTGAGCATCTGTCACGCTGATGGGGCATGACTGAAGTCTGACGGGATGCGTAGTGAAAAGCATGTATACGCTTTGGGAAACAGTAGTCTTGATTGAAAGGCTTGAGCACTCTTTCAAGGGTGAGCAACAAAGAGTGCGGTATCTGCAGAGATGTGAGATGGTCATGGGAAATGATGGCAGCAACTCGAGGCGCGGCTGTCACTGGTTGTCACGGGCCTGACTCGTAGGGCAATCAATCGTCATAGCCTGATTTTTGTCCAAAGTTGAAGCGTGTGCCAAGCCGCTTCGACATTCGACAGTCTTTCTGCTGAGACTGAGACTGCATCTGAGCGGCGCCAGCACAGCATTCGCTCTCGTGCCCAACCACCCTCTTGCTTGCTAGCAGCTCTCCATGTCTCTGGCGCATGGCATCCCGACAGCTGCTGCGCCCCCAGGCGTGCAGGCGTCATGACCCCGGCAGCTCTGTCGGTCGTCAAGCTTCTCGGAGTCGCTCTCATCAACCTACCTCTATCGTACGCTGCTCCGCTGTTCTCCAAGTCCGACTCGCCCGTCTACAGACGCGAAGAGCCCGAGCCCAAGTCGCCAGAAGACCCCCAGCTATGGGTCTATCTGGGTGTTGCCATTGCCCTCGTGCTCCTGGGTGGAGTCTTTGCCGGCCTGACGATTGCACTCATGGGCCAGGACGAGATCTACCTGCAGGTCATTGCTACCTCGGGTGAGGGAAGCGAGAAGAAGAGTGCTGCCAGGGTTCTGCGCCTGCTGAAGAAGGGCAAGCATTGGGTCCTCGTCACGCTGCTGCTCAGCAATGTCATCACCAACGAAACCCTGCCCATCGTGCTGGACCGCTCGCTGGGTGGTGGCTGGCCTGCTGTGCTGAGCAGTACCATCCTCATTGGTATCTACCCGCCTTTTCCGTACGACTCCCTTGCACACAGACGCTAACACGCCGCAGTCATCTTCGGCGAGGTCGTTCCTCAATCCATCTGTGTCCGTTTCGGTCTTCCCATTGGCGCCGCCATGTCTCCCCTCGTCCTAGGTCTCATGTGGCTCATGGCCCCGGTGGCCTGGCCCACTGCCAAACTCTTGGACTGGTTGCTCGGCGAGGACCATGGTACTGTCTACAAGAAGGCAGGCCTCAAGACGCTCGTCACTCTCCACAAGACTCTAGGCACTACCCCGTCCGATCGCCTAAACGAAGACGAAGTCACCATCATCAGCGCCGTTCTTGACCTCAAGGACAAGCCTGTCGGCGATATCATGACCCCCATGGGCGACGTCTTCACCATGTCGGCTGACACAGTCTTGGACGAGAAGATGATGGACACCATCCTGTCCCAGGGCTACTCCAGAATCCCCATCTATGCACCTGATAACACCCGTAACTTCATCGGCATGCTGCTCGTCAAGATTCTCATCACCTACGATCCTGAAGACAGCCTGCGCGTTCGTGATTTCGCTCTTGCTACCCTCCCCGAGACCAAGCCCGAAACAAGCTGTTTGGACATTGTCAACTTCTTCCAGGAGGGCAAGTCACATATGGTCCTCGTATCGGACTTCCCTGGTCAAGACAAAGGTGCTCTCGGTGTTGTTACTCTGGAAGACGTTATCGAGGAACTTATCGGAGAGTGAGTAATGTCTGCTACCTACGTGCTATCGGCCACTAACAAGATGCAGNNGGAAATCATTGACGAGTCGGATGTTTTTATCGATGTGCACAAGGCGATAAGACGCATGGCCCCGGCACCGCGCACCAGATACACCAAGGGCAATCTCGTTGTAGATACCCCTGCCACCGACGATGGTACCGATATTGACGAGCGTACTCATCTGCTTGGGCCCAAGGATTCAAGCAGTCAGAGCCGCAAGTCCTCGCTGACCGGCTCTCGCGAGGCTACTCTTCTGCTACGCAGACGTAGTAGCACAAGCAGCGACAAGAATCGACCATTGCCTCTCCGATCAAACACTGCCGACCTGCGCCAGCACCTGAAACATCTTGGCCCAAGCAACGTTGCAAGCCGTCCAAAGGCCACCAAATACACTTCTGTCAAGATCAAACCCGGTGTAGGAACCATTCCTGAAAACCATGTACCCACCCCTGCCTCAATTCAAGAAGCAGAGTCTAGTCAGGCAGGCACTCCCCAGACGGTCATCAACGGTGATTCATCTAGGCCTGAAGGCGGCATCGGTGCCGGCCTTGTCGGCTCAGCTGCTCTTGACGCTCAAGACGGAGCACACGCCGTCGCTCATGGATATGGTACAATCTCGCCTGGTTCCAAGAACCCTTCAATCCATGAAGAATCTGAGGTGCAGGCCGAGCACAACTTGTCTTCGCCCAAGCCTATGACCGCTAGCGAAGCCTCTGCTTTTGCTGATAGTCACACTGCAGCAAAGCTTGGATCCAAGGAAAACGATGAACATGAGCAGGAGCAGCAGAACAAGCAGCGGAACGGTACCCACAATTCTTCCGAGCAAGAACAACCTGACTTGCCTCAAAAGCTGGTCGTGCAAGGAGGCACTTCTCGCCCCATTTCTCGGGACAGAAGAGGTTCGGGATCGTCACACTCCACGTTAGGAGAAATGGAAGACCGACCTGGAATCAGATCTCGTCGTGCCGTGCGATCCGGAAGCATCACTGAGAACATTGTCGACGTGAACGGTATGAAGAAGGTTGTCCTGGAAGCCAACAGCTCGTCCGATGGAGATGAACAAAAGGGCGCTGACGGTAGTGACGGCGCGAATGACAAACGTGGCCACGATGAGGACCAAGATGACGCTGGCCACGATGATGCAGGTCACGATGANTTCGAAAGGCACCAAAAGAAGAAGAAGAAGAAGCGCGCCGGCAAGAAATTCCGCAACAAGGGCGACTCTGTCAAGAGCCGCAGCGGCGACAGCACTCCTTTGTTGAACCAGGGTGATCGTTAAAAGTTGATAAGGAGGAAGTTGTTCTTTTCATTATCTGTTCCCTTGTTTCCTTACCGCCGGTTTCACAAGCATAGCGGCGTTTCAATGTCTTCACTTTACAGATGTATATGTATCAAGTCTTTACAAAGCTTATATATCCGTTGTAATAGGGAATACGTGTTGTTTGATACTCGAGTACGAAACTCTATAGTGAGATGATTCAAGGGACATGGCTCTCCAGGAATCATCGAGTCCACTGTTGTTGTCAAAGACGCAATAAATCAGAGGCCGGTAGAGATGTCCTACAAGGGCCAATGCTCCCACGACGACAGTGGTTCTAGCTTCAAATGACGGTGCCATCCTGTGTAGGAGCTCGAAACTTGACCTTGATACGATTTATGTGCAACTATATTTATGTGCTCTAAGAATTATTTCGTAGGGCGCGTTGTATGAGACCGACCCCGCACCCCCATAGCCGTGGACAGGGAGGCCTGCGACCCCGTCTACCTTGATGGCAATGATGTTCTCCATCTTTAACATTCAATTGCAACATGTCAACAAGAACAGTGATGCGATCCAACTGGATCTCGATCACTAAGTCCCAAAGGTCGCGCTTGTACTCTACTCTACCACCCAAAGCACGACTAAACACTCCCACGGATTTCGATGCAACCGCCCTGCTCAATCACAATTCCAAGTCCGCATTAGCCAGCAATGAGTTATCCTCCGAAGCGAAAAGTGGTACTGCGACGCGGTTGAATCTTTTCCAAGCCATCAACTCTGCACTTTCATATGCGCTTCGAACGGATCCTCGTGTTTTGCTATTCGGAGAAGATGTGGCTTTTGGAGGGGTGTTTCGCTGCAGGTAACAAACTGTTTCACTGCATGGTTTTTGTACGTTTGGCTGAAGTTTGTCANNTAGCATGAATCTGGCCTCTGAGTTTGGAGACGACAGAGTCTTCAACACACCCTTGACCGAACAAGGCATCGTGGGCTTTGCTATAGGAGCGGCCTTTGAAGGCATGCGGCCTGTTGCTGAAGTGCAGTTCGCCGATTACGTATATCCTGCCTTTGATCAGTTGGTCAATGAAGCAGCAAAGGCTAGATTCAGAGCTGGTATGAATGCTCAAGGACAGAGCTGTGGAGGTCTTGTGGTGCGCATGCCTTGTGGAGGTGTAGGACATGGTAAGTCATGCCAACCATGTAGAGATTGACATCACGAGCTAACCGAGTAGGTGCTCTGCAAGTATATCCATAGCAGACAAGGCGCCGAGTATACTAATAGTCGCAGATACCATTCTCAGTCACCAGAGTCGCTTTTCACACACATACCTGGACTGCGTGTGGTGATGCCTCGTGGACCCGCACAGGCCAAAGGTCTGCTGCTCGCAGCAATTGCAAGCAATGATCCTGTCGTATTCATGGAGCCGAAAATACTTTACCGTGCAGCAGTCGAATACGTACCTGCCGAGGCATATGAGATCCCTTTGAGCAAAGCAGAGATCGTCAAGCCTGGAAAAGACATCACGATCATCAGCTACGGGACCCCATTGTACACATGCTCAAATGCAATTGAAAAGGCAGAAGCAGACTTTGGTTGCCAGATTGAGCTCATCGATCTTCGGACAATCTACCCTTGGGATCGGGCTACGATTATTGAGAGCGTGAAGCGAACCGGAAAGGCCATAGTGGTTCACGAAAGCATGACCAACTCTGGAGTTGGCGCCGAAGTGGCAGCAACGATTCAAGAGACATGCTTCCTCAGTCTAGAAGCCCCGATTGCGAGAGTCGGGGGATGGAGCACACACATGGGTCTCATCTATGAGGTAAGTCGATTAGCATTTCATCTTCGATCATCGAAAAGCTGACTGCTATAGCGATTCAACATCCCGGACGTGACACGTAAGCGCATGCTGTAATGTGTGGTGATGTATTATGAGCTAACGACCACTAGGTATCTACGATGCCATCAAGACAACACTAGACTATTAGGTGGCTCGGTCGTACGACCAACGAAAGGCGGAGACAATAACATTCTGTACTGGCGCAAAGTCATGCATGGAGAGAAAAGCATATTAGGTGTTGGGTATAGCTACTCATTATCAATTTGGTGTTGCCACAAAAGACTCCGCTTCGCAAGTTGGTAATGAAATCGTGCGCAGGTGTTTAGGCGCGGTTCCATTCGGTTTTGCCCATGCGGATGATGTCGCTTTGACCGATGATCCAGACTTTTTGCTGTGCCTTGGCTTCGTGACACTGTAAGGCAGCGGATATGGCAGCTTTGGCAATCACATCGGCGTCTTGAGCCCAGAAGTCCTTGAGCCATGGTTCGCTGATCTTGCCAGCCAAGCCAGCGATCTTACGTATAGCGAACTCTGGAGGTCTCGAGTCCTCCCTCTGACCGACGATCAAGCCAGGACGCAGAATGACAGTGTGTTCAAAACCCAGCTGCTTGACGGCTTCTTCCAGTTCACCCTTCATTCTTGGGTATGCCAGGAAGCTGGTGGCATTGGCTCCTTGGCTAGAGATCAGAACATAGGTCGTAGCACCGTTTTCCTTTGCTTTCTTTGCGAGCTCGAGATTCAGGTCATAGTCGATCTTGCGCTGGTTCGCTACGCTTCCAGCAGCACCGCGAGTAGTTCCCAAGGCAGAGAAGAAGATGGATGAAGCTTGCGGATAGAGCGAGGCCCAAGTCGACGAGTCAGACGAGACGAGCGGGTGGACTTTGGCAGAAGTGGTGGGCAGGTCTTTGCGAGCGTATGCATAGAGGCTCGAGAGCGCGGGGTGCGACGATAGGATCGAGTAGATGTTGCCGCNCCTTGATGACAGTTTAGCAGCTCTTCAATACGGCACTGTGCACTTGTCTAGTCTGCTTGTACTGGCACTCACAACCAAGCCCGTGCTTCCGGCCAGTGTGCATGTCAAGGCGGCCATGTTGCGACAGTTGTAGTGACCAAACCCTTGTGTTGTGTATGTGGAGCAGGAGAGAAAGATGGCTGTGACGATCGACCACGCGCGCACGGCCGAAGTTTGTGGCTTCGTATCGCCTACCTACAATACCAACCTGCCGCATTATCTATCTGCTGTCTGCCGCACCACTAGTCTGACGAACAACTTGTTGCAATTGTCTTTCGCCGTCTACAATTAACCCAATCCAGCATCGACATGCTCCTTGTGCCTTCCACTCACTTGCCCGTCAATCTCCACTCACTACTCGACCCAATCTCATCCACCATCATCCGAGCCCTCCACAATCCCAGTACCGAGAATACGCATATCTGAAGAGGTACGATTTGCTTCTATCTTTCAGAATTCCCAATCATGCAAAAAGAGTGGCCTGAACTCTTCTTCGTCATATGTGGCCAGGAGCTGACCATCTGATAGCAGATTCTCAGAATTTAGAGAGTCGATATCATGTTGAACGTACGAGCCCTCAACAAGCTACTAACCGAAAACGTCGACCACAAGGTCTTCGTACGGTGGTTGTAAGGCTACTGATGTTCATCACGTTCAATCTAGCCAGGCGCTGACTTGGTGCAGNNCATCATGACTCCTAACGGATCACTAATGGCATACACCTTGCCTGCCAACATGAAAGAGCTTCGTGACCAAGTTGCTCTAGTATCGATATCCTGGAAAGAACACCTAGAGCGCAAAGACAATGAGAGATTTGAACCGCAGTACAGTCAAGGTGGCCCCAACGAGCCATCAAAACGTGTGGTCCGACCAGACGCTTTAGAAACGCTCACCGTCGAGTTCGACAATCGGAACCTGATTGTCAAATACCTGCAGCCCAAGTTGCTATTGGTACTCGAAGGTGGAGTACCACCAGGAAGGAAACGCGAGCTCAAAGTGACAGCAGAGGCGCCTGGCGATGCACGATATCCCGCCGAGGACTCGAGCGCATGTGACGGCGCTGACACGATGCTCGGAACATCTGTTGGATCAAAGGCGTCAACAACAGTCAGTAGCACGCAACGACCTAGCGTTCTTCACATCCAGCGCAGGAAGATGGAAATCATGGCCGAAACAATCAAGCAAGAACTCTCTGGGTTCGAAGTAAGTGAGACATGGTGTATATTGATGTCGCGGTGCAGCTAATAGTATACACAGATGCCCGACGATCCGACCAACAAGTTCTTTTAAAGACAAGCCTCTCGGTACGGTGATTCGAGGCCGAACAACGAGAGGTGGTTGTTGATGATAACGACTGAACGAAGGAGGTCGATTGGTTGGGCTTCTGAAATAGCATGTGTGGAGCGTATAGCGAGTTCTTGTTTGTGCAACAGAAGTAATATTGGGAGGAGGATATGCACAAGTATGCATAAATTTCCTCGAGGCCGATGCATAAAAATGACGTTCGTGGTGTAGCTTTCCCCGGTGACGTTTTCGAAGACAAGGACAAGCACGTCAAGACGGAGCTAAGCAACAAAGTGAATTGAGCATGACCTGAGTCGATCTCTTCTTGCTCCTCCACTCCAAATCACGCCGACCTCTCTGAAACCACAACAAGTCAGCAAGCATGATTACCGGACCTCTCAGCCGCCGCCTTGTGGCCCAGCAACCTCGTGTGCTCAGCCAGCGCCCTTTNGCAAGAATCATCAGCAGACCTTTGTCATACACACACCAGCTCCAGGCACGCAAGGACGCTCAGGACAAGGACTCGCTCAAGCCTGAGCCCAACGAGTACAGCAAGAGCGGCTCGGACGACGAGGCAGCTCGCGTCGAGAAGACGGCCTTCGACCCCAACAAGACATCGCCCGAGGAACAGCACGACTCGGCCGCCAGCGAGTCCGCAGAGGTAAGACAAGGCGTCTCTAGGGTTGATTTCCTTTGTATCGTGTCAAGGAGAGAAAATTGGCGCTAGGGCACAAGGCAACAGAAGCTAACCACTCGCAAGCTTGGACAGGCATCAAACCCTCTGAACGTCAGCCCTGCAAACCAGGAAGTCAGCAAGCCCAGAAGTTCGACAGAGGGAGGGCACGAAGGCTCGGCCGCCTCGTCGAGCGACAGCCCTAGCGACAGGTCCAGAAGCAGCGGCAGCGGTAGCCCCACCAAGGGCAGCGAGGGTCAGAAATACAGCTCGTAGTTGAAGAGGGAAGCATGGCACTGTTATTACATTAGTACTACCTCGCCTTGCATTGGCATACACGCGTACGATCAGCTCGAAAGACAGCACGTTAAGAAATCAACGACGCTCTGAAATACATGTTTGTCTACTGCCCCTGAGCTGGTCCTTGAACCGAGTATATGGAACGTGTAGCAAACATGGATAGATACAAGATTTGCCGACGGTGATGGATGGCTACCTATTACTAAGGCTGTGCGGGGTATTATTATCAGTGCGTCATCAGCCATGCAGCANGCAGTTCGCTCTCTCGGAAAAGTCATGTTCAATCCAATTGTCCAACCATTCCTCACCAGACGAGCCTTTACATCGTTTCGTACCCTCGCCGCCGCCATGTCAGACATCTCGACCTACAAGTTCAACCACAGCATGCTGAGAGTCAAGGACGTAAGCACTCATCCTCTTTCTTCTAGACTCGAGCTAACAGAAGTTCCCTACAGNCCTCAGCGATCCGTCAAGTTCTATGAGCACCTGGGCATGAAGATGATCAACAAGTTGGAGAACCCCGACGCCAAGTTCGATCTCTACTTCATGGCCTACGACGATCCCAAGTCGGTTTCCCACGCCAAGCACTGGTCAGACCGTGAAGGCCTCATCGAGTTGACCCACAACTATGGCGAGTTCAACTGGGTCCATACCAAAGACCACCTGACTAACTTCACAGCAGGAACCGAAAACGACGACAACTACACAGTCAACAACGGCAATGGCAAGGAGAACCGCGGTTTCGGCCATGTCTGCATCAGCGTCGACAACATCCAGGACGCCTGCAAGCGTATCTCTGACGCCGGCTACTCGTTCCAGAAGCGTCTCGAAGACGGCCGTATGCGTTCCATCGCTTTCGCTCTTGACCCCGACAACTACTGGGTCGAGATCATCTCCCAGAACCCCGTCAGCGAGACCGAGGGCAAGAAGTCAGACGTGGCCACATACCGCATGAACCACACCATGATCAGAGTCAAGGACGCCGAAAAGTCGCTCAGGTTCTACCAAGAAGTCATGGGCATGACCCTGCAGCGCACCTCGGAGCAGAAGGAGGCTGGCTTCACTCTTTACTTCCTCAGCTACGGTCCCAAGGCCCCTGAGCAGTCTGCAAACGGTGTCAACCCTATCGCTGACCGTGAGGGTATCCTCGAGCTCACATGGAACCACGGCTCCGAGAGCGACGACAGTGTCAAGTACCACAATGGCAACGATGAGCCACAAGGNATGTACGTTCCCAGCTATGGTTTCCATCTCCATACCTGGGCCTATACTGACATGCTCCCAGTCGGCCACACCTGCGTCTCTGTCGACGACTTGGATGCTGCCTGCAAGCGCTTCGAGGACATGAACGTCTCATGGAAAAAGCGTTTGACAGACGGTAGAATGAAGAACGTTGCCTTCATCCTCGGTAAGTGGTTGACAAAACTCGCTATGCTTGATTCCAGACTAACGGTCCACAAAGACCCCGACAACTATTGGATCGAGGTTATCCAGAACGAGAAGCTCAAGAACAGAGCCAACTGGTAAAGAATCGACTGGACCGATATGATTGGATGAACGCTATTGGAAGCGAACAATTGGTCCCTCTAAGGGAGTAATTACTTGACATATGCAACGATGCAACCAGAATCAACGTCTATACGACCCTTTCAATGAACACATGTTGCTTCGGCAATCTACTGTGACGTTTGGCGTTGTCCAAGAACACATGGTACCCTACGAACCAGAGCAGTCTTTTGGAGGGGACCCTGTCGTCAATGATGTATCCTCCTTGAAATTTCAATAATCTACCCTCCATCTTTCCAACCTCTGATAGAGTCTCCATGGTACCGTCCTATCGTATTAGAGCATGGACTTTGTTACGATGCTAGGAAAGAGATGAGTGTGGCGAGACAAATTGGCCGTCTCACCCTGATAGACAGCCGAGTAAATTGCACACGGTTTGCGCCGAAGGGCATTGAAAGCAGAAGAATTCAGAGCTCCCGGATCAAGGTACATCCAAAATAGATCACTCAAGGAAGTCACAGGTATGAAGAAAGTGAAGTTTGACCTGGATTGATACGATGGAAATGAGGACTTAAGACAACGACAGGGTGGCCCCATGGGCAACGTTTTCGAGAAAGAGGTATTGAAACTCCTGACCAAGAAGAGGTGTACGGGCTTGGAGTTCATGGTCGCATAGAGGGCAGGTAGTGCACGCCGAAGAGGAGGAATCTAATGAACGAAATGCTTTTGATTCGACATTGGTCAAAACTACGGTACTTGGCCATGATGTTACACTAGATCATCCTCCATCAATTTGTCGGTCCCTTACGCCTCATCACCCAGCACGGCCTTTCTGGAGAAATCGTACAGGGGGGTGATGTCGGTCCAGTGTTTGAACTGNNTGATAGAAGTGTTAGCAGACGCGTCTGGTGGTTCATAAGAACAATTACTTACCTGGTGCACGCCCTGTCCGACCAGAGCCTCAAGGCCGGGGACGGTTTTCCAACCACTGTTGTCAGCGAGCTGCATCAGTGATGTCACGCGCGGCTTGTAGGCCATCTCAAGAAGAACCTTGGTCTTGTCATCGGGTCCAGGGATGTCCCGAGGGTTGTTGCCAGCCTCGAACAAGGAGCATAGCGTCTCGCGCATTGCAGGGTCGATGGGTGAGTCACCGGGAATGGTACCGATGGCCACGACAGGGTGTCTGTCAGGTGACAGCTTGGAGACTTGCTCAGTATCACTCAGGACCTCGATATTGAAAAAAGCGTCGAAAGCGTCGGCCAGTGCCTGCAGCTTGGCTGTGTTGCGGCCAACCAGGTAGACAGGGCTGTAGCCCATCTTGTGCAAGGCATAGATGGCGGCGCGTGCAGTGCCGCCACCTCCGATAACCATAGCCGCCTCCTTCAGTGCGCCATTGTTACCTTCGGCACCAGCGAACTGCAGCGCGATAGTCATGCCCTGCCAGTCTGTGTTGTAGCCAGTCAAGATGGTCTTGGCGTCGGCGGTCTGAGTAGGTACAATGGTGTTGACGGCACCAATGATTCTAGCGGCTGGGTCAACATGGTCGAGCAATTCCATGACATCTAGCTTGAGTGGAATTGTCACACTGCCACCACCAAAGTTGGGGGCACGAATCAGCTTCTCAATCTCCTTTGCCACGGTAGTCTCGAACAGGCCATACTCGTGCGGGAGTCCCGATTGTGCAAAGAGGGCGTTGTGAAGGGCAGGGCTTCGGCTTTGGGAAATAGGCGAACCAAAGAGATAGAACTTCTTGGGTTCGATCTCGCCGATCAAGCTAAGACCACGACGGATGTCGGCAGCTGAAAGCTGGCCAGGAGCAGCAATGACGGGAAGAGCAGGGGACGAGACAGGAGTCATGAAGCGGTTTGTGATGCGACTGAGCTTGCCGTGCTCGCCCATGTTAAGGGCAATGAGCGGAATTTCTGGGTGAGTCTTTGCAGCCCAAGCTTTGAACTCTGCAAGTGCGAAATTGTCCTCCAACGACTTTGCAGTACCGACGATCTTGATGATGTCTCCGTATTCCAGCGCAGCGTTGTAGTGAGGCATCCATGCACTGCCTCCGGTAGCCCAAGAAAGCTTACCAGCAGGATCATGATGGGATGCGATGATTTTGCTGTTACGCTTGTTCGAGATGACGAACTCTTTAAGCTCCGGCGACGAGGTCAACTCTACATCGACAAAGTCACAGCCCATGCGAAGTGCGACCCGGTAGAGCTTGATTGCCTCTTCGTCAGCGCCGTCAGGGAAGCGTCCACTCTGCGCCTTGGTGCGGAGAGTGAAGATGACAGGCAAGGAACTGCCTGATCGCAGAGCCGCAAGTTGTTCGACAAGAAACTCTGGGCTAGGGCGTCCATCAGGTGTAGATGGGTCCTGCAGAAGGTCTGCACGGAACTCGATAACATCAACTCCGAATGAGATCTCATTGAGGCGGGACAAGAATGGGGCGACGGTCGGGAGTGTCAGCGAGACGAAGAATGACTCCCTCTTTCTCCTCATACGCTCCAGAGCACACTCACGATTAGTGAGCAATCTCAAGAAGCTACCAAAGTCCTCGATTGTGTTCTTGGCCCTGGCGCCATCCATCGATTCAACTGTCTGGCTGTGGTAATGGAAGTTGCTGCACTCTTCGTACCAGGGTTTTCTACGGAGCCACACACCCATCATGTCTTCGACATAAGCTGGGCGTGTCTTGTCAATTTGCAAGAAATTCATGACAAGGTTGATGTCTCTGGTTACCAGAAGCACGTTGCCGCCGTTCTTGTGGTAAGACGTGAGAATACCACGAGCCTCGGCTGACTCGACGATACCACCACCAGTAGCAAAAATGTATCCAGTAGGCTTCTCCTTCATCACGGTCTTGAGGAGAGCGAGTTCAAGCTCGCGGAAACCCTCCCAGCCCTTCTCTTTGATGATATCGGGAATAGTCATACCAGCAGTTCTCTCCAACTCGGTGTCGAGATCAATCAGGGGCCAGTTGAGCAGACGGGAAGCCCATCCACCTGTAGTGGTCTTACCAGCACCCCTCATCCCAATGATGAAGATTGACTTTTGGTTGCTTGAGGAGACTGTGTGGCCAACAGAAGGAGATTTGGGTTCAACACCTTCCAACTTGACCTTGAAAAGCAGAGACAATTGGTCCCACCATCCAGGCCAAGTCTTGCCAACGCACTCCCTTTCCAAGACAAGGGTGGGCTTGGGAGCCATGGTAGAAAGGACAGAGAAACTCATGGCGACTCTGTGGTCATCGTAACAGTGGACACCACCCTGTGCCTCTTGTAGATCAAAACCGCGGCCATCAATCTCGATACCATCGTCAAGCTCTCTGCATGTAACACCAAATTTGGCAAGCTCATCCTTCATCGCCTTGATACGATTACACTCCTTGACACGCTGGTTGGCGATACCCAAGATACGGGTAGTAGCGCCGTTCGCATTAGGTTTAGCAACAGCAGCGAGGACGGAAGCAGTAAGGAAAGCGTCAGTCATGGTTTCCATGTCGACTTCAGGCAACGGCTTCAATTCGCCGACAGGAGGACCGGTGACTGTGGTAGAAGTCGCAGACTGTTCGACCTTGCAACCCATTGGTCGTAGCACCTCAACAGCAAAGCGGGCGTCTCCTTGAAGAGAGCTGGAGCCGATGTTGGGGACTGTGCAGGTAGTGCCTGAGATGGCAGCCATGGCAAGAGGATAAGTAGCAGAACTGGCATCACTCTCGACCTCGTATTCAGCAGGGTTGGTGTATGCCTTGCGAGGAACGTGATACACATTGGCCTCAGTGCTAGATCTCTCGACCTCAACACCAAATTGAGCCATCATAGCGATGGTCATGTCAATGTATGGTTGCGAGATGACCTTGTCGCCAACAAGACGAAGAGTCACAGGGTTCTTGGCGTAAGGGGCGCACATCAGGATGGATGAAACATATTGCGAAGACACCTTGGCAGTAAGCTCGATGACACCACCCTCAAAACCACCAGCGGCAGCGATGCGAAGGGGAAGACTGCGGCTTCCAGGCTTACCAATGTACTCGATCTCGACACCATTGGAGCGAAGAGCATCAACGAGGGGACCTTGAGGTCTTTCCTGCATACGAGCGTTGCCAGTAAGAACAGTGTGGTTGACAGAAGATGGCCTAGCAAGGGAGACAGCAGTGGTCAAGAAGCGAGAAGCAGTGCCGGCGTTACCCAAGTAGAGTTCGTCAGCGCTAGCCTTCAGCTCACCACCGTTTCCGGTAAGGACAAGGACGCGGCCTTCATCTTCCCAGGAATAAGTTGCTCCTCCAAGCTTGTTGATAGCTGTAAGCATGACCTGGGTGTCATCAGAGTGTAGCAAGTTGGTGATGCGACAAGGACCAGAGCCGAGAGCAGCGAGAAGCAGTACGCGATTGGAGATACTCTTTGAGCCTGGAGGCTTGCAGGAGATGTTGAGAGAGCTGTCGACACCAGGGTGGACGAGCACGCTAGGAGACAGGATTATGCGAATGTCCTTGTCAGCTACAGTGCTTGCCTTTGGCTCGTAGGTCTTGCCAATAGCCGAAAGCAAGACAATCTTCTTTTGGCCCCCTGCATTCTTCTTGTCAACGGCCATGATGGAAATCAAGCGGTCGACTGGACAGTGCTTGTTAGCCGTCCTCCTGCGGACAACCTTGTCTTCCAGTGATGTAGGCAAGCCGTAACTTGAGATGCACTTGGACAGACGGGCAACAGCACCAGGAGCCAGAACACCGAGGTGGCGGGCCAGCTCAGCTTCCTTGACCATTCCGATTGCGACACATTCGCCGTGCAGGATCTGAGGAGTCAAGATGGCCTCAATGGCGTGACCAATCGAATGACCAAAGTTGAGGATGTTGCGCAAGCCGCCTTCTCTTTCATCAGCAGAAACGACCTCGGCCTTGATGCGAGCAGAGCCGAGGACAATGCGCTTGAGAATATGGGCAATCTCTGTGAATCTGCCCTCGCCCTTCTTGGTCTTGTCATCCAGAACCTTCATGATCAAATCGGCGTTCTCTTCCAGGGTAGCGAACTCAGCCTCATCCCAGAAAGCGGCCGTCTTGACAACTTCGGCCATACCGTTGATGACCTCCCTCTTGGGCAGAGTCTCGAGGAACTGGAGATCAATATAAATGCGCTGGGGTTGCCAGAAGGCACCAACCAGGTTCTTGCCCAGAGGGGTGTCGATGGCTGTCTTGCCACCGATGGAAGAGTCGACCATAGCCAGGAGTGTGGTGGGGACCTGGACGAAGCGCACTCCACGCATGTATGTAGCGGCGACGAAGCCAATCATGTCTCCAATGACACCTCCGCCCAGCGCGATTACAACGCTGTCTCTGGTGACGCCTTGCGAAAGCATCCAATCTTCGACGGCGGCCTTGGTCGACCTGCTCTTGGAGCTCTCGCCAGGCGCAACCTGGTAGGTGAGAAGTCGCGGCGCATTTTCGAGCTTGGACGTGTGTTCGTTGAAGGCGGCCTCGAAGGTGGGTGTGTAGAGGGCGCCAATGTTGGTATCAGTGATGAGGATATAGGTGCCCGAAGATACGTTCTCCAGCAGGTCGGGCACAACGAAGTTCTTCCAGAGTCCGTAGTCAATGATGATGGATTCCTTGCCCAGAATCGAGACCCGCGTGGGCTCGCTTGCACTTGAGCTGCCCGACATGATGGACAAATGGGCTCACGGCAGCAGCGATGGAGCTCTCGAGAAGGACGGGGCGAGCGGGAAGGTCAATGTCAATTGCACGGTGACTCAGGGCGTCTGGCCATGGCTCTTGCATGATGAGCACGCCAGTCCCTCCCCCACAAGAATATTTTAAGAAGGCCGACCACCGACATCGGCCTAAACGGCACACGGCGAGTCCATCTTCTCACAAGTCCGTCGTGGTAGAATACTAATCATTCGCTCAGCTCTTCACGATATTACAGTCACACGCAGCAGGCACATGAGGAACGGGCGAACATATAGTGGCAATGTCTACTTAGATAGGGCAACGGTCAAGTACATCCCTTCGAGACAGCACAGGGCTTTCCCCCACTGGCAGCAAGGCCAGTGGATATCTTTCCCTCATAAGCGCCGTTCTCTTTGATCTAGAGTAGAGCAAGAATCGCAACGGTGAAGTGGAATGCCGAACAGCAGCAAATGGACTTTTTGAACTTTCGTAGTCGGACTTATTGAAATCCCCCATTTTTGTTGTATCGACTTTTTCAATCAAACCGGCTCTCGCCCCCCTCGATATGGTGACATTTACCAGGTGGTCTCGGGGGCGGTCTCGGCGTTGGTCTCGGAGGCCCAGCCCTCGTTACCGGTCTGGACGGGAGCGCTCGAGGCGGCCCAGTCGGCACCCTCAGCATCCCAGCTGGAGTTGGCGGCAGCACCGGCGGTGCCAGAGGCGGCAGCAAAGGCACCAGCGTTGGCGCCGCTAACCTCCCAGTCGTTGGCGAAACCGCTCTCGACGGCGGCGGGGCCAACCTCGTCGGCACCGGGGACCTTGGCCTCGTCCTGGTTGGCAGAGTCCTTGTTCTCCTCGGCTTCGGGGTCGCGGTAGAAGTACAAGTCAGTCATGACATCCCACTCGGCCTCACGGCTGGGGAGAGTGCCACGGAGACGGAGGACCTCACGGGCGAGCATCCACCAGACGAGACCGATGGCGTGACGACCCTTGTTGTTGGTGGGGATGGCAACATCGACGTACTCGGTGGGCGAGTCGGAGTCGCAGAGCGAGATGACGGGGATGTTGACGTACGAGGCCTCCTTGATGGCCTGGGCATCGGTGCGGGGGTCGGTGGTGATGATGAGGCGGGGCTCCTTGAACGAGCGGGTGATGTAGTTGGTGAAGTTACCGGGGGTGAAGCGACCGGCAATGGCAGANNGAGCACCAGTGTGGGCGGCGAACTTCAGGACGGCACGCTGACCGTAGGGACGGGCAGAGATAACGCAAATGTCGGCGGGGTTGTCAATGGCGACGATGATGCGGGCAGCAAGGACGATCTTCTNCCCTAAAGGCGCATCCAGGTCAGACATGGCTCTCTTTGCGAAATTTCGAGACTGCGAAAAGTTGCGTTTCGCGCGCGGGTGTGGTCAAACGCACCAGGTCTTGCCAATGTTGATGACGTTGACACCGTCAGGGCGAGTCTTCCAGAGGTAAGGCTCCATGTGCACCTGGAGGTTCTTGGAACCGATGTGGCACTATTGACCACATTAGTCGAGGAAGTCGGTCTGCTGCGCAGTCGCACGAACCTGAGCGGCCAGGAGCATCTCAATGTCTTGGCTGGTAGCAGCCATGGAGGCAGGGGTGTTGGAGGGAGACATCTTGACCGGTATAGAGTTGTCGACGGGGCTGGTGACAAGGAGAGGAAAGCGCAACACAGTAAAAGATGGAAGCCGCGCCCTCGATTTTCAAGCTGTGGGCCGAACGGCACTTCCCGGGATTTAGCCGTCTCAATTGCCAGGGTCACCTCGAGATCTGGACAACCACCACTTGCTCAAGAGATGTATGTAGAGGCTTTGCAGACAGGACATAACATTGAGCCCACCTGTGTGTATCTCTTTCTCGCGCGAACCACAAGCAACTCAAGTATGACATATGGCCTACATATGCCATCTCCTGGCTGTCTGTCATGGCCTGCCACTAACCAGTTTGTCACTGCAGTGGTGCTCAGCACGTCTTGCTCTATTTTGATTATAATGGCATTCTAATCCTCAAGTCGATGGCTCTGTCCAGAGCAAATTCTTCGTATAAACGTAATGATTGAAAGTGTTCTTGACCGAATACAGCGAGCTTTTGGTCGTCGCGGAAGTGCCAAGGAAGGCCGCTGGACGTCCTCCGATAACATCTCCGCTCAAGCCAAATTTCACGACCAGTCGAAGGTATACCTAATCAACCCAAACACAATTATGCCGCCACGCGTTCCTCTATTGTCGAGCCTAAGAGCTCTGAATGGTTTGTCAAATGTTCAAGAATGTATATCGCGGATTCCAACATTTATTATAGGACAAGGCTGCACAGCATCCCCGTCGGCGCAGATCTGTCGTACTTTCGCCTCGACATCTGTAGACCAGGCCTCGACCGTGCAGCAGAAGAGACGACACCGCGATCCATACGCTCTAGCACAGGCTCGTGCCCGCAAAGCCGCCAACATCTCGCGCCAGCAAGTCCTCGAGCAGGAGCGCTCAGCAGCTCTCGGCGATCCCGTGCGAGGAATCAACACGCCTTTCGTTCAGTCATTCGAAACGGCCATTCCTCCAACTCCCACAGCTTCTTCCACTAGCGACACCCATACTGCCACTCGCAACGAATCATCTTCACCAAAACGATCCCCTTCTGGCCCGAACGCCCAGACCGAGGAATACAAGAATTTCTTCCTCACTCAACGAGAAATCAAGGAGGCCTCTGTCCGCAGTGAACAGTTGACTGCTTCTGTTGCCGATCAGGACTTCTTCGAGACCAACGACCCCGAAGAGAAGCAACGCAGGGATCAGGAACGCCAACAAAGCGAGCAAGAGCGCAAACAGAAGCATGCCACGGCCACAGAAGCTCTCAACCGCATCGTGTCGTTGTCGAACGGCTCGTCCAAGGATCGTCTTCGCGTCAACATCCAGCGCTGTGTCGACGCCTTCGGTCGCCACCAAACCGACAAGAAATTGCCCTCCAAGCCTCCGGTCGCCGAGTCAATTCTGCTGAAGAACCCCAGCGCCAACACACAAAAGGTCGAGCGTGCTGGCCCCGACACAGGCAGTAGCGAGGTTCAGATCGCCATCTTGACGGCCAAGATCAAGACGGTGGCCGATTTCTTGGAGAGCAGAGGAAGACCCGATAAGATCAACAAGCGCAACCTGACCATCCTGGTCCATAAGAGACAAAAGCTTCTCCAGTACCTTAGGCGAAAGGAGAGAGGTGGCCCAAGATGGCAACACCTGATTGAGACTCTCGGCCTGACTGAGGGAACTTGGAAGGGCGAGATCAGTCTACGATAAAGATTCAAAATCGTGCATAACTAAAACAACCTATAGCAAATGGGGGTATCTGTAAAATTACTCTGTTCCTGTATATCCAATTTCCTTTCAACATTGCAGAAATCCTGCTGCCGAACTCCAGACATTCCTTTGCATGACCATGTCTCATTGTTCACGGTCCACAAGGCACATTCGCTTTATTCTTCTTCACTCTCCTCATCGCTGTCTGCCCCACCTTGTTGTCCAGTTGCAGCATCGTCGTCCAAACCTCCTTCCAACTCCAGCAGCATTTGCTTTTCGAGATCGTAATCGTCGTCGCCGCTGACAGTCGGTCCGCTAATGCTAGGCCGATGCGCCTGAGCAGGACTGGGTAGATGCAAGGCGTCCACATCACCGTCTTCGTCCGCGTCACTCTCAACCTGATCATACTCGTTGGCTTCTTCGTCTGGATCCATTACGAGTTCATCTTCGTCGTGTTCTGGTTCCCGGTGTTCGGTAAGCGGACTTGGTCGCTGTGCGGCCGGTGAGTTGATGTGACTACCAGCTGGACTGCTTGCTGCGCTTCGCAAGCTGCGTGGCCCTTCGGCCAGTCCATTCGTGAGAGCATGACCTAGGCTTGACTTTGAGTTGTTTGAATGGTATGAAAATCGCTCTGGCTCATCATCCTCAAGAATCAGGTCCCCGTCATCGTCATCGTCAAGCGAGAGTTCTTCTGGTTCGCGCTTCTTTGGCAGAGGCTTCGAAGGCAACGCAACCCGTGTCGAAGGACGACGGTCGAGTCGAACAGCTGGCACTTGAGCTTGGATCTTGTGATGTGATTGTGTTTCTGGAGAGGGCGAGCGCGCCACATCCCTAGAGGTTGGTTCGACCTCGGCAGGAGCTGGTCTCGCTCGGGGCTTTGGTGGTTGTTTGGCGGACTGCGGAGCGAATGCAGAGGTCTGCTTGCGGATCGATTTGGCGATTGGTGTATTTGTTCTTGTCGAGGTTTGAGAGGCTGCCGGAGTAGACGTCGGTGCAGCTCTGACGGGAAGAAGGTTGGGACTAGGCGAGTCTTCGACGTCCAAGTAATGTCTAAAATCGAAAGGGTTGGTGGCGTCTGCATCAGCTGGATCCAGCGAAACACCTCCTTCGTTGTCGTCTGCATGCTCAAAGTCCTCTTCGTGCTCGTCGTCGATGGACGGCAGCTGCGGGTATCGGTCGACCAGGGCTTTGGGGCTCGATTCCCAGGGCGCACGAATCAAGTTCAGAGCGTAAGATGAAGCGATCTTTTCTAGCACAAAGTCTTTACCTTCGTCGTCGAGCAGCAAGAGGTATTCATCGTCGTCGTTGTGGCGCGTGCCGGTATACTTGTATTCGTCGGCGCCGTCTTTCAATGACAGAGTAACTCGACCGCCCTCGGGGGCATGGCGAATCGAAGACTCGGCATTGTCAGGATCTGCGAGATCCGGTTTATGATTGTACTGTATACTAGAACATGACGATAGTTGGCGGCCCAAGCGGATCGTGTAAGGGATCGTGTTGCGTAGGTCGAAGGCAGTCGAGGGCCGTGGAGAGACTGCTGTCGCCATGATATTTGCAGCCTCGACAAGCAGCCAAACAGCCGAGCAAGAGGACTATGGACAAGCGGACACACCAGCGAGTCTGATGACAAGAGTTGTGGATGAACGGCGGTCGGGAACAATGGCTTGAGTCGGGACCAACAACCCGACTGTTGACTCTCGGCGGCTCTCCGATAGCAACGGCCTCGCGTGTGTACTTGTACCTATCAACTTCCCGTCGTAGGACTCTTGAATAGTGGGAGCAGCTCAACGAACGACCAGACAATGGTGAAGGTTGAATATAGACTAATCATCCGAGGGGTTACCACCAGTAGTCAGTAGAACAAAGACAGTGTACACCAAGAAACACATGCTTTGTTCCAGAAAGTCTACAACGACATTGAGTAGCATAAGCTCAAGTTCATGCGCATTCGGAATGGTCACCAACACACTGCAAACAAATGCCAGGTCATTGACATGCATATTCTCGAAGGAAATTGGCCTTAGACGTGTTTCACCCAGCAATCTATATAAGGAGACGAGAAACTGATTGGCTTGAACTCCGCAGGCTTCCCAAGCCGGAGCTGGCCTTTGACACACGACCGACCAGCGCAGGACAGCTGTAGAGGTGCAGAGACGATACAAAACACAAGCCAGACTCGTCCGACAAGGAGTAGTGTCTGGTCTGCACGAGACAGCAAGGTGGAGGTCAGTCTGTGCATACTGGATATGACGTGCAGGGTCTTGGCGGGCATGGAACTTCGATGGCTCAGGCACGAATAGCTACAAGTTGACAGCTCGAAGAGAGACTTGTCGACCTACCATTCCAACAAGCATCCAAACCCGCCAGACCGAGTTTCCCTGCTGGCATGTCAATGTTCTGGTGATTTCTGTATCGTAAGTGGCCCCCAATGGCAGCAGCCCTGGCACGCACACTAGCGTTTCGTTTCATAAGATGAAGCGGCTCGTGCAGCGTATTTGTCGACCGAGGGAGCGCAATCAACACCAACCTTGATCCCGAGACCCTGGCTGAAAGACTCAAAAGACTCCCCAATGCAGCCAGATGCAGACGCTTACCTTTCGGTGCCCGCAGCCATGTCAAATCGTTCCAGCAGCCAAGTCCGCAACCTGCTCGCCATGTTCGAGAACAACAACAACAGCGCCAACACCACCACCACATCCACCGACTCTACCTCGCCTGACCGCGGCCGCTCCAACGGCCATCTGTCCCCGGCTTCCAACGGCGACCGTCCCCTGTCAAAGGTCCGCTCGAGCTTCGTCTCTGTCGAGCACGGCAGCCCAAGCAGCCCCAGCCCGGCCATGGACATCGACCCGCAAAAGACAAAGGAAGAGTACCAGTCCAGGCAAGAGAGCTCTGCCAGCCTCCGCCGGCACAGCTTCAGCCTCGACGAAGGCAGCAATGCCATTGCCAACCTCAGGCAGAGTATGAGCCAGGAGTCGGAACGCAGGGGCTCGAACCCCATGGTGGCAGAGACTATCCCGGAGGCTGCCATTGAGCAGACCCCCGCCGTTACCACTCCTGCAGTCGAGGCCAAGGACTACATGGCCGCCGGACAGATTGCTCATGGTAACAGCGATATGCCTCAGAGCAAGCTCCGAGACGAGGTCACAGCCGCCGACGTTGGTGAGCCCGCCGACACCATCCAGACCACGGAAGCCGACGCGGCTCGACCTATGACGCTACCTGCTGATGATATGCCTGCCGACAATCCTGACAAGCCGGTTAGGAGCTAGACCTGGTCCATTTCCTTTCCAGATGCTAAGTCCGTNGTACAGGTATCTGGTGCGCAAGAGGAGCCCGGCTCCATGCAGCCTTCTGACCTCACGGATCGCTCCCTCGTCTCACCTACCCCTGACGCCAATGCAGACGAGAAGTCGACGCCTCCTGCGAAGCTCCCTTCGCGTGCCCGTCGTGGCACTGTCACAGCCGCCGATGCAAGCCCTGCCTCTGTACCCCATAGACCTGCCAACATTGTCGCAACCGCGCCCGAGCCATCAGTCGAAGCCCCTAANGACACCAACCTCTGTCAAGAAAGCGCCTGCGCCCACTTCTGTCAAGAAGTCACCAGCAGCCAAGTCATCATCTACCCTCTCGCCTAAGCCCCCGGTTCGGAAGCCTAGCAATTCTTCTCTTACTCAGGCCAAGTCGAAGCCCGACGCTGCTTCTAACAAGACGTGAGAGGAAACATTCAAAGTGTGTCACTGCCTGGTTCGCTAATGAGTCTTGTCAGGAAATCTCCTCAGTCTAAACCCACACGTCCTCGATCGCCCACACGACCAGTCAAGGTTTCTTCGCATCTCACTGCCCCTACTGCCGCTTCGGCAGCAAGACAAGAATCTCAGCCTCCCAAGGCTTCAGTGTCTGTTTCCAAGCCTGCTGTGACCAACCGCCCCCAAGCACGTGCTCCTGCAGCTTCCGCAAAGCCCGTTGCTCGACCATCAGTTGCGTCGACCTCGAGCGCACCCAAGAAAGCCGAAAGCAAACCTGCCGCTGCTTCCAAAGGATCCGATGATGGTTTCCTTGCACGTATGATGAGACCGACTGCAAGCTCAGCCAGCAAGGCGCATGACAAGACTGAGGCCAAAAGCCCTCCCAAGCGAACACCCTCGGTGATCAAATCAAAGACTTCGGCAAAGCCCAAGACAACAAAGGTCGAAAAGTCCAAATCTTCATTCTCGGCTGAGAAGGCAGAGCAAGCAGCCGGTGCTTCAACACCACAAGGATCAACCGGTGACCATCATGACACTGCCGGATTAGAGGCTACTCCGGCATTCGACGCTGCGACGATTCGTTAAGGTCGGACGGTGGTGATGCGAGTGAATGACGATGAGCGAGCGTGTTTGAAAGCAATTGTATGCATTTGGGAGTGATTATAGCGGCATAGCGCTGTTGGAAACGAAAGGGCGAATTCAGGGAGCTTAGCATTGGACTAGACCAGCAAGGTGCCAGACCGGACTGTATGTCCGCTTTTGTCGAGGGTTCCGATCACTGTCGTAATGTCATGATCTCGATCAATCAAGCCAGCCAGCATTGAACCATTCAGACCTGCTTGACCTATTTCCAGCCAGCATGAACGTGTGCATGTCCATTTCTCCTGTAAGCACCACGAGAAGTATGAGCAACAGAGGGTCTCTACCAGTCATCGGTATTGGGCGATGAGTCCGTAAATGGAAGGTGCCGAGGTGGTGGTGCAAGAGTGGAGGTGGTGACGCTTCTATCTACACAAATCCGTTCTCGCCGCATATACCTACAACTTGACCTTATCAATGACAACCATGGCTGAAGACAACACAGTGCCACGATTACTCAATCTACCAGCCGAGCTGATTCAAAACGTGCTTCAATTTCTCGAGCCGACATGTCTGGCTGATGTGGCGCTGACTTGCCGCTTCCTTCGTAACCATGCTCTGAGTGATGCTCTGTGGCAACAGCACGTTAACGGCCAGATTCCGCACCTTTTGACCAGTCCAGCTCCTCTACCATCATTTCGGGATCTCTACATCACTCACCACCCTTATTGGTTTCTGTGTCGACACAAAATCTGGTTTTCGGATAGTGAGCCAAATGGCAAGCTGCTGCTTGCTCGTTATGATCCGCGCAGAGGATGTATCGAAGCAAATGCCATAGTCGCTGAGCCTGGCATCCGCAAGTTCGAGCACTGGGAGCATGATGAAGATGTTTCTATTCATACGTTCAACCCCAAAGTCCAGTTGGATCTCAACTCTCCTGTCTTGAAGCTTGATCCAGGAAACCCTCGTACTCAGGCCCGTCTTCCTGACCAATACGACGACCAAGGGAGCCAATCTCTGCCTCTGCTCTCTCGTGAGATCATGATGGATTGCTCTGCTCCGCCTGGTCTTTACACATCTTTCATGCTCGCACGCGACCTTCCTGAGGTCGCAATGGGCCCTGGAACCAGAGTCTGGCCACCTCGAAAGATTCCTGCTCTCTCTCGAACTCGCAATGCTTCAACTCGATCGTTCCAGGCACTTTCGCATAGACCGTCAACACTCGACGAGGTCAGTCAAAACACCTTTCGTCTACGAAAATGGGTCGAGTTCTCCGGCCGCCGTCATAGCAGCTCGATAATGGCCCTAGGCGCTGCTGATCGTATCCATACTGCTCTTGGGTTTGGTGGGTTTGCTCCGACCCTAATGAATGCTGGTGGCCACGCTATGACGGTCCGCATGGGTGAAGAGGTTTCTACATTTGCAACATTGCCGCCCAGTTGCTATATTCCCACCAAAGAAAAGCCCTGGCAAGGCATTTGGTGTGGCGATTACAGTGGTCACGGCTGTGAGTTCCTTCTTGTTTTGCAGCCAGAGCGAGGCAGAGAAAACCCCTTGCCGGATGGAATGAACCATATGCTCGAGTGGCTTGCCACTGGTCGGTATCGGCGCAACAGTAACGACTCTGAAAGCAGCGACAGCAGCTACGCGAGTGCACAAGAAGATCAGGAGTCTGATTCTGGTACGTCATCGATCTACGAAGTTCCTACGCCAGCCTCGTTCGACAGTGTCAACGGACATGACATTCACAGCGGACGTATCGAGGCTGTCAAGCTGACAGGCGACCCCAACGTTCCGCGCGGAGAGTACACTTTCATTGCACCCGACATAAGCGATGGCGGTCTTGTACGCATCGCAGATGAAGCTGCATTCAAAGGTGCGAGGGTCGTCAGGAGTGCTGGGCATATTGCAGGCGTAGGATTTGCGCACGGTAAGGGCCTTGTTACCCTCCAACGACTATCGAACGGTGCTAACGATCCTAATTCGCANGATGAGTACATGCCTTCTCAGCTTATCCTTATATCACCCGACTGCCTGGCACAGCACTGGATTGAGTTTGGGCATATCTCTTACTACCGTCGTGTCGATGTCGACAGTCTCCTGCAGATATAACAGGTTACTGGGAACGGTAGATATCGGATAGGACCGTTCCTCATGATACAAGCAAATTACGAATTTTCCAAAAACTACCATTCCATACTGGGGCAAGAGCCAATCTGATCTAACTAGAAACAGTAACAAAGTAGATGGCTCCTTCATTGTTGGACGAGAAGTCTCAATTGTCCTCTCGCTTCTGCAGAATGGTTGACTACTTCTGGCTCATATCCTGTCAACAGTTCTCCTGGCCTGTGATGGCTTCCTTCCTCTTCCCGCAGCAAAGAACACAAAGGCTTGTACAAGACGTCTTTATTCATAGAACCGGACCATCTATCTGAAGACAACGTGGCCATCAGGATCCTTGAGCATGACACGGCCATCAGCCAAATGGACGGCCTTGAACCTGGCCTTGGCCGCCTTTCTCTGAGGAATATTAAAGGCGGGTGGCGGCATGGCGACTCTCGCGAACAGTGCAGCCCATGCGTACTGAGGACCAGCTGGACGCATGCTTTCCGGAAAGTCGTTGATGTCCCATGGTGGAGTGCCGTCGAGATCGGCCTTGAGATGATACTCGACGCCCAGGGTGTAGCGAACACCTTGAATGTCGACGGCGATTCTGGACAGAAGCTGCATCATGCAGTAGACGATGATCCAGCGGCCGAGACGACCTTCGTGCGTGTCCATCTGTTGGTTTTTGGTCGAGACTTCGTGGTTCAGGAAGGCTTTGCAGAATGTAGACACNNTGTTTTGTGGGTTAGCCTGTACACGGACACCAAGAGCGTCAGTTTGCTTACTGTATGTCTCGGCGTTGATAGCACGTGTGTAGATGCTGGCGAGGTCTGGAGCCTTCTTGCGGTGTTTCTGGACAGCTGGAATGAGGGACGAGCGTCTAGCGCCCTTCTCCTCTTTTTGCTCTACGACCCTGGTAGGAGAGTAGTCCGGTGCCTTGGGTTCAGAGTGTGACAAGGAGGTGAAACCGCTCTGACGATTCCATGATGCAAAAAGCCGTCTTCGGTCAAGTGCACATCTGAAGGAATTAGCATGAGCGGAAGCAGTCAGTCCGCTGTGGACGTCTTTGTCGACAAGTAGATCATAGAGATTGCCAAAGTCTTGTTGCAAGCGTTGAGCCACCGAGCGAGTCAACCAGTGACCACTGTTCTGGTGCACGGGTGGTGGCCATGTTCCATAGACCTGAGCATGATACTGCTTGAGAAAGCCTTGAAAAGCTGTGATTGACTGTTTGACACCAGGATGCTCCTCGAGCCCATCCAAAACGGTAGAATCGATGCCGAACATGGTCATGTGCATCTCGGCAGACGAGAGACGATAGTGCATGCGCGTGCAGCTGTGCTCCAGGAGAGCACGGGTTGTCGGCGAAAGAGCATCCAGAGATTCGTGGTCCAGGACTCCGCAGTTGAGCATGCCCACGCAGTGAGCAAAAGTTTCGACATAGGCTCTTGACCAGCGAGCCTCTTCTGTCCATGCCAGGAATCGGCCTATGTCGGCAGGTCTGTTGGTGAAGTTGTCAAGCTTCATTTCCTGCACGTAATCTCGGACGAAGTCGGCAGCCCTCTCTGGTTGAAACTGCAACTTGAAGACGTGTCTGACAATGATCTGAAGATCCTTCAGAGCGGACACCAGACCACATCCGACAATGGGCTTGTGGATGATGGTTGCGATGAAGTTGCGAACAGCGAGGTTGTATCTGTCGACCTTCTCCATATCCTCGCCAAGTGGGGGCAACTTGAAGTGGTAATGAGTGCCCTCTTCACATACACACTCNNTACTGCACAGTCAGCACACTGTTCTTTGTCTTGTTCAGAGGAGTAAGACGCAAAAGTTACCTGAGATCAGTGAGATGAGATCTTGCGAGTTGGTTCCGAAGATGATTTTGCTGTCGAAGCAGACATCTTGACTGTCCATTCTGACTTTGCAGTCGCCTTTGGCGTCCCAAAGGTCATCCTTGAAGAACTTAGTTGGAGCTTATCCACAACGCAGATGTTCAGTACTTACAAAACCGTTATAGCGCCTGACTCCATCTGCTTCGCCCTCAAAGACGAGCACCAGGTCCTTGGTCATGCCATCCTTTACCAGAGTGTTGATTGAAGCCATGGCAGAGATCCAGGGCTCGGCTGGACACAGGTCAGTGGCCTTGCGAAATGCAGGATGGACCATGATGTCCTCAAACGAGTCGGATGTGTTGTGAGTGTTTGCCATGGTGAGCGTGGAACCTGATGGACGTCTTATCGCGCTTATCTCCAGAACAGCTTAGTGTATAAACAAACGTATGCGTGGTGAAGTTAGTGATGGGAAGGATTCTCACATGTCAATCAAGATGGGTTCATCGGACAGTGAAACAAACCATCACTTGGGACCCGACGACGGTCAGTATTCAGTCTCTTGTTGACAACATTGTCCGCCCACATCGATCAGATACTTGGCCAGTGTTCTATCTTCAAGGTTCAGAAATGTTGTTGTGATCACGAAGGCTTCCTACACCTGGCAGTAGACAGCCTACAGAAATGGTGAGAATCCAGTCAACCAACCCAGCTTTTTCGGTGACAGTGTAGGGGCCAGGTTCTACATTGTTTACGATTGTGCAAATACAAAAAGGGACATGCAAGTACATGCCAAACATGCAACAGAGAAAGTTTTACGACAATGAGGCTGCTTGCCTTGGAGTATAGGCTTGACAGAAGCGTGTTCTATCACGCTTTGAGACGTGGTTAATCGGTTGTAAGGGCATAACCAAGCGAGACACGATAGGCGGTCGCTGTATCTTGAGTGAAGGATGGAAGTGAAGGAAGATGGTTTCAGGAAATGCTGGCAGCGTGGGAGGGTACGAAGCAAAGGGCGAGCGGCGGGTGGCTTGCTACGAGCTTCATGATTGGCCAGCTCGAAGCGTGACTTCCTGCTTTTCTCCATGTCCCCAACCACCTTCTATGCTTCCACACCCTTGCCAGCCCCCGCGCCTTCTCGGGTTTGTCAGATTCCACCAAAGAGGCCAAGAGCAATGGAGAGGTGTTGGCTGCATATAATATAGTGTCCCAGCCTTTGCAATCAAGATTTTCGCTGTCTCAAGATGCTGCGCGAGTGGTTGTAGTGGTCGTCATCACCTTGTACAAATACTGACCGTGTCCCTCTGAATTTCTAGTAGGCTAGGCAAGTGGTAACCTCACATACATACTACGTGCTACCTCAGCACCTTTCGCCTTGACTCTGCAGCCGTGCTGACCAGCTCCCCTCTTGCGAGCCTCCTCTACACTTCTCCAACCTTTGTCGACAAGCAGTCCTTCTTACTTCACCAATCGCAATCATGGCACTATCAGGCTTCCTCTTCCTCTCGTTTCGCATTGCGCAGATACTCACCCTCATCCCAATTGTGGGTATGCTTGCGTGGTTCGTTCATGGTTTCGTCGTCAACAATCAGCTCACGCCTACGTACATCCTGTTGCTCTTCATCACTTCGGTTCTGGCGGCGGCATGGACTCTCGCAACGCTTGTGACTTATCTGCGCGCTCGTCACTCTGCCTTGTTCGTTGCATTGGTCGACCTCGCGTTTGTGGGCACCTTGATCGCCGCTGTCTATGAGTTGCGCGCCATCACAAATCAGGACTGCGCAAACTTCAGCAGCGGAAGCATCTATCTCAGTCTGGGTCCCTTCGGCTACTATGGTCGCCAGAGCGGTAGTGACTGGGCACTCCACATCAACAAGACATGCGCTATGCTCAAGGCCTGCTTCGCCCTTGCCATCATGAACATCATCTTCTTCTTCATCACTTTCGTAAGTCGCTCATCTACATCATTCTTTGTTGCCAGTTACTAACGCCTCTCCAGCTCCTTGCCCTTCTGGTTCACAGACACCACCGAGACCGCGATACTGTCGTCGTCAAGAAAGAGTACCACAGCACCCGTCACGGTCAGCGACGCTCCAGTCGTGGTAGCTACGACAGACGCAACTCTCCTCGCCGATCACACCACAGTAGCAGCAGACGCTACTACGTCTAGAGCTTGCTCCTTCTGCCATAAATTATGTTGCACGTACAGACGACGATATGACTATCGAAGCTCTTTCTCTCTCTCTCTCTCTCTCTCTCTCTCTCTTCACACGACCCTTCTTGACGATGACACGACCCATTTAGTATATCACAGCGAGCACTGGAACGTCGTCTAACAAGCGAGGTTCTCCCTGCATCTTCGCTTCCATATCTTCCGTAGCTCTTCTTATGAACGGTTGCATATCTTCTCTAATCACCCCGACCATCAACTTTTTCAATGCTCGTACGTTTCCCTTGGCTGTCTGCCTCGAGCTCGGTACAATCATAAGAGTGGCATGCTCGTGTGCAGCAATCATCTACTGGTTGACATAACTACACTGATTTGGAGTGATGATTGTTTGTAAATTGTTTCTCGGTATGGTAGCCTTTCGACAGCCTGACTTTTATTGAATCCTAACCCCGTTCGTAGTCGTACACAGAAAAGCTTATGCATAGGTATATATTACAGAAAGATAAATCATAACGCCAATCGCTAAATGCCATAAGGTTCAATGCGAGATCATGACAGATGCCAAAGCCTGTTTAGTAGACAATGGCAAGCTTCGAGCGAGCGCGCATCTTGTGACCGTACTTGTAGAATACATAAGGCACCAGTGTGAGCACGCAAGCAATGAGCGACAGGATGAGGCCAGCATACTGGCTGCCGACGTTGTGGAAGAATTGAGAGGCGAAGAGAGGAGAGACGGCGCCAAGAGTGTTTCTCATGAGACCCTGGCCAGCAATTGCTGAGGATGAGCTCTCTCCGTAACAGTCGGCAGTGTAGCTGTAAGTAGACTCGAAGATGAAGTAAACACCAAAGGCAATGGGAGCAAGGGCGACGGTGGGACCGACCCAAGACAGGTATCCGTACTGGGTGAAACTGTAAATGAAAAGACCGATTGGCATCCAGACGGCTCCCCAAAGGGCGGCCCAGAGGCGGTCCTCGGGCACGACCTTGTGGTTAGGGTCCTGGGTGAGCTTGAGGTATCTTCTCATCTGAATGTGATGAGCCAACCAACCGAGGGTGACTCCAACACAGAGAGAGATGTAAGGAAGACCTCCAACACCTTCGTTCCAGCCGCGCTTCTCCTGGAAGGTGATGGGGATGACGGACAAGAACAAGAAAACGATGAACCAGGAGAAGGCAATCCAGAGGCCAAACAGGAATACAACGGGCTCGGTGGCCAACATGTAAATAGCCTTGACCGAAGATGCCTTGAGCATAGCCTGAACACTAGGGGTCTCGAAGTCCATAGCGCTTTGGTAGCGGTCATCGCCAGTGGCCTTGCGAACAGCCTTGGCACGCTTCTGGAGGGCGACGCCTCCGCGGGTTTCCTTGAAGAAGAGGAAGATGCAGATGAGGAGAGGAATGTTGCTCAATCCCTGGATACCTTCGATCCATCTCCAACCGATAGTCATGTCGATGAAGCCAGCGTAGATGGGAGCGCCGACCGTACCAAGAATTGCGACGTACGAGAACATGGCCATGGGTCTGGCACGCTCGTGCACATCGTACATGTCACTGAAGGTACCACCAACAAGGATAGTTCCAACACAGCCGAAGAGACCGAGAAGTGTACGCATGACGAGGATCGTGGCGATGTTTTGTCCAAGAGCCAGACCGATGAAGCAGAGACAGAACAGGAAGTATGCTCCGGCGTAGATGACCTTGCGGCCGACAAGCTCACAGAAGGGAGCAAGGAATAGCGGAGCAAGGGCGCAGGTCATGTTGAACGTGAACAGACCCAATTGGCCCATTTCGGTGGAGCGGTGGAATTCTGCAACCATGCTGTTGATTCCAGAACTGTATGCAGTGGTAGCGAGGCCGATGAAGAGTGTCATGAGGTTGAGCTGGGTTGAGATGAAACGTCTCTTCCACTTGCCCCACTTGAAAGGGTTCTCCTTGTCGTCGGGTGCGAACTTCAGCTCGATCAGCTGCTTGTCGCCTTGGTTTATGACCTGAGTACGAGTAAGAGGAAGGTCGACATCGACCTCGGTCAAGGGGCCGTCGAGGTTGAGACTCTCATTCTGACGAAGCTCCTCAAGGTGCTTGCCTCCACAAATCCAACCCTGCGAATGAGGCTCTACATTGGTCTCTTTCTTGTCGGTGGCACCATCGTCGGTAGATCCTGAGCGAGGGGACTCGGAGTCTTTTTCTTTGTAGTTTTGCTCTGTCCAGGAAGCGGTAGCCGTCGAGGCGTTCCGTGAAGGGTTTCTGAGATGTGTAGGTGCGGTGTTCATGATGGGAAACAACAAGGTGGATGCAAATGCAAAAGCAACCTGGGGAGGGATGGAGCAACTATATACGATGACGGAGAAGTGGCTCACGAAAAACTCGCCCCGGAGAGTCTTGGAACAACCCACCATCTTCTGATCAGATGTACCCACTGAACCGGCGGTGGCACGACAAGCAGATGCCAGTGAAATCACACTCTCAACCTAAGGTTCCTTCTCGGTGGACGTTGAAGGGTCCGCGATGTGACCGACTGACGGACCGAAAACTCAGACTTACGGGTTGAACTGCCTTTAGTTGCATGCAGCATGTTCAATTCTTCGTGCAGAACACGAGACATCACTCGTAGTTTCGTCCTTCATCATGTTCACACTGCTGTCTTCGAAATGCAACTGAAGAATAATTGATTGCAGTCAGACCTCTTTGACGACCTCTCGGATGAGCTTCGAGGTTGGAAACGAGTGTCGGATCTGGAACGCGGACTTCCTTCGCGAGCCGTGATCCGCCAAGAAATTGGAATGTTATCTTCAAGCCTGGGATGACGTCGAGCCCTTTTCTCTTCGCCCCAACAGATGAAAGATTATTTTCGTTGTCTACCTTCTTGCCGAGCAACCGATCCATCTGACGTGCGGCGCCTCTGCACCATGTAATCCAAGCAGAACAGTTGTTTGCACCAGAAACTAGGGCTGGGCAGTGCATTCCAGCACCATTGCATGCCCGGCTGCCGAGCTTCTACTTCCATTGCATGCCGGCGGCAGTCCCGGCACCCGAGTGGAGCTCATGGTGGAGGATGGCACGGAGTAGAATCTCACAGCATGAGGATCTGTTGTGATTGTCTTGATGACGCGCTGGAGGTTTTAAGAGAATGTAGGCGATGAAACCGCGGAGAGGATGGAGTGCCGGGATGTGATGTTATGTGTTTACTCCAATGTTGGATGCTTACTTGAACACCGTACGGAGTAGTTCGCTAACTTTTTCTAGAAGCAATATGCTAGCAAAAAGGGAGTTCCATTGCGTTTCATCGAGTCTCGAAAGTATCAACCCGAGATCATCTACGTAGTTGAAACGCGTCGTCGACACCTATCAAGGGCTAAGAAGGACTCATGGAGACAACACGCCGCCAGTCAAGGGCTTGGTAGAGCCTCAAAATGCCTAAGCATCGTTGATGCGTTGAGGAGTTAACAACAACAAAACTTGCTGGCTGCCGATCCTAGTCGCGTGGCTTTGCTCTTAGGAACGTCTTACTTGAGTAGTGTTGACACTTGTTCAAGGAAATAAACAGCAAGACAAGTATTGTCTGACCGAGGTTCTATCAGGTAGCTCATGATCTTCGCGAGTGACAAGACTCGAGCCTTTTCCAACACCGTCTTGCTGGTAAATCGAACTTTTGGCGATACACGATCCTCGATTAGCAGCCTCGTCTCGCTCGCGAGCAATTTATCCCATCAAAACCAAGAATGGAGACCGAAGGACGACCGGCCCCAGGTTTGCAATGACGAGCGAATTCCTCGACCAAGCACAAGCGTACAGCTGACGTGTAACATGGCTATCTCAAGCATTGACATTGAAAGTATGGCACGATGTTATAGAGTCGAACACACAATGCTGCTTCGCAAGATGTTACAACTCTATAGAAGCCGGTTAAATCTCGTGACACTTCAACCTGCCGTTTGGACGATGAGAGCAAATCTAGTTGACTGTTATCTTATGCGATGGCTGGTCATGGAGGTGAGATTTGATAGCAATCTGCGGAATCTGTCCGTGGCATGACGCTGTGGCGTATCATGGTACGTGCACGGTGCCTGAGCAGGCTCAGACTGGCTGACAGGACATGTCAAATTAAGCTCAACCACATGAGTCGTTCGTCACTGCTAGTCATGCTCTTAATTACCTCCTGTCGCATTCAAACATCAAGCATGAGATTCGAGGTTTCCAATCATGTGGAGCTAGGAGACATTGGTATTCTTGCTCGCTTATACTTGCTATCCCTAGCATTGTATAGTCTGCAGATTGTGCGCTCATGTAAGCTTGACTGGAATCCGAAGGATGTTTCACCACGATGGAAGAGGATTGTCCAGAGATAAGCCATTTCTGAATCAATATTGCTCAAATACATGATGTACAACACAAGTTGTACGTAGTGCCTGTGTATCTGGTGACAAGCTTGAACGGGTGGTTGCTTCGTGCAAAGAGTCTTGAGCCGGGAGACAGCTCGGTGGCAGGGTCATCCTGTCAACAAGGAATGCTCACTAACCACATAAAACAAAAGGACCAAGCAAATCGGCGGCCTGGACATTGAAATACAACAAAGATCTACTTCAAGGAAAGTTCTGCCATCTATTTACGGCAAAATAATTGCTAGAGCTATTAACGTAAGAGTGTATAAGTCTAAAGAACATACGTATCAATAATTACAG
Organism: Aureobasidium uvarum; assembly: GCA_903853725.1. NCBI lineage: Eukaryota > Fungi > Ascomycota > Dothideomycetes > Dothideales > Saccotheciaceae > Aureobasidium > Aureobasidium uvarum. Next base: position 771,765 of record CAINUL010000019.1, read on the forward strand.
ACGACATAACATGAACGACGAACGATGGGTGTAGTCTATCTCTGCCATGGTCGGCCTCCCTTCTGGTAGCCCCAACCTCCAGATCCTCTATTCTGCCATTTTTGGCCCCAGCTCTGTGTTTGTGTGGATTCCGCGGTCTGGGAAGCTCCAGTATCGCTCTCGACGGGAGGATTGAGGTTGTTTGTGTAATATGCAGCAACTGCGCTCTCGATCTGACTTTGCTCGTTGTATGCGCCCAGGTTGCCAAGATAGTTGAGCTTACTCTGAATCTGGTCATCGGCATAAGCATCGGCAGACCAGTCTTGTGCCACAAATCGCGAGTCGGTAGGGTCATCAAGAGACTGCACATTGTCGTAGCCCAGGGTTTCGAGTGCTGTGATGTTGAATGCGGCCATCATCATCGAATCTTCGTGTCGGAGGTTGTGGCAGTGGAACATGTAAAGTCCATTCCANNACTTGTTCAGGTCAGTACGAGATATTGCACATACGTTCGTTGTATAGACTCACGGGCCATAGTACGCCTCGATATCGACCGTCTCACCAGGCTCGAGAAGGACAATATCTTTCAAGCCTGCCGATTCATAAGGGAGGACACCTCGACTACCGCCAGTTCGAGAGATGATNNCTGAGTAGATTTAGTCTTTGGTTCTGCGTCTTGAGACCAACGTGTGGCTGACCTTAAAGTCCACAAGGTGGACATGAACAGGGTGGTACCCGGGACCACCAGCATAAACCAATCTCCAACGCTCAGTTGATCCCTGAGGCGGTTTTGCAAGTACCCGGTTGTTGACGTCGTTGAAATCAACGCCATTAATAGTCCAATGGTTGTCTAAGAATACATTAGATAGGGTGTCATTGGTGGGCAAAAAGATGCTACACATACCACCACCCACTTGGAAGCGGAAAACGTGGTCAACCTGGTCCCTATCTGCTGGCCAAGGAATGTTTGGACTAAGAGTGCTAGGCACGCTGTTTGATGACCAATCATTCACGTTGTTGCCGACGACAAAACGCATGACGAGATCTGTATTGTCGTATTGGGCAAATCCTTGTTCCTGAAGATTGAACGCGTTCTTCAGAGTAAGGTTCTGGTTGGCAAATGCTGCGAAGTCGACAACAACCTCGTAACGTTCTCCCATTGCGATTGTAACGTCATTGGAGTTCACCGGGGATCCGAACAGGCCAGCGTCCGAAGCGATGACCTGAAAATCGACCCAATTTCCGTTGGACTGCTCCACGTGAAGGTCGAATGGTCTGCTTGTAGCAGTGTTGTAGAATCGCAATCTATATCTCCTGGGCTCAACCTCAAGATACGGGAAGGGTTGGTGATTGACTTCGATNNGCTGATATGGGTAAGTCTTTGGAGCAAGGAATGAGCGTTGACTAGTGCAAACGTACATGTCCCCAATGAAGTCCTGTTCCTTGTCCTCAGTGATCGAGACGAGATCACCTGAAGCCGTGTACATTTTGTCGCTGATCATGAGCGGCACGTCGTACTTTCCGGTAGGAAGATCGAGTTTTTCCTCTTCAGGGTCGTAGATGATGTATGTGCCAATCAGACCTCTGAAACAATTCAATGTAGTGATTCCATCTGCATGGTCGTGGTACCATATAGATCGAGCGCTCTCACNTATAGGTGAGAAGATAGTTAGCATGACCTTGCTAGCGTATATGCAGCAAGCAGGTCTGCTGATCAGGGCCAAGGGTACATACTTGTTTGGATAGTAATAATCTTTGAACTGGCCTGTATGAATACTATCGCTTGCCCAGCCATCCCACGGTGTATGTGTAGGCGAGCCATGAAGATGGATTACCGAGTCATCAGTATGGTTGTTGTGGTAGCGAATGACTGTCTGTACGCCCTTCTGTATATAGTATGTTGGTCCTGGTGCAACACCATTGAAGCCAACGAGGTTGGCAGGCCCCAAATCAGGATACACCTGCTTTTGGAATGGCTCAACAGTAACCTCATAGAAGTCTATTTGTTGACCATTGACATTGGCGGAGCNTGAGAGGAGGTTAGGCTTAAACTTCGGAAACAGCAGCTGAACTTCTCACCTTGCCGGAGTTGCGATTGGTGCTATAGGCAAAGGACTTTGGAAGATGGCGCTATACGTCGGACTGCCGGCCAGAGCAAGCGGGACCGAAGCAAGACTAGCAAACCATAGAAGCGTTCGTAGTGCCATTATGTCTGTATTATGAATGGGTATAAAACCTGACAAGCGAAAGACTAGCGCTAGCTGCGCGAGATAGATTTTACAGGACCAGAGAGAGGATGAGGTATAGGATGTGCCTGCAGCAGGCACCGCCTTTATGAGAACTTGCCTTGCCCCCTGCATGGGCTTTGGCCTTGAGTATCTGCTCATGACGATCGAAGAAAAATTCGAGTTCACCCATCTTAGCAGGGATCCATTATCCTACGAATATGCATGTGTTGCTGTGGCAAGCATGCGGCTCCAGAGCGATCACTGACATTTTGAGCATCATGCATTCGGACAAGTTGGAGACCCGAAGGATCTTGGTGTCATTTCGAGGCTTCGAGCTTAGAGTTGCGGCCGCTTGGAGATGCGGCAGGTGCCGAAGTCCTTTCATTGGCTCTGGTCCTGGCCCTGGATCTGGATCTCAAAAGCTTAATCACACGCCTCTTGTGACGACCTGTTGATGCATATCATGCTTGCTTTAATGCTATGCTTCGAAAGACATGGCCGCTTGAACATCGCATCTAGCCAGCTCTCTGTCATCACTTGCTGTACTTGTGGTGTAAAATCCTTCGCGGTCGAGCTCAACAACGACTCGCGAGTGTGTACTGATGCATGAACCTTGTCCATCCAAGTTTATGGCTAACGGCACGCTGCATGCTCGCTCCCATGCTAGATCGAGATTAAGATATGATTTATTGCGACGTCTGCTTCAACAAAAGTTCGCTGCGCGGCATCGCGGCACTTCTACATGGGTTCGTGATTAGGCTGACTACTGTACTAGAATGGTGGCAGTCTGCATCGGTAGTCATCCATCCTTTACCATTCCACATATCTATGCTGAAGTCTGTCACGTTTGTACTCTTCTCAAGCTGGACAATTAAAGGTAGGCTATTGAACTGATGCGAGCACTTCGCGTGTGCTTGCTTGAAGAACGCTATCAATGCGACAGCTTGCGATGAACACGATTCTGTTCTCCGACAGTATTGTACACTTCCATAGATACGTAAACATGACTAGTTCAGGAAGATTTGATAAGCCATCAAGTCCCCCTGTCAGATTTCATGTACTGACGAGCCGGCCAACGCCAACTGAGAGATAAGGCGCATTCACGTTCATCACACCCTCTATCTATTTTTTTCTCTCTCTTTCGAAATCTCACCCTAGTGCAAATGAACAAATCCTTGATATCCATGCAGTCGTTCTACAGACGCAAACCATGTCCTCAAAGCTGTCGAGTGTGGTTACCAATGGACATCCCGCTTCCTTGAAACTCAATGTTCTGTGCATGTCTGTTGAATACTTGATTACTGGCTGTATAGACAATGATATTTGGGAACACTCGAGAAAACACTGCGATGCTTATGCTTTGGCTTTACCAATCTATGTTACCCGATAGATCGCGAGCTGCAACGTCATCCTTTTCTTCCGGCTCCTCGGTCCACTCTCCTCCACTCAGAAGGTGAAAGAACTCGCCCTTCTTGCGCAACAATCCCTCGTAGCTTCCTTGCTCCACAACCTGTCCTTGAGAAAGCATTATGATATTTTTCGCAATACTCATCATGTCTCTGCTATGAGTGATGATTATTACGGTCATGCCAGTGCCATCACGCTCGACTAAGCCTTGTATGGTTTCCCGAACCAGGTTTGCACTTTCGACGTCGAGTGCGGACGTTGCTTCGTCGAGGATCATGACTGCTGGTCTGCGGACCAGAGCCCTGGCAATAGCTACCCGTTGGGCCTGTCCACCTGACAGTCCAGTACCGCCTTCGCCTACCAGAGTCTCATAGCCTTGTGGCAGGCTCATGATGAACTCATCAATACCAGCTGCGGCTGCAGCCCGCCGAACTGATGCCATGCTGCTATGAGGGGACGACTGTGGTAACCCATATGTGATATTTTCCGCAACCGTTGCAGGAAACAGTACTGGGGTCTGCGAGACAACCGTGATTAACGAACGCAAAGTTGGAGTATGTATATGTTTCAGATCACGACCTGATAGCATGATGTCTGGTATACTACCATTGACCTCAAACGATTCGCCTGTAGTCGTGTACAGATTCAAGAGCAAACCGGCAATGGTGGACTTTCCAGACCCTGAAGATCCGACCAATGCAGTAGTATCACCCGCCGGTATGAGCAGGTCGATGTTCTTGAGTACCGCTTGATCCGGACGAGAAGGATAAGAGAAACTTAGGTTGTGTAGCTCAATATCACCAATCGATGTAATCTGTGTGTTTCCAAGATGTTCATGCGAGTCTTTAGGTAACGTCGAAAGTCGAAGCAGGCGAGATGCGCAATCCTTTGCTAGACCTATCTGTGGTATAAGACCCAGATAAAGGCTCACGTTCGTGATTGCCAATATCAATTGGATGAAAACTTCAACAATCTTTGACACGCTGGCACCATCTCGTATCAATTTCGCCCCAGCATAGAACATGAGCGCCATGATAAAGATTCCAGAAGAATCTGAAAGACCGTAGAAAAAGCCAACGTAGATAGAGCGTTTGAAGCCAACCTGTAGTGCGTGCTTGGTTGCGTGGAAGTACTTTTCTCGGAAATGAGACTCGAGGGTCAAGGCACGTACGGTCTTGATGTTGGTGAACGTTTCAGTAAAGATTGATCCTGCGGCCTCCGCAGCGTCATTGCTTTTACCCTCCCAGTTCCCACTAACAGTGCTGAAAGATTTGGTGACGAAATATACGTAGGGGCCGAGAGCCGCTGCGATAAGAGTGAGCTTCCATTGCGAAGTCAAAGCCCAGATGAAAGCAACCACACTCAAAACAAGAGCAATGTAGAGAGATGATGCGAAACGACCTAGGAGATTACGCATCTCTTCTGCATGTCGGTCTAAACCCTCCATCACATGCGAAACCGAGTTCTCTTCGTGAGTGAACCAATCACGGGGCTGATCTAGGATACGTTCTAGTGATCTTTCACGCATGGTATTGATCCATACCTGACCAGCATATTCTAGGAACAAATGCATGATATAGCTGCTCGCGCCACTCAGAACCGCGATACCAAGAATTGCCACGGTGTAGATCACAGCGGTATGTCTTTCTTGGTCGCCTTTCCCATAGGTTCCTATCAGCTTGGACAGAACGTTGGAAAAAACAGGAGTACATGCTCCGTTGATGGAGGCAGCAACAAAAGCGACAATGAGAACGGCCCTCGTATACCAGTCAAGGCTAGGCCAGACGGTGCTGAGAATAGCTCGTAGGGAGAATATCTGCCGGTCGTCTTCGGGCGCTTCCTTATTCTTGTGCTTCGATAGAGGTTGCATCTCGGTGCCACCAGCGACAGCAGGTATAGACTCATCAGAAGGCAGACGTCTTCTCCTTGAATTTCCTGGAGTAAGACGAGCCCGGGCAGCTAGACTTCCGGTCGACTCTACGAACTTGTCCAGAAGCTCAGGAGCTATAGACTTCCTGTTTCTTGTTCTCTTACTTCCAACAGCTTCTTTGTCACTTTGCTGTGTCGCGTCCTCAGTTCGTGGTTCGTTTGAAGTAGCAGAGTTTTTGTCGCTGGACCTCCTGTTTGTAGGTGAGGACGGCCCCGATGCGAATTGAGAAATTGGTGAGCCGAGTTCGCTGAGCGGAGTAGCAAAGCCATATACTCCATTGAATGCAGCCTTCGTATGTCTGTTTGCGAAGAGTGCCGGCAGATAAGAGTATCGAGGGTTCTCACCAGCATCCAAATGAGCCTCCAATGGGTCGTCTGTAGCTTCCTGGTATGTTGGATCTCGATCTAGCTCTTTCTCCGTGCCACTCAGAATCTCTTGAGAGTCTGGCACAGCGACGGAGTCGAACGATAAGAACTTCTGGAAAGGCGAACCGCGCATTTGCTCCATGTGTTTGCGATGACCTTCCTGTACAAGTTCGCCATCCTCAAAGACCATTGCGTAATCATCAGGNNGGAGGATTTGTGTAATATCATGGGTGATGATCATAGTCGTCTTGCCATGGCGCCATCGACGAATTGCTTCCATCATCAGTGAACGACTGACTTGATCCAATGCGCTCGTTGACTCATCCAGAAGGAGTACAGGCGTATCTCGCAGATATGCTCGAGCAAGGGCCATCCTCTGCCTTTGCCCACCACTCATTGTGCCGCCTTTCGCTCCAACCTTGGATTGAAATCTCTGAGGCATGTCATTGATCATGGCCAACAAGAGAGCAAACTCAGCAGCGCTTGTCACAGCCTCCTGTGTAACATCATGTCGATGCTCAGTTCCAATGGCGATGTTCTCAAAGACAGTGTCCTCGAATAACATGCTGTGCTGCTCAACAAGGGTGACGCGATTCCGGAGCCAGGGAGGATCCAATGAGTCTATGGGCAGCCCGTCGAAAAGTATCTGTCCCGAAGCTGCTGGGTAAAAGTTCAGAAGCAGTTGACCAAAGGTACTCTTTCCGGAACCGCTCTTCCCAATAATAAACGTAATGTCATGTGCCGGGATTGAGAAAGTGACATTTTTCAAAGCCATCCGGTCTGGACGGGCTGGATAAGCAAACGACACCTGAGAAGTCGTTAGTGATGGAGATTCTGCGCATTGAAANNTTAGACCTACATCTCGAAACTCGATGTTGCCATCGCATCTGCCTGGTCTCAAGAGCTCCGGTGATGGTAGAGCGTCTGACTTTTTCGATATTTGTGCCATAATGGCTCTAAGCGTTGATCCGGCTGTTCTGCCTTTCTGGAGCACTATCATCTGTGGCAAGATGCTAGAGATGGCCTGAAAGGCGCTGATTGCCGAGAAGAAGGTTGTGACAACATCACCCGTGTTCTTTTCATGCTTGTCGACCTGCACACCGCCATAGTAGAAACCTTGAACGAATATTGCCAATGTCATGAACCCGACGAGGCCAAACTGCTGGGAATTGGCGTTGACGACACGATAGTACCAGCTTGCGGCTTCCTCGAGGCGAGAAGAATATCTCTTTAGCTCGTGATCTTGACCGTTGAAACACTTGACAGTCTCGATGGCGTTGATGGCGTTGCCGACGTATTTGAGTGCTTCCGTGAGCTTCTCTTGTTGCTTCTTGACTGACTGTTGCATGGACGCACTTAAGTAACCGATGACAAGGACGATTACAGGAGTAGTCGAAATGATGACGAGGGTGAGCTTCCAGGAAGTGTAAAGAGCAAGTCCGAGAGAGGCAATGGCTTCTGCAGCAGAGGCTAGCAAACCACCGAAGGGTTGAGCGGTGGCGAGTTGAAGATCTCTTATCTNGTCTGCTATCATTTAAAAAACAATCTCTTGGTGGGAGTGGAGTCAGCCTTACGCTTGCAGACGAGGTATCATTGCGCCGATTCCGTTCTTGCGCATATCATACCACTCGATTTCCTTACTCAGCATACCCAGAAACAACCTTTCTCTTGCGCTGTTGGCTTGCAATTCGCCGAACGCGAGCCAGACCGAGAAGAAGATGAAATGCACTAGCCAACTACCAACTCCGACAGCAACAAGGTAGATGGTGTAGTTAGTGACACTCTTGAGAACTGCGCTTGGACTGCTGGAGCTAGTGAATGCGTTGAATGCTTTGCCGAGTAAATAGGATTGCGCTGGTGTGATACCACCAACTGCAAGCGCCGCTGCGAGACCGATGAACAAGCATGTCAGGTGTGACTTTGTGGTGAAGAAGAAAAGAGCTCGCCATGGCGCTGCATGCACATCATCTTCCTTTAATTTGCCGAGAGGCGCGTCCTTCTCCGAACGACTTTTTGCACCAAAATCTTGCTTTTGAACAGACTCGGTCCCCTTCGAGCGGGTCAGTCTTGGTATCCTGGGCATTTAGGAGCGGACTTGAGCAGCGCCGTGAAGGGCTCGAAACTAAATTCAGAAATCTAGTGTCTGCTGCGGTTGTTCTAGAAAAGACGGTTCCGGAGCAATTGCACAATGCTTGCCTAGTTGGTACAATGCAGTGGCGTGTTGGCGGCGGTTGGTGTGAAGAATGTGTCGCGTTACTATTGTTCTTGTTCTGGCTTTGAGCAGACGCAGCACCGCCCCTTATTTAGCCCCTCTCCAAGATGACATTCTTCAAGGACAACCATGTGCCCCCCGACTGTAACGATCTACCGCGAATTTACTTGGGTTCTGCGTGGAAGGTTCTAGCGCCCAATCCGTTAATTCCATGCGACCATCGCTCTCCCCTTCCGCTCCGCAACTCGTCGTGGCTTCATCGACCATCAAGGTAGGTCGAAAACCATGGTCCTTTGTTCGGTGAGCAGCGGCTTACTCTGCAACAGATTGTACACAAAGCAGCGGAGTAGCAATCTGTTGATAGCAGCTACAACCCCACCAGCGTCCGCCTAGCAGAAGTTGGTATCATTTGCTCGTTGCTCAAGATGCCTTCTGGCCTTGAGCTTTCTCGTAGATCCAGTCATTCAGACCTTCGCGATTTCTNNGCCCGGTCTCATGAGTAAATAATCGAATACAAGAAGCTTTCAAGTCATACCTTAGGATTTCGAGTGCATAGAACTGCATACGCACAGCNNTAGAGTTTTGAGATCAGCTACGTTCGAATATAGGGTGCAGGTGGTAGGTGGTACCGAAGATGGTCTCGTCCTGGCCGTACTCAAAGGCAGGGTTGGAGCGCAACAGAGTGCCAAAGTTGTAGTCGTCAACTTTCTTCTCGTAGTGGTTGATGAAGTTTCTCCAGCGCTCCTTGCCTGCCTTGCTCTTCATCTCGTCCTCATTAATGGTAGCTTTGGGGTCGTAGTCGGGGAACTCCTTCTTGAAGTGCTCGTAGATTTCGTCGTCGATTTTGGTCAGGCGGAGCTTAGAACCGGGCACCTTTTCAAGGATGGACCAGTAGGTGGTCATGTGCTGGACAGCNNTGTCAAAGACAGTCAGCGATGGCATGCTTGAGGCCACGACAGGACGCTGCGCACCCTTGACGGCGAATTGCTTCTCGATGTCCTCGAAGTTGTCCTGTTGCTCGGCGGTGAGAGACATGGCGACTGTGTGTGTTTTTGAGTGAGCTCGCAGGCTAGTGTGGAAGACTCGGACGAGGTCTGTAGTTGGAATGGTATCTGGGCTCGGCGCAAGAGTTGAGGATGCCTTTCTCACATGAACTCTGACAATCAGAAATCTTGAAGTGAACCCCACGCCTTGGCAAGCGCGTCACTTCTGGTTAGCAACCGATCCTGAGCGCTTGGGAGACACGACCATGCTCCGCCGTCTTCCATCTTGATCGCGATCTGTCGCTTTTCTCCACCGTTTTCCATGTCGGCCATGTTCACAAACATCGTCTGCCATTGGACGAACTTGGGGTGGCTGGTCGCGTAGCAGTAGACGGCGAGACGACGATAACGATATTCCTCCGCAGAGCATGAGGCTTAAAACGTGGCCCGGAAGACTCACTTGCTCAGAACAGACCAACTGACTCGAGCTTGCGACGAGCCAGCTCCTATGCATAAGCGGAGCCGGCCATGCGTCGTGTAGTGTACGAAGAATAGCAGCTCAACATGTTTGCGATAAAACTCTTGCGGATACAAAAGCCATGACAGAGCCAATGAGCTCTCAGAGACATGAATGTCGTGAATGTCACCAATCGAATTCTCAACTAAGCGCTGTGGGGAAAGCAGCCGATGTGTGTTGCATGAAGCCTGTTTTTCAGACATCAGGTGAGCGCCGACGCTGCTGGCCAACGTGCAGGAATGTGAGAGACGATGGAGCAACGAGGTTTCGTGCATACAAAGTACTCGGAGTAGCTACAGCTCGGGTATCGGTACAGCTCTGGCCTCCAGGCTCAGTGATGGTCGTATGGGCTGGACGATTGGCTCGGTCGGCACGTTGGGTGAGTTCCTTGAATTCGTGGAAACAGCACGGGCAGCTTGTGGGGAAGGAAGCAATCGCATGCATGTCAACGTCATGGCAACAGGCTTGAGGCAGGCGCGATCGAATCGAAAGCTCCGCGCGCAGCAGCTCAGAGCTCCGGCAGCTGCCTTGTTTAAAGACGTCTCCCCCTCTGCTCCTCTTCCTTGATCCCCTCATCCACTCTCCTCCCTCCATCTCATCCCTTCTACAATCCACGCCGCCGCCATGATTGTCGACCCTGTTGAGGCCTTCAAGGCCACGAGCTCTGTCGCTCCTCTGCCCACTGTTGTTCCCTCTCTCCCTGAGTACCAGACCGTCACCGAGACCGGCACCCGCGCTCTGTGGGCCGTCATGGTTCTGATGCTCCTCTCCATGATTGTCTTCGTTGGCCTCTCTTGGACCGTCCCCATCTCCAAGCGTCTCTACCACGTTATCACCACTCTGATCGTCACCTTTGCTTCTCTCTCCTACTTCGCCATGGCCACTGGCCACGGCATCAGCTACCACCGCACCACCGTCACTGACTCTCACCGCCACGTCCCTGACACCACCCACGATGTCTACCGTCAGGTCTACTGGGCCCGCTACGTCGACTGGAGCTTGACCACCCCTCTTCTCCTTCTCGACCTTGCTCTGCTCGCCGGCCTCAGCGGTGGCCACATCATTCTGGCCATCGTTGCCGATGTCATCATGGTCCTGACCGGTCTCTTCGCCGCCTACGGCAGTGAGGGCACNCCTCAGAAGTGGGGCTGGTACGCCATTGCCTGCATTGCCTACCTCGTCGTCATCTGGATGCTCGCCGTCCACGGACGCGCCAACGCCATGGCTAAGGGTGGCAAGGTTGGCAAGTTCTTTGCTTCCATCGCTGGCTTCACTCTTGTCATCTGGACCATCTACCCCATGTAAGTACCCGCTAATCATGGCTTCGACCGTTTGCTCTAACATAATCTCAGCGTTTGGGGTGTTGCCGATGGCTCTCGCAAGATGACCGTCGACCAGGAGATCATTGCCTACGCTGTCCTCGACCTGCTCGCCAAGCCTGTCTTCGGTGCTTGGTTGCTCTTCACCCACCAGAGCATGCCCGAGACCCAGGTTGAGCTTGGTGGCTTCTGGACCCACGGTGTCAGCAGCGAGGGTGCTATCCGCGTTGGTGAGGATGACGAGGGTGCATAAATTGCTTCACCCAACAACCATCCAACTCCAGCAATGAATTGAACAGACAGTTCAGACCCAGTACCGAGAAAGGAATGAGGGGAAGAGTCTTTCATGGTGATGCAATTGCTCTTCTGCCTTTGGCTGCCTTGGCCGGCGCTTGCTTCGCCGTAGCAGTGTCTTGTGTATATTAGCCGTTAATGATAATGCCGCCGAACGTGTCTTTACGCCTACCTTAGCTTTCTGATTGTACTCGAGTACTGGTGCCACAAGCGAGACCCTGTGACACCCTTGTTGGAATGACCCCGCACACCTCATGCAGGGTCCTGTAGGTCGGGTGAGGACAAAGGCAGGACGTTGTCTGCCACCTAATCTATACTTCCATCAACACCACGACAGGTGCTGTGCAAACCGATTCATCTATCCAAGACTCTGACTGCTGTGGAACTCAGCAAATTCCTAACCAACCATGTCGGAAGAATTGCCCCCTTCCAGCACCAATCCCATCTCTCTCGAGCGCCGTAACAGTCTGGAGAAGGCAATCCAGAACCGGCCAGAAGCACACGAGCTGAGGGAGAGGCACATCCTCCTCAATACCAATGCTGCGCCGTATGCAGAGCTCTGATCGAATACACATCGAGCATCTACTAACGAATCGCAGAGCTCTGCAGGCTCAGCAGCAAGAGCTACAACGTCACAAACTTACCGACAGCTTGAACAAAGCCATTGCTTCTCGTCCGGAAAAGGACGCGCTGGTCGAACGTAACATTTTACCCGACTCTACCGCCGCTCCAGCTCTGCAAAACCACCAGCGTGAGCTGGCTGCGGCTATGCGTCGTGACTCCATCGAAAAGCACCTACAGACTCGACCCTCGCCAGCTGAGTTGATCAAGGAAGGCATACTTGGAGGTCCCGACATTTCCTATTTCTCCTTGTCGTTCTGAATGCTGACCTTGACGTAGCCAACGAAAACCCCTTGGACGACCCTTGATTTCATACTCTTCTGCAAGATTTTGACATGCATGATTGAATGAAACATTCTCCTTGGAGTGATGACCCAGACTAAGAAACGGCAACTGCATTCTTGTTGGCTCAACCGTTGTACGATTGTTTCCGTATTACGAATATGAACTACAATCTATGTTAAGCTGATAAATGCATCATGCTTGAAATGACTGTGTGGTCCTGTGTGTCAAGCATATCGCAGCCTCTGGCTTGTCCACCTCGGCTGCAGATAGGTCCAATCATGCGCAAAGTTGAACGAAGTCTCATAGACATTGTAAGCAAACAATGAGACGTTGTCCAGCTTTGCACCCGCATCTGTCTCTGCCCAAACGCTCAAAGCAAGTGTGTTATTGCCTTGATTATTGAGAACTCCCGGTGGGAAGGGGAATCGTGTCTGCGGTCCGATGTGAGGAATGTATTTTCCATATTGGTAGCCGTTCAAGAAGATTTGAACGCTCGCGACTGTACCCGAAGGAGCCGACAACTCGAGACCAATGGGTACATCAAGATCCGAATCAATGTCGAGCTCGAATGTCGTCAGATACCACTTAATGCCACTGGAGTTGAGACCTTGAGCAGGAGAACCGGTGGACCATTCATCACCAGAGGGAAGGAAGCCAGGGAGGTGCCATCCGAGACGTTCTCCGTATAGTCCACCTTCATTGAGAGGACCTCTGACTGGATCAATGTTGGCAGATCCACCGGCATTTCCTTGGATTTTCCACTGCTTGAAACTGGCAGTAACATTACCAGAACTTTTGAGGACTGCACCCAAAAGACCTCGAGGGTTTTCAGCACCTTTACCAGTAGATGTTTCGTCATGACCGGTATAGTCAGTGACCACTGTCAGCACGTTGTTCTTGTCGTAGAGTGTTACACCGGCAAAGTCGAGCACATCCGATGTCAACAGCAGCGAAGCATTTCCAGGGTGCCCATCGACAAGTTCCCCGTTCAGCCAAGCACTCCAACCTGCGGCTGACCCGCCCTGTGCTGTCACGTTGGCTGACGTGGCCGACTTGCCATCAAAGTAGCCACGGTATATTTTGATTCCAGAGTAGTAACCATAGTCTGAACTATAGAGAACGGGAAGTGATAGTGGTTTCACTGGAGCTCGGGTGATTGTCTTGTTGCATACTGTCCATGCAGAGTCGTCATACTCTCTAGCAGCCTCGGGCAAGGAGCTGGCTACCTGCCAACCAGAGAAAGTCGGAATGGACACTTTGCGAACAAGGATACTTGCAAGGTCGGCTGTAAGGGCGCCATACGCTGTCTTCTTCGTAGGCAGTTCTCGGCCGTTCCATGCGACTGTGTCAACATTTGTGTTGCCCACAAAGACTTCGAGTGTCGTTGAATTGGTGTTGTCGCCATCGACAGAGACAACATTGCTGCTGATACTGGCGTTACGAACAAGGTAAGGTCCTATCGCAAAAATCTGCTCATCTGCTGCGACGTTGGGGTTTGGAGTAGTAGGTGGAGCCCAAAATGACCAGGCTGTTGACACGTCCAAGAGATACATCAGGACACCATTGGACAAGTGAATGGCAGCCTTGCCAGCTGATTGTCTGTAAACGAGCTTGGTGTAGGAAGAGGTCCCGTTTGTCTTGACACAGGACGCTGTAACGTTTGTGGTGCCGTATGACTTGACAGAAATGTTTCCAGAGAAAGCAAATTCGCCAACTTGACCCGCCTCAAGGTAGAGCACAAGAACTGGTATCGAGTCGAACAAGCCGTATGTCAGGATATCGACAGACGAGTACAGCAGAGTGTGCTTTCCGAAATGGTAGTCCGTGACAGCAATCTTGCTCTGACGGCCATTGAGCTGAACGTTCGGTACGGTAATCGGACCCAGCGATGTCTGGAGATTCAGGGAGAAGTTTGTAATTGCTCTTGAGCTCGACTTCGAGTGCTGAGTCACATAGAACCCTGCAGTCGTGTTGGGATTCCTCAGAACCCAAGTCCAGATATCTTGAGTTGACACAGCATTACCGGTACCGTTGCTTTCCATGTTTGTGTAAAGAAGATCTTGCGATACTCTCGTAAAGAGTGCAATCAGTTTCCTACAAGTGTGTTAGTCAGGTTGTCGGTGATGGTAGACATGGCCGCAAATTAATGCACCATAACACTCTACTCACGTCTGGAACATTTTGAGCTGAAGCTCGCGAGTTTCACGCATTGGCGCAGAGTAGTCGTAGCTTGTGTAGACGACAGGAGCAGCCAAATTGCCCCAATTCGTGGCACCCATTGCCATGTACAGCGATATCAACGTTCCTCTTTGGCCTATGTTGTTCTTATAGTAGACATCAGCAAAGGCAGGGTCGTGCTCTGCCAGACAATCATCATAGAATGCTCCGCCCCAGGGCGTGAAATATCCTGCCTCAAACTCTGGCCAGAACTCTGGCTGAGTGTAAGAGTAGTTCTGGAACCATTGATAGTAGTTGCGGACCAGATTGAAGCCAGAGTCAATGTTAGTGCAGCTCAAACCGCCTGGGTAGCTGTCTAATCCGTATATGTTCACAGCGCCTCCAACATCCTGGTAGTCAGTTGACCAGCTCTGGCTTCGTTGTCCTTTCTCGTTGTGGGTGAGGGGAACCACAATTCCAGAATCTTTTACACTCTTTTCGAGCTGCTCCATGTAGGTCACGAGCGTGTTATCGGCTTTGTGTACAGTCTCCTGTAGCTCATTCTCAATCTGGTATAGGATGATAGGCCCACCCTGTGTTATCTGGTTCTTCGCCAAGATCTTATTGAGCTCTCGCATCCATGGTTCCCAGGCCTCATAATAGGTCTGGTCCGAGGTACGATAATTTCCTGGTGCTGGTTAGCTAGATATGAACTTGACCATATATACAGCCGTACCTCCAGATCCATCACTTGTCCACAACGCAAGACCGCCTCCGTTTGTCTCGGCGTTTGCATACGGGCCAGGGCGTGCTATGATACTNNAAAGAAGCACCTCATAATTAGCATATCGATCCCAGTGGAATCACGAGTGAGGTCGAAAGACATACTATAGACCAGCGTTCGCAGCAGCATCTATGACTTTCTGGATGTCTTTGCCTCCAGACTTNNGGAAGTCAAAAACGTCGCGAGAGGCAGAGTGGTAAGACCAGAAGAAATACAAGCTGACTGCATTGAATCCGTTTGCCCTAAATTTCTGAAAGATGTCGGACCACATTTCTGGCACGGGCATACGTTCATAGGCAAATTCGCCAGAGAACAGAAACAACCGCTCTCCATTGACCATGAGACTATGAAGGTCCCAGGTAACTTGAGTGGTCAAGCCGTTGTCCGTCGCAAGGACGATGACGCCAACGAAGAAGGCGTAAATGAGAAGTTGTAAGCAGAGTCTCATCTCGATTTAGTAAAAGGAAAATAACGGAGTGCAGGTCAAGAGATGTCTAGCTTGCCTACCATCATTACATCTTATACGGTATATGTGCTTTTGCTGCAAAGTGTGAATTGTTCAGGTGGGCACATTAGGCAGGTGCCATGCATGATATTATCCGCCAATGGTCGTGGGTTTCTCTGTGCACATCATCTGAAGGTCGCTTTCCACTTCGTTAGATGAACCGGTTCTCGAAGATCGTAGCGCACGGTCGGGATAAATCAGGGTGTGATTTCCTCATGCATTCGAACGAGGAATACGACATGGCGATGATGGAAAAAGAGGGGGAAGGTCGGTCGATGCTGACCCGAGGACTGCGGGAGAGGAACGCTTGCAAGGCCGGCAGAATTCTGGAACAAGCGAGCAGAAATATGTCTTTCTCCTTGCGTTTGAAGGTGGCACTAATCAAGGAATGAACTCACAAGCAAAAGCGAAAGACACTGTGTATGAAAGTCTTCATAAGAACTATATACGTTGAGGTGTGAAGCCGGAACAGGTTGCCCTGTCTCTTCCTTGACGATGAACAAGATGTGTTACGGTGGATTTATTCTTCCTTGGCAAAGGACGAGAGACCAAGTAAGCAGCACAGGTAGCTGATCTTCCAGACACGTGAAGATATTGTGACGGTAGCGCTTGGCGTAGCGTAGGGATTGGTGGTTGATAGCATCAACGTTCATGTCGGAATCACTGGGTGGTGAAACGACCAGGTATGTGGGCATGGGATGTAAACAGCAGTTTACCATCCACATCCCACGTCAACATCTCACATAGGAGACTGGTGTTGACGGGAGGGGGGATTAGGCGATTTGCAAAGTTCGCAATCAAGGAAGTCGGAACCATGATTGATGCCCGAAATCTCTTCAACCCTCCTCAGTCGCTTCGATGGCAACGCCCTCACCAGCAGCTTCTTCATCTTCCTCATCACTCGTGAAACTTGCGAACTCTTCATCTCCGTCCTCTTCTTCTTCCTCGTCATCATCGTCCTCCTCTTCTTCAGCCTCTCCATCTTCATCTGTAACTGCACGCTTTCTCTTCTTGATGAGCTCGGTCTGGATCTCAGCCTTTGCCTCTTCAGCGGCGGCCCACGCAGCTGCAGATGCTGGTGGTGGAGTGAACCAAGGAATCTTGCCACGCAGGAAGTCATTGAGGACCATCTTCGCAACACCGTCCATATCGGCTTCACCGCCCTTCAGCAGCTTACCACCCTTGCGAGCGAGAAGCTCGAGGAACTCGGTCGGTGTCTCCCAGTCACGTACATCGTAGGTCCTCTCAATGTGGTGTCTCTTGCACTTCTTGAGCGCAGCGGCAACATATTGTTCAGGGTTCTCGACGTTCTCGATACGGACGACACCACGCAGAAGAATATCTTCATCCGTGTCGCCCATGTTGGGAGGGACAACACCAGGACAATCGATGAGGTAGATACGCTTCATCAAAGTGATGTACTGCCAGACCTTGGTCTCGCCAGGAATGGGAGCAACATTGCACACCTTCTTCTTGCGGAGGGTGTTGATAATGGAAGACTTGCCAGTGTTAGGGTAGCCGATGAAGCCAACCGAGATCTGCTTGCGAGAAGAGTGCAGGGCAGAGAACTGGCGGAGGAGTGAGATCAAGGAGCCTTTGCCGAACGAGTTATTGATCGAGGCGTGGAAAGCGAGGGTAGGATATTCCTTGCCCAGAAGACGAACCCAGTTGGCCTGATCTGATGTCAGCACAACGAACAGATGCAGATAGAGCGGTAAGCATGTGAAAGAGAGAGAGAGAGAAAAAACAGAAGAAGAGATGTGTGAATCATAACTAAGAGAGCCTCCATGAGCCACTCAAATGAGCGGGAGAGGTACTCAACTCAAACGAAACACGCTCGAACCCTTTTGAAAGCAAACCAAGACGGCAAGCGATCTACTAGACATCCATAACGGGGTCTAGCGGCGGGCCGACTTTAATCTGCCAGAGTTGTAACAGTCTCCTTCCATGGGGAGAAACGCACACAAAATGCGGAAGGAGCCTTGACTTAACGCTGGCATAAAGGGACGCGAAATGGACAAAACGAAACAAAACACCGACAAAAAGAAGGATAGAAGAACTTACAGCAACACTTGTGGGAATCAAATCGCACTTATTGAGGACAAAGAGAAGATGCTTGTGAGGGGCTTCTTCGCGAATGTACTTTTCGACACTTCGGCAACGAGTACCAAGAGGATCTCTGGCGTCCAAGACGTGAATGACAACATCACTGGAGTCAATGACTTTGTAGAGCTCGTTCCAGATACGCTTGCTCTGGCCCTTGGAGAAGATGGCCTCTCTTGCAGCAGTCAAAGCGCCGTCAGCCTCGGTCTGTTGACCATCGTCGACGGGTGCTCCGCTAGCAAGACGAGCTTGCTCCAGACGGTCAAGGTAAGTCTCGTGCATCTTGTCCGACTCGCCAGCGAGGTCGAGAAGAGAACTAACAGCAAGCTTCGGGCGCTTGCGCTGGGCCTTGGGACCAAAAGTGTCTGAGAAAGGAGCGGTCTCGACGGCAATCTTGGCCTGGTGCTGCTTCAAGCCGTTCTTCTTGGTCTCGTCATCCTTGATCAAGCTCATGGGCAGCTTGTTCTGCTTGAGGAGGTACGAGTATGGGTCGTTCTGCTGGGCCTGAACGGCGCCACGGAAAGCGGAGAGAGCGTCCTGAGAGATGACACGGGTGTTGGTGAACCACTTGCGGTTGGGTTCGATACGGGCCGAGGGTCTCTCGCGCGACTGGAAGACGGCGGCTTTTGTAATGTCACCAGCGGCGTTGCGCTGGGCAGTTCCTTTGGTGAGGATGTTGAGCTTCTTGACCTTCTTGGCATCTCTGCAACAGGCATCAGTATGCTGGACGTGTATGTTCTGCACTCGAGCGCACGAACCTGTAGAAGTTCTCGCCCTTGACCTTGACGTTGGCCATGCCATCGCCAACCTTGCCCTGGCGCGTCTTGCGCGCAGCCTCCTTCTTACCGGTACCCATTCTGGTGGCAGCAGTGAGTCGAGGTTTGTTGGTAGAAAAGTCTTAGGGAGGGAGCTCAGAAACGGCAACCCACGCAGAGACGAAGGGAGCGAGGGAGAGAGAGACTTTTTTATCGCTCCTCCGCAAAGGGCACGGCCGCGTTTTGCGGCGACGGCGGCTTCTGGAATCTTGATTGGCTGCCGCTTTTTTTCTGGCCGACGACGCCAAGAGCGCGCCGAAGAGGGCAACTGCCAGTCGAACAGCAGCAGCGCTCCAACAGGCAGGCAGCACCCACTGCTCCCTACACCTGCACACAACCCAACATGCCTGTCCGTCTACCACAGGCCACTGGCCTCTACAAATGTCCCTCATGCGCCGCCCGCTCAGCGACCCGCTCCTTCTCCGTCTCGACCCCCCACCTGGCCCTGGGCCCTGAATCTCCTCGCTACATGGACATCCCCCAGCCACCGCAGCAGACTCTCCCGGACAAGACACGCCTCAAGGGTATCCTGCCCGTTCCTCGCGATGTCTTTGCTGGCCAGGACCCCAAAGCCCCCCTCGACCTGCACAACGCAACCAAGGAACCCTCCCGCTCACAATCTCACAATGACCCTCGCTCTGTCTGGAAAGAGCGCATGGCCGCCTCGCGAAGGAAGAACCTGAAGGAAGGTCTCAAGGCTCTGCAGTACCGTAGGCTCAAGTCCGACGACCAACGCGCCACTCGCGCCACCCTCCGCCAGCAAGAACGCGAGGCCCGCTTGCATCTCCCCGAACGCGAAGACGAGCGTCTGACTGCCCCCTCGGTCGACTCCAACCTCCTCAGCCTTTTGCANAAGGGCCCTCTACAAGACCCCAACAGAGAGGCTCGTTTGGACGACATGCGTGACCGACAGGCTCTGAAGCAGGCTGCCCGTCAAGAAGACCGCCGTGATGCTCTGCACTCTCTCTACGTCAATGCCCGCGACTTCATCGTCAATGACGCCCAGCTCAACACTGCCATCGACAAGGCCTTTGGCACCGTTGATCAGCCTCGTGCCTTCGGCCAGAATGGTGCCAGCATCTGGGACAACACTCCAAGCGCCCCCAGCTCTATCGTCGACATGCTCAACTCGGCAACCGCCAGAGGAGTTCGTGGTGGTGCTCTCAACCAATCAACCATGAACAGGGATACTGCCTTGACTGCTGCCAGGGTTCGCAGAATGGCTGCAGAGCTGACAGGAGGTCAATTACCGTCAAAGTCCTACTAGTCCGCCTTCATGTATAATATCCATTTTCCACACCTTGTTTGTCTTTATCGACAACTCCATTCAGGGCATATCATTTTGCTCTCTCGTTTGATCCAAGCTTGTGTTTGCCATCTCCCGCTCCTCTTGTCGTCCTGAGTACTAAAAGTCTCTAGCCATGTAACAAAGCCGTCCATCAAAAGGCTCTGTGAAGCCTAGAAACATGTCTCTGAAGAAGAACGTCAATATTGACATCTCTTCGAAGAAATATTCGGGTGTCTCTGAGGCCTGGTATCTGAAGCCTGCAAGAAATCCTGGAGGTTTATCACCACCCCCTCTGCTAGGCGTTACAGGACGACACCTTAGAGCTGACCATACATCCCGAGCCATACCATTGTTGATCATGGCCGATCGACTCTTTGACTCTATGTGTTGCGGCGTCGAATCTTCCATGTGCAATGTCCCATCCTCCAATGCGATCTGCGCTGGAATCTGCACCGCTCATGATGCATACCGTCACCATTCCTTATCTACTCACTTCTTGACATCGTGCTCGGCTCTCGCGATTGAAAGGTTGCACACTTCGACGAGGACCCGCTTCTTTCCCAACTCGGAATGACAGTACCTCACTATCTGTCTCTCTCACTATCTCACTCCGACTTCCTTCACGTCCTTCCAGATCTTTGACTCTATCGTTACCAGTCCAACAAGACAACCTTACACTCATTACCTTCAGCCACTGTGCTTTCTCGCACAATGTCTGGAGCCAATTTATCTAACGCTCAAACCGCAATTGAAGAGGTCATTAGAACAATGAGCGAAAGGCGCTCCAAAGACGCAATCAGAAGATCCATCAACAAGATCATCAAAGCGCGTCAGTCCAGAAACAGAATCAACCTTTCTGACGCAGAGCTTGTCCTCTTCGCTCTCGCCTACTCACCTGATGAGTGGTTTCTGACTGCCCAAATTGGCGAGTTCGCCATCCAGAATTGCCGTTTCTATCAGAGGCAAGCTGCACAGTTCTTCTTCGGAAGACCTGGCTATCACGCTCCTCCTCAGAGTCTCAGCATCTTGGTCAGCCGCACAGATAAGTACGTCTATTACTCTCAAAGCTTTCTTCCAACCATCCAAGGATATCGGGCTAACTTGGCGTCCAAGTTACTTGCGTACATATGGCATCCCCGTCCACTCCAAGATGGAAAACAACCAGAAGTACTACTCGATGACTGCAGGTGCTGCCTATGCCCTACTGGAATCCTACAAGAACAGCTCCATGGTTGTTCCTGCCGCTACTGGCAGTATGTCGACTTCATGCCCCTTTCTGATGATTCCTGTCGAGCTTCGCATGAAGATCTACCGCCTCGTTCTCAAAGCCTCTGGCTTTCGTCTACTTGTTGGCAACCAGTCCTTCTCGGTCTACAACGAGCATACCCCAATCTGGGATTCTCATGCTCAGGATGCCCTCTTCATGCCACCCATCGCAGGCTTCCTCGCATTGCTCTCAGTGAACAAGCAGATTCACAGTGAAGCCATGCCCGAATTCTATCACGAGAACCACTTCCAATTCTCAGACATGGGCGCCATGAAGCGCTTCCTAAAGAACATCGGTGCGGAGAGAAGAAAGCACGTCCGCAATGTTTCGGTTTACTACGATAACTTGTCAGCCGCTGCTGCTGGAGCTAAGCTCCTCACCGAGTCTGAAACTCTTCAAAAGCTCACTCTCATGATTACTGCCACCCAGGACGCCGCTGATCACTTCAAAGTCAACTCTAGCCGCCGCAAGTTTGCGACTCTGACCCAAGTTCCTGGCTTCAGCGCTATGAAGCGTCTTCGTGGAGTTCAGGAGTTGACTTTCAACCCTAGACTCGAGCACGCTGTGGTTGACGCTCTCTTGCGTCCCATTATCACTCAGCCCAAGTCAACCAGAGTTGTCAGAAAGATCAAGAAGACTGCTAAGCGCAAGCCAGAGTCGGACCACGAAATTTCTATCGCAAAGAAGTTGAAGGGTGATTGATTGCCCACATAGCTGTGACAGGTTCCAGCTACGATCAGCAAATGAGTCAAGCGAGATTATGTGAACGATCGAAGAGCAAAAGGATGGAAGTTTATCGATGGCAAGCAGAGTGGATTACTACCAAAGAAGAGAAGTGCGATTATCGAGGTGCAAGACAATGGATCGTTATAGATTGGTGATTAGAGGAAGGCAATGGTCTTCATCAAGAATTCGAGGTATGATGGGTAGAGGCGATAGTCATGGTGATGGAGCAGGTCTCCTGAATGTCCTGATCGTTAGCGCAAGAAAAACGTATGGTCCTCATATACACTCGAATCAAAACTTGAACGATCATGAGTTTACGGTGCATTGTTGTTCTCGGAGTGACTGTTCTGTCGAAACGTGACCAGAAGGAAGCTTTCTAACATTGTTGTAGATGACCTATCATGGCGTAGCTATCTCTCCATGAAAATGCGCAGTTCTATTAAGAGATGAGGCACTGTCCACTAAGAGCCCAAATACAGGCAGCTCTCCTTGGACACTCCTCTGCTTCTAGAAACAATTGTGCATTACTACAGCGTACTCTTCACTAGGTGCTCTTGTGGGGGAAAGGTAAAATGGCGGGACATAGCGGTTCGTTTACGTACTATTCATTATGTTGATTAAAGGAGAAGTGACAAAAAGCAAATGAACGTCGTTACAAGGAAGTCATTACAAGGGAAAGAATACGAAAGACAGTCAGAACATCCTCAGGAAGCCGTTGTGGGTTCAAACTCTGGAAGACGTCTAACACACGGTGATGTAGAGACCGATACTGTGTTCACCATCAGTTTTGGCATTTCAAATAGACATTCGCTATGACTTACGGGCTAGGATTAAAGTCCTGGAAAAAGGAGAAGTTGGTGCCATCCGAGGTTGAAAGACCGAAACCAATGGCAGAGTTGGCCGGGCAGGCAAAGGTTGCGATGGTGTAAGAGTTGCCTGGAGCGACCTTGGTCACGCCGTAGTCGGTAGCAACACCTGGCTTGTTGTTGTATGTAGTGCTGGAGCTGGCAGGTCCTTTCAGCATTGCAAAGTCGATACCGCCGGCACCCGAGAAATCGAATGAGGAAGTCTCCAGATCCGCCTGTTTAGGGAAGAGGAAGACCAAAGAGCAAGTCTTTCCAGCGTCAGAGCTAGGAATGTCGAAGTTGAACAAGCTCGATACAGATCCAGCCACGGTACCGTTGTACTGAGTACCGAAAGCCTTGTCGGGCTGCTTGGAGTCGACAGGAACAATCAGGTGAGGGTACTCATAAGCACCTGACAGGGCGGCAGGGCAAGTCTTGGGGGCAGGGGGCGCAGGTGCAGGGCAACCGGATTTGCAGTTGTCTGCACTCAGCTTGATTGAAACACAACCACCTTGACCGGCAGGGGCAGTGGTGTAGATGTTGTAACCGCCATTGTCTCCAGTAGGGCAAGACTTGAAGTCAGTGTTGCCGTTGAAAGCCAGAGTACCATCACATGAGACCGAGAAGCCATCAGTGGGACTAGCGCCGGCATCACACTGGAATTGGCTGGTTGGGCTCGTCAGGATACACCCTTTTCCAGTTCCGTCGGTGAGACCGCCTTTGGAATCGATGCAGAAGGTTGCTTGTCCAGTGGCAAGTCCAGCGGTCTGGCCGATACGCGCCTGTCCGTCGGTTAGCTCGCCTACGGCTCCGCCAGGGCCACCAGAGGCAGTCAGATGGAAGCAGCTAGATGATGTATGTCAGAACGTTGTTGGATGAAAACCATATCAATGAAATGCCCACCATGTAGAATCGCGAGCAATGAGTGCATCTGCTGCAGCAATGAGAGCTGCTGAGACAAAGATAGACTTCATGATTGTGGTATTGGTATTGAGAAGGATTGATAGTGGTCGTGGTGATAATGAGGAGAAGACAGAATCATGGTGCGGGAGATGGGCTATATATGTGTTCAGGGTATATGTGATGGACGGAGGATCATCGTTTAGCCAAGTCGACCTACCATTAAATCGTAAGATGAGGAGTACCATCGAAGCAAGCTTGTTTGCATTAGGAATGTAAGAGCAGCAAAGCAAATGATGTCGTCGACTGATCCTCTATGGCTAGCACTGTTATTCCCGATACATTATACGAGGTCATCTGAGCAACAGTCGACTTGAATGCTCCGAGGAGGCTCCCGACGTTGGAATTGACTAGTCGATCTCCTAGAGCAGTTCACAGTCGAGGTATACCTAGCGCGATATATTGCTTGACACGCGGCAGATACGTGGGTGCGAATGGCGACACGACATCCTGTACGCTTTCTAGGGAGGCATATATCAGTACCAATCTTAGGCGGTCGACTAATACGAGAAAGTGTTGTGGTCTAGGGAACGGACGAAGTGACACAATACTGGCTTGAATTCATCTAGGGCTTGGAGTTCGAATGGGATGTGAAACCCCGCAGGCTTGGCGGACACCCTCTGAGATCAACGTCACGATTGACCTGTGTTTTTACTCAAACCATCCAAGCTCCATAGGGAGTCGGAAATATTATTCTAATGATAGCATCCGATCCTACCAGATGCTCGAACGACTGGCCGATCTGTGACCTTGATGTCCATGTGACGTTCGACTATCAAGTCCGATTATCAAACCGCTACGATCCCATAGGCAGGAGGAAAACTCTCATTGATCCTGTCAGCACAAAGACAAGCATGCTCACAAGCAAGTGGCTCGGAACCAAGAATCTTGAGAAGCTTGAGTGCGACGTGGTATTGATGGAGCTAGAAGTCTGATCTCGCTCTATGCTACAGACTTCCTTCCGAGCAGCAGCAGCAGTAGCGTTGACAAGCAATGCCTGACCGCCCACTGAGGATCCCTCACGAGCCGTCGTGCCCGCGAGAGCTAGTGGAGACGCTTGGGTATTGATCTTGACCTACGCTAGAAAAAGGGAAAGGTTGCGGTATGATCATGGGCCGACGTGTGTTGAACAGTCATGCATCCACGATGAGCCGGGTGTGCAAAAGCAATAGTTCGCGTTCACGAAGCACAATCATACAGGTTGATATGTTTCCACGGATGGCTGGATGTCCGGTCAGAAACCCCACACTACTCATTTGGCAAGATCGATTTCCGTACACAATTGGGGCTCATCACAGGAGACTCTACCTCGACACTCAACTACTGGGCGTGTGTATAGCCATAGCATCACAAGATACCTTCATTGTAGGTGACTGCAAGTGAATGGGAAAAGAGGCAGGGTCACAGCTGCAACATCCCCACTATGCCAAGAGTCTTATGACTCCGAGAGCGAAGCCGCAGTGACATTTTTCGTCGATGGCGGGAGGGTTAGAGCTGGACTTATCACAATCAAACATGGCGGACCAAGCACAAGCAGCAGCCAACGCTGTCAAGGAGGCAGTCAACAACGTCACCGAGAAGGTGGGTGAGCTCACCACTGGCGACAATGCCGCAGCTCCCACTCTCTACTTGGACGAGGTGACTGGCGAGAAGGTCAGCAAGACCGAGCGTGCGTATCTTGGCCGAGTGTGACAATGGCCATGTTTGAGTATGCTGACAAGGTTCCANGTCAAGAAGCGCCAGAAGCAGCGCGAAAAGGAGGCCAAGAAGGCCGAAAAGGCAGCCACTTCGACAGCACCACCTGCAAAGAAGAAGACGGTCAGCGCCGAGGAGGAGGAGGCTCACCTGAACCCCAACCAGTACTTCGAGATCCGCAGCAGAGCCATCCAGAAGCTCCGCCAGAGCCACGAGCCCAACCCCTACCCGCACAAGTTCCACGTCGACTATGATCTGCGCAAGTTCGAGCCCGAGTTCGGCCACCTCAAGTCAGGCGAGCACCTCAAGGACAAGACGCTGTGCATTGGAGCCCGTATCTACAACAAGCGTTCGTCGGGTGCCAACCTGTGCTTCTACGATGTGCGCGCAGAGGGCGTCCGCATGCAGATCATGTGCCAGTCGCAGGAGTCGACCAGCGACAGATCCTTTGCTGACCAGCACGAGCTCCTCCGCCGCGGAGACATCATTGGCATCAAGGGCTACCCCGGCCGTACCAACCCCCGCAACCGCGACCAGGGTGAGCTCTCGCTCTTTGCCCAGGAGGTCACTCTCCTCACGCCCTGCTTGCACCAGCTGCCCGACGAGTACTACGGCTTCAAGGACCAGGAGCAGCGTCACCGCCGCAAGTTCCTCGACTTGATCATGAACGACCACACCCGCAGCACCTTCATCACCCGCTCCAAGATGGTCACCTACATCCGCAACTACTTCGACACCCGCGACTTCATCGAGGTCGAGACCCCCATGATGAACGCCATTGCCGGTGGTGCCACCGCAAAGCCCTTCAAGACATACCAC
The DNA here is from genome assembly GCA_903853725.1 of Aureobasidium uvarum. Lineage (NCBI taxonomy): Eukaryota > Fungi > Ascomycota > Dothideomycetes > Dothideales > Saccotheciaceae > Aureobasidium > Aureobasidium uvarum. The sequence continues at coordinate 797,869 of CAINUL010000019.1, forward strand.
AACGACCTCGATATGGAGCTGTACATGCGTATTGCCCCCGAGCTGTACCTCAAGCAGCTGATTGTTGGTGGTCTCGAGCGTGTCTACGAGATCGGCCGTCAATTCCGTAACGAGGGCATCGATCTCACCCACAACCCCGAATTCACCACTTGCGAGTTCTACGAGGCATATGCCGATGTCTACGATCTTATGGATACTACCGAAGATCTCGTCTCCAACCTTGTCAAGCACTTGACCGGCGGCTACGAGACCAAGTTCGAGACCCAGCACGGCGAGGTCTACACCGTCAACTGGGCCAAGCCCTGGAAGCGCATTGAGATGATCCCCGCCCTCGAGGACGCCTGCGGTGAGAAGTTCCCCGAAGGCGATCAACTGCACAGCGACGAGACCAACGACTTCCTCAAGCGCATGCTCAAGAAGATGAACGTCCAGTGCTCTGCCCCTCTCACAAACGCCCGCATGCTCGACAAGCTTGTCGGTGAATTCATCGAGGAAAAGTGCATCAACCCCACCATGATCACTGGCCACCCCCAGATGATGTCCCCTCTTGCCAAGTACCACCGTAGCAACAAGGGTCTCTGTGAGCGTTTCGAGGCCTTTGTCTGCAAGAAGGAGATTGTCAACGCCTACACCGAGTTGAACGATCCCTTCGACCAGCGTCTTCGTTTCGAAGAGCAGGCTCGCCAGAAGGAGCAGGGTGACGACGAGGCCCAGCTTGTCGACGAAACTTTCTGCCAGGCTCTCGAGTACGGTCTGCCACCTACTGGTGGTTGGGGTATGGGTATCGACCGCATGGTCATGTTCCTCACCAACCACTACTCGATCAAGGAGGTTCTTACCTTCCCCTTTATGAAGGACGACAAGTCGCAGGGCGAGAAGCCCAAGGCCGCCGAGGTTGTCGACGTCACTCCCATGCCTGAGGAGGGTATTCGTAAGTCTTGTAATCTTCCTTGTTGAAATCCGCTTACTGACATGCTCTTCCTTACAGCCCACAAATAGACAATCAAATGAATCTTGTCCGATCATATGAGCAGTACCTGTAAAACCAGCCGCGCGCACATGGAAAAGAAGAAAAAACACCGTCACATAGACGATTCAATACACGCCTTTTTTTTTCTCTTTCATTCCTTGCAAATCTTTTCCGAGGTATTTGTAATAGAGTATTGATGCCTATTGTGATATCATAAGAACAGTAGAATAAGAGAAAAAGGGGTGATGTAGTTCCCGTATACGCCGCAAGAAAAGAGAAGCCCCCGCTTCCCATGTAAAAGTGTATCAAATGCGTATGTTGTTTTTGAATCGTCGTAACAGAAAAGAGACCTCTACATGATGACCTCGTTGGTCACGTCTCTGCGGAGATCCTTGTAGGGCAAGCACACACAGTTCTGGACGCGCACCTCATCGCCGACATTGCACTCCTTGCCCAGGATGGTGACACTCTGGACTTTGACTCCGTTTTTGACGATGGTGGTGTGGTGCTCTCTGACAGGAGTGGGAGTACCCTCGACACGAGCCCAGGCTCCAACGCGTGAAGACCAGCCGATGATGGAGTAGAGAACGCAAGCGTCGTGCTTGATCTCGGCGTCTTCTAGAACGATCGAGTCCTTGATACGAGCACCAGCACCAACCACAGCACGAGGACCGATTGACACGTTGGGACCAATCTTGGCGGTGGGGTCTACCTGCGCTGAAGGGTGGATGTAGACGGGCGGGAGGATAGTGGCGGAGGGTTTGGCAAGGTCGTCGCTTTGCTGCTGGAAGGCCTTCATCAGGTAGAGGGCGTTTGCGGGCACGGCGGAACCGGCAGTCTTGATCTGGCGCCAAAAGTCGGTCGTTTCGAGGACGAAGAACTTGGAGCTGTCTGCGAGGTCCGACAGAATATCCTGCTCAAGACGGATGACCTCGTTCTTGCGGTTCTCATCGTCGTCGTCCTCTTCGGCATTGTTGAGCGAAAAGTCGCGGCTGTCGAGAGCCTCGGACGAGGGGTAGGACAACAGACGGGGACGGTCGCTGCGACGCTTGATGGCAGTCTTGATGCTGGGGAAAATGCACTCGGTGCTAAACAGGTAGACACCGCAGTTGATCAGGTTGCTGATGTGGCCCTCGGGCTTCTCGACGTAGTGCAGAACACGCTTGGTGTGGGTATCGCTGACAATGCACCCGAAGTTGGTGGCAGCCTCGTTGGAGACGCGTGTTCCCAGAATGACGGCCTCGGCGTCCTTCTCTTCGAACAGACGCAGCATCTCGCCTAGCGGGAAGGAGCAGCAGACATCGGCGTTGAGGACGAAGAAGCGGTCGGGGCGGCCCTTGAGGATGGCATCACGGAAGTGGTACAGACCGCCAGCAGTTCCTAGGGCTGTGTATTCGCGCAGGTAACGGATGGAGATGTGGGGGTGTTCGCGGTGGGCGTCCTTGATGAAGTCGCGGAAGACGGTCTCGTCGTAGTAGCCGACGAGGAAGACTTCTGTGATCTCGGGGACTCTGGTGACAGCATCGAAGCAGTGCTGGATGATGGGCTTGCCGGCGACTTCGAAGAGGGNGCTGTTAAGCGCAACCTGGTCAGACCGAAGGTTCGTGGAGAGACGGAGAGAATCGGATCAATTCACCTTGGGAACATCCAGAGAGAGTGGACGGAAGCGAGTACCTCTGCTGGGACCCCCGACNNCTGTGCGAGTATATTAGCAGCTGTGAGACATCTTTCAGAGAGCTGCACTTACCAGGATGACAGCTTTGGTTGAGGGCACAGGGTTGCGGCTCCTGCTGCGCGACGGGAGTTGTAGCGACGACATTACAAAGTAGAGAGTGTGTGTATTAGAGAGAAACAGAGGTAAGAAGAAGAAGCAGCAGAATCGACAAAGCAATCAAGGCGAAATGGGCGAGATGAAATGAAGCACAGCTGTTCCAAAGTCACAGCACCCCGCCCAAAACGATTCCACGCCAGGGGCAACGCCGCAGCAAGGGTCTGCCCCTATTTCTGGCCAAAGAATACGAATCCATCCAAAAGCTGTCTTTTTGATTGATATTCCCACCTCTCATGTAACCGTTTGGACCACTGTTGCCCCCTTTCTGTTTCCTTGGTCTGGCTGTTCATGTCGTCTGGAGCCACGTCAGAAGCCTGCTGTTACCTCCAGCTGACAACCCTAGCTGACGCCTCCTTTCTTCTTCTCTTCTAGAGTACTGTCGGCTAGCTATAGTACTAAGGTTTGTCTAGACATAGATTTTCTCTCTCCTTCTCGCATGATGAGCACAAGACTTTGTAATATCTGATGCGCGATAATCATAGATGGTAACTTTTACCAAAAATGGACCATCCTCACTCCTCGTCGAAGTCTCTACTATGCTTACGGTTCGCACTCGGATGTTGCAAAGGACAGTCGATGAAACAGTCTCGCCCAGTATCAACATGTCTCGACGCTTCGTCGACTAGATCGCTAGTCCCATCATCAATACCACCAACCATTACTTGTTCGTCGAAGGCTCGACTATCCATACACGTTGCACTCGAACATTATAGAAGACAATCGATGGAGCAGTCTCGCCTAGAACAGACATGCCTCGACACTCCTTCGACTGGATCTCTCTGTCAAGACCAAGACTCGACTACCACCGCTGCTCGTCGAAGATTCCACTAACCACATCTATTCCATCTGGATATCACTAACGATAGTCGATAAAGCAGTCTCGCCCCGCATCAACATTCCTCGACGTTCCGTCAACTAGAAGATCGGTCCCATCATAAGCACCACCAAAACTCGACCATACCCCCCATCGCCGAGGATTCTATCAGTGGTATATTTTTCCTGTAGAACTTCGAGTGCACACTTACAGACGAGATCTTGGGGTACCCTCGAGTCGTCTCGGCGCACCTTTACAAGGAGAATGAGTTCTGACCACGGACAAAGTAACAGAAACAACGCAACCAGATCCGTCGAACGACGAGTAAGACGAATACCTATTCACACGTCCGGCATCTTACGTATATCCGGTCTCGAGTTTAGAATCATTCGACTTAGTCCACTCTCGAGGTGCTCAATGTTCTATAGAGTCAGAAACTTTCTCTTCTTTCCAGCCACACACGAACGGACTGCAGACATGATTGTCTCGAGGCGCAGCAGAATGCCATAGGACCCTCGAGCATGTCCATCTCCGACTGCTGGATTGCTTCTAAGGATTTTACGTCGCTCACGTAGCCGAACTCTTCATCGTTTGAACGATTCTTGGGCCACCGAGTGCTTACGTCGATCCGAACAGTGCTCAAATTTCGTCAATTACTTGTGTAATCTGCAGAGAAATTCTTCGTCCGCAAGGGACACCCCCCCCCCCCCCCCCCCCCCCCTCTCCATTAGGTTTCCTGTTCCCACCGGCTACAGCATTCGAGAGCTCTCGAGCAGTTCTCGCGACAACAACTCGATTAACCATATCGGGCTAGCGCGCTCAGACTTGTCACAGGTGTGGTGAAGGACTTGGCATCATTGTTGGCAACGGCAGCCTCATTGAGCACAGCACAAAGGACGACGTCGATGCTCTGCATTCTGCCTCGAGCAGTACCGGAGTATGACATTGTACGCAGATTGCGAAGGGTGTGGGAGGCTGTTGTACTTCACGGCTACCGATGAACATGATGACCAACAAATAGCACGGCACTTCTTCACTTGAGAGGGATAGAACATCAATGGAAAGATCAAACTAGGTCTTAATGTCAAGGAATATCTACACCTCCTCAAATCTCTGTAGAGGCACATAGGCACCTCTATCGGCGTTACGATCTCCTCGTTTTCCTCTGACTACACCAACAAGCCCTTGCATCCAGTCACTCACACCTCGGCTCTGAACCGAAGTGCCGACATCTGCGAACAAGTCTGCTTCACCGACTTCTTTGGCGGCAGCATTTCTAATGTCCCTCGGGGGCTTCCAGCGCTTGAGCAAAAGACTCGACACTACAACCGTAACGCTAGAACATGCCATTGCTGCACCAGCGGCCATGGGCGGTAAAGAGAGCCCCCAGGGCAGGAAGAAACCCATCGCAATGGGCAAGCCAACAAAATTGTACACGCAAGCCCAGATCAGGTTCAGCTTGATACGACGGAAGATGGCGCGGGACAATGCCAGAGAAGTGGGTATGTCGAGAAGATGATCCGGTCGCATGAGAACAACATCTGCAGCTTCAATGGCGACGTCTGTACCCGAAGCGAGCGATATACCGACATCTGCAGTTGCAAGAGCAGGGGAGTCGTTGATACCGTCGCCCACCATGGCTACAATGATGCCTCGGGCCTGAAGCTCTTCCACAATCTCGCGCTTGCCACTAGGAAGCACGCCAGCGTGGACGTTGTGCTTGGGGACGTTGAGGAGATTGGCTACGTAATATGCTGTGCTCGCCTGGTCGCCAGTGACGATCGAGCAAGTGATACCCATACGCTGGAGAGCAGAGATCGCGGCGGGGGCTGAAGGCTTGAGAGTGTCGGAGAGAGACAGAGGGCCTGTGTATATTCCATCAATCGAAGTGTGAATGGTTGTGACACCAGCAGATTGCTGCTTCGAATTCGCATCATTACTGGCTTCGTAGTCATTGGTGTCGTCCGCGTCATCAGAAACCGCCACGCCCTGGGACCGCAAGTATGAGGTGTTACCGATCATGACATTGTAGCGCTTGCGTTCAGGCGAGATGGCTGCTTCCACAGACGCTGAGATGCCCTTGCCAACAGTAGAGACAAAGTCGCCTACACTGCCATCGAGTGTGCCGTCTGATCCAAGTCCGAGATGTGATTTAGCTGCGCTCGTAATTGCACGTGCAATAGGATGCTCGCTGCCCATCTCGGCGAGTCCGATGATCGTCCACCAGAGACGGAGTTTGGCAGCGTCGACGGTCCAGCCGCCTTGCACGTCTGATCGGGACACGCTCATCTTACCCATGGTCAGGGTGCCGGTCTTATCAAGAACGATGTGGGTCACCTTGGTGGCCGTTTCCAAAGTTGCTCCACCCTTGATGAGGATGCCTTGCTCAGCTCCAACTCCAGTACCAACCATAACAGCTGTAGGGGTTGCAAGACCAAGCGCACACGGACAAGCAAACACAATGACCGCAATACAGAGCTTGACGCAGACCATCAGGGGCCCACCACTGGTATCCTTAGTGAAGATAGTGGGTGGTGTTTGCAGGACATGGCTCAAGATCATCCAGGCCGTGAAGGTAGCCAGTCCAAGAGTAATGATTATAGGGACAAAGTAGCCGGCGACCACATCGGCCATACGTTGGATGGGAGCACGGCTGGTCTGGGCTTCTTGAACAAGTCTGACGATCTGGCTGAGTTGTGTATCGCGACCAGCTCTCGTGACCTGGAAGTCGAGTCTGCCTGCACCATTGACAGTACCTGCCATGAGATTCTTTCCTTTCGTCTTGAGAATGGGCATTGCCTCCCCAGTGACCATACTCTCGTCGACATAGCTATCGCCACGAATGACGGTACCATCGGCTGGGACTTTGTCGCCGGGCTTGAGAATGACCACATCACCGACTTCGAGCAGTTCTGTAGGTACGGTCTTCTCCTCGAGCGCACCACTTGGCGAGTTCTTTTCAGACTTCTCATTGTCACCATCCCACTCATCAGCGGCCTTTTGTGCTGCAATCGGGTCCGTGTAAATGAGAGCAGTTGATGGTGCCAGACTCATCAAGCGAGACAAGGCCGCCGAAGTCTGTCCTTTGGCTCTATTCTCGAGGAATCGGCCAAGCATAATGAAGGTGATAAGCATTGTACTCGTATCAAATGTTGTGGCAGGTCTTGAATGGGGCGACGTAAAGATTGAAACTAGCATGGCGGCGCAGCTGAAGAAGAACGCTGCCGACGTTCCTAACACGACAAGAACATCCATGGTCGGCGAGCCGTGCTTGAGAGACTTGTAGGCAGATCTGTAGAATCGCTTACCTATACCAAATTGGACCGGTATGGTAAGGATCAGACAGACAACGTCTCCAAGCCACAACCCAGGTATCAAGGGAAGTTTGATGCTTCCATAATCCAGGGGCTTGATGAACATGGGGAAAATCATAGTGGTAAGGAAGACTGGAATAGCGAAAAGAAGGGATATCTTGAATGACCGTGACCACTCTTGAATCTCTTTTGTTTTTGCAAGCGACTCCAGCTGGGCATTGTTGTCGTCGTTCTCGGCAGTCAAGGCATTGAGACCTTCATGCTCGATCGACTCGACAATCGCACGAAGTCCAGTCTGTGTTGGATCATATGCGACCGACGCCCTGCCAGTTTTGAAATCAATCTTGACAGCTGTGCTTCCCTTTCGTTTCTTGAGTGTGGCTTCGAGAGCGGAAGCTGCTTCGGCAGTCTGGAGGCCAAACAGCTTCAATTCTACAGTGCTACTTGCTCTCCTTGAACGAGAAGCTCCTTCTTCCCGTGAAGTCAGAACCTTGGCATCAAAGCCACAGTCTTCGATGGTCTCGACGATTTTCTCTGGAGAAAGTTTCGTAGGATCGTGCAATATGACAGCCCTCTCGGCAAGCAGACTAATGTCAAACTTCAAGAGGCCAGGAACGTCGTTAAAACCGCTTGTCACTGCGGAAGTACATGCGCCACATGTCATGCCTTCGATTGCAACGATAGTCGTGAATAGCACGTCGTTCTTCCTACTCTGCCTTCTGGCTGAAGGTAGCATCTTGGTCCGTACGGGCTCTGATGGCTTTGAATCGACGATGGAAGCATCAAACCCAGTGTCTTCGATGGTCTCAGCGATGGTGTCGGCGCTGATCAATTTGGAATCGTGCTCAATGACGGCTCTCTCGGACAGCAAGGAGATATTGAAGCTCTTGATTCCAGCAAGGCTTTTGAAAGCGCCCTCTACCGCAGAGGTACATGCGCCGCATGTCATACCACCTACGCTTACGGTTGTAGTCATCAGGCCGGACGAGGAAGATGTAATGCCGAGGCCCATGGTGTCTTGATCTGACTCTTCCTCGACAATGTCGTCTAGTGTTGGTGCGGGCAAGTCGGTGCTGAGAAGGGTAGCATCGAAGCCTCGGTCTTCGATGATTTCGCATACTTGGTCGGCCGAGATTATGGAAGCATCGTGCATGACAATGGCACGCTCCATGACCAGGCTGACAGACACGCTGCCAACACCACCCACGTGGGTGAAGCCGGATTCTACAGCTGAAGTGCAGGCGCCGCATGTCATGCCTTCCACTTTGAGGGTTGTTGTGGCCAGGTGTTGTGGTTGCGACGAAGGCTGGGGAGGGGTACGGGGACCCATGTTGTTGTTCCAGTTGGCGAACTGTGTTTGAGGAGAGGCTCGGGGTGATATGCCGTCGGATGCCGTAGACGGCGAGCCATGTAGAGCCGTCTTGGGCGGCGAGCCCGTGGGAGAGATGATCGAGGTGCTGTCCCGGCGCGAGTCTCTTTGTGAGACTTGGAGATATCGTGGAGCCATGATTGGTGTTTGCGACAAAGAAGGCGCGACAAACAAAGGGCGGCGACACGGCTGTCTAAGAATATCTAGGCTTGACCAGCAAAAGACCTAGCTCTTGTGCATATGCCCGGTCAGACTCAGCTGACTGTGAGGGGCTTCCGAGAGGTGCGCCGACAAGGTCCTGCCGTGTGGCGCCTAATAGGTACTTGTCGTAAGCGTCGGTTCGTGGTATCCGGATGCGCGACTGGAGTCTGGGAAGAAGATGCAGAAAGAATGGCAGCCAGACAGCAAGGGATGAGAAAAAAAAACAGTGGCTATAGAACAGGAGCCATCACAGCATGGTGGTTGTCGCAATCAACACACAACCTTGAAATTGCATGGCTGATGGCCGTTTCGTCAAAGTGCAAACGACTCCCTGCATCTGGAGCGCGTAGAGGGGCGAAACACCACGTTCCGGCAGACGACCTACCTCCCTTCGGCTCCGGACCTCCGATATATCGCTTTAATCTATCCTCGACGCGACTCTAGCACGCTATTCTTAGCCGACGACTTTCCTTCAAAGGCTCAACATCCCCTCTTTTCTGACAAGAATCACTTTTGCGGTAGTCTTGCTCCACCATGCTTCATACACTAATAAGGGTCTATCTCCTTACAGAAAGGAGACTCTCTTAGTGCCCAACCTGGGGAGCCGCAACGGCCTCCACCCCATTATTGACTTTTGCTTTGTCGACTCCCTTCTGTGCCGCTGCTTTTACTCTTAACGGAAGAGTGCTTTCATCCTCTCCATTTGCGGTCCACGTTCAAGTAGCCAACATTGCCAGCTTGATCCTGCGGCCCACCCGGGCCACCCCTCACTCGCAAATGTCCAGGCCGGATCTCGATGCCATCAAGTCTGGCCGTGGCTCATGCAGCTTGATGCCAGCCGCAAACTCACGGCCAAAGACTCCGACGCTTTCCAGCTTCCTGGCTTTCCTTGCGCTTTCTTGGAAAACTCAATCCGTCCATGTACCTACTCACCCTCACTCCTCGGCCTGAATCTTGATTCTGCACTTCTGCTTCGCGTCAAAAGCCTCAGATCGTGGCTAGTGCATTTCAGCCACGGTCCATTTTCTCGTCTGCATTCCGTCACTCCGCCCGCTAAGGAACCTTCTTATGACGATCTCAACGTGCTACCAGCCTCAAAACGTGCCCTTTCCCACGCATCCACCTAGAAAAATGTGACTTTGGGCAAGTCCAAGAGAGTTGTGATGACAGAAGCGGCAGCTCTGGACACCTCCTTGCCTAATCTCGACCCATCTCGATGTCTACTTTATGTGAACGACGTCAGATCCCGTTGCTTAATCTCAAAACCTAGCGGCTTCACTTGCTTCTGGTTATGCCCCAGCAGTTCATTCTTGATGCTGTGTGCGTGGAGGGCTGAAGTCTATGGCTACAAGACGATGACGATGATGAAGCTTCTTCAGATATCTACTCCATGTCTTCCCAGGCATCTCTCCTCGATTTCTGTTGTTTCTGTTATCCACTCTCCTATTGTACCTTGTCCATCCTAGTTCAAGATGAACATCAATCAACCTCTTAGTGGGCGAGGCCTAGCCATCCCTTTCACCAAGGCCGCCAACCCTAATGCTGATCTCGATGATGGTGACCTTCGTCTGCCCTTCATCAATCGCATTCCGGATAACATCAGGTACACGCTCGAGACATGTTTACGTTTTTGTATAAATCACTGATACCAATGCNNAAGGAACCATTTCATCGCCATGTGTGGTGAATTTGTCGGAACCGTGCTCTTCCTCTACTTTGCTCTGTCTGGTGCCCAGGTCGCAAACAGTGTCAACACATCGAGTGGCCAGTCCATCACTGAGACCGGTAGCAACCCCCAACAGCTACAATACATCGCCCTGAGTTTTGGTTTCTCTCTGGCTGTCAATGCTTGGGTTTTCTTCCGTATCAGTGGTGGACTTTTCAACCCTGCTGTTACTTTCGGCATGTGTCTGATCGGTGCACTTCCCTGGGTTCGTGGTGGCCTCTTGTTCATCACTCAAATTCTCGGTGGAATGGCGGCCGCTGCTCTGGTATCATGCATGTTCCCTGGCGAGCTCAATGTCCGTACTACTCTGGGTGGAGGTACTACTATCGTGCAAGGTCTTTTCATCGAAATGTTCTTGACCGCACAGCTGGTCTTTACCATCTTCATGTTGGCCGCCGAGAAGCACAAGGGTACCTTTATTGCTCCCGTTGGTATCGGTCTTTCGCTCTTCATCGCCGAACTCACCGGAGTTTTCTTCACTGGCGGTAGTCTCAACCCTGCCAGATCTTTCGGACCCGCTGTTGTCAACCTCGAATTCTCGGGCTATCATTGGATATACTGGGTCGGTCCTGTACTCGGTTCTATCGTCGCAGCCGGATTTTACAAGTTTATCAAGATCCTGGAGTACGAGACCGCAAACCCCGGACAAGACATGGATCACGCAGCCAAGGTTGAGAAGAGAAAGAACCTGCTGATCGCCGCTGGTATTAACGAAGTCGATGCCCACCACGTCGCCAACGAGCTCCAGACCAACCAAGTGGTTACCGAAAAAGGCGGACCAGATGGTGCAGTTGTGGCCAACGGTCAAGGTCGTCGCGGCTCCGGAGAAGACACCGCCATGTACGGTACCGGATTCCGCTCCAACTCACATCAGCACACTGGCTCTACCAGCTCAGGAGAGACGGCTGTTGTTCGTAGACCTCAGGCCGTCACCACTGGAAGCCAGCTCGGCCGTTTCAGTTACCTTGGTCGTGCCGGTTTGCAGCAACCAAGAATGAACAGTATCGTCAATGAGTCGAGAGTGGATAGCCCTGCCATGACTACGAACGAAGAGCTGTATGCTCCTCTAGCCGCAGGTGGCGATGAACCGCTTGGCGGGTTGGTTGCAGACCATGACCCAAGATACCGCTACTCTAGAACCATCAGCAGTGGTGTCTAGGCGGACTGACTTTCATTCACGAATTGTACGAGATATGTCATTTTAAACATGGAATTTTGGTGATATAGTTATCAATATCGAAGCACAGTTTTAGCAGCCCAGCTTTTGTTCGCGAGGAGCATCTGTGCGGAGTGTATAGAGAAGATGTCACCCAGATAGTGTTGTTCATCTCTACTGTATGCCACGACAATCCTGCATGCAAGAGATAGCCATGATCCAGCTATGAGAATGCACAACATCTTTTATATGGAAGCGAGGTCCAGAGAGAGACAGTTTTTGGGCATCTCTGTGGCCATGCTGCTAAACCCATTGGAACCGTGTATTTTGATAACCTATTATCATACTAGTTATTCCCCAGAAAATTCAAGGTAGCGCTATATAGCATCAACCACCTGCGTTTAGGGGTCAGTCTTCTCAGAAGATAGTCTTCCCTGAACCTTTCCATGTTCCCTTTGGAGAGCAAACATAGACAGGCAGCAACTGCTTTGTACCTAGGTAGCAAATTTATTGAATTCCCTCTATTACAGATGTCCGTCAAATTCGTCTTCCGAGTCCCCGTATAACATGAAGTCATCCTCATCGATCGACCCGTCCCAATCGTCCAGATAGCTTGCTGCCGCCACCGCATGGTCACCAGAGCAATGCTCGTTTTGATCCAGTCCATTGTTGTAAGGCTTTTCACATCCCTTCCAACTGTGTGGATGTCCTCTGCATACGCTGAAAGGATGTTGTAATTTCGAGTAAGTGCCTGGAGGAAATCGGCCTCTCCAAGACACAGACATGTCTTCCTCGCAGTGCATGCCATGATCGTGCTTGCAGACTTCCCACCAGTTGCGAGAACGGTAAAGACCTGTAGAATTGAGGAAGGCGAACGTCTGTCCCTCGTCGTACCGCCAAGTGGTGTCTGAATAATGGTTGTGGCTCTGGCGGGCGGCAAGTCTGTTGTCTGTCAGATGCTCAGAGCTGGCGGCATCGCTCGTGGGTGGGGTTCCACAGAAGCAAGGATAGTTGCGTCCATTCTTCATGTTGATAGAAGAGATACCGAACCCATCAGGTTGATAGCAGACAGGTATGGCGAAGATACCCGCAAATTTACCCCCATGATGGTAACTCTTGGAGGCAGGATCCAGGAACTGCTCGAATGCTTCCACCCCTTGGAGATGAACATCTTCGTTCCCATGGTCTTCGAAGATGGCTACCGAGGATTGTACAACGTCTTTCATGGAGATGCCAACGTCTTTCGGAATCTTGTAATGTCCTGGGAACAGACGGACCATCGACCGTCGCTTCTTGTGGTAATCACCGAGGTTAGAGGTGAATTGCGGATAAAAGACGTAATTGGGCCATTCGTTTAAGCAAACCTTCCCATGAGCTCGATTGTCGTTCTCGCAGCCCCCAGAGGCGGGTGCCATGATGATGTGAACATTTTCCTGATCCCAGATGTTGCTCAACGCCGAAGCATACTTCAAGTCGTATATGTCGTTTTGGAGTTTTTGTGAGATCTCTAGAGGTTCCCGGTATGCGCCTGTCTGGATGACATCGACGAGAGTCATGCCCAACAGCCCCTTGTTGCCACCCATGATCAGCTTCGTGTCCAATGCATACATTTCACGGGCCATTTTGTGGTTCGTAGCCTGCAGCTTGGACAAAAGCTGATTCAGCTTCCTAGGCAGACCACTAGCGTCTGGGAGGTTGTCGTTGTACATGGACACTCCCAAATTGTACCCACTGAGAAGCAGTGCAAGAACGTTGCCCACCTGGCCAACTGGAGTGCCTGCGAAGGCTGTCCCCAATATGGAGAGTTCGCTTCTGATGATCAGCAGAATTCCACCAGCCAGCTGAGTCCGCCGCTTGTGACGTGCATTCACAGTTTTGGTGATCGCAACCAGATTGTCGACGTCCGAATAGTCGCTAATAAGGCCGTCCATACCCGCGGTCAGTTCCGAGAAGAGTTCGTTCTCGAGAGTCTTGATCTTCAACCTCGCGTTGTTAAAGTTGACCATTGACTCGAGGGTTGACCAGGCAAAGTATTGCTCCTTGACCTCGAACTTTTCGTTGAGAGCCTCGCAATTTGTAGGCGAGCATTCTTGACGACCATCGCAGTCGCGGATTGAGTGCGAAAGGTGAGGCACGAACTTGCGGGCAAAGAAGTCGTAAAATCCTTTGGTGTTGGTTCCGGTGCCGTTGCTTTCTTTCCATTCGTCGAATTGGCCTTCGATCCACTGGCCGTACTCAGTACCCTGGGCGAAGTCACTCTGGCTCATGGCATGATCATCGTCGAGATAATCGCACAACGGATGTGCGTTGGTAGCGACAAGGAGCACCGCGATTGCAAGAAGGAACTTGAGAACAAGTTTCATGGTGATGAGCAGTTAGCCGGAAATTGCACCGTTGGTTGTAGATACAGGAGGACTCGAAATTGGAGAGCGAATTTGTAGGGGTAGCTTGCGAAATAAGGCGAAAGGTGCGTGATGACTCTTCCACTTCAAGCATACTCTTTCCTATCTATTCGACTCAAACTAACTCTGTTGTGAATTTGACGAGGATTGTGCGTCATGTATACCATTGCAGCACTGTGTTATTCGGGGGGTTGACCGTGGCTACGAACCACAGCCGAATGGTCACAGCCTGGAAAATCTATTCGGGAAAGTTAGAGTGTGATAACTCATTGCTCTGCTGGGGTCATCTGAACCCAAGACCAGACTTGCCCTGCATCAGTGGTACACTATGACCCATCAGCCAGGACTAGACCCACGTGTAGCAGCACAAACGTGGAGAGAATGAATTAGATGGCGCAATTGCACAGAGATTGAGAGAGTTTTAGCCGAACACACGATCACTCATCTTCCTAGGCGTCGGGTGATGTACGCATTGTGAATGTACACGTCTGCGCACAATGGTCAGAGATAGCACCGAAGTGAGAAGACTGCGTGGCTGAGGTTTCGACATAAAGGAAGACTCTGAGGTTGTTGTGACTTGCTATATTGACGCGACTCTAGTGATCGAGTGTTGTAACCGGTATGTAGCCTCTCAAAGTTTAGAGGTTGCTGATCTTTACCACAAGTCTCCATAGCAAAACTCAGATAACGGTATCGAGTAGACTTCAAGTTGCATGAGCCTTTCCAATCGATACACGCAACGTCTGGCCTTTGGCTGTACGTCCAGTGACTCCAGTCAGTACCACGGACGTGCTGAACTACTACGTTGTGTGGCTTAGTCCAGACTCGTGCTTTATGAGGATACGATAGTCTCCCGAGTGTTCTGAATGTCCTTGGGGCCGGTACGACAACAACCTCCGATCAGTCTAGCGCCTTTGCCGAACCACTCTCGAACCAGCTCAGCATGTTCCTTGCCCTCCACACGAGGGCCGTTCCACTTTCGGGCTTCTGCATTCCAGGTCTCACCAGAGTTTGGGTACACGATGAGAGGCTTGTCGGTCAGGGGTTTGAGATAATCCAATGCCGCAGACACATTCTGTTCGGGGATACAGTTGACGCCTACAGATACGATTTGGCTGCAGGAATTGACCAATTGAACGACCTCGGACATTGGTGAGCCGTCACTCAGCAGAGAAGCGTCGGATTCTCTTAGTGTAACACCCAACCAGGCTGGTGTGTTTGGAAAGTCGGTCTCAAGCAGTTCAATCAAGGCCTTGATTTCCGGCAAAGAAGGAATGGTTTCATAAGCCAAGATATCGACATTGGCTGCCACTAAAGCCTCGATGCGAGGCCTGTGAAAATCCTTGAAGTCGTCGTTTGACAGGTGATAGTCGCCCCTGTACTCACTTCCGTTGGCGAGGAAAGCACCGTAAGGACCAACACTTCCGGCGACCAAAAGTTTTCTTGGTTGGATTGAGGAACGGTTCTGCTCCTCCTGGAGGACAGTGTCACGAGCTTGCTGAGCGAGCTCGACGCTACGACGAATGAGCTTCTGTGACTGTTCAAGGCTCATGCCTAGGTGTTGAGACAGGCCGAGTGGGGTAGCTTGATAGCTGGCGGTGATGGCGATATCAGCGCCAGCTTTGAAG
Organism: Aureobasidium uvarum; assembly: GCA_903853725.1. NCBI lineage: Eukaryota > Fungi > Ascomycota > Dothideomycetes > Dothideales > Saccotheciaceae > Aureobasidium > Aureobasidium uvarum. The sequence goes on from CAINUL010000019.1 coordinate 813,280, forward strand.
TAATCAAGATGGACTCCATAGATGGCTTCTGGTGTTTCTTCCAGGGCCTTGGCCGACCATAATTTCGAGCTGAGATCGAGTCCACGGGTTTCAAGTTCGGTTGCAAGGGCGCCATCCAAGATCAAGGCAGGCGTGTCCTTGAGCAAGGGTGCCACGGGATCGACCAAACCAGACATGTCGAATGCAATTGGCCCGTCGTCGGGAGCGGGTTGCCGTGTGATCGGTGTAGAGTGATGTCGGTCAAGTCGGAGTGCTCTGGAAGCATTTTGTAAAGATTCGCATGTTTGGCTCAAAATGGTATTTTTAAGCGAGTTTCTCCCACGAGAAAACAGCCGACCAACGACTACGTGCTTCGATATGAGCTCGACAACGAACATCCATCAAGACGATGCAAGGATTGTGGCCTCATAGTGTGTTATCTAGCTCGGATGACCGAGCCAGTAGGCTCTGCAATGCTAGACATATGTATTGTACAAGCACTTGACACAAAGAGATGGTTGCTCGACAAGCTCGGTACGACTTGACGGAGATGCCGAGGCCTATCGATAGTTCGCGCAGAGAAAGACCCTGAGGTTCGCCTTCTCTTTGTTTCGAAGTTTGACCTGACCATGACACACAGCATTGGGGATTACAAAGCGACCAAATCAAATGCGAGATCAAGCGAGCTCCCATGTTTTTGGTGAGCCCGAGGCTCCAATTCGGAGAGTACCTATGAAACGTCTGTAGGCCCTGCTTTATAAGCTCATCTAGGTGGCCTTGTCGGCCATTTCGTCATCTCGATTGACCTTTCCTTTTATTTAGAAGTAGTCCCCTCGTCTTCTGTAATCCTTCCTTCCACTGCATCCCTGTCCTCCCACCTTCCACACACATACACAATGGTTCAGAACAAGGCTTTGATCTTCAAGAAGGTCCCCCAGGGCCTCCCCGTCCCCGGCGAACATCTCACAATCGAGTCGACCGACTTCGATGTCGACCAGGCNGCCCCTCCTCAGGGTGGTTTCACCGTCAAGAACCACTACATCAGCTTCGACCCCTACCAGCGTGGCCGTATGCGTGATGCCAGCACCAAGTCCTACTCCCCTCCTTTCGCCCTCAACAAGCCCATCACCAACTCTGGCATCTCGACCGTCCTCAAGTCTGACAACGACAAGTTCAAGGCCGGCGATGTCGTTGTTATGATGCAGGACACTGCTGAGTACAGCGTCGTCTCCAAGGACCAGGCTGCTTCCGCTCGCAAGCTCGAGAACCCCTACAACCTCGATCCCAAGCTCTTCGTTGGCGCCCTCGGCATGCCCGGTCTTACCGCCTACTCGAGCTTCTACGCCATCGGCGAGCCCAAGAAGGGTGAGACCATCTTCATCAGTGCCGCCTCTGGTGCCGTCGGACAGCTCGTTGGCCAGCTCGCCAAGCACGAGGGCCTGAAGGTCATCGGCTCCGTCGGTGATGACAAGAAGAAGGACTACATCACAAACGACCTCGGCTTCGACGGTGCCTTCAACTACAAGAACGAGAAGCCTGCCGATGCCCTCGCCAGACTTGCCCCCAACGGTGTCGACATCTACTACGAGAACGTCGGTGGTGAGCATCTCGAGGCCGCCATCAACGCCATGAACAACTTTGGTCGCATCATCTGCTGCGGCATGATCTCGCAATACAACACTGCTCCCGGTGAGCAGTACCCTATCCGCAACCTCATGTCCATCGTCGCAAAGCGTCTGAAGGTCCAGGGCTTCATTGTTGGCGATGAGGGCATGGGTCCCAAGTACTTCGTCGACCACCAGAAGAACGTCCAGAAGTGGATCCACGAGGGTGCCTACAAGCCCCAGTTCAGTGTCACTGACGGCATTGACAATGCCGCCGAAGGTCTTCTTGGCCTGTTCTCAGGCAAGAACTTCGGCAAGGCTGTTCTGGAGATCTCCAAGCTCGAATAGATGTGCTACACAAAAGTCATGAGACACGACCCATAATCAAAACATACATTTTACATTCAGCTTGTCATTTGATGAATTCTTCTCTTCATTTTTATTTGATGTTTGTGATAAGGATACTCCCATTGTGCTGCGTGTAGTCATGTTGATTGCCCCTGTTCCTTGCTACCTCCCTCCCAAACCTCGAAGGAAAGCATTGATATTTGCTGCGTGAAAAAATAATCCATGACCTAGTCGATGCTCAGGCGCTTCATGCCGTCACCAAGAGGATTGTTGTCCTTGGATCCTTCGGCAACTTTGTGGACGACTGCGCTGGCTCCTTCCTTGTACCAGAGGTATCTCTTGCAGTCTTGGGCTGCAGGACGTCTTGAAGGATCTTGAGTCAGCATGGCTTTGATCAGGGGAAGAGCCTGTGTGGGAATGCTGCAGCGAGTGGGCGCGACCAAGAAGTTGTTGACAGTGGTATTGTAGATTTTCAACAGAAGAACTCCAAGAGACCAGATGTCTGCTCTACTTTCGAAGCCTCGAGTGTGAACGTCTCCGAGTTCCTTTGCAGTCTCGGGAGCTCTGTAAGGCGCCCAGGCGCGACCAGACATGGGATCGTGGGGAAGGTCTGGGTCTGTGTCATCGTCGACGGTTTTGGAGATACCGAAGTCGGCGAGCTTGAGAAGATAGTGTGGCTTACGCTCGGTGCCAGCAAGAAAGACCAGGATGTTGTCAGGCTTGATGTCTCTATGGACGATTGCTGGCTTCAAGGTGTGGATGTGATGAAGGGCTTCGGTCATTTCATAAGTCACGAGCTGCGACAAAGCTGCATGTTGGTTCTTGGGAAGTCGACGGTGAAGATCGTGAAGGTTGCCCTCGGTAGCGAACTGCAGGATAAGGCCGCCTTCTTTCAGATCTTCGAAGACGAGAAGGTCCAGGAGCTCCATGATATTGGGATGATTCTTGGTTTGCGTGAGTCGCGTGGCCTCGGCACGAAAGATGACTTCGTTGGGTTGGTTGCGATGGTAGCCAACCGTGGACACAACCTTCATGGCAAAGACTTGCTGGTCCTTGAGCCTCTGAACCTCGAACACATTGCCGAAGCCACCGTGTCCGACGCGCTTCTTGATCTTGTACTTGAGCTTGGGGTCACTGAATGACACAACGGTGGATCCAATTGAGAGCTTGCTTCTGAACTCCATGACAGGCTTCTGAATGCGGCTGCAACTGAGCAGGAAAGATGTTGTGCTGGAAGCATATTTCCAACTCTTATAATGCGAAAAAATCCAGCATAGACTGGCCCATTATACGCACGTCTGAGACGTCCAAACAGTATAAGAAACGAAACATGATGGAAGCAGCTCTTCCCAAGACAAGACATGCATGTCTGATGTCGAATTTGCAAATTACACAAAAACATGAGATCGAAAGAGCTTGCTCTACCTTTTCATACTAGCGATGTGCTCTCAGAATCAGTAGCCAGATCTGACAAGAGCAGATGAGACGTGCAACACACCAAGGCAAGTATGGACAAACCTTGTGCAAGACACAGAATTTGTTAAGACATCGTAAGCACAATGTTTCAAAGACGCATATGTGTTGAGTGCGAGTGGGAGCTGTAGCGTCGCAGTACGTCGTATTGCGGCATCTTTCCTTTTGGTGTGGACCTTTTCCCAAGATCCGCGTGGAAGACGTGTTCTTACCGAAGTCTTCTTTGTCGTCCATCTCGTAGAGCATGACAGTATCAACTCAACACTTTAATACTGTTGCCAGAGCACAAATGTACATGACTCCGGTATGATGATCCACTCTATGTACCAAGACTAGAATATTCGAAGCAATGGTCCAGATCTGGCAAGATTCTGAGCAGAGTGTCGCAGAAACATAGTTGGCTAGATTTATGCTTGAGCAAGTCGAGCGTAGTTGTACTTTGTGGTCTTCGCGTATACGATGAGAACACGTCAAGTCACACAAGACCCTCATCGTGTCTAGACGCATTCCAGTAATATTCGTCTATTGTGTCGATGTTCATGCGATAGAGAAGTTGGCGAGAGATGCACGTGTAGGAACAGCGTACCTCGGTCAATAGACGTTGAGTGAAACAGGACACACTTGGCGCCTGTGCCGCCTGTCACAATTGCCCCCCGCCGCAACGGCCGGACAGCCCATCACTTCCCCAACATTCGATTACTGATCTTCCTCCTACTCTTTCCACCATCCAAAGCCTAATCGATATATTGCAGCAGGTCTTGCCATCGTATCAGTGAAGTATACAGCTATAAGGGCGAACGTGGTGCTTGACATACACAGCACAGGCGTCTCAGCTTACGGGATTCGACGCTACTTTGAGGCTTCGGCAAAGACCCGAAACTGAGCGAAAAGAATCGACTCGCTCGAGTCGACTTGTTGGGGTATTGCACAAGCATGTCAGCAAATCGAATCGACTCAGCTGGGCCTGAGAAGAAGAACAGACTGAGACGATCGAGGGATGAGTCCGACTCCAACAACGATGAAAGCAAGAAACGAGGAAGACCACGATTGGACCCACAGGACGAGTCGACTGCTGATGTGAGTACTATGTTGTGTGCGAAAGGAGAGAACAGGGCAAAAACCATATATATGTGGTTCAATCATCATAGTATTGTTGATACTGCTGCCTCATTTCATCATGCCAACAACCTTCCTGAGTTTTTTGACCTTTTTACANNGAAACGAAGGTCACAGATTCGCCTGGCCCAAAGAGCCTATCGACAAAGAAAGGAGGACACTATCAGTGATCTCCGCAAACAAGTCCAAGAACTCCAGTCGACCATTCAGTCGATGAACCAGACCTTCAGCAAATTCTCCGAGCAATGTTCTACCACTAATGTTCCGCCCACTATGCTGGCCAATCTGCAGAGTATTGACCAGATGTACTCCGCTGGCCAGGGTCGAGTAGACTCGCTAAATCTGAGCAAGTCCCTAGAGTCGGGCTCCTCCTTAGCCATATCATCTGCAGACCCAAGCATTAAAGAGAAGGATACATCTCTTATCGCGGAAGCAAGCAACATTTCGCCTCGGACGGAGGCCAAACAACCTACATGGAGCCCGCTCACTGCCCCTGTCAGCTCAACAAGCCTTTCAGACGGTATCGAGAACAATCCTGTCTCAGTGTCTATGCTACAATCTCTTGGCATTCCAGCCACCTACAGCTCATTCGAGAGGACATTTGCTAGGAGGCTCCACCGGGCGAGCTGCGAGTATGCCTATCGACTTGCTTGCGACCCCACTCGAGTCCCTGCGCTTTTCAACAACGTGTTCAAATTGACACTCAAGGCTGCGGGTACTGTTGACCGAGTCAAGTATAGTCTGCAGTCAACCTTGAGTCGAAGCACCGGAGAGCCGCTTTCTAATTGGGGTGTAACTTACATTCACGTCGGTGGTGCTGGTACCCACTACCCTAGACCACCCGAAGAAGGTGGTCTTAGCTATCAATCGCCAACCTCGTGGGCCGTGACTACTGTTGGTCCCCATAGAATCGGTGGGTCCACCATCGAAGAGGCTCTGACTGCAGAGATGCTGCTACGTGGAGTCATGGGCATGGTAAGACTCCTTCTGCGTGTAGGAAGGAGCGTACAAAGCTAACGATGTGTCAGNGATGGTGAGTGGTTCGATGCATATGATGTCGAGGGTTACCTCGCGGAGAAAGGCATTCATCTGGATCCTAGTGCGACTTACGCCAATATTGAGTTACCAGAGGAAGAGTCCTTTAGCCCTGAGTCCTCCGTGGCGTCACCACCCATGGATCCAATGACCGCGTACGTCCATAAACTGGCCGCTGCAGAACCTGTCACTCGTCCTAGTCACTTTGCGTATTACCCTGGGCTCCCGAGTATAGGATACATGCCTTCAGCTTTGGACAGTCTTTCCACCAGAAGATCTCACCCCGAGACACAAACGCACTTTGAGCCGCAGATTGACGAGCGAAGATCGACCGCTCCTCTTCTTGGCCAACAACATGTTACCGTGCCAGTGAGCGGTAACATGTATACATACACCTTCCAGCCAGTGGTGAAGTCCCGCTACACTATTGACATTGGAAAGTTTGTTGAACGTAAGTGTCTCTGTACTTCTTGTCGAGACGATCCATGCTAACCGGAAATACANGAAATGAGCTTGGCAGGTACCTGCTTGATGCGAGCACCAGGATATCGCCGTGAGGATATTGATGTTGCTCTGCGGCGAGCAGTAGTATCAGCGCACTAGAATGTCAACATGGCCGCCAGCAATGTAACCGATGTCTGAGGGACATGTACAATTTGCAGATATGTGAAGAAGCTCAGCATAAATGGTAGTATGCTAGCATGTATAACATGATCCAAAACAGTATAAGTCGCTGCGCCCTTCTATACAGTCATTGCCTGGGCGACAGAAAGTGGCTGACACGAAGACGGGACTATCGCCAAACTTACTCGCAGCCCCACTGCTCAAAAAGAATTTTTTTGTCAAATCGTGCTATTCGAGATAGCGTGCTAGTTAAGTGAGAGCAGAATATCAAAGGGCCGAGAGTGATGGCATTTGCTAATGATGGTGGTGGCCGAGGGCGGACCACTGTTTACATGGTCAGTGCTATTGTTTACAGCAAACCTTCCATGAGGGGTCAACCCAGCGACGACCTCAGTAGGGAAGAATCCTTTGGCAATGTCAGTGTATAGAGACCCTAGATGGTGATGAAAGGACGTTTCAAGGACGGTAGGCTATAGGATAGTGCATTTGTATACATCTTCATCCAAACAAAATCGAACATCTTGATGGAAAAAGGTGAAGGTGTCACTATGCTTTCCTTCATTTTTGTCTTGGCTTTTTCGGTGACGACAGCGTTCCTTCCTATTCTACGGAAGGTGCGAAGATCGGATGGATGAGCAGCAAACAGAGGGGTGAAAGAACGCGTGATTCGAAGGATGGCAGGAGGGCAATGACTAGACTTTGTAGATATCGTGTTGGTAGACAAAACAAGGAACACAAAGAGCGAGTGGAATGCACTGGTTCCTGAGTTGGGTTGACGAAGATACTCTGAAGCGGGCTGGCTGTACGTCGTGTCCCAGGGTCCCACTTGCACCTGCCGGCGATTTTCATTCCGACCGCGAACCACGAAAAGCACTTGTCTCCTTAAACATCGCTTCCTCCGCCACGACCTTCAAACTACACACTCCTTCTCATCCTGCCCTCGACGCTCTTGTAGTCAGGCCAGGTCAGCCTGTTTAATTCTTTTCCTTCCACGCCTCTTACTTGTCACGAATTGCGCAAATCATGGATGCCTCAGCGTTGCTTTCGGCGACTCTGTCGCCTGGTACGTCCATTCCTCGACTGCGCTGGTCGTCCTGCCCAACTGCCCGACAAGATGCTGACCGCCAACANGACACCCAAGTCAGAACTGCTGCCGAAGCGCAGCTCAACCAGGCCGCAGAGGCCAACTTCGTACGTACCTGACAGTCTCTTCACAGCGCCCGGGCACGTGCTGACGGCTATATGACTAGNTCTGGATACCTCACCCATCTGTCACAAGAACTCGCCAACGAGCAAGCACAACCCCAAGTGCGCATGGCCGCCGGTCTTGCACTGAAAAACTCCTTCTCCGCCCGTGAATACACCCGCCTGCGCGAAGTCCAGGACCGATGGATCCACCAAGTCGAGCCGGACGTCAAGCAGTCAATCAAGGCCCTTGCCCTCCAAACACTAAAGTCGAACGACTCCAGATCAGGACAGTCAGCCGCTCAATTTATCGCCTCAATCGCCGCTATCGAGATTCCCCGCGAGCAATGGCCCGAGCTCATGCCCACGCTGGTGCAAAACGTTGGCGAGGGTGCCGACCACCAGAAGCAGGCATCGCTCACCACCATTGGTTTCATCTGCGAAGCTGAGGACCAGGACCTTAGAGATAGTCTCTCTCAGCACTCCAACGCCATCCTCACCGCCGTCGTCCAGGGCGCAAGAAAGGAGGAGCCCAACGCCGATGTCAGAAATGCCGCCATCACGGCTCTGGGAGACTCGCTCGAATTTGTCCGCACCAACTTCGAGAACGAGGGTGAGCGTAACTACATCATGCAGGTCATCTGCGAGGCCACCCAGGCCGACGACAACCGCATTCAGCAAGGCGCATACGGCTGCTTGAACAGAATCATGGGCCTTTACTACGACAAGATGCGTTTCTACATGGAGAAAGCCCTCTTCGGTCTGACCATCCAGGGCATGAAGAACGACGAGGAGGATGTTGCCAAGCTCGCCGTCGAGTTCTGGTGCACCGTTTGCGAGGAGGAAATCTCCATCGAGGACGACAACTCTCAGGTACGCCACGGAACGAGAGAAGTCCACGAAGACGACTAACAGGTGAATAGNGCTACTGCTGAGGGCTCAACAGAGATGCGCGAGTACTTCAACTTTGCCCGCATTGCTACCCCTGAGGTGGTGCCCGTTCTGCTCGAGCTCCTTGCCAAGCAGGACGAGGATGCCGCTGATGATGAGTACAACATCTCTCGCGCTGCTTACCAATGTCTACAGCTCTGGGCCCAGACAGTCGGCGGAGTCATTGTCCCCCAAGTCCTCCAATTCGTCGAGAAGCACCTGCGCTCCGAGGATTGGCACTACAGAGACGCCGCTGTCTCTGCCTTCGGTGCCATCATGGAGGGACCCGACGAGAAAGTCCTTGACCCTCTGATCAAGCAGGCCCTACCTGTCATGATTGGCATGATGGAAGACCCCGTCATCCAGGTTAGAGATTCGGTTGCCTATGCCCTTGGCCGTATCTGCGAGACGTGCTCCGACTCGATCGACCCCGCCACACACCTGCAGCCCTTGATCAGCTCTCTCTTCAACGGCCTGTCCAGCCACCCCAAGATGGCTTCGTCATGCTGCTGGGCTCTGATGAACCTTGCCGACCGCTTCGCTGGAGACCCGGGCTGCCAGGAAAACGCTCTGTCTGCTCACTTCCAGAACAGTGTCACGCACCTCCTGCAGGTTACCGAAAGGTATGCATAATGAGTAGACTAGTGTCTTTGGACTCAACTGACGTGCCATCCNAGAACCGACGCCGACCACCAGCTCCGCACTGCTGCTTACGAGGTCCTCAACGCCTTCGTCACCAACTCGGCCAACGACTCGCTCCCCATCGTCGGCCACCTTACCAACATCATCCTGGAGCGTCTGGAGACGACCATTCCCATGAGCCAGCAGGTCGTCAGCGTCGACGACAAGCTCATGCTTGAGGAGATGCAGACTAGCTTGACCAGTGTTGTTATTGCCATCATTCAGCGTCTTGAGACCGAGATCAAGCCCCAGGCCGATCGTATCATGCAGCTTATGCTCCAACTGCTCAACACGGTTGGCCCCAAGTCTTCGGTCCCCGACACCATCTTCGCTGCCGTCGGTGCCCTTGCCAGTGCCGTCGAGGAGGACTTCGCCAAGTACATGGAGGCCTTTGCTCCCTTCCTGTACACTGCTCTCGCCAACCAGGAAGAGCCTGCCATCTGCGCCATGGCCATTGGTCTCGTCAGTGACATCTCGCGTGCCTTGAATGAGAAGATCCAGCCGTACTGCGACGCCCTGATGAATAACCTTCTCAACGACCTTCGCGTAAGTCTAGCGAATCATCCGGAGTTCCACTACTTTTCTGACGAATTTTGACAGAGCTCGACGCTCGGCAATCAATTCAAGCCGGCCATCCTCCAGTGCTTTGGCGACATTGCCCAGGCAATCGGCGGTGCCTTCGAGACCTACCTCTCCGTGGTCGCCCAGGTCCTCCAGCAGGCCGCCTCCATCAACGTGCCCGACACTTCCTTCGAGATGCTCGAGTATGTCGTCACTCTCCGCGAAGGCATTATGGATGCCTGGTCTGGTGCTCTTATGGCCATGAGGACTGGTGGCAAGAGTGAGTGCAAACGACAAAATCTTTCTGCTTTCGTGACACTGACTTTCTAATAGGCNCAACTGTTGGCTCCTTACGTCGAGTCGGTCTTCGGTCTTCTGCAGACCATCTTCCAAGACCCCAACCGCTCCGAGGCCCTGCTTCGCACTAGCATGGGCGTCATTGGTGACTTGTCAGAGACCTTCCCCAATGGCGAGTACAGTGCCATGTTCAGCCAGCAATGGGTCACCAACATGGCCCGCGAGGTTCGTGCCAACAAGGAGTACTCTCAACGTACCCAAGACACCGCTCGCTGGGCACGCGAGCAGATCAAGCGCCAATCTGGTAAGTAACTTGTTCAAGCCCTCCCACCAAGAGTCGCCGCTAATCATGATTCTCGTAGCTGCTGCTGCCAACATCAACATGTCCTAGGAGGACGCGGAAGCTTGGTCAGACTCTAGACACGCCTCTGCTTGGGAGAGAATCTCCCTGAGCGCACAGCGAAACTCCGTCGATATCAGCACCTCCTAACCTAAACTCGACGCGAAGACGACGAGAAGAGCGTCGACTATCGGACTCCTTCCACCACAAGCTCCAGCCTGCACTTCACATCATGAAGCGGTCATAAGCAACACTTCAAACAACTGCACAGCAGAATAGGGGCCACGTTTAGGTTGCAGAGGAGCGAGAAGGAGAAAGATGAAGAAGCTTTGGAGGAAGCTGCGAAGGGTGCACGGCGCTTTATCGAACGAGATTGCATGCCCTATGCACAATCCCCTATATCCTACACCCCCTTACCCCGATCCACACACCATACCCACACTCATCACACTTTCCATCCAACATCATCACCCATCATGTACCCCATCCAATGAAAGACTCATGTATACGCACAATCATGTAAGGGAGGACTAGACTTTTTCGATCACACCCACCGAGGGGAGGTGTCGAGCAACTCTGATGAGCTAGTACCTAAAACCCAAACAAGCCCCTCGGAAATTTCACGATACCCCCAAATCATTGTTACAAACTACAACTTCTCTGAGTGATGAGGCCTTTGTCTTGTGAGAAACATGTCTCAAGTATTGATGCAATGGCCATTCGTCTTTTCTTTTCTGGGATATGATATTGCCGAGTTGCATGGAGGATGTCCTCAGTGGTCCACTCACAGATTCGATCTTGCAATTGATAGCTCACGTATTAGTCTGCGTTGCTGCAAATCAGGAATAAATATCATATGAAAGGCAGTGTCAAAGCATGCAAAACGAAAAGAACCGATATGAACCCAGAGAAGAAAGGTGCTTCGGTAGATGAGCCAAGCACGACCAAGTAGGGTAGAAAGGTCACGTCCCAAGCAGAGGAGCAAGACAGCACCACGCAAAATTAAAACAGGAAAAAGGTAAGGAAACAGATCAAATCTTCTGGAAGAGAAAGAAAAGAACATATGAGTATTGGTAAGTTTCGCCGCTATACACCCAGGTGCTTTGCCAAATAGAAAAGAACGCCGATAAAGTGCTTTCGCAAAAGGACAGACGACGACAGGTGAGGTGGAAATCCAACAAGCACACCCCACCAAACTCGAAAAGTTCACTTCAACATTCCCAAGACCCCCAAACGCCGGCGCATGTAAAGATCATAGTATGTATAGAGGCGATGAAGTAAAGGAGATACGGAGAGGGCGAGAGGGGTTTGCAAGTGGGCTAGATCTACCGCCTGCTTGCTCTGGGATCTTCGGCTTGGACCTTTTTCCAGTCTCTCACCTCCTTGGTCCCGATACTGCCACCTCCACCTTCGACTCTGCGTTCCCAGCCACCGAGACGTACGACAACGGCGGTAGCATTGTCAGACCTGACGCCTGCAACCTCGGTCGCAAACGTGGCTAATTCTTTTGCAGCAGATTCAGGCGTCTTTGCTTCTTTGACTATATCGACAATTTCTTGATCTTCCAAGGATGCCGTCACGCCATCGGAAACAAGAACCAGGAAGCTGTATTCACTGGGGTCCATATGGGTCATGCGAATTTCTGGTTCTGCAGAGACGCCTATGCGTTTTGAGCTGATGTCGCCAAAAGACCTGGTATTTGCAAGACCGAGAATGCGCTCCTCACCGAAGCTGTCGGTCACAAAAGTCGCGGCGAAGCGACGAAGACGGGTTGCCTCGACTGGAGTGGATGGATGGTGGTTTGTGGTCAGTGGTACTGCTTTGCCATCGCTCACACGACAGAGGAGGATGCGAGTGTCGCCGCAGTGGGCTGTCACGATTGTGGCTGGAGATGCTGGATTCCAAAAGGGTGTAGGAGTTGGTGTGGAGATCAAGGCTATTGAGGCTGTGGAACCGCCTTGGAAACGAGTATGGCCGCCTATAGGACGATTGAGGACGTTGGACAGGTTTTGCGAGGCAGGCTTGGCGGGAGAGGAGAGAATGTCATTGTCGTTGAGGGGCCTGTCGCTCAAGACAGGATCGTCTGTCGAGGAAGGGAGAGAGGGCGAGTGCTTGGAAGCCTGAGCTGCAGTAAAGTCCATGTCGGCATGTAGGAAAGCATACATCAGGGTAGCTTGGATAGAGTTGACAGCGGTAGGCTGCTCGTCCGTGCTCGCCGTCGGCTTGAAGATGCTAAAGTACTGAGGACGGAAGCGCCGAAAATAGCCACCGACGGTGTCTTTCCAAGTGTTGACGAGGTTGCGTTGCAGGTCGAGAAGCTGCTTGTGGCCAATGTCGGCCTCTTTTGGCTCTTGCAGGCTGCTCTCCATGTGGAACTTGATGGCCGAGTCTTCCAGATAGGTGTGCAGTCGGTCTCTCAAGAAGTCGGCGCATTGAGCACCGCCGTGGCCATCAAAGACACCAAAGTAGAAGACTTGTGGATCGCCGCTTTCGCTGGCAGCGCCAGTCTCTTGCAGAGGCCTGTTTGCGCGGGTCAAGCTGACGGGCTGGCGTTTGGCAAAGGCGGGTATCTCGATGGTACCGGCTTGGTGCGTGTCCTCGTTGTGCGGACGGCCTCCGCGCAAGCAAGAGACGCCATAGTGGTGTTTGGCCGACTTGAGGGGAATCCTCACGACGGTCGTGTCGCGTCCTATGGGCGACAGGGTGGCGGGCTGTCTACCGGAAGCCCGGTCGTGAGGGGCGGCAACATCTCGCGGAAGCTTGTGGTTCGAGTCCGGGTGCAGCGACGATTGCGGCAGGTGCGTGACAAAGTAGTCGTGGAAGCAGCGTCGCCATGACCGCGTCGGCAATGAACATGGTCTCATACTGGCATGGCAATGCACAAGGCGGCGGATTCACGACATGGTCGGTGTATACATGTGAAGTGGGACAAGGAGCCATCGACTTTTGTTCAGCACCAGCCTCTTGCAAACGCGGGCACGGCGGAGAAATGGACCATCATCATCCGCATCCGCGCCCGCATCATCAATGATCCCGCCAAGCCCTCTCCATACCATTTCTGTTTCCCGCCAGTCCGGTGACGTCTCCCTTTCCGACCACCTCGATATGCCATGTCCATTGTCTGCATTGTCGTGTTCAAATCACAATTACTGGGAAGCGCCGAATCGAGTTGAAGATGATGGTAGACCTCAGTCTTTCAATTAGAACATGAGCCGCCAAACAGCAGGCCCCTACACAATAAACATAACTTGAACAACATCCATTTCCCAAACTCCAGAATCCATTCCAGTCATCTTTTTCCCTGTTCATGATACGAAAATAGTGGGGGTGAGGAGGACCTAAGCTCAAAGCCATATCCAAAACTTACTCTGACCTTTTGTTCCTACAGCAAGAAAAAGGAAGAAGGTCATGTTCTTGTCGGGCTCGACGCACCGTACAGCTTATCTGATGGTGGTAGTCTTGGTGAGAGATGCCTTGGCCGAGGCAGCGCCCGATGCGCCAGCAGAAGAGGCACCAGCCTTCTTCTCAAACACCTTCCAGAACTTCAGAGACTCGTCGGCAGCCGCGGTTGCGAGCATCTGACCGTCAGGAGACAGGCAAGAGTGAAGCACACGAGACTCGTGAGCGGGGATTTCGACGTTCTTGACCAGAGTAGGGTAAGACCAGATGCTCAGCGAGTTGTCGGGGAAGCCAGACGAGCTGACGAGCTCCTTGTACGAGGTGCTCCACTTGAGAGAGGTAACTTGGCTGCCAGTGTCGATGCTGTTGGTGCGGGCGCCAGAGGTGGTGTTCCAGAAGTGGATCATGCGGTCGTGAGAACCACCACCGGTAGCGAGGAGGTTGGATTGCCAAGGGCACCAGGCAAGAGCCTTGACGGCAGCCTTGTGGTTGGTCTTCTGGAACTTGGGTGCGTTGAGCGAACGAGCATCCCAGATGCTGACGAGGTTGTCGTTGCCGCCAGTGGCCAACTGAGCACCATCAGGGCGCCACTCGAGACCGCAAACCTCGCCAGTGTGCGAGACGAGCTCAGCGACCTTGTGCTGGGCGATGCGGACATCGTGGTTGTAGACGAGGCCGGAGCGGGCACCGGTGGAAAGGAGGTGCTTGTTCCAGCCCATGACACCAACGCGGGTGTCGTGGCCGAACATGCTGCGGAGCTTGGAGCCCTCCTCGACGTCCCAAATCTGGACCTCGCCCGTACCGAGACCAGCAGCGACGTAAGCACCATCCTGACTCCACTTGACAGACGAGATGTACGTGTCGGCAGGGCACTCGAGGAGAGAGTTGACCTCGCCAGACTCGGCAGACCAAACGTAGACCGAACGCTCGAGACCAATGGCAACCTGATTGCCCGAAGACCAGTCAAGAAGGTTGAGGTAGTAATCATCAACAAGGCCAGGTGCGTCAAGGACGCGCTCGGGGGCGGTTGCGACACGGCGACGGAACTGGGTGGCAGCGGCAGCAGGCTTGAGGGGACGGTTGTACTGCGAGCGCAGGTCAATGGGTCTGGAAGACTCGGGAGCGGCAGGCTTGAAGGCGAGGATTCTCTGGCCGAGCGAGATGTCGCAGGCCTTGGCAATCTCGTCCTGGTAGGCGGCAGTCTTGGGCGAAGGCTTGTTGTATGTCTTCTCGTCGTCGTCATCGTCCAGGTTCAGGCCATCAAGGCCGAGGGCAGCATCAATCTCATCGTCATGGGTCGAACGTCTGCCAAGGTCAAAGGCGGAAGAGGCAGAAGCGGCACCTGCGAGAACAGACTCGGCCGAGGACTTTGAGCGAGAGTGGTCCTTCTTCTCAATCTTGTTGACACCAGAGTTGGTGATGGCGTCCGAGTTGGTGCGGCTGGGGATGAAGCGGTCAGCCGAGGTGTAGCTGATCTTGGTCTTTCCAGTCTTGACCGTCTTGAGGTTGCGAGTTCTCGAGGGAGTAGCCTTGTTGGAGGCTGAAGGGCCAGTGCCGGTCAGGTTCCAGTCGCTGACGCCGAGCTCAAGACGGCGAGGAGAGTTGTTGGCGACATGTCTGGCAATGTTGGACTTTGGCGAGTCGCGGACGTTGGTCTTTGAGATGGAGCGCGAGAAGCGGGGGAAGAGGTTGCCGCGGTGGATCGACTCGTCCTTGTCGAGCACAAAGTTCTGCTGCTTGGGAGTCTGAGGCGAGGGGGTCAAGGGGGCGCGGCCACCAGCGAAACGGGTCGAGAAGAGACCATCACGACGCTTGATGGGCGTCATAACCGAAGGGCTTGCCATATCTGCGGCAATGTGTGTGTGTTACAGAAAGTGATGCTGTCTGCAAGAGCCGTTAGATAAGAGATGACAGCGGAATGGTGGAGAGAGCAGCGTACAGATGTCTCAATTAAGAGCTCCGTTAGTATGGATGCAGATATCTTGCAGTCGTCGTGGATGGTAGAGGGATAAGAGGATGATAAGAGTGCTTCTTAGGAAGCTTTTGGATAAAGTGGAATGCTGTTTTTGGGTTTGTGGTGTGAGGTGAGGATGTATGGAGGATGGTCGAGGGAGTGGTGCCCTTTATGGCTGTCTGCTTACAAGTGCAAACAAAGTTGGCCCAGCAACGGCACAGCGTCATTGTCGGCACACGGCGTTAAAGACGAGACGCCCGACGACGCCAAGTTTGCTGTTGGGACGACGACGGCGGCAGACTAAATTTATTTGCCGTCTGTTCACCAGCCTGTCTATTCAGAAATCCGCATCTGGCCCGTCTCATTGCGACCAGACAGGCACTGTGCTGTGCATAGCCTGCTTCCAAGACACAACGCTCTTGTGCAGTGCGACAAGGGTGGTCAAGACCGACCAACGAGAATGAGATAGACTAGTCGACGACGATATGGCTTCATCACTTTCGAATCTCTCGGCTGCTTCTCTACCGCCGTCGTCGCGTCTATCCACTGGTTCCACCAACACCTATGTCATGTCCACCTCTCCTAGGTCAAGCCGCACCTACTCGTCGCGTCGCCGTACTCACGACACCTATATGCCTACCATCATGACTACTGTGGGCCAGAGGCCTGCTTGTCTCGTGAATGCTTCCGTCACCTATGTCGGCAACGACCAGATCTATGCTTTCGGCGGCTTCGATCAATATACCGACGAAGTCTACAACCATGTTCTCAGGCTGGACCTGCAGGCCAAGCAGTGGAGTCTGGTCGACAACTACGGCGACATTCCTGGCGTGCGCATGGGTAAGCTTGACACTCCCATCACAATCCCTTGCTTGTGCTGATGTCCGGAATANGGCCATACTGCTTGTCTCTGGCAGAACGAGAAGCTTCTTGTATTTGGTGGAGAGAACGAACACCGCTCTCACCTTGCCGACGTTATCATCTTCGACCTCAAGACCGCCCATTGGACCTCGCCCGAAGTACAGGGCATCCCTCCCCGCGGAAGAGCCAGACACTCGGCCGTCATCCATGAAGACAAGCTCTTCGTCAGCGGCGGTATGACTGGCCACGACAATGCTGTGCTAGATGACATTTGCTACCTCGACCTCAAGACCTGGACATGGTCGCGACCCTGGAAGTTTGTGCCTAGATACGACCATTCAACATGGATCTGGCGCGACAGACTCTGGGTGTCGGGAGGCATGACCGAAGACATGGAGCGTACGAGCGACATTTGGTGGCTCGATCTCAAAGGTATCCCTGCTTTCGAAGGTGCCAATTCAGCCGACGACATGTCCAGGTCCTCTATGTACTCTACAACTTCCATCACCCCACAGGCAGGTTCCACGGGCGCCTATGCTGCAAATTCAAGCAGTGTCCAGGTAAATCCCGGCTACATGGTCCAACGCAACCCACCCGTCGCGCCAGGCTCCATCTCTTCTCTTCGCTTCATCTCAAACCCCAACCTCCCTGTACAAAATGTAGGATATCATTTCCATGTTTTCTCTTCCGCATGCTTGCTCGACTTTGTCACCCCTGCGACACTCATGTCTGCATCCGAGACTAGCCTTTCAGCATTTGATCTGGATTCTTTGCGTTGGCAAAAACTAGCTGATGGAAAGGACATTTTCAATCCGAACTACCGCTGGCATTACTGCTGTCTCGATGCAGATGGCACGCATGCCTGGCTGCTTGGATGTCCCAATTCACTTCCCAGAAATGCCCCTGATGCCGAGGAATATCTCAGTGATGTTCTTCACCTCGACCTCAGAAAGCTTGGTCTCCTTGGTAACAAGCTCACTCTAGAGTCTAGATCGGTTCAACAGACGCCGACTTCTGACAGCCGAGTTTCTTCGCACCTCTCCGCTATTGGCGCTGATCTTGCCCGTACGTTTGACGTTCCTCCTGAGCAAGGCTCCGGTGCAGATTTCATGATTACGGCCAATCCGGACGATGACTACGACCAGGACTATGATGGAGACAGCGTGAGGTCTCACGAAAAGCCTGCGAACGCATCCCAGCCCATCCATGTCCACCGCTTCATCCTCTCAGCACGCTGGCCTCATTTTGCTCGCCTCTACAGTGCTCAGATGTCCGAATTCCATACAAAGAAGATGCACATTCCAGAGCCATACGCAGCGGTACGCGCCTTCCTCTACTACCTGTACACCGACTCAATTGCGCCCTCGTCCATCACAAATTCCGCATCTCCATCGCCCAGTCTCGAAGACGTGGCAGGTATGCTTGTCATGAGCAATATCTATGACATGCCACGCCTGCATCATCTTTGTGTCGCAAGATTGGTCCGTGAGCTCGATATTCAGCACGCTGCTCTCATCTTCGATTGCGCAAGCGTTGCTCAAGAAACTTGGCTCAAACGTCGTGCAGCCAGTTTCTGCATGACACACTGGGGACGTGTGGTGCGTACGGAGGGATTCCGACGACTATCGCGTGCCGCCATGCTTGAGCTTTGCGAGGAGGTGGATGCTGAAGGTCGAGTAGTCGGTGGAGACGAGCTTGAAGCTGTCGGGGCTCTTGGAGGTGCAAGACTCAGCACTCTTAGCAATTGGCCCGAGGGTAGAAAGAGGAGAATGAACTCTGAAAGCGGACTCATGGAAGAGATTGCTGACGAAGAAGAGGACGAGGGCATGGAGGTTAATTAGTTGGTGAACCTCGCTCTTGATTCAGATTGAGCTACGATTGACGACGGATATTTCTATTCGAGCATGTACATATTTTGGGCGTTGGTTCATGGCGTAACATGGCTATTAGCTTACGCTTTATCACAGAAGAAACCCCAGGGAAAGGGTCCATAGGCAGGCACCACGGCGTTCAATCCAGTACAGAATCAATCAGATATTTGCTGTTCTTGTCAATTAAATTCGTGGCTATGCACTTGGTTGAGCTCCTGGCAGAATGCACGACGCATGACAGGTCTAGAAGTGGATCTCAAAACGGCTGGCTACGGAACAAAGCCCATCTCGTGACCATCAAGCACACCGCACCACAAGATTGGAATCAATATTTGAGCGAAAAGAACAGAATGCTCTTGGCATGATTCATCTACTTCTAAAGCGCAGGAACCAGGGGGTTGGCGTCGGTAGAGGTCGACTCGCAGATGTAAACAGAAATGCGCGTTCTCTACGTCGATCTTTGTCGACGTGTCTCGTTGTCTGACAAGGCAATTGTGATCGATTCGACGCGTATCTTGATACGATGAAGCTGGCAGACAGTCATAGTAGAGAAGACGTCCTAAATCAAGACGATGCCATCAAGTGAAGCCCAATGAAGAACAAAGACGTGTCTGGTTCTGGCGCCTGAGAGTTGGAAAGTTCCAGTTCTCGAGCAGCTCTCGGCGGTGATTGGCTCCGTCATTTCGGCTGGTTGACAACCGCTCCTCCCCAACTTCGCCCATCACAAGTGCCCCCTCGACTTGTTTCCTCCACAAACAGCACCGCTTCACCTCTTTCCGCCCAAAACTCGCCCTTTCTACACCTTTACGCTTTCCCAAAGGTAAGAACCTCCACCGTCTGCACCGTGTACACACAGGTCGAGCCAGAATGCGAGCGAACACGGATACCCCCTGCTGAGTGCTTGATGGACGCGTGGCTGGGCAAACACACCGGGAAACAACGACACGGCGCAAGGCAAGCTCTTTCAGCAGCTGCTATCGATGAGATCGCGACAAAGAAGGCGCTCCAGAGTGAAGAAGGCGCCATCCAGAAGCTGTTCTGGATGATGCGCTCATGACAATACCCGCCTACCTCCGAACCTTCAGAGCTTTCGCCAGCGTCGCGACTGCCATCACAACCAATTGGCACGAGCTGTCTGCACTTTCCCATCTCCTGCGACCCGTCACTGTGTTTGCCCACGACAGATCATCACATGCCAGCGACTTGTGGACCCGTCTGCTTTCACACCGCCCCTGGCTCGCTCGTTCCCCACTTTCACAGCTGCCTCTGATTCACAGCTTTACCGTATCCTCCGACAACATATCCTGTTCCAACCAGAAACGCTAACACCATGTCGCACCAGACTTCATATCACAAATCATCAAAAATGGGTTACGAGGACTCTGTCTACCTGGCCAAGCTCGCCGAGCAGGCCGAGCGCTATGAGGGTAAGTCCACCATCTATCGTCTGCAGCATGCGCATCGCTAATGTCAGTTCNNAGAGATGGTCGAGAACATGAAGAACGTTGCTTCCGCCGACCAGGAGCTCTCTGTTGAGGAGAGAAACCTCCTTTCCGTCGCCTACAAGAACGTCATTGGTGCTCGCCGTGCATCCTGGAGAATCGTCACCTCCATCGAGCAAAAGGAGGAGTCCAAGGGCAACGAGCAGCAGGTCACTCTCATCAAGGAGTACCGCCAGAAGATTGAGGCCGAGCTCGCTCAGATCTGTGAGGACATCCTTGCCGTTCTTGACAAGCACCTCATTCCTTCTGCCCAGAGCGGCGAGTCCAAGGTCTTCTACCACAAGATGTTCGTGTCCTCAGGCCATCTTTGAGTTAAATCGCACTACTAATGCGCTCTGCAGNNGAAGGGTGACTACCACCGCTACCTCGCCGAGTTCGCCCTTGGTGACAAGCGTAAGACCTCTGCCGACAAGTCGCTCGAGGCCTACCAGAACGCCACCGAGGTTGCCCAGACCGACCTTGCCCCTACCCACCCCATCCGTCTCGGCCTTGCCCTGAACTTCTCGGTCTTCTACTACGAGATTCTCAACTCGCCCGACAAGGCTTGCCACCTCGCCAAGGCCGCCTTTGACGATGCCATTGCTGAGCTCGACACTCTTAGCGAGGAGAGCTACAAGGACTCCACCCTCATCATGCAGCTCCTTCGTGATAACCTGGTAAGCATTCCTCGATGCTCGTCTCACTTTCGTATCAGCCACTAACTCTTTCACTAGACCCTCTGGACCTCGTCCGAGACTGAGCCTTCGGGTGACGCTGCCCCTGAGGCCAAGGAGTCTGCTGAGGCACCCGCTGCCACCGAGGAGACCAAGGCATCCGAGTAATCGCAGTCAAACATACCAAATTCCTTCCATTTTGTTGAAAATGGCGGATCACGTTATCATGGCAAATGTGAACAGTCAAACCCAGGTGTTGTCTCTTTCTAACAGAACTCGATCATGGGGCGGGCCAAGGAGAGATGGTTCTTTTTCTTTTTTCTTTTTTCCTCTCAAGTCGATTTTCTTGTTTCTTAACNCCCCAAGTCTCTTATCCTCTCCTTTGCACGGTATCTCGACGGTCTTCTGAAAGACTCCTCTTGGGCCGTTGCGCGTGGGAGAGTGGCNNGCGGGTGAAATTTGGGGATGGGCGCCCAACAGTCAATTGAAATCATTAGATTCCATTTCACTACCTATCGTCTTTCATTGTCTGTTCATACGTGCTGCATGTTGGTGCCGGTGCTAGAGTAGAGCCTGGTCAGGTACACAACCAAGCAGGCTCTTCGTGTTGTGTGTACTCGCTGCTTCGAAGGAGAGTTCTTCTCGCATTTGTGTGACCATAAACAGTAATGTTTCTGGCTCCCCTCTCCAGGTACGGCAAATTTGAGCGCGAAGGGAAACATCTTAGCGAAAAGGTCAACATCAGGAGGTTTGAGGGGATGATGGGGGGGGGGGGGGGGGGGGGACGGAGACGTTCAGAGTGTTGGATTGAGGATACGGTCAAGGTCAAGTATTTGACTTTGTTGTCCCTGTTGACAGGGAGGGAGGAACAAAAGGGACGCTTGTAAAGGTCGAGGGTGTGGCTTTGATCTCCAGTTTAGATATGTTGGCTGAAAGTAGACTATCAGAATACATGATTCATTTCTTCCTGGATTACGGTGACTAGAGAGGAGAGCCTTGTACCATGTTCATCTCAAGGATCACCACGAGTCATCTCAATGGGCCTTTTCTCCCTTTTGACTTCTCTTCTTGTACATTTGTAGCGGAGTTGCTATGAACTGAATGCTTGGAGATCGTTCGATTTATCTGCAGGTCAAGCAACCTCCCTTTTGCATCATATCCCTTCTTGTCTCTCTGCTGTAAACGCCTTTATGTGAAACTGTTGTAACACTACGTCTGACGACACTCACATCCGGTCAATCACTCTGAGAATACCAGAACTCTTCCCTTGATGATGAATCTAGGTAAAGACCATCAGACATCATCATCATCATCACCATGAACACTCAAGCAAATGAGGAAATGAGATGGTCTAAATGTTACACTTTGGAATTCGTTTCTTCTCGTGATTCCTGTTATTACTGAAGAGGACTCAAAGAAGAAAGAAGAGGGACTAAACTAGCTAATACTTCAACATTGCCCCCTTTCTTCATACCTTCGCTCATGAGCACAGTCGGCATCCGTTAAAGGCTCAAAACAAGTATGATGCAGGTTCAAAAAGACGAGACGAGAAGACCAGCGAAAGCAGGACCTGACACTTACCATGCTCTGTGTAAACTCATGGATCGTCTGCGAGCCTCTGATTCCAACGCGGTCTCCTTTGCTCTTTCTCCTTCCATGCTCAGCAGACAGTGCAAAAACACAATAGTTGCAAACAATGCACGCTTTCTCTTTCTCTCCCTCCCCTCGTAGAATCTTCCTCCCGTGCCGCCGATGCGATAATAAAACAGATGTGCCTCCCCATGAGAAGGTATAGAACGCCCCCAGAAAAAAACAGACAATAATCAAATAACATAGAATCTTGTCTCGTGTCGAACTCTTGACAACCATCCATACTCGTGGCTGATCGATGAATCCAGTGGTGTGGTTAAGTATATTGATCGATATTGGTCAACGAGTGGTTGCCCGTGGAACACCTAGTGCGCGGTGTCGTGTGTGCAAGTCGTCTCTGGTGAAATCTCACTTCAGAGGACGTTCCAGCTGGTTCAGCAAATCGTCCAGTTGCGACCAGTTTCCTTTGTCCATTGCAAATTTGCGGTGCTTGCGTGATTGACAGTGGGCGTCAAAGTCGTCGAACTTGTCTCTGCAGTTCTCACAGTATCCTGCCTTCAACTCGCGTTCTACAACCACCTTCTTGCGAACCTGCTGAGCGCGACGAGATTTAGTTGGCTCCTCTTCACCCTCTTCACGAATGTGTCCTAAAGTCTCTTGTGCCTTGCGCTTGGCCGCTCTTGGTGCTTGTTGACGGTCTCCATTTCCGTTGATCGCTGCGCGCATATCGGTAAGATACGACGATTGGAGTGGCTCGTTGGAGTTCGCGCTAGCTCCCCTCTCCAAGGCTCTGCGCTTCAGTGCCGTAATCTCCTTGCTCGCGCCGACATTACGAGTTCCGGGTGCCGTCGAAGAAATCGTCGATGAAACAATCTGTGAGCGGATGGCGGATGTGATGTTCGAAGGTTGTACTCCGGATGCGACGGGTTCTCCTCCGATGAAACGAGGAGCTCCTCTCATGTTGGCCTGGGTACTACCGAACAGTGCTGGCATGCTACCAGTATCCATTGATGTTTGCCTTTTGTTAGGAATGCCCTTTGGAGGGTCCAGAGGCTTCACATGGTCATCGTTGACGACTTCAGGCTTGTCCTTGTCTTGACGCTCTACCTGCTCCTTTGGCTGGGATGTGGTGGACTGAGAGAGGCTGGTGCCTGCTGCAGCGCGACTGCGCGTGACAGGGACGCCAGCGGCCAGCTTGCGTTCCTTCTCTGCCTCGGCGGCCTTCATCTCTTCTGCCAAGCGCAGCTTCTTGGTGTGTGAAGGATCTTCTACGAAGGGACATCTTCCGATAGGGGTCAGACGGAACTGTGGCCACTTGCCCTCCTCCTTATGGGTGACCTTGGGGTAATCACGAACCATGACCGGACGGGTTCTTTCGTCCATATCGTGCACGTAAATATAGTATCCTCGGAACTGGACAGAATCCTGAGCAGCAACAGCCAGATCACGGTCGGCAGGACCAATGACCTTTTCGTTTCGCAGAAGTGTCTGCAGGTCTGCCTTCTCTCCTCTACGCAGGGTCGAAGCAATGTTTCTTCTATGATCAGGTTGCTCGCCAGTGTCAGTATCAAACATGGTTGTCATCATACGCTGCAGCTTCTCCAGAGCCCAGATCTTGATACCAAGTTCTCTAGCCTTGGACAAGACATCGTTGCTTTGGACGCCGAGCTTGCGTGGCTCGACGGTTTGAAGACTGTGGGTGAATGGGTTAGCAAGGGCAGCGATACGGGGTGAGTGGAATGCGATAGTATACCTTTGGGCGTTAGAATTATGGGTGCGGCCCTGCAGGCTAGCCTCGAGAAGGTCAGCGGTCTTCTTTTGAGCACCAGTCAGGTTTGAATCTTGAGGACGATCAAGGAGAGAAGGGTCGATGGTCCTTAGGGAGGCATGGTGAGAGTCGTTCTTGGAGGTGCTATGACCATCGTCAAAACTTGTCGAGGCAAGCTCTGGAGGAATGGGACGGGTCGTGACCACATGAGTGACAGAACGCGAGAAGAACTTTTCCTCTTTNNCTGTCGAGCATAGTCAGCATAGTGTTGTGGTCATGGTAGAGGAGGAGGGAGGGAGGGAGGGAGGGAGGGAGCATACGGCGCCAAGATATTGAATCTGCCTCGAAACCTTTGTCCGGACATCATCGGGTACACTTTCAAAGTAGAAGACGAACTGAGGAAAAGCCTTTCGGTAGTGCCGTTGCCATTGACGGATGCTCTCGAGACTGTCGGCGGTTCTCTGTAGGGGCTTTTGTGCAGATGGAGGCTTCCTTGCGGCAGCCAATTTCCTTTCAAAGGCCGTGGGAGGAGCGTTGCCAGGTTTTCTCAGGAACAGTTGTGCATCCTTCTCTTGCTGTGCCAACGACTGACGGATCAAAGAACGCGGTTGTTGGTTCTCATCGTGGTCGAGGTCGAGGACTTGCTTCTTCAGAGGAGGCTGGCCAGCGTCACGCGGGTCTTGTTGTCTTGAGCGCTTGCCAGAGACGGGATTGACGGAGCGGAAAGGAGAGTTGACGGCATTCGAGTTGTTGGCCAGCGGGAGCCGCTTGCTGGACATGTTGGACAGAGCCGAGAGGGTGGCCATGTATGGGAGGGGTGGTGCTGGCGCTGTCTCTGTGTGTGGACGGCTTTGCACGCGACTCGGACGCGCTCTACTGGCACATTGTCGCAGCGCTGTCGAGCTAGCAAGAGAGAGGGGGCTGGAGGGTCAGTCGAGCACAGTTGGTCAAACACAGGAGAAGAGAAAGGAGCGAATATGGACAGAGAGANGCAGTTGCAAACGCGACGAGCGTGGATGGATGTGGATGTTTTGATGTGTGCATGCTCTTTCCCTGCAATCGAGGCTCCGTCCGAGCTTCNGCGTTCGAGCGACTCGCTGTATGCACAACTCCCCGCACAACTTGTTTCTCTGTCTTGCGCCCTCAAACACCCTCTATTCTGTTCTATTGCCCTACTTCCATTCCTGACGATAGCCTGATGGTGACCTCGATCTGTTCTGCCTCTGTTTTGCTGTGTCTGCCTTCCTGCGCCGCAGCATTGCACATGTCCACAACTTGTCACTTAAAAGCCTATCTGCATGCAGCCCCCGGCAACTACATCATTCTGCACTAATTAGGGCCGTACAAATCTTAGCGCGTTCCACTTCTTTTATTTTGTTGGTAAACATCCCCTAACGCCTGAGCGCTTCGATATCAACAACCTCCTTTACTGCCTCTGTTGTCAACACATAAGGATGCTCTTCTGTTATGCACACGCTGTCTTCAATCCGGATCGCCAATCCTTGGAAGTGCTTGGGCCATCTCTCGTCTTCTGGAACATAGATTCNCTCTGTCAACTGTTAGCTGCAGAACGCCGAATCACTAGTCCTCCACCTAGTTACTCACGGTTCGATCGTGATGCACTCTCCCGCTGTCAGTCGTCCTGTTCTAGGATGTCCAGGAGCATCGTGAACATCCAGACCAATAAAGTGCCCAACATGGTGAGGGAACAATATCTCGAGAGCCTTTATATGTTAGCATCGCATCCCAATCAGAGTATCGCCGTCACGACTCACGTTGCCTTCCATGTTAAATCCTAGACACTTGAGTCCGTCGCGCAGTCCATCCTCGGTAATACGGTGAAGCTTGTCGAGCGACAGATCTGCGTCCTCGCGACACAGCGACACCACGCTTCGTTGAACCTTGAGTATCATCTCATACAAATCCCTTTGCGGGTCTGTGAATCTGCCATTGACTGGCCATGTACGTGTAATGTCGGTGATGTAGCCACCGTACTCGCCGCCAGCATCGACCAGTACGAGCTCGCCCTCNNTCTGCGTCGCTTATCAGTATAGAATCCACTTGCTTACTCTTCAAACGTACTTGAGAGTCTGGTCGTTACGAGTGTAATGGATGCTCAAACCGTTCTGCTGCCTGTTAGTACTGCTCTGTCTGTGACTGAATGTCCAACATACCTTGCCGCCAGCAACAACGGGCACGTAGGCAGAGCCATCCAAGCCACCAATCTTGAAGCCAGTGTCGAGCATGGTCCAAAGATCCTTCTCAGTGCCCATAGGTGTTTTCATGGTCTCGGTGAATGCTCGACCAGACACCTGACCAGCCTTTCTCATATTCAATATCTCAGCCTCACTCTTCTTTACGCGAAGGTTGTTCATGATGGGTCTCAGCGGCCTAACATTGTTCTCCTGCAGCAATTTGCCAAATCCTTCTGAAGGGACCTTCTTCAAGCTTGAGAAATATCTCTTGAAAGCAGACTTTGTGGTGGTGCCGAGCAGATCGGTGTAGACTTCTTTTGCGCGGCCGATGATGTCTGGTAGAAGGGTATGGCAACGATTGATGTCTCCAGNCCTGGGTGATGATCAGTATGAGATGAATATGGAGAAGGGAGACCTGCATACCTCGTCAGCATTGAAGACGTCCAAGGCAGCCTGGATGCCGCTTCGAGCACCATCCCATTGTTCGGCCTTGATGTCCTTGGGTCGGACGAAGAGATGGAATGTGTATTCGACGTCAGATTCACCCTTTTCNNTGCAAAGCCATGAGCGGGTATTCTTGTTGTATAACATGTTTGAGACGCACCCACCAATAACAGCAAGTGCTTCGGGTTCGTTGAAGCCTGTNNGTAGCGATTGTTCAGCATCCATCTCTTTGGGCCGGACGGGTGACTAGTGGTTACCAGTCAAGTAGAAGAAATTCGGTTCCTGGTGGAACTCGTAGAAGACGGCACCGGAGCGGTACTTGATGTCGGAGGAAGCGAGGACGGCGATGCTGTTCTTTGGGAGGGCTTTGGCGAGGTTTGCGCGACGCTGGTGGTACTCGAGAGCAGAGATTCCGGGAGTCACNNTGGGTTGAGTAAGCATGTGGCCAGTAAAGTGCTTGAAGGATTGGGGAGGACTACAGTCGCCCGGCGCAATGAGATGCGGATGAGTCTCATGCAAAGGCTGGCCAAACTGCAGTTCGGCAGCCGAGACGAGAGTGCGGCGAGGAAGCTGTGCTAGACATGACGGCCTCGCAATCGAGAGGACTGGTCCTGGTCGGGGTCTCGACGCAGCTCTCAGCAAAGTGCGACAGCTCCTCATGCTTGGTCCTGATGTCTGTCAAAGGTTGTGACGACTCGGGCGAGGGCTAAAGTTAGACGACGACCCTGGCCCAGGGCACGGGCAGCCATAACCTTATTTGCAGATTGCGGGGATCTTCTTCGTACGTCACTCGTCGTCTTCGTTCGTGTCCTTGGTCCATAGCGCGCCTGGATCTTGACATTCGTACTCCAGACACTTGTCGCATACTCGATCCTAGCATCAATCTTCGCTCGCCAAAGTGTCGGCAGGACGGCTACGGAAAATGTCTTCGGACATTGAAAGCTTCACGGCTCACCTGCAGTCGTCGAAACGCATCTTGGCCTTGCTCGGTGCCGGACTGTCGGCCTCTTCTGGACTGCCTACCTTCCGTGGTGCCGGAGGCCTTTGGAGGACTCACGATGCCATCTCTTTGGCCACTCCCGAGGCCTTTGGTCGGGATCCAGCCCTCGTCTGGCAATTCTACAGTTACCGCCGCCATATGGCGCTCAAGGCGAAGCCAAATCGAGCCCACCTCGCTCTGGCCGAGCTAGCTAAGAAGCACCCAGGCTTCATTGCTCTCAGCCAGAATGTTGACGGTATGCGCCACCCCTCCGACCAACTTCTGTCAGACTAACGTCTTGGCCCAGGCTTATCGCAACGTGCGAGACACCCTGCAGATAAGCTCCAGCTACTTCATGGCAGCCTGTTCAACGTCAAATGCACCTCCTTCTACTGCTCATACCACGCCGAGAACTTTACGGACCCCATCGTACCCGCCCTCAGGATACCCCTCGACGAATCAGATCCCACCACAAAAGAGGCTCGCCATGCAGTATCGCAAAATCACAAAGAGGCGGATATAGCAGATGCACAAGTCCATCTACCCTCTGTTCAAGTAGCAGACCTACCGAAATGTCCAGAGTGCCATGAAGGTCTTTTGCGTCCCGGCGTCGTCTGGTTCGGCGAGTCTCTTCCGAGCAAAGTACTCAACGCGGTCGACAGTTTCATCAACGACTCGACAAAGATTGATTTGATATTCGTCATTGGAACAAGTGCCAGTGTCTATCCCGCTGCTGGCTATGTTGACGAGGCCAGAGCCAAAGGAGCCAGAGTCGCTGTCATCAACGCCGACCGCGCAGATGAGCCAGCCGGAGGTCTCACAGACAACGATTGGTTCTTTGAAGGTGACGCTGCCCAGATTGTTCCCGACATCCTGAAGACCATCATTGGAGAGGTTGAACAACCAATTGGGATGCTATAGCCACGTTTTGCTCTGGACACACGATTGCATGAACATCCTGACGGCCGTTTCTCAAAATTACGAAGCATCGATACGCTGTTGGGTTAATCTTAATTACTTCCTTCTCACATATGCGAAAGACAGTCACGAATTCACGATCGCCGACTCCCTTCCACACTGACACATAGTGTTATCATATGTTATGAGATTGCACAGTTGCTTGCTAAGTAGATGTGTGACCATGGAAATGCCCAAGGTTAACGACTGTGTATTATCATTGGATGTCCTAGCTCGAGAGCACCTCGTCCAACACCTTTACGAACTGCTTGATCTCGTCCTCTGTGTTTTGTTAGCTCAGGTTTCCAACAATCGCATGAGTCAAGGACTTACCGGTGTTATAGTGCACAAGACTGACTCTGATGACACCGTCCACGGGATCTAAACCCATGACTTCTTGGACCAAGCGGTTCGAGTAGAAAGCACCCCAGCGGAAGCCAAAGTTGCTCTTTGCCTCAACCGCCTCAACGACCTCCTTACTGCTGCGTCCGTCGACAGTCCAACTGATCACAGGAACACGCTTTGCAGCGTCTGCCACAGGCTCACCCCAGATCTTGACATCGCTTCTCGAGTTGAGGTAATCGATTAGAATGCCTTGCAACTTCTCCTCGTGACTAGCAATTGTCCCCCAAGGAATCTGCGATAGATACTCGCACACCTTAGGGATAGAAGCAGTGAGTTCATAGTTGGCAGCCGCGAGTCCGAGCTTATCTTCCAACGAAGCCGAGCCCTTGAAGAAGTGACCCAGTGTCTTCATACTCGATTGACTCGATTGCTTTGCATACAGCATGGCGATATGTGGGCCATAGACCTTGTACCATGAGAAGCAGTAGAAATCGACGTCCAACTCTCGCATATCCACTTGTCTGTGCGGTGCGTAAGCTACTGCATCTACGCACAACAGAGCACCGGGTACGGTGTGCACGGTCTTGGCAATCTGCTTGATGTCGCTGATGGTGCCGAGAATGTTGCTTGTGTGTGTACAGCAGACCAACTTTGTCTTGTCTGAGAGCAGAGTCTTCAGGATAGACGTTTCCAGCTTGGGGTTCTGCTTGTCGGGCGCGTCCCACCATTTAACGGTTAGATTTCTCCACTCGGCCATCTGTAGCCATGAAGCTATGTTTGCCTCATGGTCCAGCTTGGAGAGAATGATCTCTGATCCGGGCGTAAGATGTTCATAGAGTGCCAGAGAGAGGTTACGGAACAATTGAGTTGTTGAAGGGCCGAGTANCTTGTATGGAATCAGCTTTCCAACATGAGTTTCATGCCGTCTTCCATAATGCTTACCAACTTCATCCGAAGTAGCGTTGATGTACTTGGCCACTGCATCTTTACCTGCAGCGAACAAGTTCGTCGACTTTTGAGCGATGGGGTACGAAGCACCCAACTGCACATTTGTGCCAGACAGATATTCGGATACCGAATCGATCACTTCCTGGATGACTTGACTTCCACCAGCATTGTCAAAGTACACTTGCTTCTTGTCCAAAGCGGGAAAGTGCTTGCGAAGAGCCGTGACGTCGAATGTTGAAGCCATGTTTTCGGAATTTCCAGATCAATGAGGTATAGCTTGTTAAAATGATTAGGTTTCCGGTATGTGTGATCAAATCCACAGCTGTTATCACGAATGTCTACCCAGACGCCCTACTGACGATCACTGTTGTCCTCCTTCCTTGTCAGCGGCAAAGCTTCGGTATCGTGCGGCGTCTCGGCAATAGATGTTCCATGAGAGCGACAACATCGACCACAGCACTCGAGTCTTTCATAGACCTATTTTGATTCGTTACATATTGGTCATTGGCTGCTGATGGATATAACAGCAAGAGATCTCAAGTTCCTGACGATTGGTGCCGTGGCGTCTGTGGGACTTACTGCTCTCTTAACCTCACAGTACCACAGTAACATACATAAACCCTGTCGGATCATCGACTCGCCATTGTTTTCCATACAGAAGGCCCTGACTAAGGACCAACAAAAGAGACTTCCTTATGCTCCTGATGCTCTGGAGGGAGCAAGAGATGTTTCGACTCCCTTCGGCAACGTAAGGGTATATGAATGGGGACCAGAAGAGGGCAAGAAAGTCTTGCTAGTGCATGGGATTAGTACGCCATGTATAGCCCTGGGAGGACTGGCAGAGGAGCTGGCAAAGAAAGGTTGTCGAGTAATGTTGTTTGGTAAGTGATATCTTCACTCCATTCCCAACGTCCCGAGCCCCAGATCCCAGACAACAAGAAAAACATGTCAAGAGACGGCAATATTGTTTACACACCCACAAGACTCTTCACATACAATGATACGACTACAAGCACGATGTTTCCCGAGGTTGGAATGTCATGGAAGCAATTCATCGATATTTATAATGTGAATATACAGTTGAACAGGGTTATACTATCAACATGTATGACATGGTCGTTGCCACAGATGGCTTCGTCCTCGGATACACCATACCATATGCACACTGTTGTTGAATGACCAAAGCAACACACAGCTGACAACCTGACATCCAGATCTATTCGGCCGCGGGTTCTCATCAGCTCCTGATCCTTCCGCCTAGCCTCAAGACATTCAGCTCTTCACCACTCAAATCTTACTAGTCCTCTCCTCATCTCCCTTGAGCTGGACTGGAGATGGCAATCGATTTGGCCTAATCGGTTACTCATTGGGTGGAGGAATAGCTGCATCTTTTACCTCCTACTTCCCAAACCTGGTCGAGTCTCTTGTGCTCATCGCACCAGCAGGACTCATGCGACCCACCCGTATCCATTGGACCAGCAAGTTCCTCTACGGTGGATTTCTTCCTCGCAGGCTAGTCGAATATCTGGTATGGAAGCGACTCGGCGGCAGCAGTAACACTCCAATATCTTCTCAAACCATCAAAGACAGCGCCAAGGTCACCGCCACCCAGGCAGCAGAAGAGGAGATGCCACCCCATCCAGCGCTCGCTGCCGACTCTTCAGCTCAGATCTCCACCCGCAGACCTTCCGTCAGTATAGCAGACGTCGTGTCCTGGCAACTCACCCACCATGCCGGTTTCGTCGCCTCGTTTGTCTCAAGCATCCAACACGCACCCATAAGTGGCCAACACTCATCCTGGAAAGCCATTGCAGATGCACAAGAATCCCTTCCCACGACTCAATGTCTGCTCGAAGGCAAAGTGTTGCTACTGCTAGGCAAAGACGATACCATAGTCGTTGCAGACGAAATGTGCCAAGATGCAAAGCAAGCGCTGGGCCATGCGGTCGACATCCGTATCCTAGACGGTGGCCACGAAGTCCCCGTCACCGATGCCGATATCGTCGCTCAGACCATTCTAGACTTNTTGGAACCAACAAGTCGCATGACGAGCAGCGGTGAGAATGGAAGAGGCAAAGCACAGAAGAAAAAAACTTTGCCGTATGTCGACCTTGCTGTAGAGAGGCTGTTGTGTTGCTGGAATATGCTGGAACATGGCGGGTCTGTTGCATGATCTAGATTTATAACTTCTGTTTCTCGATGCAAGGTCTGGCTCTGTCCGTGTTCGTGAACCGGATACACGTACTTTGAGTGTTACCGACATGTGATAGTAGGACAGACCCACGATTTTAAGCGTGCGTGCATGTCCTGTCGTGTATCTGTCATCCGTCCAACCCGCATGCCGCATTGCTTGTTGAGGATGGCGAAACATTCCCACCAGGTTACATGAAGCAAGGGGGAAAACAAACTACAGCCGGCACTAGACATCCGATGCACGTTGCTATCTATCATGGTCGAAGTCACACAAGAAAGAATTTTTTGTTTTGAGAGAAAGATTTTTTTGGTATCCGAAACACATCTGCTTTTTGTGTTATGAAGCCTCTTGGCTATGGCTGGGTATGGAGGAAATGAGAGAACGAAAAAAGAAAAAAAAAAGACAGACAAAGTGGTATCCCCTTTTCTCCAAAAGATTTGCAATTTGGTATGCTCAAGCCTCAATGTGGGCCAAGAGGGGGGAAAAAGCAACAAGCACGAGTCGAAAGCAAGACTCGTCCAACAGCAACCACCTTCATCAAGCAACGTTTTTTCTACTCGGGGTTTTCTGAAATAGCAACCTGGCTTTGCATGTGTTTGCGGCCGTGATAAGTTATGCTCGAGGGAATAATGTGCAGATGCTGTCCACCAGATGATGATGGACGATGAGAAACGAAACGCTGAAAGCAAAAAGGAGTCATGTATGAGAGACGCTTGCAATGCAGTGATGAAAAGGCTCGAGGGTACGAAGAGACTGGCTGATACATGTTGTTACAACAGAAGAACATGGAGCGTCATGAGTGTGCACGAGGCAGTTTGAGCTCATTGTGACGGGTATGATGTCGGGTACGAGCTGTACTGGTATGGTGGATGACTCGGGGCAGAAGTCACGCTTGAGCATGCATGAAGACGGTGCATCAAGTTTTGGTTCACGTTGTAGCTCGAGTTGTCGTAGAAGTCCTTCTCCGGAGTTTCGGGAGGGGTGAGAACACCAATGGGGACTGCAGCATAGACGGGCTTTTGAGGAGTTTGAGGGGTCATCATGGCTCCTGGTACTTGTTGAACGTCCAAGGTAGACTGTGCTGGCGAAGGGTACGGTTGTTGCGACGCGGTCTGCTGCTGCTGCTGTTGTTGCATGAGGTTTTGGCGTTGCAAGAACTGCTCCAGGGTGGTGGCCACGTTGGAGAGGTGAGCGGACGAGTACTTGCGGAAGAGAGCCTGCGAAGGACGCGAGAGCTGGTTCGACAGGTCCATGACGACGTTGGAGTCATATCTGGCGGCCCACTCTGGGTGGTGTACCTGGGGACGACCAAGGACGTAACGTGAAAGAGCAAGCGACGACCTGGCCATGACCGAAGGCAACACGGGGACGAAGTC
Source organism: Aureobasidium uvarum (assembly GCA_903853725.1). Taxonomy (NCBI): domain Eukaryota; kingdom Fungi; phylum Ascomycota; class Dothideomycetes; order Dothideales; family Saccotheciaceae; genus Aureobasidium; species Aureobasidium uvarum. The sequence goes on from CAINUL010000019.1 coordinate 846,489, forward strand.
CTTGTGGTAAAGAGCCATCTCGGAGATGTATGTAGCCATGTTCTGCACCTCGGCATCGGCTGCTGTTTCGGAAAGAGCGATGTCGAGGAAGCCAGTCACGGTTGGATGGCCGATGATCCAGTTCAAGGTTTGCAAGACGTGCCACTCCATCTGTGTGAACATGTCGTCGTCGTACAGCGAGCAGCACATGGACTTGAGCTCCTTGATGGTGGGCACACGCTCCTTGCGGTCGCCGTACTTGGCGGCAATGAGTAGCGAGGCACATCCGACCAGCTGGTAATGACGCTTGTAGACGACACGCTTCGAGCAGTATCTGTCAAGAAGGTTGACGGCGAGGAACAGAGTCTCGGGGAGCAGTTGGAAGGCGTGGTGAGCTTCGAGGAGGAAGTCTAGGAGGTAAGGACGCATGAACCACTGGATCTCGGTCTGGATCTCGATGGAGTTGATGTCCGGCATCGTCTCGGCNNCTATCAGGAATCAGTATATGCAACCAAGAAGTGACGAGCCACAAGATCTTACCTCCATGACCTCCATGTGGTCGAGCACATCGTTCAGGTACACCTCACTCGTCAGACGCGAGAGGTCGGCAGCCATGTGCCTTTGTTGGACCTTTGCGATTGCACGTGCTCTCTCACGCTCGGCAGCCGCTCTGGCAAAAATGCCGTCTGTGTCTTCGTAGCTCTCGACGAAGAAGGTGTCGCAGTAACCGTAGTTGGCCTGCACCGTTGGGGAAGCCATGTTGAGGATGTGAGGTTGACGGTAGAGGTTGGTCAATTCGCCAGAATTGACGGATGGAAATGTATTAATGAGTGAATGGTGTATGAACACTGGTTGCTTGAGTGTGGACACAGAAAAATGGACAGTGTTGGTGGTAATGCAATAGAAGGACTGTAATTAGTTGGATGAGGGCTGTTGTAGATGGTCCTAGAATGACTGGTCTGACTGCCTTTGAGGGACTCGAAAGATACAGGTAAAAGGAGTCTACAAGAGAGCCTAGATGAATTAGCACTGGAAGCGGAGAGGAGACGCGACTGTCCGAGCTGAGTATTGCACATACCTTGGGAAATGGGTGGCAGCGAGGCAAAATGCAGAGAAGTGAACCCCTTGCGAATTAAGGCTCGGATGTCGACTGGAAATCGGAATGCCGTAGATGGTGCTTGCCCGATCTTACAGGCGTAGAGAACGAATCAACGACTCTACCAATTCCAATGAGAGCGCGTCGACCTGGCTGGGCTTGTAAGGAGTTCGCAGATAGGTCTGGGGAATGTCAGTCATTTCCGGGTCAATGATGGAAGGCACGTGCGCTGCAAGGGGCGGAAATGTGGTGATGGATCATGGAAAGAACTTACCAGAGAGAGCTGGTCTTCAAGAGAGTGACTTGAAAAGGCGAGTCAAATCAAAGATTGTTTGCTGAAAGAGCTGTGATGTTTCAGAATTAGTGAATGCAGCTTCAAAAGTACGCCGGTCCTAACTCAGGATGCCAGAGATACAGGTGACGGCAAGCCGACTTCCGAGGATAGACCGGAAGGATAGGGAAGGAGCCATTTGGGAATGAGACACGACCTCAAACCAGGCCTACGTTCAAGAATGCGAGCGCGATCGCTTCTGGAAGTGTCCATGCCTTGACGGCGATGGAACGCAAAGACCCCGCTCAGTACCTGTGTCGATGCAACACTGTTGAAGTGTTGTATAATATGCCAGTGCTCCATTGTATAAAATGGTATTGTTCCATGGTGATCATGATGGCGGTGCAAGAGGAAGCGGCAAGGTAGAGCCGCCAAGGTACTTCATATGACGGCTGTTGCTTGTGCTCTGCATACTCGAGACAGGCTTCATTGCTGACCATCAGCGAACACGGAGGGCATCATCGATATCAGCCAGCAGGAGCAGGGTCTTTTCTTCCATTCTGACGTGTTGGAATGTCGTTGTGCCCAGCAAGCCATCGTCGACATTTCGTCGTGCTCCTTCCTTGTCCTTCCAGTCTGGCCATATATTCATCTCTTCTCACCGACGACCACCACTCCTCATCAATGTTTCAGAATGATAGAGACCATGTCCTGTCGTATTAAGAGAAGGAGGCAGGCAGATGAGATGATAGGGGTACGAACGAACAGCTTGAGCAATGCTCACTCACCTAGGACTGATGAAGACTTTTCGTCGAGGTCGAAATGCGGTTGCAAGCTGGTGAGGCTGACGAGATGAGGTGAAGAGGCCGTCCACAGCTCTGCGTTCAACGAAGAGGAGAGGTCGGGGCGGCTTAGGTCGAGGGGTTAGGCGGCAACGACGGCGTGGTCGTGTCGAAGAGTTTGATGGGGGCCTGATGTCGATGGGTGGTGCTCGGGTGGTGAGAGTCGACGAGGCTTCAGGTCAGGTCGAGGTCGAGGGTTATACGACGAACGACTGGGGAGGGGCTGGAGGAGGGTAGGAGTAGGTATGAGAGGAAGCCGTTTGGGAGCGTTGACAGGTTATCAAAGCTCCATTGACTGGCTCAGAGGAGTAGGGTTTGGGGAGAGGCGGAGAGGGTGAGCGAGGGAGAAGGGAGAAGAAGAGTCGACAGCCTCGGACAGACGTCGTGTCCAGCGGTAGGACGTCGTCGGTACTGCCCTCTGCCTCCTGGTGGAGATGGCTCAGTCGGCCTGGTCTGTAAATCTTGGCTGAAGCCACTCTAGCCGCTAGCGTCGACCGTCCAAGCGTTGCTCCGTTGCCTTCTACATAAAATCTGAAGATCAAGCCGTTCCATACACGCACGCTTGTCAGGATACCGGCCTCTCAAACACTATCCTCCCCGATCGTCTGACTTGGGCACAACGCCCCTTACCACACTTTGCTCACTATGTACATGAACAAACACGCAGCTCGCTACGTTTAAGCCGCAGCAGCAAGCAAGCAAGCAAGCAAGCAAGCAAGCACTCATCCCAAACGTATCACATGAAATTGGGGCTGCTTAGCTCTAATCGTGAATCTCGGCTTGAGCAACCGCCCAACATGCGACATGCGACAGGTGCCTCCTCCTGACGAGGCCTGACGACAATCCCCAGCCAATCTTCCATCCTTCTGCAACCGTCACGAAACACTTGCTGTCGAGCTTCCGCTTCCTACGCGTTCAGTAGTGCAGGAACAAGCTTCGTTGGCGAGCACGAGATATCAGCTCCGCCCGGTCTGCCGGCTCCTTCACCAATCACTCGTTGTCCATCAGCGCCAATCTGCATCATTGAACTCCTTTATACCCCAGAACCTTGAAATCAACCGTCAATCTTCCTGCACCAGAACTGCACTGGAGTACTGTTTTAGAGTCCTGTCTCTCCCCCCCTGCCTGCCTGCTTGCCTACCAGCCCTCTGCCGCCCGTGTCCGATCATCCTCCAAGCAAGCATATGCAACCACTTTAACGCCGTTTGAAACTCTCCGTCAAATACGCGCTCCACCACCGCGCTCGAAACGCGTCCCACGCCTTGACTTTTATATCCAAATTTCATAATCTGCTTCGTACGTGCGCATCGCGCCCCTGAGTTACTCTATTCGAAGGCGATCGTTATTATGCTCGTAATGAGTGAATGATTGAAATTATGCCTGTACGCTGGCTCTACGGGAGCAATCAAATGCAATATCCAATATCATCCTCCAATAACAATCTCGTTAAAAGTCGTCCGTTGGATGAATCGAGAAGGTGTGTCACGCTCGGCGTTTTTCGGTCTTGGAGATAGCAAACATATCCAACTGCAATCCGAGCATCCGGCGGGTTGATTGTTTAGGTACAATAATGCAGATTTATATGGAGTATATGCAGACGACCGACGAGAATTTTCGATCTGGCGACTCGCACATCCTAAAGGAGTCAGTCCAAGTTCTCAACAACGCAGCGTCGGTGAGCCTTTCCTCCACAGGGTTACGCACAGATTCAAACTCTGCGCGGATCGTGTGGTTGTTATCATATCCTTGCCCGTTCTGCATGTCCTTTCCCTCGTCCTCCTCGTCGCCAATGCACGGTGGCTGTCGATTGACTCGGCGGAGCGAAGCCGTGGAAGCCGTACGACGAGGCTTCGCGAGTTATCACCACAGCCCGCAGCGTGCATGTCAAAGATGACATATCGCGCCGCCCGNTATATGTAGTTGCGTTGACTTACGCCCAGTCAGGCTGTCCTTGCTTTGAACTTTGATAGACGATCGTTCCACCANTCCAAAGCCTGCCATACATTCGCGAGGGACGACAGTTTTTTTTCTTTCGCTTCGCATGCATCCAGATTCTTGAGACTGCATATGCCGTCATACAAAGGCGCTGCCCGCACCACTCTGAGTGGAAGTTTTGGCCGACGCCTGTCTTCCACGTCCACCAGTTTCTCAAGCAACGAAGCTCTGCCGGCATCGCGTCTCAGCAAATCCAGCTTGGACATGATCCANCAACAAAAGAAGAAAGAATTAGGACTCACCAAAAAGCCACGCGACCATCAACAAACATCGAACAGGTTGCTACACCCGTTTCTCCATATTTTGTATTGTACCTGTACAAAAGTTCCTATGNNGATTTCTCCACAAAAGGCTAAACTAGATATGCTTACATTAGATCGGCATCATTTGAACAAGCCTCGATCATATTTATTAATACACCCCATACTCGAATTGAGCCTCCTACTACCCGTTTCACCAGTTATCCATCGTCTGTTTTGGAGTCGGATTTCCTCGACACTTCGAATTTCACATGCCTATTCGCAGATAGACCAAGATTGCTTTTTCTTTGGCTACTCNGTTCAACACATTCAACCATACACCATCTTCATCCTTTTCCCTCATCTTGCCGTCAGAAACATNCTCGTCGACCACGGCAACCAAGACTCGGGTCGCTTGGCGAGACTTTTACGCTGACTCCACACCACCGATCAACATGGATACCCGCCATCCGGTCAGAGGCTTTTCCAATAGTTTGAAGACATGCAGAGAGACTTGCGATGAGCAACAATGGTAAGTTCTGTCGCCATGCTTGCCCCGGATAATAAGTGTGTGTCTGAGCTCCGCTTGTAACGAGGGCTGCTACTGCTGCTGTGTATGTGCCCATATCAACCCTCGTGAGTTCTCCTCCTCGTTTCGTACCCACGCAACTAACGGAAAAGCGTTCCAATCTTCCCAGTCTCACACATGACAAGTCGACCGACTCGATAACCTGGTTCACATGTAACTCCACGGTACCTCTTTTCTCCACAAATTGTGCTTTCGCTGCCAGGATTCGAGAGTCAGCCCGTTTTTGATCTTGCCAGAAAGTCTAACGGCAGTACGCCCGCCATGCAGATTTTATGATTCGCACATGACATAACCGACCAAACGCGATACATGCGCGGTAAGACGCGATCCACTTTCGCCCAACCATGGAAATCGTCGTTCGATCTCCCATCTCCTGACTCCCTTAGCCCCAAGCCTTTGACGAAAGTCTGCGTGAGCGTTTTGGATTCAGCCCTCGGCCGAGACATACAAAGGAGGAGGAGTACCCGTGGTGCGTCTTTCTCCTCAGGAGACGCGGCAGATCGCGAAAGCTTCGCGTTGCAATCTCATTACATTTCCGCTTTTGGGCATATGAGTGCGGGAAATCGATTTGTGGAAGATGCACTTGTTGCTAGTCTTTTTGTTATATCGCATTGGGTCGCGTGCTACTCAAGACACGGCAGACTGTACACTCGCTATGATCTTGGTTGTAACGACGAGTATGTACGAGGCTTTCGATCAGCTGCTCTCAACTAAAGAAGGCTTTCTGCGCAGCTCGCTTCCAGCTGTGAGCAATAGCCGGCGTGGAGAACTGCCTTTCCACCACTTGAACGATACTCTAGGATATTTGGATTATCGTCAGGGAAGTTCTACGATCAATTTGTAGACGTTGTTTCAAAGTTTAGCTGGCAGAACGGAAGCGACTTCAATTCAAAAAAGCACAGCAGTCAGCTTGTGAAACTATTGACATATTGACCACCGAGGTTTATCACTTTGACGCACCCAAATTGTCGTACACCGCGGTCTCTGCTCCGAACCAGGCTCCCATCACATTGGGATCTCCAAAAGGCATGACTTGACTGGCAATCATACCGGCAACGCCCTTCTCACGATCCACCCACCAGAACAAGTTGGCAATGCCTGCCCAGAATGCGGTGTTCTTCCCACGACCCGTGACTCCAGGCTCAATGGTCAACATCGCGCTAAGGCACCAGCCNNCTATGATTGTTATTAGTATGTGGTCGAATCATGCAGTAACACACAAACGACATACCTGTGCGACATCACCCTGCGGGTACAAGTCTCCGAGCGGGTTCGTGTGTTCTGGCTTTGCGTCAGGGATGCCTCGGCGACCAAAGTCCGGCATCTGAGTAATCTGGTTCTCGAACATTTGCTCGACGGTCTCGGGCTTGAGGATCTGTTTGTTCGTCTTGGGACACGTGCCGTCGTTCAACAGGACGGCAAGCACTTTGATGTATTCTGTGGGACGAGAGAAGAGACCGGCACCACCGCTGCAGAGGATCTTGCTTTGTTCTTCTTTGCCTTCGGCAACCATTGGTCTGCGGTATACATGATCTCTTTCTGCAGCCTTCTGGGGGCTACCTGGCCAGCGTTGATGCATAGATGCCAGATTGGACTTCATTTCCTTGGTCGGGAACATGTTCGTATTGTGGATCCCAAGAGGCTGGAGGATATTCTGCTGCATGTACTCGTTCAAGGTCATGCCAGTCTGCCTTTCGAGTGCGATACCCGCCCAGTCGATGTTGATGCCGTACTCCCATCTGCTACCCGGCTGGTTGACCAGAGGCATCCTAAGAACCTCGGCTGGGTCACCACTGAAGACGTCGAAGCCAACAGGACGACCGTAGTCTCTCAGCTTGTTGTTGAAGAACTCGTATCCGAAACCTGCAGTCTGTGGCACTACTTAGCGAATGACTTGAGGATGTGGGACGAATAGCACACTTACATGTGACAAGAGCATCCTCAATGTAATCTCAGCCTCTTTGTCTTCCAATTTCCCATCGTCAGTCAACACTTGCACCTTCTCCAGCTCTGGACACAGCTTGTACAGCTGTTTGTGATCATCAAGGTCAAGCTTGCCCTGCTCGACCAACTGCATGACTGCAATTGCAGTGATCATCTTGGTGCAGCTCGCAATCCAGAACGTCGTTTCCAAGGTCATGGGCTCTTTGGTATCCAAACCACGGTTGCCGGATGCGTTGGCTGTTAAGATATCGCCATCTTTGTTGATTGCTGCAAAGACCAAGCCAGCTACTCCTGTCTCGGGGTTCGAGGTCACTCCGTCAAGAGTGGCTTGAACTGCCTTGTGCGTTGCATCAGACTTGGGTCTTATCTCGAACTGTGGGCTGTCTCTTCGGGACATAGCGTATTATTTCAATATGAGTGGTTGAATGACCAAGTGTGGGCTAGCAGGTTCAGATAGTAGATGTATGATGTATAGAGACAAGTACGGAGAATGAAATGAAGCACAAACCTGGGCCTATTGAATCCTCCTATAGTTTACCCCTCTTCAGGTGGGAACTCCAACCCCACGACCGAGGCTGACAGGGTCTTGCATGCTGTTGAGCCTACTCCGAGTACGTCGCTGCAAGTACTCCTGCAAGTCTTCAAAGAGCTCTGTAACCCCGCATGTTCTCCGCAGATGATCAAACTCTAAATCAAACAAGCTTTTACACGCGATCCCCGGATTCACACGTCCTTTGAACCGAGCATCTGGTTCGCTTTGAACAGTGACACTATCCTCAACCATGTGCTGTAGGCAGTAACTCCAAGGTGAAGATTTAGTCGTGACCTGGTGACTTTGAGTGAAATGGTCGTGTGCAGTATGCGTGTTGAGAACTGATCTTGTGTATGGCTTTCTAGACGCGTATGATTATGGCATGATTCGATACTGACTAGAAACACGTCAACTTGTTTTTGCCCGAGCTTGCTTGAATTTCCTGATTTCTTTCAACGCCGCCATCACCAGAGGTACAGCCATAGGACCAAGCAGGGGCACATATACGGCCACTTTGTGCTCGTCCGGGAAGTACACCTGGCCAACCATAGAAGGTTCGAAGAATGCTTGCTCGGCTTGAGCTTCAGCAATTCGCGCATGTTCCAAGGCAGCGTCGTAGTGACCTCCATGGAGATGAGAGCAAGCAGTCTCCAGATGGTGGATTGTTTNTTGCACCGAGTCGGCTACGTTGTCTGGAATGGCGATGCTGGTCAGCTTGAGTGTAAGCCTGGACAACGCTCCGAGAGTCGATGAGGCCGACAGGATCAACGATGCGGCCCTTTCGCGTGTCAAGCTGGAAAGACGAAGAGGTAGCGAAGGTGGTGATTGGGGCAGCCCGATGAGTGACTCTAGTTGCTCTGCAAAGATGCGCACGACCGGCTCGAGATCATGCTTGCTCAGGACAGTGTTATTCTGACCCGTCAACGGGTTCAAGATCTGGACTCCGCCCCATTGAGGGATCAGCCAACTGGTTCCGCCTGTTTCTTCGATCACCATAGGGGCTTGCTTAGGAGAAGGGACGTAAGCAACAAAGTTGATAGTCGGGCCTACACCGATGCTGGGACTGAGAGGCCACTCAGCTGCATTAATGAATGCACTCAGGTCAGAGCGCATTAGTGTCCATTGCTTGGATGCTTCATCGTATTGGGGACCGTGCAGAGAAGGTGACAAGGATGCGTAAAGCTGCACCTGAGTATCAACGCTGAACTTGCTGACGGACGAGAAAGAGGCCAAGAAAGGGCCCAGATACTCGTCGAGCGCTGCTTTGATATCCCATGCAGACGGTGATGCCGAGCCCGTGAACAGAGAAAATGTCAAGTGGTAAGTCGAAGCATACTTGAATGCACGATTAGATCTTCTTCGGTAGCCTTCGACGGTAGATAGAGAATTGACATCGCCCGAGGATCCGTGATGAGTAGTCTGACCAGTCAAGAGATAGTCGAGAGTGATTTGCTCTTCCGCGAAGAGCTTCAGAAGCTCAGTCGCAACGAAGTCAGCAAGGTCAGACACACCGGTGGACTGAGCTGACGGCAATGACCCATGGTAGATGCTCAGAGTAGGATCAAAGGGCTGGACCTTGGCCACTGGACCAGAGTAAGAGTCATCAAGCACGAGGTTGACAGTGACAGCCGAGGACGTCGGATGGTCAGTATATTGCGCATCTGCTGACTGATCTGCAGTACTGTGCCTCGGAGTGACTACTCGTAAGCGGTGAACAGGGGACTTGTTCTGCTTGTCCAAGCCCTGCTGGACTTGGTGAGCAAGCTCGGTGGTGGTCGCAGTGTCAAGATGGGCAGCAGAAAGAGCAACGTGCACAGGAAACTCGAGTTTACATGTNNCTTTTCTATGTTCAGTGGATATCATGGAATTTAGCGGAAGGGCGAGGCATACCTGACCTGAGGCCCACGCATCCATCGACTCCAAGGGCAGTGCAGCGCGGGGAACAGTGGTCGTGGCGTACCAAATAGGCAGGCCGAGCAGGCCGGCGATAGCCCAGAAACAGAAGATGATCCATCGACGTGTCTTGACGCCCTGCGGAGACTCTGGCGGCGGTTGTTTTCTGGCCAAAGCAGCATGAACAATGCCTTCAGCCGCGGGAGTGCCTTTGGCAGCACCGCCAGCTTGCTGAGAGTCCATCTTGCTACTTCTTGAGCGCAACAAACACTGGACGACTGCTTGCGAAAGGAGGAGTTCGATAGTGAGCTCGAGGGGGCTCTTGGCAATGCGGACCTCGGACGGTGGATAGCAGATTATGATTGGCGCGCCGGTGCGCCACACAACAGGACAAGTTGGGGCTGAGCCGGCGAGGTGGTGCATGTACAGGCAGGTACGGACCCAAGCCGCGCGTGTTCTCGCTTGCTTGCATCTATTCTGGGTCTGCTCTTCATGTGTGCTGGCCGCAGACCGAGAGAGTCTTGTGTTTACTCTCTCACCGTCTGTCTGTTTGACACAACAACACAGTGTCCACCAAACCCATCCATACCATCGATCCGGCACACGTCGCGTGTCGAGAGTTGCATGTTCCGCGGCCGTTGTGACACTTCGCCATCTCCCAGCGTCATCGTTATTCACGTCCCCCGTCTACAAGTCCGTGCGGCGTGTTGGGGCTGGTCTTGAGGACTCTTCACGCAACTTCTTATAGTCGTTGCTTGCCAGCCTTTCCGGCATGCTGCGCTCATTATCAGACATGGTCGCCATGGCCAAGCGCGCCCTCAAGCCGACCGACGCTTCCGAGAAGACCAAAGCTGCTATTGTTTGTCTAAGTCCGAGTATGTCTGTTAATGCCGCATCCAGCTGACAAGGCACANNGGTTGTTGGTAGTGTCGGCGCCGCTCTGCTCTTCGCCATCATTCTCTTCTTCATTCTTCGAAGTATCCGCCTACCCAAGAACATTCGGCAGCAACAAGCTGCAGCCCGCGCTCATGCGAGAGCTCANAACCCCCGTCGTTCATGGGTACAGACCATTCTGTCGCCTTTCCGTCGAAATGCCACACCATCTACCACCACCGCCGCTCGAGAGATGACCCAAGACCCCGAGGCCGCAGTCAACAGGCATACGAGCATCCGTAGTATTGCCACGCTCCCCGCCTACTCTGCTGTGCCACACGAGAACGAAGGTGTCCTTGGTCGCGAAGGTGAAAGAGCAGGCATGGACACTGTGGTAGAGTTTCCTGAAACCAACGAAGAGGAAGAAGGCAGAAGAGAAGCTGAGATGGAGTCGCTCTGGCAAATCCGCCAGGCACGCAGACAGGAGGCTGCTGAGAGAGAAGACCGTAGGCGCCGTCGCCGCGAAGCACGTGCTCGAGGTGACTTGGAGGCACTCAACGCTTTGCGACATGAGACGGCTCTCCGCGTCACCTTGGAGCGTGCCAACGGTTCGAACACGATGGTCGCCGAGCACAACGCCAGGCCGCGAGAGAGAAGAATCAGTGCAGTCTCGTATGGTGACTTGGGCGTTGCTCGCCATGATGGCTCGCGTGTGCGCGCAAACTCTACAGAGTCTGATAGCCGCCCGTTGCTAAACGATGCCTCTCGTGCAGGTACTGCCAACCCTCTCAGACCCTGGCTGTCTCGCGGTTCCTTCTCGACCCACCATCGCATGGCCTCGGCCACCTCGGTGCTCACTACTGACAGCGCGGATCCGGATGACAGCGACTTTGAGGTCATCTCTCTGCAACATACTTCCTCTCGCCCACGCTCGTCGCGAGCTCATTCTCGGGCCCAGTCGATCAACTTGAGTCTTCGTAGAACTTCGACTACACAAGTTCACCAGCTTCCACGGGTTGACGGCGATCTTGGTGAGAGCCGAATTCCTCTTCCCGAGCTACCACAATACGACACTATGGGCTTTGAAGAAGCCCCTCCTTACGAGGAGATTCACTCTTCGAGGCCATCACTCTCGAGGGCTAACAGCCAAACACGAAGAAGCGAGAACAGCAGTCCGCTGTCCTCTCTGCCCGAAATCGTCCGTCTTCCCAGCATTCGCATCAATGAAGCATCTCCGGCCGAGTCTCCTCGCCAGTTCAACTTTCCGGCGAACGCCAGGCCCATGACGGCCTCCACGATCGATGAAGAAACGTCCAACTAACATATCACGACCTCTCCCCTTATGCTCATCATGTTTTCCTATCTGTTCCGTATACGAATTGCATGACCTCTTTTTTTCGGGTTGTTTATGCAGAGATTGTCGAAGAATTGCATTCATCGCATTCGCTTAGCGCTGGCGTTAGGTGGAAGGAAGTCGGGCCACCCAAAAGTTGATACCATGACACATACTACCATTTCTTTTCCTCACAATATTTATTCTACTCGTGAATTCAAGTGTTTGTTCGGGTTCTGATGAGTGACTTTTCGTGTGCCAAAGATAGTCACAGCATAGGATCGGCTGGAGGTAGTATCTAAGCAGAACATGTCGCCCAACCACCGCCATTGCGTGCAAAAGATAAGCTATCGACAAAATCACCAAGTGTGCATCTTCCCAAAAGGTCCGCACCACACGTATGCAGAGGAATGACGCGGTCGTTGACAATGACTCTGACCAACTCCTCTCTATGTCCAAGACATTGCAGCTTCTCAATGTAAGCTCTGGCAGCGAATGGAACAGTGTACGCTGCCGAGTATCCATTGGTCTGCTGTGCTGTCTCGAGTGTCGTGTTCGAGAGGGCAGAGGTGCTGTTGTAGAGACCCATTGCAAAGAAGATGGCAGTCATGTCATTGTCGTGACTAAAGTCTGCATACAACGCACGGTCGAGGGGAAAAGTCGTGGCATTGCTGTCCAGAGTACGGTTGGTCGATGTATTGTCTACGACTGGCTTCTTTGTAAGACGGGCAATGAGCTCATTTGTAAAGCCGACACCTTGAGTGCGTCCGAGAGGGTTTCCAGCTCCGTAACCGTAAAATTTGTTCAGGGATTCGTAGTATCCATAATCTTGCCACTCCGTTTCCGTAAACAGCGAGCAGAATGGCGAGATTGCACCCGTGGCCGAAGCAACAGTGTTGAAGGGACACAAATCCATCAGATAGATGATCTCTGTCAATGTGAGGTTTGCTCCAGCAAGATCGGCGTTGATCCTCTTCTGGATGGCAGGAACGAAAACGTTTGTCCAAGTTTNTTGAGCGGAGTCAGCGATGTTCGAATCAGGTCCATCTTCGAAGCTGGTGCATAGATCATGGTTTAGGGTGTTGTTGCTGCCGGCAGCCTCACTAATGACCACATCGACAGAAGGGTATTGTTTGTTGGCCCACCAGTCTGCAGTTTTGGTCTGCGTGAATCCATCCACCCACTTTTCTGCAGACTCTACAACACGAGCCTCACCAGACGAGCGAACAAAGGNGACTGCCTTGCGAGCAAGGTCAGCGTAACGCTGGTAGTACTTTATGCCAGAGTTCTCCATTTGTTGCCTTCCAAAGTCGGTCAATTGGTCTGCGCCGAGAGTATACTCGTAGTCATCAAGAAAAGCATATTTGCCAGTGAAATTGGCTACATTCTTCTTGATCTTGGTGATGGTCGCATTGTATTTTGCAGTCTTGGAAGCCGTGGGATCTCTAGCCCCATGTCTCGACAGAATTTGTGCAAACGTGACCGAGCATGTGAGAGGGGTGTTTGCAGGAATCTCTGATGGGACGGAGAAGTATGGAGAGTATTGGCCCCAGTAGTGGCTGATTTGAGGTTGGCACTGGTAGCCATTCTGAACATTATCGCATGTCTGAGGGTTCGGGACCGGAACAATGTGGCCCGAGGAGCTATTTAGGTATGAGTACTCTAACTTTCTGACGATTGGGAAAATATCAAAATACCTTGAGATAACGCCCAAAGCGAGAAGACTTGCTGCAGCCAGAGCCATGGTGTAAAGTACAAAGCGTGAGATACACCTTCTTCTAGCCCCGTTCTCGAGGCCACCGAGACCTTTATAACTCTTTGTTGCTACCCATCTAGGGAGCACGTGGGTGATTTGGTTCGCCATATCCGTAGGGCGAAGTGGACTTTGGCGATACCGAGGGGCTTGCCCTCAACCCTAGCCAGGTGCAGTTGTGAAGGTCTCCGAGGCATATCAATACGGCATATCGAGGTGGACGATGGCGGTGCTGAGTGAAACAGTCAAGTACCATCGTGGAATCTGACCACGTGCAGATGCACAGACCGCATGTGTCCTCGTCAGGATTGATGTTCTTAACCGACCTGCAGACGCGGTGAAGTCAATTGGAAATAAGGGTAGATTGGACCTCCCACGTGTACGATAGACAGTCACAGTGTAGTTAAAGATTACACAACTTGTGTGGTAGAGCGATGTTTACGGAGAGAAGGTTGTGCTTAGGCATTTCTATGGTGACGCCCTTGTTTTGGTACTCAATCGTGCATTTGTATAGCTTATAATGGTATAACAGGTTAGTAAGGGGAAGGGGCCAATTATTATGGGCTGTGGCTGTCCCTTGCCTAGGGGGAGGTAGAACTATACACATAACAAGAATGTCTTACGGCACGATTGATAATAGATTTCCACGTTTGTTCGTAGGATGTGAATAGCGGTCGGCGACAATAAGGGCAGGGTGACTGAGGGGCAGCTGCAGCTTTCACCAAGACACGACCATCATCAGCATCGCGACCTAGTCGCGATAATTACTCATCCCTTACTCACACCCACGCTCGTACCCCCGTCGCTCTGAATTATATCAGCAACTTCGTCAGCAAACCATCCATTAGCCACACCCAAGACACAGACAGCGACACCATGACTACTCCAGAGGCGTCAACATCGTCACCACCGCCCATTTCACTGCCCTCATCCTCCCAAATCCCAGGGCTTGACCTGCTGTCGGCTGCGCAGTTCGATGCCCAAGTTGCAGCCAGACGAGCAGCTTCATCGCCGAACACACCCGCCAGCAAGCGTCCCAAACTCGACACGCCGGGCTCTTCTTCGTCAACAGCTCCGCGCACCCTCCTTCCTTCCAAACCTCGTGGTGACTCTGCAGCCAAAGTCAACGATATGTGTCAGATCCGCCAGTTGCGCACCGACTATGATTTCGAAGAAGGGCCCCGTATGCCTTCTCAGCCACTCTCCGTCTGCTAGATGGTGATCAAGAAATCCAGAGCTTCGAAGCGCTAGGCACCTTTGGAAGCAAGAAGGCGGCCAAAGAGAAAGCTGCCGAGATGGCTGTGACTTGGCTGGAGAGGCAGCCTGTTCCGAAGAAGGGTCAGAAAGATGCAACACTCCTGCCACTCGCTGCTACAAAGGTTGACCCTTCTGAGAATTGGGTTGGTATATTGCATGGTAGGTCCATCTGCTTCTTCATGTGCCTGCTCGTTTTGTGATATTCGGCCACACAGATGTGTCCTACGTCAGGCGTGATCAATCTCCCGAAACGTTTCTGACCGCCCGCATACCGGCTTCGTCGATGCATGTTGCGAAGTCACAGTGCATTGTGTACAAGAGTCTGCCAGTGACAGCGCTACTGGTATCAACTACCGGCACGCACTCACAAGATGCAACTCTCCGAACTTTGACATGCGACGTGCAACTGGAAGTCTGGCATACAGGCTGGAGAGAACGTCAAGCAAGGTTGGACTTGTCTGGCGTGGGCAACAGTTGCTCCTCCACGATCATGCTTTGCTCGGGGCCAGATAATACAATGCACACAGTCAGTCTGACAAGAAGTGTGCTCGCCGAGAGCCTCTTTTTCACCGAGGATGAGCTTCAACGAAGCGCTCGTCTCTACTAGACTTGGTGCATTGTTTTACATGTCCACGAGCCGAGCATGGTCGTGGAAGAAGTATAGCGTGCACCATTTTCAGTGTTCTTTGCCTCATGACCTGTCTCGTTCTCGCCGGCCACATCTTTCCATCCTCCTCCATCATACCTGCCTTCTCTGACAACAGCACAGAATTCTGTCAAGGACGCGGCATCGATCAACCCGAGTACTCCATCTACGAACTCGGCCCCCAACGCTTCGGCGCGACCTGCACCATCCTCAGTCAAACGCACCACGACCAGAACGCCGCCTTCTCAAGTAAAAAGGTTGCAAAGACATCCGCTGCTCGTGCTGCCGTCTTGGCCTTGCGCGAGGAAGGCGTGTTGATCAAACACTCCGCGCACGCCCGTTCTCAAGTCGCTCCTACCGTTCCAGCCTTTGGCACGCCTTTGCCTCCCGCCGTCGCTCCTGTCGTTCCTGTTGTCGCTAGCACGCCGAAAGTACAGCCAACCCCATCACCACCCTCGGCATCCTCGCTCGTACCTACCCTCTGCACTGAACTCAACATTGCGCCCCCGACCTACAAGCTAGTCCAAACGTCGTCTTTGACTCCAGACTTTTGGGACGGCGAGGCTCGCTTCGATCATGCTGTTGAGCCTTGCCTTCGCGGTGCCGTGGGAAGAGTTGAGAGGGTGTATGGGAAGAAGAATGCAAAGGACAAGATTGTACAGCAAGTGCTGGAGGTTCTTGAGGAGGTCAAGCAGCAGAGGATGGCTGGTTGAATTACATGGTCCTCAAGTGGAGAAAATCCTTTCCAGACATTGATATATATATATACTATTGAAGATGAAATTCAGACTCGCTCAATCATCCATTACCTCAATATCAAGGTATAAACAGCGATACTAGACAACAAAGGGTAAAAAGAGACAGTGGACAGAGTCAACTCATGATCAGTCTCTCCCCACATAACATCAAACAGTAGCTTAGTATACCACGAAGATATACAATATGTATTGTATCAGACCTATCTGCCATAGTTAGCACTCCAATGATATATCTCCTTGGATAGTCACCTCAATTTCACAAACCATGCTGTATCTTCAGAGCGTGCCATTACACTCTTTTACCAAAGCAAGAAAGAGAAGGCCACTTGTGTCTTGATGAGGAACGAGTAATACTTTACAAAACAATCAAAACAAACATTGCAAAAACACACACCTTCCCAAAACAAAATCACAACTCTGCAGAGCTTTGGCAAAAACCTCCTACTGCCTGCAAAGTTTTCTATCTTTTGCAGGAGAGATGAAATGCTTGGACGCTTCTGCTACTTCCGAAGATCAAACCAAGGACCTTTAGGGGGTTCATCGCTGGACAGAGTACCGTCTGGTCTATTGTGCCGTTCTCTCGGTCGCTGAGGGGAGAGGAATTGAGTTAGGATATCGAGCGTGAATGGTTGAGAGGTAGGTGAATGGAAGATATGTTATCTGGATGGCAGAGTGGCTTTTTTGCTGGAAAAAGTGCGTACATGCATCAGAGTATGAGTGGATGAATGTGCAATCAACACAGTACAGAATGAGAAAATGTCGACAGGTAAGTAGAAAGAGAGCAGGGACGATTCACGCAACGCTAGGCCACATACACTTTTCTGATCAAGATATTTTACACGGACATGAGGAACATATGGATGTGCTTTGATTTCCTACTTTTAAAGAAATCCAATCATCCTGCCAAGACTGCAGATATCCTATCCTTCAACGCAAAACCAATGCTTGCTCTGTAGAATCGGAAGTCGAGCCGTCTTCCGTCTCCTATTCGTGATCCTCCTCCTGACCCTCGCTCTCGGACTTGTCGCTGCCATCATTACAGCCGTCGAAAGCATCCTGGCGCAATGCCCTACCTTCAAACAGATGACCCATGTGTGTCTGAGCAAACGCCTTGCCGCCTCTGCGTAGCGAGCAGACTTCCTTCAAGAATGGCAAGGGCGATGCAAAGAAAGGACAAGTCTCAGGCCAACCGAGAGCTTCGCGGATCCCTTCGTCCACGTAACCATCGCTGTTGACTGCAAAGTCTCCGCCACGACGCGACTGCGAGACCAGGCCCAGGAAGCAGCGGAGAGAGTCGTAGATGGCTGCGGTTTCCAAGTAGAGCGAACCTGCGAAGAGATTGAGGTTGCGGACGACGGTAGCAGAGCAGGAGGCGCCATTTGAAGTTGCACCAATAGTGTAAAAGTTCATGTCGTTGAAAGACACCATTGCCTTGTTGAGTCGAGGTGCGAAGGTGTGCAAGCGGACCTTGCTAGAGGTTCTGATACTGGGCATGAGCTCGTCAGCTTCGTGCTGGCTGATGACCAAGAGTTTGTCGTGTTCGGAGCTGCTCAATACCCAGTTGACAGGTCTGAGATAGTCATCAAGCGGATGTTTGTCTGTCAAGGTTACGGTGCGTGGATAGTCATGGCTGACATACAAGTCGACGAAATGCGTTACTCTGATTTGTTGTTTCTTCATAGCCTCATGAGCGCTCGTGCCGCTGAAGATTGTAAAGGCATGCTTCACTGCGCTGTTGTTGAAGGCTGCGTCTGTACCGGTTTCGATGTAGTGAGCCAGTCCCTTGCTCACGTTGGGCTTACATGCTTTAGCTGCCCTAGGTCTTTCGACTTGTCGTTGTCTCTCAATTTCATGAGCGAGCTCGCGCTCTTGCTCGTTGTCTACAGTGCAGTCCTCCAAACGAGTCTTGTTCATCGACTCATATTCTGCAACAAGGTGTTGCATAGTCGAATTCGTAGACTTGCGATCAAGGAGGCGCTTGAAGGCACCGATACGTTCCTCGTGCACACCGTAGAGAAGCTCCAAGCTACGCGACTCGTCTTCCTGTATCTCTTGCCAGAAACGCTGAACTTGGTAGTCGTCGCTGATGAGCTTGCTGGACGTAGAAGCCGCAGGGAGAAGCTTGTGCAGGACTTTTCGTTGACGCACGTGCTCAAGACCATGCATTGCTCGTAAAGGTCGAGCAATATCCAGAGACTGGCAAGTCTGTTCCATGCACCAAGCTAAGACGTCGAAGGAAGTTAGCTCGTCAGAATCCTCGCAGCCCTTGAGGTCGCAAATACTTCTGTGTACTTCAGTGGGCGATATGAAGCACAGAGAATGGCCATCACCGAGATTCCTGAGGCGCATGCAAGCTAGGAAAAAAGTCAGCCGATGATCGAAGGGAGTGGATTTATGATTGAACATACCTTGCGCAAGACGGTCCTTCACAAGCCGAGGACCTAGTGTGACCGCCGCATGAGCGCCCATAGGGATGGCCAAATCAATGCCACGAGTGTGTACTTCGTCGATGTAGAACAAGCAATCGTCAAGCTTGCCCGACAGTGGAGAAATTCTGAGGGGAGTGGTGGCACCGCTGCGATCTAAAACCATGGCTTCGTCTCGATCATCGAAGTAGACAGCCGCCTTTGCATCGGTCCTGTACTGGAGCCATCTCTGTACGAGCTGGAGGTTTGTAGCTTCCAAAACTTGAGCGCCCACGTCAATCAACACATTGATCATAGGGCTCTGCTTCGATACAAGCGAGAGCAGTTCTTCGACCGATAGCTTCTTGCCATTCTCGCTAGCGCCATGAATGTAGTTCTGGTTTTCCTTTCGGAGAATGAGGTCTAGTACCATGGCGTTTGTGTGTAACAACTCATCAAGATCCTGCTGCTGGATGGAATGCGGCAGAATGACACGACTGTCGTTGGTTCCGCTGAATCCAGTTGTAAGAAGCTTCGATGAACTTGAAGGAGAGGGAATGTCCCATCCAGAGGCCGACAATCGTTTAGCAAACTCCTTGCCCTCCTTTGGGAAGACCACCTGGTTGAGATAGAAGTCGATAGTCTCCAAGTTGAACTGCAGACTGGGGAACACAGACTCCCTACATAGCACTTGATCGTCAATGTTGATGGCATCTAGCGAGGAGAGGGTTTGAGACAGGTTGCCTGACAATGCCCAACCTCTGTAGATATCCTGAGCGTTCGTGTCTTTGAGCAGAATCTTGAAACAGTCCTCGACTTGGGTCATGCTTAGACCAGTGTAGTAATAACTCAAGCAGGTAAGAAGAACTGCAACGTCAGGATGACCAAACTCGGAATTCTGAGTCGGAATACCTTTGGCTCGATATGGCACGGCCATCAAGCAGCGCTCTAAATCCAGGCCATACTCAACAAGCCATCTTTTCTTCTGGAGTACGAAAGAGAGAAGGTCGTGGGCAAAGAATCCTCTGAAAATCAAGATGGCAACCCAGTGCCCGGTCTTGACACACTCGCGTTTGATGATCGAAAGATCATGCTCGGTCACGTCGCGCAATCGGATGAAGTTACGGATGGCGTCTCTGGTCGTATTGGAGAAGTAGTCGAACGAGACACCTGCCAGTCGGCCCTCAATGGCATCGCTGACAAGAGATTCAAGTAGTTCATCGAAGATTCGTGGCTTGAGGATCTTGATGGCCGGAAAAGACTTGCCATTCAGGTCTGCATGCACGTTCAGAGGGTATTGCTCTGAAAGACCGATCACACGAGCCTTGACTTGTCGAAGGACGCCTTGAGCTATCTGCCAGCGGTCGTTCTTACCATCAAGCATGTGCTGACTACCAACAGGGTAGATGAGTTGAGACTTGATGCCAAGAATCTCATCGCTCTCATCGATAATGTCACGACAGACAGTTCCCAAAGAGCGCTGAAGATCCAGGATTCTTGCGGCCAATGCCTTGTCAGAAATCATCTTCTCTCTAGTCATCAGTTTCATGGAGAGGATTTCTTCAGGCAGGACAATCATGACTCCTCGACTCCTGCGGTAATCTTCCACGACTTCAGAAATACCACCGATGGTCTCACTGCTAATCGTGGTCTTTCGAGAGAAAGGAATGTGACAAATGCGATGTCCTAGAAGTCCGCCTAGACGTTGCGAGAGAACTTGCTCTGTTTGACGCAATAGAGGCTTGAGAACAACGATGCGAATCAGGCGAGCCCCATCAGCAAGAGCGGTAGCCAACATCGGCACAATGACAGAAGATTTGCCCTCCCNCATGTTGAGCTGCATGACTGAATTAGATTCTGACCGCGGAGACATCATCTCCTTTGCAACTTTGGCTTGAAGAGGACGAATGGTAATGTTGTTCTCGACTTCAAGTAGTAGCCAGCTAGGATGTGTTTCCGCGGACCAGCCCTCTCTACCTGGTGTTCGAAGCTCCTTGAGAAGATTCCTGTAACTTTGCTTCTTGTGGAGTGCGAGCATACGTTCAGCGCGCTGCAAAGAAGCGATGCTTTCAGCCAAGAACAATAGCACAGTCTTCCAGGATGATCCAAGACTGGAGATTTTAGCGGCAGAGAGATGGCGCAGAAGACTTCCCTCAGAGCATCGCGGCCACAGGCCGGCGGAGAATAACATAGTCTCGGCACTTGTGCTGGGTGCCAAAGTACCGCGGACGTGCTGTAGAATGTCTCCAACCAATTTTGACAAGGCAGTATGATACATCTCAAAGTCTCGGCTGCTGAGACACAAGCTCTGGTCATCCGATTCTACCTTGTGAGCCCTCAAGGCGTCCAAGCTTGAACGCAAGGTTGAGGCATAGTCTCTGTGCGTGGAGCTTTGCCGAGCAGAGAGTGTGTCAGCAAGGCGCGTCAAGGAGGCATCGTTCTTGGAATGCACTGACACTGATGCAGGTTGAAGCATCAACGGAGATGCTGCAACGCAGGTCTGGAATATGTCTGCAGGGGATGCTCTCCCGTGCTGTGATAGAAGTCTGTAGAGGTCCGGTGCCGGCTGTGGATGATAACGCATCGGAGAATGCTGTAGAGAGGTGAAAGGCCAAGGGTATCTGACGAGAGGTGACCGAATCGTCTGAAGCTGCTCATCAACACGTCCAAGATGAGCTAGGAAAAGGCGATTCTTGTGCCATTCCGAGAACAGTGCTGCGCATTCAGAAAGAGCAGCACTAACATAAACCATGGTATACGAACCCTCGGGTTGTTTCAATGTCTCATTAGGCCACTGTGCCAGAATAAGGCGAGCGTACCGTTCGGTCTGCTCATTGAAAACAGTCATCTTCTTCTTGTAACCTTCGTATTGCTCCTCATTGGCTTTGGGAGGGAATGTAGGCGTGTTCGCGTTACTTCTGACTGCGACAGTGATCTTTTCTGCACTTGATGATGAACCGTTGGCTAACTTGTACCCATCATGGCTCAAGGGCGGATCCAATGCCCGGAAAGCTGTGTTGAAAGCGAATGCAAGCAGTGTTCTAATTTGAACCAAATCTTCAGGGTTTGCTTCTAGAGCAATTGCGCAGAACGTAAACATCAGTGGATACAACATGGAGGCTTTCTGAGCGGATCGACACGTGTTGTACAGCGACCCCCAGTGCGGCGGCAAGTTCATGGTGGTAAGGTGGTGCATAGTGACCTTGTCATAGTCAAAAGAAGTTTGATAGCCACGCACTTCCCATGCACTCAGCAGTGAAATGATGCTCGACTGGACGCAGAGACGAGAAGGCCAATCTTGGACAAGTGATGCAATCTCGTGGACCCTCTCTGCCTGGATGTTTTGCTCATATCTGCCCCGGTCGTTGTACGCTCTATCGTCATCCGCAGAGCAGGCGACATTAGTCACCATACCGGTCTTTATGACAGACACGTTTCTCTTGCGAGCTCTCTCGAGCAAAGCTTGATCTCCCCGCTCTATTGAGCAGCTACTCTTTTGACCATGAGCTCTCTCGCACTTTTGGCGGTGGTCCACGATTGCTTGGACAACCAGAACAAAATCATCGTGCTGAGAGTGGGCAGGTATGTTCGCATCCCAGGTTACGCTTTGCATGACCTTTAGGTGTTGTGGATAGAATTCACGAGAAGGGGTTAACGCTGCAATAGCTTCAAGCAAGACGATTTCCTGCTTATTCAATGGCGAGGATGTGAAGAGAGAAGCTCCTTTGAGAATATCGATAGCCTCTTCGACACCCGTGTTACCGGTGAGGGGATCGGGCAGGCAGAATGAGGTAAGCACGTGTAGGTATGCTTGATACAAAAGGGCGAGTGCATCTTGTGCACCTCGCAGCTTGCGAAGATGGCGATCTAATGAGTAGACAAAATGCTGGCGCTTCGAGCCTTCAGCATCTTGAACATTGACTTTGACGTGAGTATCGTCCCTGCAGACTGTGACCTCTCCAAAAGGCACCAGAATCTGGCGCTCTTCAGGGCAACCAGAAGGGACGGCACTGCGAAGGACAAGCTTGTTGTGTAAGCCAACCAAGGTGCCAACGTTCTGATCAGGGTCCACAATGGCATTGAACTCGAGAGATCTGAGTTCACCATCCATGGTGACTGTAAAATGGAGATTGTACCTCCGAAGCTCAACTTCAAGCTGGAAAGGACGGCAGCTATCGAGTGTAATATGACAGTTTGTAGCCTTGTCAAGCACACTAAGAATGTTTGTCACACCCTTGCCAACGTTGCTGCTCGGTTCGATGAGACTCCTCGTTCCGAGTTGCAGTTGCGCTCTAGCTGTAGAGAAGCTGAGGCTAGAGAAAGTCATCCTCCAGTTGTTCATAGCGCTTTCCCAGGGGCGTTCAAGTGGACGGAACTCGATATCACCAGTCGACTCATCAAGCCAATGATAGAAAGAGTGGACAAAATAATCCGGCAATGAGTCTCTAAAGGTAGACTGTGGCAGGGCTTGTAGTGTACGATTGTTGACACGGGTCTTGATGACAATCGCACGACCGCGTATGCCCAGGTGAACTTCATTGCCTTCAATGTGCTGAGAGACTCGACACTCCATGCCAGGAATGTCCGACGCGAAGACCCGAAGGACCGAAGAGCCGAAAATATGTTTGAACAGGGATGATGATCTGATGTTGTCAGGAACTTTGCCGACCGACTTGCCATCGACAAGCATGTGGCCACTGAGGAGGTTGAAGTAGACTGTTTGACTGTGGCCGCCCTCGGCGGGGATTGTCTTATTAGAAACCCAAGAAGGAGAGGCTCTGGAGAATATAGTCCACTTACAGCCCAGATTGACGCCATTCCAAATGTGATGGATAGCTGAGTTCAAGCCAGCGCCATGGAACGGAAAAAGTTGATGAACATGTGGCTCCAATCTGTGAGCTATCTTGGAGTGGCGAATAAGGCTCTGTTGTATAAGTGAAGGCAGGAGTTTCTTGTCGCCCGGTGCACTGTCACAAACAATCGCCTGTGCCTCGGCTGCGACTGCAAGGTCATCAGCTGATGCGAGAAAACGATGAATATGTCGTTCCTCGACATCAAAGGTGCTGTAGCACAGAAGAGCAACAAGAAGCAATCGTTCAACAGCATCGTTCTGGACGTCCTCATGATCTGAGGATTGGTGAATGTGAGCTTCGAGTTGGTGACACCACTTAAGTGTGACCTTTCTTGCATCCTTGAGAAGAAGCAGACGGCCAGTCTGTGTTTGTTCGTCAGGAGCCAAAGACAGGAGGCGTAATGTAAGCTGTATCATGGTCATCATGCTGTATTGTTTGTCCCAATTATTTTCGATGGCTATCAATCTTCGGCGAAGCAGAGTAAGCATTTTCTGACGGAAGTCGGCATTGAGGAATTCTGCATGTGCTTGTCGAAGATCATCTGACGATGAGCTTCCCCCTTCCCACAAAGCTTGCAAGAGAAGAACGGTCACAGCAGGGTTTGTGTGGTCGAGATTGGAGCATCCAAGTTCGCGAAGGATGTTGATGCTCTGAACTCTCTCTCCGGCCCGAAGGTTACCGAAAGCGAGGAACTCTTCCTTCTCCAGACGCACATCACACTCGCGCTGCTTGGACATCACTTCGTTGGTAGTATGTGCCGTGGTGTTTACCGCCCATTGGAGCTTCTCGTAGGGTCCTGCAGGTAGTCGCAAGATGCAATGGGACTTGACATCTGAATCTACATTCGACGTCGCCCATTTCTTACTAGTACAATCCCACATCTCGTATCTGAGACCGTTCGGATGACAGATCGACGCAATATTAGTTGGAAGACTGGTGCTCTTGTAGTGCGAGTTGAGTGCCGGCTTGATTTTGGAACCCAGTGTGATGCGGGTCTTCAGGGTGACGTACTGCTTCAGTTGGTTATACTCGGGCAACGTAACGTAGACCTGGTCAGATGGGTGGCGGGTCTGACCAGTGTCGTTAAGAACAAGCCAAGTCGCATCTCTCCAAGCAGCAAAGGACTGAGGAACCTTCAGTTCGAATATGGCAGCTTTGAGCTGTACCTCGATGTAAGGAAGTGATTCTTCGAAGCCATCGATTCTCATCGCGCTCGCCTTGTCCTTCTTTATACACTTGCGGCAACGGTTTCTGGCATGGTATCGGTAGCCTTTGCGATTCCAAAACTGATCGCATTCCATGTTGGCGACCGCAGTCATGAGCTGGTTGTACTTCGTCATCTCTCTGTCGAGTTGCTGAGTCTTCGCGACTTTGCGTTTTCTATCCTCCTCCACAATTGTGGCGCGCAATTGCTGGAGTGAAGGTGTTTGGTCATAGTAGCGGTTAGAAAAGCTGAGCGCAGTGGGATTCTTGAAGGCACCGTGTGCAGGACGGGAAGCTTGAGAAAGGCGCTGGTTGATGTATCGCTCCACGACAGAAAGACGTTGCATTTGCTGGATCTTGGGCAGCAAGAGGCACTGAAAGAGAACCGTAGATACCTCTGGAGGATATTCCAGCAAGAGAGGAAGACCCAGAGTACAAATCTTGTCAAGGGTGACCCAAAGTTCCGCGATAACGAGCAAGGCGTTAGATTTCTCGAGTGGGCTGCTCTTGTACTCGGAAGAAGCGTGGTTCCAGTAATTTTCGATAAGTGTCGCTAAATCACTGCAAGCAGCAGTACTGCCAGAACTCAACTGAAGTGCTGTCCAGGCATGAAGGTGTTTCTCCACCCAAAGCTCAACATCGGTGAGTGCTGTGAGCAAGTACTTGACACTTCGTAGTGCGGTAAACGATGGAAGTTTGCTAGAATCTTCGGCGATACGTTGGGGTGACTCTGACACAAATGCCGATGACTGCCTGGGGGAAGCAAGAGGGACAGTAGCTTGATCCAATGTCTGCCGAGCACTGGAGGTCAAAGACAAGTATATGTCATTTTCCCATTCAGTCCCAGGAAGTCGTTCGATATTGTTTTGTTTGCCTGCATGGCGCGACCAGATTTGTTCAAGGACTTTCCGAGCCTGCTTAGAAACATCTTAGTGAAAACCAGAACCCAGGATGGCAATATCCAGGCGCCTGATGTCGACTGAGGCGAGACAGATGATAGACTTGGAGAACTGAGGCAAGAAGAAAAAAGATCGGGTGCAAGAGAGACGAAAGTATGGTAGGCTACGAAGAGTGCAGAATGAGAAATATTTGTGATGGTAACACTGACGGTGTGATAGGCACAAACGGAGAAAAAAGACTTGCATGTATGAACCCGAGCTCACTTCCTGACTCTCTTACCAATGGAGCGGAAGAGTAGCTGTATCCGAGACACGGACCAATGATTAATCACATCTGTCAGACAGACATAGGTCATAGCAGAAAATGACAGATCTGAAGGGTAGACTATGGAGAAGAGACAAACGGACGGCAACCTGAATGAACTCATCTTGATTACTGTAATGAACAGTGAACAAATCATGGTGACCATCACTTGTTCGTGCGCAGCGGTTGGAGGGCCAGTGTTCCTGTAGACAATACTCGCTATCAATATGTTTGGCAAGCAAGAGGAGAGGTTGGGTCGACACCAGCTTTCGCACTTGCAAACTTCGCGGCAAATCCCGACACGATTGTTTTCCTTCTTGCAATGGCAGCCACGACACTCAGCATCACGACATCAACATCAACCGCGCCTGCTGTATTGTTGTTCCAATCGAACACGTCTGTCACCGAGGATGTTTGTATGCGCGATCCAGAACCACTAGTTGTTCGTCGACAAATTTGACAGACCCCTATGACTTCACGATCATCTCGAATGAACAATGCAGTAATGTCGATTCTTAATGGTCTTGTGACTGAGCCGGGATATATAAGAGGAGGAACATCTGACATACACGGGTGCGGTCGCTGGTGAAGACGGCGTGCGACACAACCTTGAGCCATCTCGAGATATGCGTGTCTGCAAGCCCGCATGTTGCGCACCAACTCCTCAGACTGCATGTGTCCTGCCTTGCTTCATGACAGCTTGTTACCCGCTTGCTTTCGTTGTCGAACTCGCTGTCGAAGAGCTCGAGAAGCAGAGCATACCGCTTGAGGCAGCAGAAGCCAGACATCCAGAAGACGAGCCCCAACGCTTCTTTGCATTGCATAAAACGTCCATGCTACCGGATCTTCTGTCTAGGGAGTGTTCTCTGAGCTCTTGGAGATTTTGGCCATGAACACGACATGGTCGACCTGTCTTCTCGACAGCGGTATAGTCGCTGCTCAACTTAGCAAGAGCCTCTCTCAAACCTTCAACACGTTCACGTGGTAGCACACGATCCTTTCAACGGTCGAGACGCGCCTTGTTGAGTGGCGATCATCTTGAAGCTGACCAAGGACTTTGATGCCGGTGAGACGGAAGGCGGCATCCTGATTTACACAGCGGTCAATGAGGGGTAAGCCAGCCTCTATTCCAAATATCACCTCTTGGTAAGTGGGAGTGAGCCTTCAAATAGACCATCATACCTTGTTCAATTGAACTTCAGTCTCCCTTCATATCGCCTTTGCTCAACCCTGCTTCGTGCTTGTTCTCGGCTTCTTGATCTTTACCCCGCATCTGCTCTATACCACGGAACGCACTCCGCTCGAACCTATCCTCGGCAGCAAGACCACAATCACAATGGCAAAAGGCAGCTGCATGTGTGGTGAAGTCCACTACGAGTACACCGTAAGTCATCTCACCCTTCACCCATCCACGCCTCTTGCTGACTCTTGACCGTCANNGGGTGAACCAGCAGTAACAGCCCTCTGCCACTGCACCGACTGCCAAAAATGGACCGGCGCCGCCTACACCTCGAACATCGTCGTCCCCCGCAAGACCTTCAACGTCACAAAGGGCAAGCCCAAGGACTACGATGCCGTTGGTGACTCTGGCAAAATCAACAAGCATTGGTTCTGCTCCACCTGTGGTTCTTCTCTGTACACCGAGCTGGAGGTTATGCCTGACATGACTTGTGTCAAGAGTGGAAGTTTGGATGGCGGTGCTGCAAACCATGAGATCAAGGTTGAATTTTACAACAAGGATAGATTGGGATATACCAAGCCGGTTGAGGGGGCTGACCAGAAGGATGCGTTTTCTTGAGGGTTGAGTGGTGGTGCTCTAATTTGGTGAGCATTATTGCTGATGTTGGGCTCTTTTGGAAGACATGCCATTTGATGAATGGTTCTGGAATGTCAAACTCATATTTATACTGAAGTTTTGTTTACGTGTCCAACACATCACTATCGTAAACAAAAGGACTATGTGGGTCACCTCTCACTACTACTGAGTAAGGTAATCCAGCGGGTAACCCAAGATAGCACACTGCTCAACATCTCTGAGCGGCATCATGACCGAGTTCCACTGCAACTCCATCATCCTCGGCTCTGCCGCATCCACCTTTTCCCAAGACCCCGACTTCTCAATCTGATTAACAGTGTTCCAGTACCCTCTCACCTTCAAATACTCAACATCCGGATTCGGATCCAGATTCCACGCAAAGCTAGTCCAGTAATCAGTCATCAGTTGCCCAAACTTTGCATCCAAGCCATCACGATCGGGAAAGCCGACTCGAGCCACATTGCCAAAAGTGTTTGCGAGATCTCCAGCATGGCATTTGAAGTATTCTTGTGAAGGGTCGCCGTAAGGATGGGATGGTGTGACTGGAGCGGCGCACACGAGGTTGGGATTGTATGCTGGATCTTGGTATGTGCGATTGAACTCGTAGAACCAGATGTTGGGCAACACGCCATCTTTTACGCCTGCATAGGCTTCGAACTGGTTGACGCAGCGGAAGGAGAGGTCGGTCGAGATGCGGGTTGTGGTGTTGAAGACGTTCAGAGTCGCATTGTTGGTGTGACTGGTGCCGAGAGGGAACAAATCAGAGTCGAGGATGTTGCTGGCATTGAGGTGGTTTGCAGTGGCGAAATCTTCAATGCCGATAGTCAAGTCTGTGGTTGGGTAGACTGTTCCGAGCACACCTTCTTCATCGCGGTTCACGCCCATGACTACTGGCACGCGATTGGTAAGGGTGGTCGTGCTGTTGAGATCGATGAAGTCGGACACGAGGTATGCGCCATCGACCACTGGGTAGCTATATACGTGTGAGTGAAAAGTATTCTGCATGCTCGGACTGACTTACTTGAAGACAGTCTTAAGGCTGATCAACGCGGTAGCATTGTACGCTTGGAGACACGCTAACTGATCGGCCGCAGTAGCACAACCTGTCTGGTTGAGAATAGGAACCGTGGTCTGGTTGATCGCGGTAGCCAACGGGACATAAGGTTGATAATAGTTTGACTGCAAGATCGCTCCGTGGAAAAGACCTTTACCCTTAGGCGAAGCAATAAGAGCATTGACAGACTCTGCTCCAGCCGACTCACCAAAAATAGTGACACGAGTTGGGTCTCCTCCAAAGTTCTCAATATACTTTTGGACCCATTCCAAACCGGCAATCTGATCAGAGAGGAAGTAGTTGCCATTGTGAACGCCATCATCGAGAGCAAGGAAGCCAAGAGTAGACAGGCGATATGCGATATCGACAACGACGACATCGCCTCGTGCAGCTAGGTTGCCGCCATCGTTCGTTGGGTTGCTTGCAGATCCAGTCGTGAATCCGCCTCCGTAGATGTAGACCATGACTGGCTTGAGGTCTTTCTTGGCAGATCCAGGTAGACTAGTTGTCCATATGTTGAGGAATAGACAGTCTGTAGAGCCATTGTTCGGCAACGTCAGACATTCAGGCGCAGGTTCGAGAGCATTATTGGTGCCTGTCCCTCCATAGACAGAAGAGTAGGTAAACCTCTCAGGCTCGGCAGCGAATCGAACGCCCATAAATCGAAAAGTCAAGAAGTCACGGTACCCGACAAGTGTCTGCGAGCCAACAGATTGGGAAATCTGATATGGCAGAGAGTTGTCTGCGTAGGTGATATTAGATGCTGGCGCGGTCTGAGAGCAAAGAGTCGGGAGTTTTGCTTTGCAGCTGACTTGGTGAATCTGTCCATGAACGTCCATCGCTTGACATTGCGGAGGTCCAAGATGCTTGGACTGCCAGGTGGGGTGAGACTGGGTAATCCACATGAGTTGGTTGCTCGCAAGACGTCCACTATAAACCTCGTATGCAAGACTGTTGTTCAAACCAGCATTGAAGGGCAAGGTAGAGGGTGACCATAGATTCTCGGACAAAGACTCGCATGCACTGAGTGCTGAGGATAATGTGACTGGGCTACGCAAGAGCAGTGCGGCGCTAGTAGTACTGTTGTCTGTGGCTTTACTCAAATTATCAGTATAAGATATTCAACAAAGTGTAAACTGGACACGTACTGANNTCAAGTCATCGGCAGCTAGGATTTGAACATCTCCAATCTGGCTTGGGCTGGGAGTTGCTAGGACATGACTTCTCAAAGCAAGCAGGCCAAAGCATGTGGTGAGAATGTGGGTCCTCATCATACCTTAGGATGATTGAGGTCGCGGAGATTGTTTCGTGAGGCCGGTACATTGAACCTGGGTGGTCTGCAGTATTTATATAGCTCCGCACCTATACTGTGCTGCTATGAACATCAATGACGATGCTACTGGTATCCATGGCAGTATACCGGGTACCCGGCATTGTTCAAGGATGACCTCAGCTATCCCACCATCGTCTTGGCGGCTAAAATGTAAACATCGTGGTCTCTCCATAAACAATCAAGTACGATTTTCCATGTTTGCATGGTCAGAAGTAGGCGACCCCACTGGATAAATGTGTCCCTGCCGTTACCCCACACGCATAGCAGAAAGTACATGCGCGGCCCCAGCCTGCTTCTTTCCAGCCGATGTGCCAAAGGAGTGGTAGCAGCCAGTGGGTAATGTGTTAGATATGGCGAGGAACAGTCCGCATAGATAGGGCGCCAAGAACAGCATCTCACAGACTAAACTCCAGCCTATTCCCAGCGTAATCTCTCGCGAAAAATCTGGTTGGATATTCCACGCCCTTTGAGCCNNTATCCCACACATATTAGCTTGAGGGCCCTTAGAGTCATACTGCATTGGACAAAGACAAACCTGAATTTTCTTCTCCAGGTCTATCAGCTGCTTTGGGAGCCCCTTTGCCGCCGGCCTCAAAATGCTCATAGACGCGGCTTTGGAGCTTCAAGAGAGATTCTGGTGACTCGACACGAAAACAAGGATGGCGAGATGATTCTTCGTTTGGTGGACCAGAGGCGATATGAACCTGCTGACCGTTCGGTGTGATGTCAAANNCCTGGGTATTGTTAACAAGTCTGCGTCTAAAGTCTGCAGCCCTTGCAGGTGGATATCTCGAGACTACCGACCATGCGAGCCTGTCCTTTTGCAAAGCTGGGACAGGAACCCGTTGCATGCCGAGAGTGTTGCTATAGAATGCCTCTGCCTCATCGAGAGTGCCCGAGGGCACGATGAGGTTTACGTGCGCGATACCGGTTAACATTATCTAACTGTATGGAGCGTAACGCGGCTGTATTGAAATCTTGAGTAGAAGTAAGAAGGTATGAAGTCGTTGTATGCCTTGGTGAACAGAAAGGTGACATCCGGTGGGGCTGCGAGATATGCGGGGTTCTCGCCGACTTGGAAGCTGGGTTGTTTGAAAAGCTCTTCTCAGCCTAGATTCGAACTGACGACCTTCGTTCACGATTACCACTCATTTTCGAGACCTGCACGTCGCAAAAGAGGTTACTTAACACCTCGTGCAAAGCTTCTCGTACCATTTCAAAGTGCTGACACGACTCATCGATAGATTTTACCATCATATTCTTGTACGAGCGCCTCCAAACTGATATTACACTCGCAGGATGCAGAAGGGTGTTTACGTGGTACAAGCCACGAACGCCGGCGGAGGTATGCCCGCGCGGCCAGAAGAAAGAGGCAGGACGACATCGATTGCACGGGTGAATAGTAATCACGTTTGATATGGCTGACAAGCAGCTTCCACTTCACTCTGTGGAGAACCCATCGACGCTTGCTTGCTGCTCCGGGAACGTTAGGTGGTCTGGATGTGTTCAGACAATCCGGGTCTTTCTGACGATCAAGGAATAAAATTGAGGTATAGAGCTTATCGCGGACTCATCAGCTGAAATTGCAGTCAGACTGCCTCATGAGACTATGATAATCCACAAATAACAGGACGTAAGTCCGTTCAACATCACCAGCTGTGTGCACGTACAGGTACTGTAAGCATGGTACTTGGCGTAGAGATGCACCGGTCGGAGCGGGCGGTGATGGCTGTCCTTCCGCTCCTACAGACAGAATCTTGACCTGCTTAACAACATACGTATAGTTGTTGTAAGTAGTCAGACATACCTGTTCAAATACTCGATAGTGTGTGCAAACAATAACGGAGGAGATGTTCGGGCTCGAGGCTCCTAGGCGGGTTCAAAAAGGGTTCAGGCCTGGAACGTTCTTTCTCTTCTTGTGGAGAGATTTCCAGACCACTGCCAACCTCCCACCTCTGCTTCTTTCGCAGCCATGCACGCCTTTCTGGTGCCACAATCGCCGATTGACAGCAATTTAAACAGACCAAGTGCGACGACTACGCGCTGATAATAAGAACAAAGAGCTCGAACAGCACGGACCCATGCACCGGTCGACTGCCCGTTCCTCCGCTGTGCAGAAAACGGGTTTCCACTTTGCCGCCCGGTGAACCTTTTTGCAAGCTGTCACTCGTCGCAAATTGATTGAAACAAAGGCCCAGATCAAGGTCTCGAAGGAAATTATGTAAGAACAGATTCCACTCCCGAGGAACCGGCTTCAAGGCTGGGCCAGACCGTCAGGAACGTCCTCTGTCAAAACATGCGTCTCGATTTCGACTCGGGAAGCCTCAAACATGACGGATACGTGCTGCGCGAGAGATCTGATTCGTTGCCACGAGTTATGTGGCATTCTTTCTGATTATGAAAACACCATTTCCATGAGTCAAGATTGCTCAGATGTCGGTCTCTCTCCTGGGTATAACCATTGCTAGCACGAAGACATGGTGCTTGGTCAAGATTAGACCAGCCTATTTCCGGCATGCAAAACATGCCTGAACTCCGATCCTAGGTCTCGACCCTGGTACCACCAATCCTTACCGTGGATCAGACAGACACAAGAACAATGCTATGCATAATTAATCAGGCCTTCGTACGGGAATTGCATTCTGCTAGTATATTATCCCTTAGATATGCATGACGGACAGATCGCGGCAGGCCGGCCTGGAAACAGTCATGCGACAAGCCACTGCACCGCCCGGCTCGCGCCTCTGGTCCACCTCTTGCCTAGAGCTCGACGGCGTTCGCATGCTTGGTGCAGATCGACCGCTAGTATGGCTGGCAGTGTTCCGGCAGTTTGTGGCGCTCTGCAAGTATCAGTCGACCCCTCTCAAGCACAGCAGGGGCATTTCAGGATATATTCTCTGCTCTGGCTGTTCTTTACCTCTTTCCGTGTCTCATATCAACCTCACTCCAACCTCGAAAGCATTCACATCATGGCAGTCCACCAACCATTGAGCATTCAATCCAAACGCAGAAGCATTTCTTTGTTGATTCAACCTATCAACAACATTCAGCCAGCCATGACAGCACAAGCACTGGCACTGGAGAAGCTCGGCCGTTCTGTGGACATGAGCATCTTTTCAGAACTACTCGACCTCGATTCGCCATCTGAGATGTTCAGCAAGGATGTTGTTTGCGAGTATCTAGTCATGGCTCCGGAGACATTAGCTACGATGAAGGAAAGCCTGTATGTTTGGATCATGCTCTCTGTATCACAAAGCCAACACTGACATTTTCGTAGTACGCACATCAATCTCTCACAGCTCAACACAAGCACACAATCACTTCGCTGCGCGTCAATGGTGCTGGGTCTCACACGTATCGAAAAGGCATGTTCTCGGATCGAGACTATTCTGACACATGGTGTCGAACTCCACTACACGGGCATCGGCCTTGGTCAAATCTGCGAGATCCTCAGCTTCGTCGTCAAGGATGCACATTCACATTTCGAGTTGGCGAAGATGGCCTTTTCATCATTCTACAGCTTGCCAATGGATTCTCCACGAGAAGACGCTTCCGATGCCTCGAGTGCAAGCTTTCAGTTATGATGAGCTCGACCCACATTGCCGACGTCTCGGCTGGTCGAGGTCATCGGTGTTCTGCTTCTCTTGTTCTCCGCCTCTCTTCTGGATGGGTTCATTTTCTTCGAGCGCAGCCATACGATACCCCCAAATGTTTGTTTCTGTCAGATGTAAGATTGATGGACGACCAAGACCTGATGATGATGATGACGATGATGATGATTATGATGATATATACGATGTATGAATAACGCCTTTATCTCTTTCTGTTTTTCCATGCCTCCCCTTTGTGACTTGTTCAAACTTGTCAACGTGCGATGTGATGGTAGTATAGAAAGGTACTAAGCAATGAGGTTGATCAACCTAGCAAATGCACCTCCCAAAAGGAGATATACATCAATCTTCGACACTGGACGAGTTTCTCTTTGGTTTGGTAAGTGTATATATTCTGAATAACAAAGGAGACAAGCACATACGGCCACAGTCAGCTGAAAACTGGGCATCCCGTCCGCTCTGCCATACATAAGCAGTTGAACGGCAGATTAGTACTACGGTGGGTGACCACGTGGGAATCCCTGCTGCTGTATGTTTTGTANTCTTCCTTTTGTCTTGAGACGACTACAAACATCCTTTTGTCTTCGCAGATGATGCTTTGTTGGTTCGATCACTGCGGGTTGCATACAAGCAGATGGGCAAGAGACAGATGAAAGGGTATGCCTGTACATAGTCGACTCTTTCTAACTAATGCCTTTCTGATGCTCAATGAATAACAATGCCTTTTCCACTCCATCCCATACAAGTCTCCAAAGACACAACGCTCTCAAAAAAATGCAAGTATGCAAATGTATGACTAACCCATCTACTGCTCAGCAATCCTCCACGCCCTCAATGGCAAACTTTGCAACTGCAGCGCCTTGGGCTTGATGAAACCCCAGAAAGTAACCACACCGATGATGATGCAAAGCACATTGACAATGTAATAGCCATCGGTGGTGATATTGCATGTTCCACCGCCGTTGACACAGACATGGCGGTCGTTTTCGAGGGCGCAGGAGAATGGTTTGGTGATGAGTTCGCCTTTGAAGTCTGGAGGAGCGATCGAGGCGGGTGTGCATGTTGCGGCGGTGAACATGTCGACGAACTTGAGGATGAAGAAGCGGGNGAAGGTGCCGCCGAGGTTGGATACACTGAGGTTGAGATTAGTGTTGTGGTATTGATAGGGCAGAGGGAGGACTTACGTGGCGAGGAGAGTCATATAAGTACCGCCGATATGGGGATCAGCAATTTTTGCGTGGAAAGCGCTGACGGCGACGAACATGACGGTGCTCATGAAGGTACTGAAGACGTGCTCGACAATGACGACACAGAGGTATGGGAGGTTGGTGCCGCCGCTGGGGAAGATCATGACGGTGAACTGAGCAAAGGCAGCAGCGACGAGTCTGCCTACAAATGCCCAACACCACAGTCGCATGGGAGCGTACTGCTCACTCCACTTTCCAGCATAGTAACCTAGCGAGATCTCGAAAGGGAAGTCGATGAGAACAGTAAGAGCAAGGTCTTCCTGGCTGAAGCCCTTCTCGAGAAGCTTGAGGTTCGTGACTGCGTCGTTTGCTTGAAAGCCAATCTTTGCGATGAGATGGATGACAATGAATGTCTGGATGTTCTTCAAGCTGAGGATACCGCCCATAACTCTATAGACCTCCATGATGCCATCTCTTTCCTTGGTCTTGTCTTCCTTTTTGAGTAGAGCGAGGCCGAGAGTCACAAGCAGGTAGGCCCAGCCCCAGAAGCTGAGGTAGCCACCCAGAGTAAGAAGGCCAGTCTCTTCGGGAGCGCTGCGGAACCACTTGTTGGCAAAGTCTTTCGACGAGAGAGCGAGGAAGACGGTGTAGGAAAGGAACTGGCCGGCGGTCAGGCCCACGGTTTGGGCGGTACTGGCGTAGGAGAGATTGGAGGGCGAAAGGAGGGTAAGTGCCCAGCCNNTAGACTATGTTAGTGCTGATTCTCGTTGATGGTCAAGGGCATACACACCATCTACAGCAATGTCCTGAGTAGCGCACATCAGGACCAGAGCGAACCACCAGCCGGTAAAGTTCCAGACGCCTGCGCCGCCGTTCTCGCCAGCCTTGACCATCATTTCTTCGACGTGAGATCCGAGCCAAATCATGCCCAAACCACTGATTGTCTGGATAGGGAGAATCCAACTCTTTCTCCTGCCCAACTTGGGCGTCCACACGGCGTCGACGATGGGCGACCATAGTAGTTTGAGCGAATAGGGGTATGAAGCGAGCGAGTAGACGCCAATCTGGCCGTACGAGAGATGTGACTTGAGGAGGAAAGGGACCGAGCCACTAGCCAGGCCCATAGGAATGCCTTGCAGGAAGTATAGCAAGACCAGTAACAAGAAGTTGCGCTTGTCCTGCTCGGGGAGGTCTGTGAAGCCTTTGGAGGCGGCCTCTTGATGGGTCGTCGGCGGAGGGGCATTGTCGAGAGTAAAGGAGCTCCTGCTCATGAGGTTGGCCGTCATGGTGGCAGAGTCGGGGGATTCGAGCGAGGCATGCTTGCGCCGTTGCTCGAGCAGGTTGCCAGACATGGTTTGGTCGTCGATGGACGAGGCTGACGAGGGAGCAGAACCCGTGGCCCTGCTAGGTCTGCTAGAGGCGCCGTTGGCTTTCCTGGGCATCGGAGACGGCGAGCGCTTCGGATTGATGTCTACCGGGCGCGAGTGGTGCGAGTTGGCTGCACCTACGTCGATTGGGCGGAGCGGTCTTCTGTTCTCCCTACTCGCAGAG
This sequence comes from Aureobasidium uvarum, assembly GCA_903853725.1. NCBI lineage: Eukaryota > Fungi > Ascomycota > Dothideomycetes > Dothideales > Saccotheciaceae > Aureobasidium > Aureobasidium uvarum. Next base: position 882,705 of record CAINUL010000019.1, read on the forward strand.
CCAAACGTGTCCAGACGGATATTATCGTCCCGCGAATTGTTATCGATATCCACAATATGGGACCGGGGCTGCGCGTGGAGTAGATCGGCCGACAGCGTAGCAGACATGCACCAGATCTTCTTTTCGAATCTTCTCTATATCAACAGACTATGTACAGGAGACGCTCGCCAGCAACTTTTCCATTCCTTCCAAGACGCTCGATGAAACACGTTACACCATGCAGGTCCCCTCTCTCCTTTCGTAACGTGGCCCTTGCGCTCTCCTCCGCAGAGCCGCTGCCAAGAACCCATCATTTGCCGATCTCTGCGACCTGTCTCTGTTCCATTCTTTGCTCGTCACCACGTGCATCTTCGAGCAATATCCCGACCGATTTATCTCATTGGATCTCATTGGGTCTCATTGGGTCTCATTGGGTCTCATTGGGTCTCATTGGGTCTCATTGGGTCTCATTGGGTCTACATGTCCACTCACAATGGAGCTTTGTGCTTCTCGTGAGGGGCTTGTATTTCTTGGGCCTCGAAAACGCCATCTCAATGAGCATAGAGTCGCTGTTCTTCATTATGCTACTGCTCTCAGTGGCCATGTTTGCATGATAGAAATTGTTTGTGCATTGTGATGGACTTCATGAGCTTCTGCTTTGTCTTGGGGGTTCTGTCGTGCTGTCGTTTGCATCTGCACGTAACCGCTGAGCAATTCTGGATACCAACACTGAATTCTGACATGTAGAATCATTCAATGGCAAGTATATACTTCTTCTCCTTCTTTTCCTCTCTTCGAGACTGCGAGAATCGTAAACAAGACCCTTGCCTTTTGCTCCTGAGTTCTTGGAATCGTGCGCAAGAATATTCCGCGCCCATCTGTTTTCCATCACATCACGGAAGGCGCGACCTCTCTCAGGCAGACATCAACAACGCGCTCCAAACATGGCGTCAACCACTTCCGACTCTGCAGACGCGTCTGAACAACTCTCCAATGTTCGCTCATCTCGACTGCACATCCACAACAAAAGCTAACATCATCCAGCTAAACATCACACACCCAGCCTTGGCTGTGCATCACAACATGGCAACCAGCATCGATCAGCCTGCCGAGAGTGAGCATACCAAGCTGACTCTTGAGACTCTACCCCCTGAGATCAAGAACGAGATCTTCTCCAATCTTCTGCTCGGCGCCAAAGTCAAGTATTCGACCAATGGAGCGTGGCCAGGTTACAAGTACAGATTCCACACTACCATCATGCGTGTCAGCAAGCAGATGAAGCGGGATGCTACCGCCTATCTGCACAGCCAGAACGAGTTTGCCCTGATCAGCTCCAAGTTCTTCGCCTTCGAGATCAGCAGAAAGCGCTTCCTGCCCACCGTCGCCACGGGCAAAGCTGCGAGAACCTTCAAGGACCCTGCTATCGAAGCAACCATCACTCATGTTGGGCCGACTAAATGCAGTTGTTGCCCTGTTGGTGTTCACCTGGCCAAGGATAGAGCGACCCATGCTTTGTTTTTGCTGGTCGATCTCGAACACCTAACGCGAGAACTGCGTTTGACCTATCACATGTGGCCTTCTAAGCCCATCTACATCATCTCCGGACCCAAGGATTTGCCCGTCGAACATGTTCCAGTCAACGTCGACACTCAGATCAAGCTTGTATGGAAAATTCACCCTGCCCAGCGTCAAGACTTGTCGGTTGCTGAGCGAAGAGCCAGACAGACCCGATTGCTTGCCCCTCTCAAATTTCCCACTGGTATGGGCAAAACAATCTCCGTCCTTGGTGTAGACAAAGATATTGCTCGCAAGATTACCGATCAGCACATGCCACGTCTTCTGTCTGTCGATGCCGTCGGATGGGACCTCTACAATCTCCTCCAGGGTCANAAAAAGCACCTCGACAACACCTTATCACAAGGCGCGCCTTGCCTTCCTGCTCTCGTTCACTCTTACACCGATCTTGCCTGCGCCGGTTGGCAACTGAACATCGCGGGTCAATGGTACAATGCTTCTGTCACCAGACATGTCAATATACATGGAATACTGACTAGCTTATGTCTGTTGCCTTTCGAGAAGCTCGAAGAAGAAGATTATCAAGCAAAAATTCCAGACTCGTGGCAGATGGCTGTACTGTGCTTGGTGCTTGACTGCCTGTACACAGTCATGAGACTCGGACTCGAGGATAAGACTTTTCCCCATCTGAAAAGCTGCTATGACACTATTCTGGATTTGCACGACTACTCGCTTCGCGGTATCAACCACCATCTGTTTCCCGCTCGTCTTAGAGCCTTGCAGAGTCATTGGACCGCTTGGTTCACGATGCATGAGAGTTCGCGTCCATCTGCGGACTCCATCGTGCTGAGCCACACAATGCTAGAAACGGCAAGAAAACGTATCCATGCGGATGAACAAGATGATGTATGGCAATTCCTTACTGAGGACTGGGAGTTCTTGAGCAGAGTCCTTGCGGTAAGCCGACCCCTTCTTGTGTTCTAGATGTTGTTGCTGACTCTTCACTCATAGGGCCAAGACCAACCCTTCGAAGCTGCCTTCAGTCGCTTCTCAGCCCCTCGTGCCAACTTCCAGGGCTTGCTCAACCGTCCGCCCCTTCACAATACCCCTGTCCGACCTACGCCGCCTCATGAACACTTCCAGGGTTGGGAAACCAAGCCGAAATTTCCTAAAGCCGAACTGGCTACCCACATCGTAAAGTTTGCCGACGACTTTGCTAAGCTCAAGCCCGAAGACAGGACCCAGGACTGGAATGACGATGCGCTTGATCACGGACATGTTGCTTTCGCTTTCCTGAACCTTTCTCGCGAGCACGAAGAAGAAGTTCCCAATATCCCTCCAGGTTTCCCTGCAGGTCTGCCTATGGTGGCCGAGGTTGGAGGAATACTCCACATGTTCCCTGCCGGTAGTCCCCCTCCATTCGATCTGTTCGGTCTACCTGGTGGTACTCATCCTTGAAGTGTTCAGATTGGTGGGAGGAACACACAGGCAAATAAGGAGTGTGGGTCACGCTGTCAAGCACCGGGTGGCAAGAAGAGGGACTATTGTCATACATGCAGCCAGTAGGATTGTACTTTTATAGGCAGTGAACAAGACGGATCATCGGGCGATGGTTCCCTTCGCATGAGTACTCGATAGCCGATGGTTCAGAAATAACATGCAACATTTCTTTACCATTCCTGCTCAGTTCTGAACCCCGGCCTGATTCTTCGCGCGTGACAAGACTATTGCAGTATAGCTATGTGGATGCACAGTACTTTTTGGAAGACAGCGTTGTCCAAGGAGAGATGCCGCATTGAATCAACCTCTGTGGTCACCCTTCGATTCCTGGAAACAATTGTGCATTGTTATTACTTAACATAGTGCCTTTTGCTAGCGTTGAGGGATCGATGGTTGAAATGCAAGGTGTAGTCGATCATGATTGACGATTATGATGTGAGATGTGATGTCAAGGTCACAGAGGGTCTAATATTGAGACAAGATCATCCTATACCAAAAAAAAAACATGACTACCAAACACATGTAAAACACGAACCCATTCGAATGACATCTCAAAGCTCCTTCTCCACACCCTTGGGCACCAAGAAACAGACCCAACAACCAAGTCCTTGTCTCCCTTCACCCCAAGACTCGCCTACTCTGACGCCATAGATTCCCATCTGTTCTTCTTGCATGCCTTCTTTGTTTTTACCCATTGGTGGCAGATGGAGGATTTCTCGCAGGATGGTGGGAGCAGAGGTTGATGCTTCAAGCCAAGACTTTGCTTGTGAGACTGCTGTGTTGATGAAGATGGTTATAGGTGTTCCAGAGTGGAGTGAAGGTGTGTAGATGGAAGTATCGTGGCCGTGAGGACTTGGCAGCTTTTGGTCCTGCTGAGGTGGTGGTTTGGGAGAAGGTAAAGAGAGGAGAGAGGTATGCAGACTGCTGGATAGATATGGGATGCTCAGATTCAAGTCTCCTGCCTTTGAGGCCTTTGGTGAGAGGATAAAGAATTGGCGGTGCAGGAAGCGGACTTCTGTTAGCAGGGAAAGGAGATCTGATAGCGCCGGTGTTGATCCTTTGTCCTTTGGATCTTTGAGCTTGCTCGGATGAGTAGGTAGACAAGTTGTACTGGGTGCGTAGGAATCTGTTTCTAGCTGCTGAGCCAAGGAAGTCCAAATATCGTCGTCATTGCTTCGTTGCTTTTGTTTTCCTTTGCTGGTGTTTGAGGAAGAAGCAGAAGCAGCGAGAGCCAATTCCGCTCTAACCTCTTGGGTGAAGGAAGAAGAAACATCGACTTCAGAGCAGAGAAGCCATACACTGCTTCCATCTCTTACCCTCACGACCCTTTGCACGATTTGCAAGATCACAAGTTGAGTTTTGGAAGCAGTGCGAGGGAAGCTTGGTTCGACGCGCAGACCACACTCGACATCTGCGCCATAAGGTAGATTCATGAATGTGCAGCTGCCTACTTGCAGACTGTTTGCACCGGCCACATAATCCTGAGACAAGAAGCGAATGGGCTGGCCATTGATGTGTGGATCTGTGATGGCGAGGCGGCGAAACACTTGTGGCAGACCTAGCAGAGGCGAAGATGGGTTGATAGCAGGTTTTGGGCGAGGACTGGTCTTCTTGACGTCGCCTGATCTTGCAGTGATGGTGAGCTCGCGCATGGAGAGATCGACTGGAGAGTTGAGATGGCTTGCACCGGGTAGTGATGAGGTGTGACCTCTACTTCTGCTAGCGTTGCGATAACTACCCTTTCTGCGTGGAGCCAAGGGTGACTGTGGCCTCGAAGTCATGGTAGCAGATGAACACCCAAGAGTCGGTGAATCGCAGCGGCCGGATGCAGTACAATCAAAGTCACTGCTGTTGTGGCAATCGTATCGGGCCGCGAGCTCGTCTACCAAAAAGTCGAGTTCTCTCTGCACCAAAGATTCCTCGTCGATGGGTATGCTAGGGATGGGGAAGCAAGGCGGCGTGAGAGGACTAGGTAACCGTGGATCCGAGGTTGGTGCGTTGAGCGAGATGCCGGAATCTCTGATAGAGGGTACGAAGAAGAGTGTCTTGAAACGATTGCGCTTGTGAGGAGTATCGGTCGGAGACAACAAGCTTCCGTAAACAGATGGAGAAGGGAGAGAAGTGATTGGTTTGGGGCTAGCAGAGGGTGATGCAGAGAGAAATGAGCGGTTCGAAAGATCAGACCGAGCTGACGAAGAGGACTTTTGGCGTTGATGATACATGTATGGGAAGAAAAGATGGCAGGTTTTCAAGAAGTTGCTGTTTGCACAAACGACCAAGTAATTATACATACCGCATCTTTGGGATTTGAGACAGACGCAAATGCATGTCTTCAAGGCTTCGAGACAGCCGTCTCAAGTCATTTCGAGAATGCCCTGGTTTCGATTTGTAGACAAGACATACTCACCGAGATAAGCTAAAAGACATATTAGGTGTAGATGGCTTTTCGTGTATCAATATTGGTGTTAGAGCACGTCTGCACCCTTCTGCTAGTGGAGAGACAAGATGATTCTCATAGAGTGTTTCTACAATTGTGAACTCGAGGTGCATTATTGTCGAACATCGAGAATCAGAGTGAGAATGAACACCTTGCGGGAAAGAGGAATGGAATCGTGAAGAAAGTAAGTGGCTGGGAAGAGGTTGGGATGAGCGTTGTTGAGAACGACGCGAGGTTTCCAAACACATCTTGGTCTCCATCGCGTGTCGCTTTTGCCAGAAGTCTATCCGAACGTCCTTCAACAACACAATGATGTAAGGATAGGTAGTCTTCTCGACTACAATGCTTCAGAAGACCAACAATGAAGACATGATATATAGCTTATAGTCTAATACTCCCATAATAAGTAAAACTCCTGCATAGAAAACATCATCGATTTTGCATGAGAAACAGCATTTCAAGGCTTCGAGAGTTGTTCCTTTCGGAAGAAACTGAAGAAGCCGATCGGGATAACAAGCTGACAAGCCAATGCAATCCAGAACCAAGGCTTACTGATTGCATCTATGACACCAGCGCTCAAATCAGGGAACACATCTCCAGGACCGTTTCTGTTCGGCGCGGTCGCCTTTGCAATGAGTGTGACTGCTGTACCCAGCACTTGTGCTGAGATCAGCGTGACACCAATGTGAATACGTGTAAGAGTCTGCAACAGCATCATGCCGAAGCCGACACCTTGCACAGCATCCAACACGCCTAACCAGAGCCAGAGAGCCCTGCCAGCGATGGCACCTCCTTCAGGACCACCTGGCATCCATGGCAGCCAAAGTCCAAAGCCGGAGGTACCCCACCACTGTTGTGCCCAGCGAGGAGCGAGGAGACCGATTGCGAAGATTGGTAGGATCCAACTGTGGCTTTTGCTGAGTCTGCTGAAGACATACAGCATCAAAGACCAGACAAGAATGAAGAAGACGAGAACCAAAATTGCTACCACCCATACAGGAGCATATGTGGAACTCCATAGATACTGCCAAGAGCGGCCATATTGCGAAGAGAGGAAATAGTTCTGTAGTATAACCGCGACAAAGAACCAGCCAATCAACTTGCGACGAGCAAGAGTCTTATAAAAGCTTGGGATCTTTCCAGGACGCTGTTGATAGTAGGCTGGCAGACTGGTGAACAAGGTGAGTGCGATCAACCATAGGAGACCTGCAATTGGAAGGGTGATGGCAGCCATGATAGGCGAAGAGGAAAGCGTGTCGCTCTCGGTCTTCTGCTTTGGCGTGGCATGGGTGATCGTACGTCCCCAGTAGAACAGGCCGGTGATGTAGAGCTGTTGGGTGCCTTGAATGAGGCAGGCACGGTAAACCCATGACGAAATTGGTGAGCCACCTGTAGAGTGTTAGTCAAGACAAAATTACAGGAGCTGCTTTCACTTACCCTCATCTCCGAAGTTGAGTGCAAAGTATAGACTTCCACTAGCCGAAGCAGCTGCATAGACACCGTCTGCCACATTACGCATCCAGTCTCTACCAGTACCCTTGGGAAGAAATGGTGCCATTCCGACGAACAGGAATGCCATGCCATACATAACGAAAGGCACAGAAAGGACGAATCGAGCTTTCATCGTCCGGAAGAGAAGCCACCAGATAACAGATGCTGCGATGTAGATGCCGCCGATTGTGTAAATCATCGATGGCTTAGGGTCTTCACCACCTGTAAGCAGCGTAATCTGGTAACTGTTCGCAGCCATAATTTGACCAAGAGCGAGCAAGAACGAATAGAGAGGCCAATCACCAAGTCGGGTAAGCATCCAGCGTTTGACGAGAGAAGGTCGCTGGTAGTTGTCGCCAAGCAAGAAGTCCTCCATCGAGCCTTCCCCGTCACTCATTCGTTCATCGGCGTCGACAGAAGATCCTCGAGAACCACGCGAAACCAATCGAGGGGTGCCGTGAAGATTGGCAGTTGAACCACGTTCGCGCGATCTACCCAGTTTAGCATCGCGATACTTCTTGAACCAAGCTTTCTCACTCTCCACAAGATACTGTTCTATGCAGAGATCTTTCTCGGATGTCTTGCCGTTAAGCTTGTCCAACATCGTCTCAAAAGCGCGGTAGTATTCGCCGGTCTTGTCGTCAAAGTCAAGCTCGATCTTCTGCAAGCTGTAATCTTTCTTGCCACCAATGACCAACGTCAAGTCGAGTTGCGAAGACGTGCTCAGCCTTGAAGAATTGCTGAGGCGAGAACTTGAGCGGTCGCGTGGTTCAGCAGTCGGAAGAAGGCTATCGGCGCTTGCCCTTCTGTTTGTTCCATCTCCAGTCTGGACGGACAGATATGGTCCAGAGCCTCGATTTCTACTCCTGCCTCTATCGAGATCCCTAGGATCTGGGCTTAGTGATCTTGAGCGATACTCTGTTACAAGCGCAGGCTGTGGGGCACTCAGAGACATGCCTCTACCTCTGCCTTCAAGTCTTTCTAGAGCGTCTGCTCTATCGGATTCTCTCGTGAATGTGTCGGCCTCCTCTCGGGTGATTGTTTCCTCTTCTAGGTCCAGGCTGTACTCGCTGCCGAATGGGTCCTCTTCTTCGGAGATGTCGGCATCTGTGACCTGCACGCGAGGAGGTCTAGCATGGTGCCCAGGTCCAGCTCTTGATCCCAAGGACAGAGTACGATTCAAGTTGGAGGGCGAAGGACTTGTACGTGGCTGAGTTTCGTAGACTGAACCAGCACTCGGGCTGGCATCTCTCGATGGAGCCAGAGAAACTCTCGAATCGTTCCCGAAGTTTGAGACTGATCTTCTAGCTGGCTGTAGTCCATAGTTTGCCTCGCGTTGATGGATGCGAATAGCTGTGCTCTGAAGTGTATTGAGGTCTTCCACCCACTTCTGGACAGGGAATCTTTGCTTTGCCGATCTGGCGCGCATCATCGCTCGCGTTTCTGTGTTCGCTGCCAGAGCATCCTCGATTGCGGACTTGAACTGATGCATCAAATGAGCTGTGGTCGTTGACTCGACGGTAAACCACCAGCCTGGCATCTGACCAAGACCACCAACCCTNNGTATAGATTAGCTCACCGATCTATGTTTCGCTGAGTAGATGACTTACCTAGCACCAACACCGAGAGCGCCCTTGCGGCCAAATTCGACAGCAACTAATCCGAAAGGCTCGTCACGACNTATGAAACGTCAGCGACTAGTATCTGAGGAGAAGAAGGACCGATAACGATAATACCTTGGAATTAGGGCATACTCCGCACCAGAGAAGATGANACTGATCAACGTCAACTCTTGTACAAGATGATAGCGCAGGTAATAAGAACTTACTGGAGGCAACGCAGTGAACTCTGGTTTCGAGTAAACACGCTTCGGGTACTTCTTCATCATGACACCGAGTTTGAGCGCTGCGAATTTACCATACATGTCCTGGGAAAGGTCAGTAACGGTCTTATAGCTGTTGGGCCAAGAGCATCATACAATTACAGGTCCAACACAGATGAGCTGAACATTCTTGTGCTTCTCGAGAATGTTGGGAAATACGTCCGCAATCAAGTCTACACCCTTTTGGTTGCTCCATCGTCCGACGAATACAAAGAGTTCGGCCGTAGGGTCAACCTCAAGGCCGGCCCATTCTTGGGCTTGTCTGCGTAGGTCGCCTCGTGAGGCTTCATATGCCGGGTCAACTGTGATGACTTGGTTTGCTTCTTCTTCACGGCTCCAGGGAGCTGTGTCGGATGGATCGGGATTTGGTAGCTTGCCGATTTCTTTGAGACCCCAGAAGATAGGATAGCGAGCGAAAGATCGAGCACCGTACTTGTTAGACACACCAACAGCGCCGAAGCCCTTCTGGTGGACCCTCAGGTAACTTACGCCGGCGTGCAGTAAGTTGAACACCTCACCGAATTGCACGTACTTTTGAATGGTGTCTTTATCCAGGTTGTAGACACGCGATACTTCGTCGGATTCTTGATCTGTGCGCATAGGCCACAGTCCTTGGAATTCGGCGTTGTGGAGTCTGTAGTAGGTCAGTAAGTTTCTGAGTATGGACTTGGACTTGACTTACGAGAGGCAGCATGGAACGGTTTCTGGAAGGAGGTACAGAGGTGCGGCACTTCCATGGTAGTNCCTAAAGCGTTGTCAGTATTCGTGATATCCCAGTTAGATCTCGTTCTGTCAGCTTACATTGATGTGGTAGATATCTGGCTCAAATCTCTTGATCGCTTCAGCAATACACGCGTTCCATGCACTGTAATAGATGGCGGAATCCAGATCGTCCATGCGTGGCGGATATGGTTCTGTTTTCGTCTGCTTTCTGAACACTGGTGCATCTAGTAGGACATAGGTAATGTTGTTGAGCTGATGATACTGCACTTGAACCTCGTATGGGTTGCCGAGAATTGTCACGATCATGGGGTCAGCAACTTGGTCAATTGGAAATTCGATGCCGCCAACACATGGGATGACCCCTAAATTTTGTTAGCAAGATTTGCAGTTAGTGACAACAGAAAGCTTACAGATCAAGTCCTGGTGGGTCAAGCTTTTGCCCATGAGCTGTGCCATGACACCAAGACCGCNCCTATCGTGATTTTTTTAGTGATACACTCGGATGTTTGGAAATGTTCTACTCACAATTTTGACCTTGATGCCCCAGTCTTCAATGTCATATTCCATTGTGGCGATGATGACTTTACGTCTCTTGTCCTTGTTAGCGGCGAGGGAGATACCTGATGCGGCAGAGTCATATCGTTGATGAGACTTTCCCAAAAACAGTGGCTTCATGCGATGGCCGACCTCCTCTACATCATCGTCCGCCAATTTGCTGAACTTGTGGCGCTTCCAGAACGACGGCATACCCTTGGGCATGGAAAGTCCGATCTTGTTGAACTTGACACCGTAGAAAGCGCCCATATAAGTCCAGATACTGATAGCGCCAGCCAAGACGGGAAGAGACCAGAGAAGAGCGAAGACAAGAACCTGTACCAGTCTACTGCCAGTGGGTATAAGTGTGTACTTATAAGTAGCATCATCGATCCTAATTTTCCAAGCCAGGTAGGGACTAGTGGGGAAATTGGTGATGTTGATGAGGGCAGGGCTCAGAGCGTCAGGAGGCAATCGGTCAAGAACAGTATCGTTATCAATGTCACCATAGATGAATGACTGGTCCGGTTGACCGTCAGGATTCATGCCCCACACGTTGGCTTGGACTTGACGAGGCCACTCGGTCATGAGATGGAAATTCCACGCATCGTCAGTCTTTGTGAAAGAGTTCTTCAGGCCACCATCGAACCCGAACTGGTTGAAGTCGCCATTCGCAAAGAGATGAGGGAATCGCCGAGGCGTTTGCTTCTGGTCTGCGTCAGCGTGCTGGATGTGGGTACTGCTTCCAACTACGCGACTCCAGTACTGCAGTACGATGTGGTCGCCGACCCACTTCTGACCCTTCGTACCAGACCAGGGTTGTTTCTTTACGGTCGAATTGGTGCCATCATAATTTTGCCAGTCACTCCAAGTGGAACCCCAGTTGGTCGAGTAACGCCATTTGTCAGCCCCAGCAGCTTGGTGAGATACAAGTAAAGTGCCATCAGGGCCTTTGGAGAGTACGTTGCTGCTGTAATTAGCAGTACGAGGGAAGACGATAGGATTCTCAGCTTGTCCGATACGGAAGAAAACATGGTCTGTAGATCCGGTAGACACGCCGTCAGTCGTGGAAGCATTCTGAACAGTCAGACTGTGTACACCCTGAGACACGTCGATCAGGGTAGCCTTCCAGCTCCATGCCGAGGTGATGGCTCCGACGTAAGGCGGAGGGTTAGGATCCTGTATCTTTCTGCAGACAACACTTTTGGTATCGATACCAGGGCTGCTTTTGTCCGCTGTGGTCGAGGCAACTACGATGTTCTTCGTGATGGAGTCACAGTCCATTTCTTGAGAGAACTGAAACTCAACATCAACAGACTCTTTCTCGCCAGGGTTGACCTTAGACAGAATTCGCGCATCATGACCAGGGTTGAACCTCGTCAATGTTGGCGTGGGCTCAATCCAATCTGCTTTGCGAACGTATATCCTGAAATCCCAGGCGTTCAAGGTGAGCTTATCGAGACAGCCGTTGAATTTCTCTGAGCCATCGATTCCAAGCTTTTTGGGACCGCGCTTGAGAGTTATAATGTCGTAGGGGCTGAGCAGATTTCGGATTTCCTCTTCTTCGTCGAATACCGAAATTAAGGCTGTATCGTTGGATGAACAGTCGAACGTATAGTCAACAGTGTGGTCCTCATTCTGGTAGACAAGCCACACTGCTGGTTTGGCATCTACAGTGCCTGTAAGATTTTGCACGCCATTGAAGAACTGATTGCGCATCACACTCCACATGCCGAACTCAGTGGCAGTGCCGTTCGATCCGGGGAAATAGACATTATGCGTCTGGTTTGAGAGGGACTGCAATAGCCATCCGTCGTTCAGAATCGGATTCTTGTTTCTAAGATGATAGAACGACTTGATAACATTTCGAACAGGGTGTGTCGGGTCGCGATGGTCTTGAGAAACATTGTCGTCGTTGCAGCCGTTGGCACCTGCGTCGATGGGAAAGTCGTGGAAGATATCGGAGCCAAGTTTGTAGCAACCATGTGTTTGCCATGCAAGCGATGACGAGATAGGCTGACGTCCGAACACGTAGTTCGAAGCCGTGTTGTCAAGTGTGTACAGAGCTTGCTCTTCGCCCCAGTTGAGCAGCGGTACACCAGGCATATGTAGAGTGGTCATGAACAGACCAAGAAGCATCTTTTGTGTTCCGTTTTTGATAGTCGGCCAGCGGAAGACGTCTTGGTTCGACGTGCCGTACATATGTCTAGGATCGAATTTTCCAGTGTTGGGATTGACAAGGTCGTTCGTCAAGAGCATCTGATTCCAGCCATCGACAAAGTTGGCTGGAATGTCATAGCCTACTGTCAGGTTGCCATCCATGCCCAGAAATCGCTGTAACAGGCGGTATATACTGTAGTGGAAGGCCGAGGCATCAAGGGCACTCTTTCCCGCTGCACGCAGGAAGAGTTTATCGTCTGAGTCATTACTGGTCTTCACAGCGTCTCCTAGGTCGTTGATCTTCTGATCAGGTTCTCTGCCACGGCCCAGATAGATAGAGCCAAAGTTGTTACCTCCAGTGATCTCTCCTGCTATAAGGAAATTTTCTTTGCCGTTGGCTCGGGCACAGTCGCGGATCGACTGGCTAAAGTCTGCCAATGCATCCACAGTGGCTTGTGTGGACTTGTCGATACGGAAGCCATCTATGTCAAGCATGGAGATGGTAAGGCAGTGCAGATGCTTGAGCTTATCGAGGACCGATGGCTTCCACTCGCGTAATCTGTCTTGTACGGATGCAAACTTCGAAAGCTGTCTTTGCCAATCAGGGAAAACGCCAAAGGCTTCAGTATCGCCATACTGNNTCAGATGTTAGAAAAAGAGCACTCGAAACCTTCAACTCTGGCCTACCTGGTCGAAATCGCTGTCGTAACAGCTTGAGAGCGACGAGAGCTTGTCAAATGTAGCAGAGAAGCTGTCAGAATTAGCTCCTTTCTGAACTAGACTACCACTTTCGTCCCAGAAACGAGGTAATTCGCATGTTGAGGTTTTGGTGTTGCCAAACGCAAAGTCAGGGTACTGCCGCTCAGTCTTCCAGACGACTTGGTGCTCATCAGGAACGAAAGGTGTAGACTCGTTGAGGAAGCCATCAAAACCGATGAGATCGGCCATGCTAGAATTGACGGTCAGCACGACTACCAAGAAAGAGAATCGCANTCGCGATACTAACGTTGCAAAAGTGTTGTCAAGGAGTATGTACATTCCGCGTCGGTGAATCTCGTCGATTGCGGCTCTCCACTCCGCGATTTTGCCAAAATGATGATCAAGCAGTGTGAAATCGATGGGCGAGTAGGCATCTGACTTCCACGGCATATTGATGAATGGTGTTCCGGCTACGTAGAGACCNNCTAGAGTATGATCAGTTGTCATCCATGCTCGCTGGAACACACTTCATACCTTGATGCCCATGCCTTGTATGTAATCCAATGTGTCCACCAACCCTGCCAAATCTCCTCCATGGCGCATTGTAGTACCCATGATATCTTGCTCAAAGAGTGTGCCATTAATGTCGTCGTTAGACGGATCGCCATTGACGAACCGGTCGAGAAACAGCGTATAGAACGGAAATCGCCAATTGTCGGGAGATGGATGGAACGTATGGTCCTGCCATGTTCCCGAGTAGTCCAGAGGACTGGTTGCTGCTTGGTTGGTGTTGAGGTTCCAGTCTGTCTCGCTAGGGTCATATCTTAGAGACTGTACAAGATGCGAGCTACACAAAAGTAAAGCTCCAAGTAGGCCCCTCGCTCTCCTTATTTGGACCATGTTGGGCCCGAAACAAGACTCTCCCTAGTCTTTTGAGAAAGTCACAGATTCTGGTCGTGCGGATAATGCGTCGATCGATACACAGTAAAAGTCGGTGATCGTGGGAATGCGGAAGGAGAGACTAGATAGCTCACCTGTGTGTTCACCGGCCACTTTTGATAAATTTCTGGATCTGTTCACCATGATTGTAGAGTCATGGCTGCAACAGTGGCTGCCGTTTAGCGCTTACCTCAACTTACACCCACCCTCGCACCATAGGCCTCAAAGGTGAGGTCTCGGACCATTATCCCAGACGAACCTTGCCGTGATAGGATTATGGAGCTTGAAGCTCAAGCTCAAGCTCCGCCTTTGACTACATCCTATCGAGCTGTAAGGTGCTGATGCAAAANNCACACGTTGTCATGTCCGCATTTAGTCCACCCACGGTTCGCCCCGAGCTNNTCGTGTGCTGTATACAAGGATCAGCCCTACAAGGTACAGTCTCGANCTGGGGCTGAACGTGCAGCGGCGAAAGTGTGAGATNTCCGGACCGCTGTTTGGTCTAGGAAGGCGATGGATTGTAACTTGACAGGTCCTTTGTGAGGTTGCTTATCTGTCTCCCTTGTCAAAAATCTCGAAGTGATGTACCGTACCGCAAGCCACCAGAGCTCCCACATGTACAATTCCCATGCAGTATGAGCAGNNTGTCATGGCCTCTGGGAGAACTTTACCGCAGACAGGTTTCGACATTTGCTACTTCGTGAACATCACTGATAGCGTTGTATCGTCACCGAGTGTCAAAATTTCGATCGAACGTATTGGATAATCCTGAGGTAGATAAGACCAACATTCGGTGCAACAAGCTCCATGTGTCTATCGCGTGGGGCTGATGGTGCCTTGTTGCATGTACAGTAAGCCTTAGGATATTAGCTCGCATCAGCATGCAGCGTACCGGTCAGTGGAATTGCCATGTCAATCCTGGAGTGCAGTATCTGCTTAGGCCAGCCATTGACCTTTCTGGTATGCTCAAAATTTCGTCTCGTGCGGCGTACGAATCGTAATCGAGCAGGAGAAAGATGAGCAGCTTCGGAGTGCCCTTAAGGACGGCCTCCAACTTGTGCAGAACTTCGACTGTGACGAAGAAGACGAGTTGACCACCACGGTCGTATGATACAGTCCAGAGCCGCCTTGTATATAGACAAGATGAACATCACACTCCAAAGGTCAATTGTGACAACGTCTCGAAGAGCCCATCTTCGCGATACATTGCCAGCCACCACACCTCGCGTGCCGTAAATCAGTTGCCGAACCGGCCATGACTTTTGACCAACGGGCTCTCCGGCAATTGCGCCGCGATTTTCCAACCACTGCTGTGTTGCTTCAGTCTATTCTCAGCGACTTACTCGGTTCTACATGACGGTGACTGTCATACATGAGAACAAGGACAAATACTATGCCTGGCTGTGCAGACTGCTTCAGACACACAGCCACATCTTTTGGCCTTAACCAGGCAACCAGGAAGTGGGGTGTTCGTACTTGCTAGGAGTACTTCCTCCAGGATTCGTTCATCATATTTGACCCGCAGCACCACTTTCAGCCAGCCGAAGGATGTATGGCAATATGGAGATGCAACACCGTTTGGCGAGGCTTGGGTTCTCTGGAGCTGAAATGTCATGTCAAAGTCATGGCCATGTCAAAGTCAAGCTCATCCGTAGTAGCAACCTTATGAGCCTCCGGACAAGGATCACGTAAATGCTAAATCGGGCACTGTGAGAGAGCTCGACGAAGCTTTCATCAGCCCCTCTTCGTAGTAAGTCACTTTGCTTAGCAAGGCCCAAAGTGTTGTAGGCCCAACTACCGTATATGCAACCAGTACGAGAAAGCACAGAGTACGTAGTTGGTGAGAGGTCATGCTACTCTTCTATGTTCCACCCATGCCCCGATTTCGTGGGCCTGTTCTTCTCTCTTTGCTGTTTGTAACCGCTTGCATCTCTTCTCCTGCTTGCTGCCTTCCTGCCTCTCTTCCATCCTATACAGAATCCTATACAGAATCTGAAACGTCAGCGCAAGACTCCCACACACCGCAATGCGGTGCCTCTACTATCTACTGGTGGCCTCTCTAGCATTTATATACAGCGTAGCCGCGCAAACAGCCACAACGAGTACTTCGCCATCACATCAAACCGTCTTGGTTGGATATGAATCACATTCTTACTATCCAAACAACTTGACCGCCAAACCTGGAGACGTAATAATCTTCCAGTTCATCGCGCAGGGTCATACGGTGGTACAGTCCAATTTTGAAGAGCCATGCGTTCCAAGGGATGCCTATCACCGAGGCCGTTCTACCTTCTTCAGCGGCTGGTATAACACCAGTGATGTTAGCAGCGACCACGTAAGTCCTAGCGTGCTGCCCTCTAGACACTAAAGACAACGCACTAACCGAAAGCCATCTCTANNGCCACCAACATGGAACCTTACAGTCAACGACACGGCTCCCATTTTCTTCTACTGCTCACGCCTAGGCTCTTGCCTTGACAACCACATGATCGGCTCGATCAACCAAAACGCAACCTACTCACTCCAAGCCCAACTGGACTCGATAAACAGCTCAGACATCATGCTCCAACCCGGCGAGGCTGTCCCTGACGAATCCACGCCTTCCTCTTCTGCTACACCTGCCCCTTCTCACCACGGCGTTACTCTTTCGGGTGGTGCAATCGCCGGTATAGTGGTAGCAGGCGTGGTCGTGCTCGCTCTTGCCTGCGCACTCTTCTGGTTTGTGGGCCGTCATCGCACGCTGAAACATTCTTTGAACAGTGCTTCTCAACACTCGGGTGCAGTGGAAAGCTGGGTCAACAGTACAAACCCACCTTCTACAGTTGGTGGGCCTACTTCTGCGAGACCACCTTCCTATGGCCCTGGTGATGGTGGATACATGGTTCCTATGGATGGCCACAAGCAGTGGGAGTATGGTCACCAAAGACACAGTTATATGCCCATGACACCTCCGATCCAGGAATTAGGGGCTAGTGAGCCTGTTGAAATGGGAGAGACAGGAAGGGGAAGAACAAGGGATAGAGAGAACGAGTAAGTGTCTTGTTCTACACTTGCTGATGAGAGAAATGTGGCTGACCACACAAGATTACAGATCTCTGATCCCAAAGTGGTAACATCATCAACGCATGTGTTTGAGAAGGAGTAATGGTTTGTCCGAAGTTCTGGTAATGACGATTTTTCCATTTATACTGTGTATACATCAATCGTTAGTATGCTATATAAACCTCTGATTTGTAGGAAATCTCTGTGGCTCGAACTTTTGTTCAGAAAGCAGATTGTGCATTTTTCATACTATCAGAATCGAAACATCACTGCCTGTCGTTGTGAGAATTCATTCGAGCATACTTGTAACAGTGAGAAATAAAATCCTATAACCCATACTTAATCCATCTTCCTGTCCGTACAGACTGATCTTGACAGATCATCTTGCTCGTACCAATACAATCTGGAGCAGATGCTCTAGGAAAAGGTTCTTAGGCTGAAGTTTGCCGGATATCGGGGTACTCCCTGATCAATCTACCTACGCACACTGCTACACCTTTCGCTAACCGCATGCTCATCTTCCTATGTCAGATGTTATGTTCTTGAAGACACGAGAGATGGCTGAACAACATCTGATGAAATCTGCAACTGCTTTTAATATCTATTTTTTTATGTTCACGTCTTCCATGTCCTCATCTTCTACTTTTGACAAAGCCGACGAGATTCTCAATGACACCTTCGAATGCCTCTTTGTCGCCTACAGCACTTTCCTTCCTCTTCATCCAGTACTCGAGCACAGTGCTTGCGTCCTTGATCAACTCTTCTAGTCTTTTCACATGTGCTCTTAGCTCTTCATCAGAATATGCCTCGGTCGCTGTATCTGTCGTCTTGGCAAGCATGGCTGCTTCGTTGGCATTGAATTCTGGCGGAGGCGCAGGTCCCTTTCTTCCACCAGTAGAGCTGCCACCATCTTGTTTGGCCTTTGCATCTTCTTTCTTTTGTTCTGGCAGGTGAATGTTAGGAAGAACTAATTTCTTTTGTTTGCTGGCAGGCAAGATCTCGTCCAGGTCGACAGGAACACCGAGGGAGACCAAAAACAGGCGACGAATGCGACTGCGGATCCAGTTGGGTGGTTGCAAAGGAGGAGGTGCAACAAGCTGAGACCAGAGGGACGCACTACGATCGGTGAGGATAGGATCAGTAGACAGGGCGGCCGACTTGTCCGAGGCTGCAGTTTCTTGGTCGTATAGTTCAGGGAAGAGTTCAGACATGTATGGCGACATTGCGTCCAGTATATCTTCTGACGTCTGCAGATCGGCGAAATTGAGATTGGNGCTGCACAAGTGAGATGAGTATATGCTTTCCGCAATTATGTATTGGGCAGAGCTACTTACAAGGTGTGCTAGAGGATGCTGTACAGGCTGAGGAAGGGGTGCGGCAACCGGAGTTTCTTCTGCTTGTTGGAAGCCATCGTCAAAGTCACCAAAGTCGTCGTCCTCATCTCCATCTGCCTGATCCGCGCCACCTTCTTCAAAATCGTCAAAGTCGTCGCCGAAGGCATCATCGTCATTGTCGGCTTGGCCGTTGTTTTGTGTTTGCGGTTGGTCGAAATCGTCAAAGTCGTCTGCGCTTTCCTCTACTTGTTGTATGGTGGTAGTGCCGGTCTTGGGTTGGAGGGGGAGTTCGAAGGGGAGGTCTCTTGNTGATGATTCCTGTGAAATGATGGTCTCAGAGGGGATCAGGACGTTGGCTTCTTGTTGGTCGAGTTGTGGGCTTGGGGATCGAGATCTGTCATTGGGAGTTGGTGATGCNNTTTCTTCGTCAAACATGAAGGCTTGGTTTGGGGAGGAGGTCGCGCGAACTCGTGGGATTGTGTACTTACGCTCAAGGGGGGCACTTGATGAGGCAGGGGCCTGCTTGACCTCATCAGGCTTGGCATCGGCAGTTCGCATGTCGTATGCATCTGTGCCGGGGACGTCGCCATGGCTAGGAGCGCTGGGGTCGACCTTCTCGACAACAAGATGGGGGACCGGAGTGCCACCAGGAGTCACAGGTCTGTCGGACTCGCTAACGTGTGAAGTGCTGCGGCTTCTTGTGCCATCGGGGACAATCTCAATCTCGTCGGGGACGGCGTCTTGGGTTCTGATGTTGTAGGCTGCGGTGCCGGGTACTTCACCATGTCTGGGCTCGTCGTCTACTTTCTCAACGCGGGTAACGGGGATAGACAGGGCGCGGTTGCGTCCAGTAAAAGCAGGAGGGTATGCTGCGGTGCCCTCGGAGGCATCAGAGAAGTGGTCATCGGACTCTTCGGGTTNCTATGGTTGGATTAGAGGGTGTTTATTGACTGGAGCTAGAGTCGATTTACCAGTGATCTTGGGCACACCGGGCAGCTCATGTGCACCAGGGTCCTTCAGATTCTCGATTGGCTCTGACGGAGGTTGAAGAGCCATGGCGGTGTGGAGTGTGTATGTGGAGAAGGAACTGGAGTCGGAGGCAGGGACTGGAGGGTGTGAGGTGGAGGGTGTGAGGCGGAGGGACGGCCGATATGGAGGAAACAAGATCAGAAACCAGAGACAAGAGAAGAGCAGGGAGCGGCGTGATCTCTGGATGCGCGTCCGCAGCAGCTGTCAAGCGACGAGTGACGTGGAGAAGCTGCGGGTCCGGGAGGCTGAGCACTGCAGTCAGGGAAAGAGCGACGGCCGTGTTTGCCCTGTTTGCTCAGGAAAGTGCACAAGCGTCCAAGCGTCGCGTCTCTGCGTGTTGCTAGGTAAGAGCTCTACACCAACTGACCATCGCGACTGCCATTTCCATTGCTCCTTCCCGACAAGAAGAGTCGCCTTGCCAATACCTTTCCACATCGATCCGCCAATCCTCCGCGACCCCGATTGCAAAAGCGCCTTCTCGTGAAACGCGCCCTCGACGGGTTCATCCCCCCGATTAAATTCACATCACCATGTCCTTCAACTTCGGCCCGCCCGCTTCGTCGTCAGGAAGTGCCTTTTCTCTGAACACTACCTCAGGCGCTCCTGCAAGCACTGGATTCAGCTTTGGCAATGCCGCTGCTCCTGCTGCTGGCGCTGGTCAAACACAAAGCCCTTTCGGCGCACCATCTCCTTCTACACAAACTCCCACTACCTCCGGTTTCAGCTTTGGTCAGAAGCCTGCCGCGTCTGGAAGCAACCCTACAACCCCAGGTGTCGCTTCAACGGGTAACCCCTTCGGTGGTGCTGCTGCTGCTGCTTCAACTGGCGCCTTCTCACTGGGAAACAACTCAACCACTCCCGCTGCCACAAACAAGCCCATGTTCTCCACTACACCTGCTGGTCCTCCCCTACTCAATCAACCGGCGGAATCTTTGGTAGCAAGCCTCTATCTTTCGGTCAGCCTGAGCAAAAGGCAGCAGAGGCTCCCAAGTCTACCTTTGGGGCCCCTCTAGGTGGTAACAACGCTTTTAGTTCATTTGGAAAGAAGGCCGATGACAACTCGTCCTCTTCCGCTCCTCCTACTTCGTTGTTTGGCCAAAAACCTGCAGAAGATGCCGCTCCTGCAAAGCCCATGTTCAACCTTGGTGGTGCTACCTCATCCACTCCTCAGTCTGCCCCTGCCACCGCGCCGACCTTCTCTCTGGGCGGCAACTCCTCAAAACCAGCCTTCTCACTTGGTGGAAACACATCACAGACTCCCGCTTCTACTCAACCTGCATCAGCCACCACAACATCTGCACCTTCAATTTTCGGTGCCTCGTCATCCGCTGCCCCTGCTTCGACGGGCGCATCAACATCTGGCTTGTTCGGAGCAAAAAGGATGATGCTGCTGACAAGCCTGCCGCGCCTGCTTCAGGTTTGTTTGGCGGTCTGACTCAAAACAAGGATGCTGCCGACAAACCTGCTTCCTCACCGTCGCTCTTTGCGCCTGCACAAAACAAGGACGAGGCTGCTAAACCCGCTGCACCTCTATTTGGTGGTCTGGGTGCTAAGAAGGACGACGCCGCTACACCCGCTGCTCCTGCCGGCAACTTGTTCGGTGGTCTAGGTGGTGCCAAGAAGGACGAGGCTCAAAAGCCTGCCGCTCCTTCTGGTGGCCTCTTCGGCAACTTGGGTGGTCAGAAGAAGGACGATGCTGCACCTGCTCCTACCTCCACAACCGCTACTTCGGGGTCGACCCCTGCTTTTTCACTAGGAGCAAAGCCTGCTGATTCTAGCACACCTGCCTCGACTGGTGGCTCCGCTTTCGGTCTCAAGCCCGCCGCAGCACCAGCTGCAGGAAGCTCTGGAGGTAATGGCGGCAGTGGTGGCCCTCCCACTACCGCAGCAGCACCGGCTGCGGGTTCTAACAACGGCCCTACTGGAGCACTTGGTAGCGCCCCTACAAACGCATCAACCTCAGGACCTGCACCCCCTGCTACATCGCGCCTCAACTCCAAGTCTCTCGATGAGATTATCACACTTTGGACCACATCCCTTTCGTCGCATCAAAAACAATTCTCTAACCTTGCTACCAAGATTGGATCGTGGGACCGCATGTTGGTTGAGAACAGCGACAAGATCAGCAAATTGTACAGCCGTACCTTTCAGGCTGAACGTGATACCGCCGAGGTTGAGCGTCAGCTTGCCTCTGTTGAAGGCCAGCAAGAGGAACTTAGCCATTGGCTCGATCACTATGAACGTGTTCTGAACGACATGGCCGCTAAGGCTGGTGGTGTTGACAGCGGTGTTGATGCTGAGCGCGAGAGAACGTACGTATATTCCGACATCTCCCTAAAAGGACACATGCTAACTATTGCCACAGTTACCAGACTGCCGAGCGCTGCTCTGCTCGCCTGACCACTATGTCTCACGACCTGACCTCAATGATCGACGAGATCAACCTTGCATCCACCAACCTCTCCAAGTCGTCCAAGACCGCCGAGTCAGACCCTCTTTCTCAGATCGTCCGCGTACTCAACGCACATCTCGGTCAACTGCAGCAGATTGATGTTGGTGCCGAACAACTCAGACAAAAGGTGGAAAGTGCACAGAAGGAGGTCCGTGGCTTTGGTGGCAGAGGAGTCTCCGATGAGGGTGTAGAAGGTTTCATGAGAAGCTTGAGGAGATGAAAGACCAACATTCATGGAGTTTTTCTAGGGTACGAATGACCAAGGATACTCGCTCGAAGATATGGATGGGATAGGAAAAGATGTTATATGCACGGCGTTGATGATAGGATATCAGTTGGTCCCCGAGCGAATGTGAGATACCAAGACCTCTTTCTCGCGAAAAGGAGACCAAGAAGGTCAATGAAAATTATGTACCAAAACTCCTTCAATTTGCCGTGTACCTAGCACAGATGACTCCAGATTCAGCTGTGGGACGTCGCTTGTTCGAATGGCAACCAGAAGCGTCGAATTTCGACAGGTGGTATGATATGTCTTCACATCGGTGAGGCAGAATACGAGAAGAGAAAGAGAATCTCAGATTTCAAACATCATCACGTCTATGAAGAATAAGATCTACATCCAATCAAAACGAACAGTAAAAGAAGGCTGGCTATTCACAACGAACAACACCAACAGAGAAGTGAATCAGAACATCTAGCAAGATGTCTTGCAAGTGCTCTACAGGTCGTACTCGTAGACGTACTGGACGTTGCAGTTTGCATCGTCTGAGCTGGGGGAAGATGAAGGTGTAGTGGTTGATGAGCTTGCAGTGCTGTAAGTCTCGACGACAGCGGCGGAGGAGGGCGAGTAGGCGGCAGCGGATGACTGGACAGCAACGGACGACTCGACGACAGCAGATGACTCAACAGCAGGAGCGGTGTAGGTGTTCGAGACAGCGGCTTGAGAAGAAGCGATGGGAGCAGCCTCGGAAGTAGAGTAAGCAGCAGGAGCAACCTCAGAAGCAGAAGAAGCGACAGAAACAGCCTCAGCCGACGACGAAGCAACAGCAACCTTCTGGGCAGCAGCAGAAGACGAAGACGAAGCCGCAACAGGCGAAGCCGACGACGAAGCAGCGGCCGCAGCAACAATAGAAGGGAAAGCCTGGGTACCATCATCGGTTCTCTTACATCCACTCTTTGCAGTAATAGCAGCAGGGCATTCAACACGCTCAAACTCCATCTCGGGGTTGTCAGCATTCTCGAACCAGTCAAAGCGGAAGCCACAGCCAGGTTGCAAGGCTTTGGGGAAAGCGCTGCATGTGTTTGTGCTGATGCCGCCATATTGGGCTCCCCAACCGGAAGAGGGAGCATTCCATTGATCGGTGCAGGCGTTGAAGATGCCTACGCCGCCACCGGGGATGGCGAGGTCGAATTGGTTGCTACCGAGGTCGCCACCGGTGTTTGTGGCTTGCACGATCATGGTCTTGCCGGCGATGGAGGTGGTGGTAAAGGTGAGCCTTGCAGATGTCGGTTAGTATAACCTTCTTTTGAGATCACATAGTGATATCTTGACTTACTTGTAGCAAGAGCAGCACCAGCTCTCTTCGGAGCCACCGGCAATGTTTGCGGCGGCGAACCCGTAGGCCAAGGTGTCGGAAACAGCCCAAGGGGATTGGTCAGAGCACATGTATGCGGAGCCACCATTACAGGCGGAGGCGGTGTTGGCGTCGGTCAAGGGGTTGTCGTTCTTGTCGCAAGTGGTGATGGGGGCAGAGACATCAGCCTTTCCAGGCCAGGCACAGGAGCCCTTGCAGCAGTCCCTGGAAACAATGTTAGCATGGTGTTCATGATAGATGGGGAGCACATCATCCATAGGCCTGCCGAGTATACAAGTTCGTCGCGATGCGTTGATTGCTATATGAACTTACCAGTAGCGGGTAGTCTTGCCAGTCTCTGCTGCGTTGACTACGCTAGCGAAACCGGTGGCCAGAGCCAGGAGGGCGAGGGACTTGATAGAAGACATGGTGTTCTGATTCTTTTTGAAGTTGAAGGTGATGAGAAGGTATCAATTGGTGGTCGCAGACCTTGTAGTAGAAGAGAAAATGGAACGAGTGTGGCGTAGACTGGCTACTGAAAGAATGACTGATATCTTGCGAGAAAGATGATGTTGTAGAAGACCGGAAAAGAAAGAGGAGGAGAAAAGTTATAGGAGACAACCTACCATTTATCCTAACATCTCGTAAAGAGCAAAACAATAGAGAAGGGATGAAGCCTGAGGATCCGAGATCACATCTCGTCTAGGGCTTGTATACACGAAACAACCTTAACGAAGCTTACGGTGGTTCGGACACTCGGCTCTATGGTTCTCGCAAGCCAATTCAGGTTTCATAAATTTGAGGAGGATAGTTTGGAAGTGGGACCGGATCCATCTCAGCAACACCATTCGCCATCGCCGAGCCTGTGTGTGGCGCGAACGTGCGACGACGTGAACGACGGGAGTGTTCAAGCAGGGCTGGCTTGCGGAGGCGAGATTGAGATTGCGGTTTGATCTCGAGCCGGGCGCTCGATTTCTGGATCCATCGGGTCTCCTGCTACTTGCGTCGGAAGTTTCTGTACGACAGACGAACACGAGATGTTGTCGATGGGTGTTTGTTAGGGCTGTCTAGATGCGAATGATCGCTTGCGGATGTCGGGCTCCAAATTGTTGTGTTGCTGTGTTGTTGTACTACATTACCTAGAGCTCATTTCCGGCAGATCATTGTTTTCTGCGTATCAGATATAGAACTAGTGAGTAGAGCTGGGAGAGATCGTAACTATAAGAAAAAACACGGAAAGATTGGTGCAGCAAAAGTAAGATAGGGGAGCGAGCATCTTTGTGTTTTGGGGTAGGCTGGCAGAGAAAAAGTGGGAAAAAGAATGCCTCGAGGGAGAATCGAACTCCCATCTAAGGATTACCCAAGCCATGCTTGGTCATATTTATGACCGATATGAGACCTTCGTACTAGCCGTTATACTATCGAGGCTTGATGTGTACGATTTCGTGCTGATAACGCATAATAACATATCTGTCGACAAGCTTGTGTGTACATGTCGCCCCACTAATGGGCTTCCTTGTATCGTTTCTTTGTGTATTCTGTAGGGACATCTTACATGTGGGCTCTGGATGTCAAGCACTGGAAATATGTCATAACACATATCTGGTAGTCTGGCTGAT
This sequence comes from Aureobasidium uvarum, assembly GCA_903853725.1. Taxonomy (NCBI): domain Eukaryota; kingdom Fungi; phylum Ascomycota; class Dothideomycetes; order Dothideales; family Saccotheciaceae; genus Aureobasidium; species Aureobasidium uvarum. The sequence continues at coordinate 907,614 of CAINUL010000019.1, forward strand.
TTGGTTATAGCGGGTTTGCAGGTACTGCCCAGGTTTTGGACAATGTTCTTGACTAAAACTCAGCATCCTGTCGGATTTGCATATCTGTAGCGAACCACACCTTCAATGTACTCAGACTCTCCTCAGAAGATACAGAGGGTCTACATAAACCAATCCACCTTAAGATACCAAAAGAAAATCGCTGGCCTGGGGGTTGATTGTCGATTGCACTCAAAATCGATGGTCAAGCGTGCCACCCTGTTCGGCTATACAATGATGCTATCTCTGACTGTCTGATTACATCACCCCAGCATCATAGCGGCTCCTCCGCGTCCTCCGCATTTCGCCCTGCCCCTCAGGAGCACCTCAGGAGCTTTAGAGCTTATGTTAGCATCATCGACTGTGATCTTGATGCAGATTGGATCAAATGCCATGTGTGACTATCGGTTTGAGAACGCTCGACGTCACGACTTGAGGGATGGCCAGTAAGAGGAAGAATAGCTAAGAGCCTCATGAATGCCAATATGTTTATCTCGAACCATTTCTCTTCCTGCAATGCTCTTCACACACCTTCAGCCCATTTCACGCAGAACGCTTACCAGTGTTCCTAAGACTTGTTTCATACGTCCCACATCTACAATCTACAGACAAACCGCAGCCATGTCCAGCAAGCCAGGAGAGGAGTTCGAAGTTCGCCAGACCTCGACATCCGAGGACTATACNCCCGACCCTTCCAAGTCCATCAAGCTCAGCCCTCAGCGCCAGGCTCTGATTGACGACATCATCGCTCTCTACAGCTGCGAGCCCACCGTCAGACGTGTCGAGCGCTACACCGCTGATTGTGTCTACGATGACCAGTTTGTCTACGCCAACGACCGCTACAAGATGGCTGGACAATGGTTCGCTCTGCCCAAGCTATTCAAGGCAAGCAAGAACGAGCGCTACGAGATCATCAAGAACGACAGGGACTTGATTCAATTCAAGAACGAGCAGGTAAGCGAGGCAGGCTTCCATGCGCATAGACTGTTTCTAATGTACNNGCAGTCATGGACGTTCAAGATCATCCCCAAGACAGCTACCATCAACGCACTCGTCTCGCTGTCTCTCGACCCCGACACTGTGGACTCGGACTTTATCCAAGTCAAGTACCACAAGGACCAGGCGAACGACAAGGACTACTCGCACGAAGGATTGGGGTGCGTCGAGCCCAACATGAAAATACCAAAGAGATGAAGCTAACATACCTTTTGCTCTAGATTCTCCTTCAAGAAGTGGCAGGCAGACAACGTGGTCAAGTTGATGAGCTCGCCAGAGGTTGAGCACTTCGCTAAAGACAAGAGCGCGGCCAAGGAACCAGTCAAGAAGTACGGCAGTGGAGACGAGAAGGGCCAAGCTCCCAAGCAGAGCTTCTAGACGAACCGAGGTACAATACGAGTAGGAGTAGTAATGTGTTATGAAATATGATGTTCCAATTTACAAGCATTGGCAGTGAGGAATGTGGATCTCTCTCCCGTGTGTTGTGAAGTCATGCGAACGACTGTCAAAATGCAGAAGACTTCCAGGATGTAGATCAGTGTCCATTGAAAGTCCGTCAAAAGAGCGGCTCTCACTGGACGTACCTCTAGTTAGCATTAGTTTGTGCATTTTTATAGCATACCGTCTTCTGTTGCAGTAGAAGTGAGAACAAACACGACACATCGCATGAGTTACCGTGTTGGGGATAGCAGGTCGTGCAGAGCCTCATCGGTGTGACGAACAAGGAAGGTTGCTGGGCGATCTCTCGGTGACGTTGTGCTCGAAAAGTTGGAGTTGAGCTTCCCTTTCTACGCGACACGCGCCCTTGACCAACCTTTTCTCACATCCATCAAACCTCCGAGTTCAGCAGATCACAGGCCATGCTGTGTTAATCCACGACCACGACATTACTATCGCCTTCCATCAAATCTCATTGACACGTCGCGTCGCGTGCGCACCATCACCATGTCCGGTCCCTCGATCCACTTCACCCTCCCCGATCGATCGCTCTTCAAGTTCCCGCCGGACTACCTCCCTGCCGCCATCCCTCCTCCATCCGACGAGGCCACCTGGAAGTCGCCCTTCCCCATCGACTTCGATGTCTACAACCGCGCTTTGGACGTCAAGGTCCCCCTCACCATCGCCTCTACCTATGTCATCACCGTCCTCTTGATCAACGCCTACAACAGACGCCAGGGCAACAAGCCATGGTGGATCAGCACAACCCGTGCTTTCAAGGTCTTTGTCGTCCTGCACAACATCTTCCTGGCTGTCTACTCGGGTGTCACCTTCTACGCCATGTGTCGCGCTATCAGCGCCACTTGGCCTGGACTTGACAACAGCGCTGGCTTGGCTGGTGTTGCCGACTCTCTGTGCAAGGTCAATGGCCCCCGTGGCCTTGGCGATGCTGTCTACTACAACGCAACCTCCAACCTCTGGCAGACCAAGAATGCCATCATCAAGCTGCTGCCCGAGGGCACTCCCGACTCCACCGATGTTGGTCGCCTGTGGAACGAGGGCCTTGCATTCTGGGGCTGGTTCTTCTACCTGTCCAAGTTCTACGAGGTTGTCGACACGGCCATCATTGTCGCAAAGGGCAAGAGAAGCGCTACTCTGCAGACCTACCACCACGCAGGCGCCATGATGTGCATGTGGGCCGGTATTCGCTACATGTCCCCTCCCATCTGGATGTTTGTCTTCATCAACTCGTTCATCCACACTCTGATGTACACTTATTTTACCCTCTCTGCTGTCAACATTCGTGTGCCCAACGCTCTGAAGCGCACCTTGACTAGCATGCAGATTACTCAATTCCTCTTCGGCGCATCTTACGCCGCTATCCATCTGTTCGTCAAGTATGACATCCCCATAGCGACCGCGTACACCATCTTCCACCCTATTTCTTCTGCTGTCGCAAAGGCTTCCTCGACTGCCTCCAGCGTTGTATCAGCTGTTCCTGCCGAGACTTATGGCGCCATCCTGCGCCGTATCCTCCTCCGTGCTGCTGGTGACGAGGGTGTTGCAGAGAACGTCCGCGACAAGCAGGGAAACATCATCATGGAGAAAGCACAGGAAGCAATCCAAAAGTACCATGAGGAGACCCGCTACAGAACCGACTACGCCACTATCAACTGCATTGACACCACTGGCCAGAGTTTCGCTATTTGGTTGAACATTTTCTACCTATTCCCTTTGACCGTCCTCTTCGTTCGTTTCTTCGTCCGTGCCTACCTGTTCCGCAGTGGCTCAAACAAGTCAAGAGGCAAGCGTCACTCAGTCAGCCGTGCCACCAAGGATGCTGCACATGGAACCAACCGCGAAATCGAGCACGCTGGCAAGGCAGTTGAGAAGAAAATTGCTCATCTCCCAGAGGACCTTGCAGCTGCCGAGAAGAGGCTTGAGAAGAAGCTTGGTCATCTACCAGAAGACTTGAAGGCTGCTGAGAAGAAACTCGAGAACAAGCTTGGCCACCTTCCCGAGGATGTTAAGAAGGATCTTCAAGCCCTTAAGGACGGCAAGCTCCCTCGCTCGACCAGACCTGTTAGTGACCGTGTTGAGAGCTTCGAGCGCAAGATGACCCCTACTAAGAAGGACGCCAAGCAGATCAAGGAAGAGGCCGCCGACAACCTCGATGAGCTGAAGCAAAGAGTGAAGCAGGAGACCCCTGGCACACCCACCAAGGACAATGCTCTTGAATCGACTGATGCTTCGCCTACCAAGAAGCAAAAGAAGAGAAAGAACAAGAAGAACAAGAACAAGCAGGCCAACAGTGGCGCCGATAACGTCGACGAGCACACAGATGCTGCCGAGTCTGGTTCTGAGCATGAGCACACCGAGCCTGAAAACTACGCCGCGGCGCTGAAAGAGAACCTGAAGAAGGAGGGGCAATCACAAGATCTCAAGCCCAAAACAGAAGAATAGGAACAATACTGGTGGAATACATACAGGAGACCCTCCATTGCTGAGTGGGTCGAGAAAACAGGACATGTTCCGAATTGGGAAGGAGCATCATCGAGGAAGGCTGCAGGGAAGGAACGACCTGATGACATTTCTAGTTAGCTGGCGCGGCTGCCTTGTACTATAACCAATCACTATATTCGCAGATAGCAATGAAGCCACGAAATCATGAATTTGTACTTTCCCCTTCATGCTGAACTGTTGAAACGTGACTATAGAAATGCACAATAGTATCGAGAAACAGGATGGTATCCATTGAGAGACGAGATTTTGCAGGCTCTCTCTGGCCACAGCTGTGGTTTGGAAACGTTTGTGCCTTTTTATAGCTTATTATTCCACTACATGCCAATGTGAGAGACAATCAAACGTTATGACAATATTTAGCGCATACGTGAGGAGGCCCCTAATGTGAAGAGCTTGACATGTTGACATGTATAACAGTGTGGAATATGACAAGATCTCCAGCTCTCGAGCACGAAATGTCACAGAGAACGTAACGAGAGGAGCTGTGCGTGCAAGAACGGAAGAGGGAAGATCGTTGCGGGGTTTCGGATGCCCCGCCTTGCAAGACCCCTCATCTACCCAGCAACATGGATACATATAGCAAGACAGAGGTAAGCTAGAGTCAGATTCATCAATTCTTCTCTTATCTCGGTCCATCAAGAAGCAACTGCAAAGACTACAGCCCACACAACTCTTCAGGAATCCTCTTTATCAAAACACAATGTCTTCGTCCTCGGAATCCCCCTCACTCGGCCGTCTGAAAGGCAAAGTCGCCATCGTCACCGGAGGAGCCAGTCCCCAAGGCTTTGGCTACGCAATCGCCCGCCGCTTCATCGACGAAGGCGCAAAAGTCATCATCGGCGACCTCGATGGCTCCGGCGCCGAGTCCAGCGCATCCTCACTCTCCTCCCCACATGCCAAAGGCGTATCCATGGACGTCTGCAAACACGAAGACTGGAAAAGAGTAGTGGATATGGCGGTCAAGGAGTTTGGCAGACTGGACATTGTGATCAACAATGCCGGGTGCACGTATAGAAATAAACCGACTGAAGAGGTTACGGAAGACGAGTTTGAGCGGGTGATGAGTGTGAATGTCAAGAGTATCTTTTGGAGTGTCAAGGTTGTGGTGCCGCAGATGCAGAAGCAGGGGGATGGTGGCAGTATCATCAATATCTCGAGCAGTGGGAGTGTGAGGCCTAGACCTGGGTTGGTGTGGTACAACGCCAGCAAGGGGGCGGTGTCGAATGTGAGTCTTGTTTCTTGGACGAGGATGGCGAGTTGGCTGACTTGTTTGTAGGCGACTATGGCGCTGGCTGCCGAGTATGGGCCTGATCAGATCAGAGTCAATGCGATTGCTCCGCTGTTGTCGGCGACTGGTCTGTTTGAGTCGTTCGTTGGAGTCAAGGACACGCAGGAGAACAGAGACAAGTTTGCAGCGTCGATCCCACTAGGCAGACTGACGGATCCAGTAGACGTGGGTAATGCGTGCGTTTTTCTGGCGTCGGACGAGGGCAAGTTTGTGACGGGTACCAACTTTAGTGTTGACGGAGGAAGACACATCTAAGGTGTATAGCTCAAGCACTCAAAGCCTTTCCAACCAGCTCTTGACATCTCTGCGACATGTGTAGCTCAAGAGCCATCTTGTGACCCTCAGGGCTCATCTTGACCCACGTCTTTTGCAGAATCTTGATGATCTTGTCTTCGTCGAGTGTCTTTTCAAAAGCCTCGAATTGGTCGTCAAGGAAGACGAGACAGGCAATGTCCTCCAACGCCTGTGTGTCCTTGTCGCCCTCACGCAGACCTTGCTTCTCAATCAGAGCCATTGTCTTTTGCGTGTCCTCGGTACTGAATCCACATTCTTCCATGATGGGAGCAACCAACTGGGCCTGTCTCTTCTTGAGGAAGGTTCTCCAGCTGTGGTAGCCGATGCGTGTCATGGGATACGAGTCGCGAGGCACTTCCCAGCGACGAAAGTGCTGTGCGCGAATGGCGATTTTAAGAGGGTCGGAGGCATCAGGCGAGCGTCTCTCAAGGTACCAGGTCATCTGTTGGGCATAGTGAAGCTCGTACGGCACTTCCTGTCCGTCGATTGTGACCTTCTTAGGGTCTTCGGCGTGGGCCTCGTCGATGAGTTGCAGTGCTTTCTCTAGTTGAGGTGCCATTGTTTTGTTTGTGGTGACTTGTCTAGGAGTGTGCGCGGTCAAGGGTACAATCAATCACCTCGAAGACTGCTTATCTCCAAGAGGTCCGTGCTATAATCATCAAGTTGCTCGCCATTGGCTTGCGACATAAGTCTCTCAGTTCACATTGCTAGTTATATGCATCGTCCTGCACTCCTTCTCTTGCCTCGAGACTTTCTTCACTTTCTTGCTACTGTTCCATTTGTCCATCGTAAATAAATGGAAGACCCTACGCTCTACAGACGAGAATCTGTCTATAACAAGGCCTGATACTCACAGGCCAAGCTTTTACCCTTCCAACGCGACGAACATCCCTCCTGGTGACAACCTTTCTCAACGCTTGCGCGCTCTGCCAGAGACATGCTCATCCAACAAGCCCTCCTCGACACAAACCGAAGCCCTATCGCCTCTCGGCCGGCGCCTTTGAACGGCATCACAGAAGACGTGCAAAGATCACTGGTTGCAAACAACATCTTATGGGACTAAACCGTAAAAGGGTATTCGGTGCGACTTGGCATATTGGATCTCCTTGAGGTCGTGTCCGATGACGTCTAACCTCTATTCCGCCACCATATCATTCAAGTCGCATCGCTCAGAGGTCATGTTGTGTATCATGCGAATAGGACAACAGCGTGGGTAGCGCGACTAAGTAAGTGTACACGCCAGTCGTCCGTTGACCATCCAACCGATCAGTGCTCATGGGCATCTCCAAAATCATGGAAACCACAAGGGTAGGGTTGAACCGTTGTTCCGGCTCTTGTCTAGCTTTCCCATTTTCCTTTTACATAATGATGTCAAAACGCCTATTTCCTCGCCGCATCCAACTTCTCGTTGAAGCCCTTGGAGCCTCATCTCTTATACAAAACATCGCATAACCGCGTCGGTTTCACGCGGCCCTGATCCAAGCATTCGTCAAGCAGCGTCTGTGAAATACGTCCAAGGCCCACGGTCTTGTTTCTTGAGCTTGTTTTTGACGCTTTTTGTTGCTTCTGAAATCTAGTGTTGTATACATCTGCTTGGTTTCTTCGTTCTATTCACCTCACTGTTTACGTTCCTTTGCATTGATACCCGCCACATGAGATGCTAGAATCGGCACATCCTGCTCACGACCAGCCTTCATGGCGTGGCAGCAGCTCAGAANNAACACTAGAAGCGAATAGAGTCGACGAGCAACAGCGTATAGCCAACGAGAAGTCACATACCAGCCAAGAACTCGACCCAGATGTGGAAATCGTGGATTGGGATGGACCCAACGACCCGGAAAANCCCGTATGTTCTGCATACCATTTCAGACAGGATATAGCTGACGAAATCTTACAAAGGTTCAACTGGCCAGTGAGGAAGAAATGGATCCTCACATCGGTGGCTCTTTTTGGAACATTCATTGCCCTTCTAAATGGAACATCCATGGCTGTCGCCGCTGAAGCCTACAACCGCGACTTTGGCATTAGCGATGCACACTTTCCACACTCTTACTGGCCTATTGCGAGTTGGGCGATAGGTGGTGGTGTTTTCATGATGGTTCTACTGCCCATCTTCGAGGATTATGGAGTCAGATGGGGTTACTTGATATCCTACATTGTCCTGATCATCTTCATCGTACCTTCAGCAGTGGCCCAAAACTTTGCAACATTGGTGGTTACACGCTTCATCGCTGGCGGTTGCGTCTCACTACTTGGAAACACCATCAGCAGTATCATCTGCGATATCTGGGCTGGTGATCGTGGCAGGACGGTACCCATGGAGCTCTACATCACCGTCTATCTGTTTGGCAGCACCATGGGTCCTGTGGTAGGTGGTGCCATCTACCAATTCCTCGACTGGCGCTGGATCTTCTACATCCAGATCATCTGGTATTGCGCTTTCATCCCGCTCTTCTTCTTCACCATCAAGGAAACTCGTGGCTCGGTCATCCTCAAGCAGCGCGCGAAAAAGATTCGCGCAGCGACTGGAAAGAAGGCGTATACACGTGACGAATTGAACCATATCCCGATCTGGCAGATCGTAAAGACGTCAGTGCAGAGACCAGCATACATGCTTTGCACCGAGTGGGTGGTGTTTTCTCTTACTCTGTGGTCAGCATTCGCTGTCGGTCTTGTCTACCTCTTTACTCAAAGCATCGAGGAAGTCTTTGCAGGTCTATACGGATGGCCAGCCTACAGCACCGGTTACGTCCAGGGCGCCGTTGGCATTGGAGAGTTGCTTGGTTTCTTCGTCTCGTACGCCAACATCTACTTTTATCAGCGGTCTGCCAAGTCGAATCCTATTGATCCTGGTACACCTGTTCCGGAAGCTAGACTCTACATGTCTCCTGTGGGAGGCTTCTTTGGCATGACGGGAGGCATGTTCATCTATGCATGGACTTCTTACCCACATATCCCTTGGATAGCTCCCGCAATTGGACTAGCAATGGTTGGGTTTGGCATCAACATTGTTTGCGCGTCCATTGCGCAATATCTCATGGACTCGTACTCCAAATATGCTGGCTCGGCAATCGCAGCTGTAGCATTTGGCGAAAATGTGTTTTCTGCCTTCTTGCCTCTGGCTGCGCAGAGCATGTATACCAATCTTGGGTATCAGTGGGCGAGTTCAGTGTTGGCGTTCTTGTCGTTGGCGCTGGCTTGTGCGCCTATCATTCTGTTGTTGAAGGGGCCAGAGATCAGAGCGAGGAGTCCGTTCATTCAGGAGGCGAGGTATGAGCATGATGTCAAGGGCAGTGTTGAAGAAGCCTGAGAGTTGTATAGGATTGTGTTATGCGTAGATACCCACAACACAAGAAAAGCATGCTTCACATCGAAGAGAATGTATATCACTGATTCGCAGATTAGTCTCTGTACACGTTGGTTCTACATAACGGAGGACTTACTGGTCATCAGAAGTTCAACAGGTTTCAAGGATGCATACCGGGAATGCCAAGGCACCTCGGCATCTATCTGGAGCTCAACGGCGATCATGTGGGGTGGCAGAGCGGCCAATCGGAACATGCCTGATGCTGAACGGAGTTGAGCTTCGCGAAAATGCACCTCTCGAAATCTCCAGAACAAGACATCCGGAGGGGTGATGAAGGAGGATAGGCAGGCACAGTCGGTGGATCGGCCGGCACGTTCTCCTTTCTACCTTGATCGTAAAGTGTTCTAGATTGAGCAAAGCGCCTGCGTGCCACACAGAGACGCAGAAAGCAATCACCAAGGATGAAACAGCTCGGATTAAAGCAATTCTACCGACCAAAGCCGAGCGTCGTTTAACCCTGGAGGACAAGAGCGCTGTTCAAGAGATGTTTAACCTCGACGCTCAAGTCGTGAAGCCGGATAATTTGGAGCTATGCCCAGGAGTCTGCACGGTTTCGAGGTGTGCTCTGCGCCGCTGTGGGCTCGTGAAGGGCAGCGTGACACGCATGGCCCGAGTCCCTGCAGACCCGAAGGTGCATTTATCCCCCTCATTGAGCAATCATTTACCCCGCCGGTTAGATATGCCCCACGGACGACTATGTTTTTGCGGGTCAAAAAGACACGAGTTGACGTGAAGGTAGGTACTTCTAACATTTTTCATCTCTCTGTTGCTCCTTCTCTTTCCTCTTCTCTTGACATCGTCTCCTTCCTCGCGCTCGCAGCTCTTCCAATCCCCGCCGAGTTCTTTTCATATCCAGCACAATGACTTCCACACAAACAATGGTCAAGCCGACATTGTCCAACATTGGTGTTTACACCAACCCTGCACATGATCTCTGGGTCGCCGAGGCCGAGCCTTCGCTCGAGCAGGTTCAGAGCGGCGAGAAGCTTGCTCCTGGTGAGGTCACAGTCGCAGTCAAGAGCACCGGTATCTGCNNGGGTGAGTAGCAGCACGAAATCGAAGAAATGAGATAATGGTCGCTGACGACGACAAGGTCGGATGTGCACTTCTGGCACGCCGGCTGCATCGGCCCCATGATTGTCGAAGACGACCACATTCTCGGTCACGAATCAGCGGGTGTCGTTGTTGCCGTGCACGACAACGTCAAGTCGCTCAAGGTCGGCGACCGCGTTGCCATCGAGCCCAACATCATCTGCGGCGAGTGCGAGCCTTGCTTGTCCGGCCGCTACAACGGCTGCGACTCTGTTCTCTTCCGCTCCACTCCTCCCGTCCCCGGTCTCCTCCGCCGCTATGTCAACCACCCCGCCATGTGGTGCCACAAGATTGGTGAGATGAGCTACGAGAACGGTTCTCTCCTTGAGCCTCTCAGTGTTGCTTTGGCAGGTGTACAAAGAGCAGAGGTCAGACTCGGTGACCCCATCCTGGTCTGCGGTGCCGGCCCCATCGGTCTCGTCACTCTCGCCTGTGTCAAGGCCGCCGGTGCCGAGCCCATCATCATCACCGACATTGACGAGGGCCGCCTCAAGTTCGCCAAGGAGTTCTGCCCCTCTGTCCGCACCCACAAGGTCGACTTCAAGCACACNCCCGAAGACTTTGCAAAGGCCATCACCGAGCTCGGCGGCGGCGTCGAGCCCGCCATCGCCCTCGAGTGCACCGGTGTCGAGAGCTCCATCGCCGGAGCCATCCAGACCGTCAAGTTCGGCGGTAAGGTCTTCGTCATCGGCGTCGGCAAGAACGAAATCAAGATCCCCTTCATGCGCCTCAGCACCCGCGAGGTCGACCTCCAGTTCCAGTACCGCTACTGCAACACATGGCCCAGAGCCATCCGTCTGCTGCAAGGAGGCGTCATCAACCTCGAGAAGTTGGTCACCCACCGTTTCAAGATTGAGGATGCCCTCGAGGCTTTCAAGACGGCGGCAGACCCCAAGACTGGCGCCATCAAGGTGCAAATCCAGAGCTTCGAGGAGGGCGAGTCAAATTAGGTGAAGTGGTAAAAGACGAGTTATAAACACAAGCATGCATGGTTTGGACGTTTTTCTTTTCTGCCATATACATACGCGATGATAATGAGATTATTCTTTTTTTTTTTGACAAATATTTGAACTCTAGACCACACATTTGCTTCACATCTGTCTGATCGACATGCCACCAAGCTTGACTTGCTGGCTGATCTCAACCCACTGTCCACTATTCCTGTACCTCGTTTACACGGTAATATTCGGAAGCCATAAACATTTCAAAAGACACGTTGCTGACAGATTCACCTTGACCAAACCCTCCGGCCCCTCCGGCGCTTCTTGAACAGCGAGCCCGTTTCTATGCAGACCTCATATTGTATCATCAGACAAGATTGTTGCACTCTTGGACCACAAGACACAAAGATTAAAAGCAACGAAACGACTCTAGATTGATTATCTGACAGGTGGCTCTGCCGAAAAGGAATTTTGTACATTGAGTGTACAGGGTCTTTGGCATTGAATCAGCCTTGGAGCTTACACATGGGGCTGATGTATCTGTTCTTGTTACTGATGTATAGATTCTCGAAAAGAAGGCTATCGTGAAAGAGGACTTGGGATACTTTCAGATGTCGACGTCTTCATGTGTCATCGTGCTCGAGGCCTGAAATCAACTGTCGTGGCGATCAAGCAGTTGTGAGTGAGCGTAACGGTAAGTACTTCATGTTCGGCAGTTGATATTCCGCTACCCAAACGGAGACTGAGAACGTTCGATGAATCGATATACACCATGTTGATGCAACGCCAATGGCTCACACAAATCCCATGTCTGCTCATCTGCTGCTCGGAAAACAGCAGCCAGAGATCTACTTAGGCAGCAGCTGTCGCTGAGTCACACCACCAGATTTGGCGTATCAGGGGATCATCAATGCTTGAGACTTTCGAAGGCTGGTGATATGAAAAGTCATGGTAGGAGAGTATCTTAATTGAATCACCAGATCAGGCTTGCAGAGAAATGCTCTTCGAAAAAATCCTCAGGCAGTGTAGTAGGTGGCTCAAGAGAGGGAGCTTCGTTTCAGACGACTCGCTTCCGAACCGGAATGGCCAGCATCATCTACGCCAACCCGAGTGATCGAATGCGGCGAGCGGTTCAGTCGGCCGAATGAGGCTTCCGAGTGGATGTGTTGGTTTGAGGAGGGAGATGAGGTCTCGATTGGCAGATTCCAAAATGTGGTACTTCGGTAGATGTAAACAAAGAAAAGCCAACGTCGATGATGATGGGGCTGAACGTTGTAGCAAAAGGGTCACCAAGGAACATACCAATGACAATAACTTGCTCATGTGTGTGCATAGGAACTGGTAGGTATGTACTGGAAGCACCAAAGGCGTCAGCTGATACAAGGCTGAAGCTCTCCTGACCACACAGGTCCTCCACCATTTCCATCAAGGTTGATCCTTAGATCACGAGCGAAGAAAACAAGTCTCGAACATGACAACATGAAAAACAAAACACCAAGATCTGACCTGAGAAAAACAACATACGACAGACCAAGAATAAGAAGGATACCAGTCCTTCAGTATCTTGGGGATTGATCGTGCAGACGAGAGTCTCATGCTCACAGCTTGATCGCGTCTACGATATATAATCGCTTTTGCACTCCAAGCCAGCGCTGTAGCCGTAATGCTGCATTGACGTGTACTCTAGCAACGACAGTTTCTCCACCTCCCAAGCCGTTATTGCCTGTACATATCGGTATACTTCTTATTGAGTAGGGAATCTTTGCTTGATCATAATCTTGATCGCCTGTTGAGTCGTTAGTAAAATCCGTGCACATGTTTCAATCATATAAATGAGGCATATGCTGAAGGGCAGTTGTTGGACGTACCAANNGCTTCTCCAGAAGCTCTTGCTTCTTCATCCGTCGTGTTCTGTTTTCTCTGTAGTTGTAGACGTACACAAACTCTCGAGGCTCGGCTTCAGGAGTTCGCATCAGCTTGTTCCGGTCCCAGCTGGAGCTCTTCTTCACAGGAGAGATGTCCTTTTCCTGTTGAAAGAGTTCATCTTCTGATTCATGTATTTGCTTCATGTGCTCCATGTCCGAGAATGAGTGTTGTGGAGTGTTTGATGCAANTTGGTCCCTGCTGACGAAGAACTGCGATGAAATGTCATGTTGTCGTGATGGTCTATATAATAGTCAAAGAGGCCGGAATATGCATAGGTTCTAGTCCGCACTCGGCTCCCCCTCGATCATGACAGCTGCAGCTTAACCAGCCCCACCTGGTCACAGGCAGAGAGAATCGCTCTATTTCTGGATCACTGCTGCACTCACCGGTATCTCAGAAGTTTGATTGGCATAGCCCGCAGCTCCGTTGGTTGCAGGCTGATATCGTCCGTTCAGCCATGACAAAAAATCATACTAGATCAACACCACAGACGACAGTGGCCAATGACCTCGTTGTCGTTGGCGAGATGGCTGGTGACCAGTCTCATTGAATGTGGGGGTCCTAGAAAGATACCCACGCGTCTGTCTCGTGGCGCGGACCAGTACGGATAAGGATAAGGACAAAGGATTCCATTTCAGTTGCTACTCAGCCCTGCCAATGAGCAAGAGAGTCGATAGATACCTAGATCCAAGATAAGCAATACATCGATCTGTACCGTAGTTGGGTGATGCGTGGTTAGCCCGATAAGTGTCTTCAGAGTGATGACACCGGCAGGCGCTACAGCCGAGCCTGATAGAGATGGCTAGTCGAGATTGGTAAGTACAAGTACTTCGTGGGCTGAGCAAAGGAGCAGGACACGGACGGTATTGAGCCCTTTATGCATGCACTTCGCCATGATTAGTCTTGGTAGGCACCCGACCCGTAGCCGATTGTAACAAATAATGGGCTGGTGCTGGAATGCTGTATACAGGCTATGCAAAACTTTCGAGTATACAGGTGTACTTGAAGGAGACGGCCCCCAGGTATGAATTTGTTAGGTCACGATCATTCAGAATTAGCGAGGGCGGTTCCATCAGAGGATTGCACCTGCATCGAAGAAGCACCGTCCCCTTGTAGTCGACTTGGAGAGGCCATAGACTCCGAAGAGATTGTCCGCAAGACTAAGTTGTTCTCGGATGACAGGTCTGTTAAGAAATTACCAATGTCGTGCCGGTAGAAAATTGGAGATATTGATGGCTCACTGAATGAGGAAGAGCTCGAAGAGGAGCGTGTGACTGACCGTGCATAATATTGACGCACCTTCCTGCAGCCTCATTAATAAACGACCAGAATAACACACCTACAGCCTCGAGCCTCAGCCGTGATCAGTTTCCTGAGGCTGAGCTATTGATATGGACCGCAGCAGAAGCAGAGGATACGCCATTGGCATGACCACCTTGGTTGCCTTGTTCAGACCATGCGCGGACGTCTTGCAGGTACGTTGGACAGCAGACCGGATCTTTTATCATCAGCCAACTTCTGTCTCACCACGAGTATAGCACCTCAAGTCGCCTCAGTATGAACCACGAAACTCGTACGAGGTGTGGATGTCCAACCTACAAGAAAGAGTCTGTCTTGACCCTTGGTAAGACCACATCCGAGTCGCACAACTAGTAGCTCTTACAGCTAACGAGAAATCGACAGATGGCGGCGGTATTCGAGGTCTCGTGTCGCTCCTTATTCTTCAACAGATCCTAGTATTCATCCGCGATGAGGAGCGCGAGTGCGATCAAAAGATGGTTGTCGCAGGCCATCAAGCACCAAGCGCCAACGCACACGACAAAAAACTGCCGCTTGCCTGTCATTACTTCAGCTTCATGTTTGGCACTAGCACTGGAGGGTAGGTGCGAATGGAGACGAAGCGTGCGAGAGAAAAGGAGAAAGATGGCTGACGTCAACAGAATCATCGCACTCATGCTTGGTCGACTTCGCATGAGCATCGAAGATTGCATCCACACCTACCGCAACCTGGGCAGCGAAATTTTTGGAAAGAGACAGCCATTCCATTTCCTGGGTCGGAACAAATACGATTGTGTGAAACTTGAGCGTATTATTCGAGGCGTTGTACGAACGCACAGTGGTTGCACAAGCGACAAAGAGGATCCTCTGATCGAAGACTCCAGTGTGTTGAACAAGTCGCATGAACACAGACAGGAAAGAGTCCAGAATCGATGCATACCATGTCGCGTGTACGTATCCGATCGAATAGGTAATCTAAGCAGGTACTAATGGCTTTCTAGCGGCGTGTTTGCAGTACAAAGTGACACACACAGTGGCATGGATGAGAAGATACACCTTTTTCGAACTTACTTCAATCCAACGCCTCCAAATGCTAGCGAACGGAAAGACCTTACAGTCAGTCTTCATCGACAGCAGCTCGATGCTCCTATATGGAAGATAGCACGCGCCACGTCTGCCGCGCCCACCTATTTCAAATCCATCGAGGTGGACGGTGTCCGGCTTCTGGACGGTGGGTTATTAGCCAACAATCCGAGCCAGCTAGCCAGAGCCGAAGTGAATTCAATGCATCGACACCATCCGTCTGGAAGCTGCAAAACATCCGAAGGAGGCATGCGTTTCCTGGTTTCTCTCGGCACAGGCAAACAAGCCGATCAACTCATCACCAGAGGTGCGGGCCCCATACCAAAGCTTCTGAGCATTGTCAGACGTGCACTGAAGAAGATGACCGACCCGGAACTCGTACATGAAGATCTACAAAGAGCCCTTGACCCGAATGTATACTTCCGCTTCAACGTCGAGGAATCCCTCAAGAAGATGAAGCTTGACGAATGCATCATAAAAGGTGAAGACAACATCACTTTCAGCAGAATAGAAAAAGCCGTCAACGGCTATTTCAACGATGGCGATGTCTGGGACCGTGCGAAGCTACTTGCTAAACGGCTGGTTCAGCATCGCCGGGAGAGACGCAAACCTGGTCACGAGTGGTTCCGCAACCTGACGATCCCTGGCCTACTACCAGATCCGATTGACAACAGATATAGGAGCGATGAAACACCCAACGGTATCATCAACTTAGATCGAAGAGGTTCGCGGCCTGAGCCGTTACCGGGGGCTATCGAAATGCCTACACCGATGTCAGAGATGCCGATAGGACTGATGATTTCCGAGCTGGCGCCCAGGAGCCCAATACAAGATTCTACACGCAGTCTTCCCACGAGCCCGACCTACATTCCATATGACTCAGCCATAACTCCTCAGGAAGAGTGGTGTACACCAAGCTCGCGGATCCTGGAATACCACCAGCCCGAGCAAGAGAGGAACAGAAGAGACCTTGGTGCGAATGGCACTGCTCCAACGCCATATAGAGAGGATGGCGCTCCTCCGCCCACCCCGGATACACCAAGCTGAAAGCCTACATCTTTGCGGCCCTCTCAAATTCTTGGAACCTGTCATCCTCGGTGTGAAGATTCATCTTTCGCATGCCGCTAACGTTTTCCTTGCCTGGTTTGTCGTGACCCTCGTATACCCTGACTCGATTTCTTCTTCCATGTCGTTAATATTTCCTATACTCTAAGTACACTCCTTCTCTTGCGTCAAATCCGGACCTAGTCAGTGGCTGCTTGTTCCTGCATTTCTCAAGCTTCCTTTGGGTGTAAGCACTCCTTTGTCGTTGCTCTTCATGTCTCGCAGTCTATGTACGCATTTTCCCTCACGCTTGTAGTTGCATTCTACCATTGAATTTATCTGGATAGACTAGGCACGAAGTATATACTGTCATTGTAACACAAGATGTATAAATGTTACATCCCGCTACTGCACAGCCGCTATGGTCTCTGATGTTCTAAGCAATTCCTCTATTCGGTCGATGATTACACTTACATTGCATATGTTGTGAAGTCTCGCCCTCTGTTGTCTTGACCGAGCAAGAGTTAGCGCCAGATATATGCAAGATCAGAACAAACTGTCCGACATGCGGGATAGTGCTGCGATGGAATTGAGCTCATTGCTCCTTCCTCATGTGCATGAGCCAGTGCCTACTTGTTCGAATTTACTCCTACACAAAAAAAAGAACCACCAGAGGAAAGACGAGAAGAAAATCACAGAAACATCAAAGGTTGAGACAGATCTACACAACAGGCTGTGGAAAAAGAAACAATGTAATCTTTATACATAACCAAGTAAACAATAGTCTAGTCAAAAAAGAAGCAATCACTTTTCTCATAATGCATGCACCAAAAGAGGATATCCAACAAGGTTTCTCGCATAAGGACAAGCTTCCCGGGGATGAAGTGGGCAAGTCTACTGCTTATCCATGTACTGCATGCGGATCTCGACGGCGCGTCTGTGGGCCTCGAGTTGCTCGACCTTGGCGAGTTGCATGACAGCCTTGCCGACGTTGCGCAGACCTTGGGCTGTAAGGTTTGAGCTGGTGATGTGCTTGACGTAAGAGCTGAGGTTGACACCCGAGTATTGCTTGGCGTAGCCGTATGTGGCNNTGTGAGGAAATTGTTAGCTTGACATTCGAGAAAAGAGAAAGTAACTTGAACAAAACTCACGCAGAGAGTGGTTGACACCAGCAGAGTAGTCACCGACTGACTCAGGAGTCCAGGGGCCAATGAAGACGGAGCCGGCGTTCTCGACGGTCTCGGTGTAGGCCTCAGCATCCTCGACTTGCAAGATCAAGTGCTCGGGGGCGTAGTAGTTGCTCAAATCCATAGCCTCTTCACGAGTCTTGACGACCAGCGTCAGACTGTGAGAAATGGCACCACGAACGATATCAACACGGGGCAAAGCCATGGCTTGGTTGTGAAGTTCATCCTCAACGGCCTGCAGCTCCTTCTCGCTCATGTCAATGGCAATAAGTACGACCTGCGAGTCAACACCGTGCTCGGCCTGTGATAGCAAGTCGGAAGCAACGAAGGCAGGGTTAGAAGTCTTGTCGGCAATGACCATAACCTCTGAGGGACCAGCGGGCATGTCGATACTGACACCAGCGGAGGTGTCGTTGGAAACGATCATCTTAGCAGCAGTGACGAACTGGTTACCAGGGCCGAGAATCTTGTCGACCTTGGTGACCGACTCAGTACCGTACGCCATGGCAGCAACAGCCTGAGCACCACCAGCCAAGACAATACTTTCGGCACCAACCTTGTGGGCGACATAGACAATCTCAGGAGTGATAGAGCCGTCGGAGCGGGGAGGAGAGGCAATGACAATCTTCTTGCAGCCTGCAACCTTGGCAGGAACGCCCAGCATAAGAGTTGTCGAGGGCAGAACAGCAGTGCCACCGGGAACATACAAACCGACGCGCTCGATGGGACGAACGAAGCGTGAGCAGACAACACCAGGCATGGTTTCGACACGGAGATCCTCAGTCTCTTGTGCGGCGTGGAACTTGCGGATGTTTTCGTATGAGATGTCGATGGCCTCCTTGGTCTCGGGAGCGATCTGCATGAGGTCTTCGGGGAAGGGAGCCTTAAGAACAGTGGTGCTGAGAGAAGTGGCCTTTTCGAACTTGTGAGTGTACTCGAGCAGAGCCTTGTCACCGCCCTTACGGACACCCTCGATGATGGGGTTGACAATGCCCATGATGCGGTCAGTCGACTTTTGCGAGGGACGCTGCAGAGCCTGCTGCACCGTGTCCTTGGTCTCTTTGGTTGTGTAGTAGCGACGCATGCTGATTCTGCCGTCGACAGTGCCTGCCGGGTCCTCCTTGGCCTTGGGCACCGAAGCAGCCTCCTTGACCATCTCCTTGTCTCCATTGACTTGCATGCCGACCTTCTCAGCGAATTGAGGCTTGGCGTCACCCTTTCTTCTCTTGACCTTCAAGTTCTTAGCATCCAGGTTGCGCTCGATGTCCTCGAGAGAGACGTCGTTGGCAATGCACTTGGTCAGAGCAAAGTAGATGACATCGGCAGCTTCAGCAGCAATGTTGTCCTTCTCTGTCGCGTCAACCAGCTCTTGTGCCTCCTCGAGAATCTTTGCTGACAGCATCTTAGAGTCGTTGAACAGACGAGCGGTGTAGGAGCCTTCGGGAGCCGAACGCTTGCGGCTCGAGAGGGTCTTTTCGAGACGCGACAGACCAGCGTAGTCGCCGAAACATGTAGGAGTTGCCAGGTGACAAAAGCCTCTGCCCTTCTGGTGAACGTTGAAACGAAGAGCATCGCCGTCGCAGTCCTTGTCGATACGGATCAACTCTTGGATATCTCCGCTAGTTTCACCCTTGTACCACAGACCACGCTTTCTGCTGAAGAAGACACCACGGCCGGTGCGCAAACTCTCAGAGATACTCTCTTCACTACTGTAGACAAGGCCAAGAGCGACGCCGCGCTCGTCCGTGACAAGGGTGGTGAAAAGACCATCGGGTCTGTCGGTAGTGGCGTTTGCGAGGAGGAGAGGGGCAGCGGGGATGAGGTTGGGTTGACTCTTGGGGTCAACGGTCAGGTGCTGGGCGGCAATGACGGGGGTTGCGTTGATGTGGGCGATCTGGAGGGCCTTCTCGAGAGTGGGCTGGGCGAGCGAAACGTAGACGGGTGGTCTGTTGGATCCGTAGGCCTCGAGCAAGCTCTCGACAGCGGTAACGTCGGCGATGGCGGCAAGGTAGATTCCAACCTCGTTGCCTTGCAGCACGTCCAGTGCTGAGTTGCCAGCACCGGCGAGCGAAAGGACTAGCCGCGAGGCATCGACGTTCTTGTTCTGGATGTTTTGCAGTTGCTCGCTGGAAACAAAGACCTTGACGGCACCGGCATCAAGCAAGGACAGGATGTCGTCGGTTGAGTCGAGCTTCGTCACGTCAAAGTAGGTGCCGAAGTAGGTGGCAGTCTGCTTGAGGTGGTCAAAGGCGGCGTCGATGGTCTGTTGGGTTGCGACAGCGTAGACGGCGCCGATGTGACCAAGGCTGGCGGCGCTAAGTCCTGTAGAGGCATCGAGGCCTTGAGCCAGGTCAATGGCGGGCAAGAATGGTACCGACATGGTTCGGACCACTTGAGTATGGATATGAGTTGCTATGCAGATGTGTCGGAGCTAGAAGCGTG
This sequence comes from Aureobasidium uvarum, assembly GCA_903853725.1. Taxonomy (NCBI): domain Eukaryota; kingdom Fungi; phylum Ascomycota; class Dothideomycetes; order Dothideales; family Saccotheciaceae; genus Aureobasidium; species Aureobasidium uvarum. The sequence continues at coordinate 927,531 of CAINUL010000019.1, forward strand.
ATTTCTATAGAGACGGACAGGAAGATGAAGACGACGGCTTGGATCGTCTTGCACTGCGATGACTCGACAGCGGGGCGAGATTTGAAAAAGTTGGACCATTCGTCATTGGCTGACAATTCAACCTCGTCCAAGCGCCGTCTTGATTCTTTGTCGCAATCGACAGACAACACCTGATGATGTCTTTGCTCTCATGATTCATTACTCTACAGAGCCCTGTCTTCTTCCACGCGCCTGCCCTCTCAACCCGGTCCTGTTCTATCGCGTCCGGTGTTGACTTGTGATCGAGCTCCTCCGATGTAGGCGATCACTCATCCACATTCGGCATCGGCTTCTGACCCTTGGTCTTGCCGGTTGTCGTGCCATTCTTCTCGCAAACAAAGCTCCCAGACTTGACCGCCTAACAAGCGCCCCAGTGACCAGGTCATTTACCCATGTAGGTTGCCCATCCAGAAAAACACAGTGCTTCGTTCCTGATCGCCATCATGATCAAATCGCGTGCATATACCCATGTTCCTATACAAATTCCCTGTCTTCTCCCACCACCGCCTTGAAATCACCTCACTCCAGTCCTCTGCCCGTCAATTATGGGTGTCACTTTATCCACACACTCCACGCTCGCGCCCCTCTCCTTAGCAAGCACTATCATAGGCTTTGTCTCCTTCTCTTTTACAGTCGCTACCCTGCTTAGAGTTTTCTGGGGCAATATCACAACTGTAACCCACGCCCATGATGAGATACACGACTACCTGAGCAACCTCCGAGTTCAACTGTATGAAGAACGTCAGTCTCTACGGAGTCTGAGACGCCACAACAAAGAATGGGGCAAGCGGGGACGTTCAAAGGGCCTCCCTCTTCCTCGCCTCGACAACTTGACCATCAAGTCCATGCAGGACACTCTCCGCCATCTGACAAGAAGATTCAAAACACTCGAACGACCTTTCCTTGACCAAGACTCTGCGTCTGGTCGTCGCAGATACCGCAAAAGCTTCTCACCAAACCCAAGAGACACATGGGACTCGGAGAAAGGTCTTCGCAGCCAAGAAAGAGAATGGGACAAGGAACTCGATGACGAGGAAGACCCAAGAACTCAGGGAGATGTCTATTGCAACATCACCCTTGGCAAACGCATTCTTTGGCTTCGTCGAAGGTCGGATGCGCTTGCCATCATCGAGGCTGTCAGTCGTCTTCAGACTAGAAGAACTGCCAGACAAGTTGGAGAGATCGCTGTTGCGTTGTACGAGTACGGAGATACGATAGAGGACCTGGACGGGAGTATGCAGGAGATTGAAGCTCGATTCAGCAAGATTGTTGGCATACGGAGGGTGGCTTGAGGAGCGAGATGCTATAGAGATTTGACAACCTTTTCTTTGTATATAGATATTCGATGTTATAGAAATACCTCATCAACATTAATCACCCAGTCGTATGAGAAGCAAGTTAAGTGAATGATTGATGAAGTGACAGGGTCGCAGTTTGGAGAGGGCAAGCACAGATTGATCGCACCGCCAAGCCATTAGGAACGCGCCTTCCTTCCACCAGCGCGATTATGCGCGTCAAACCATCGACGACAGTTATTGATTCATCTTATCACTATTTCCAATGTCCATCACCGACTGAATGCCTCACATACCGCCGACCATTGAGCTTCTCGAGCATGCACAACTTCAGTATAGAAGAAAGGAGTATGTCCAAGCCTTGTACCTCCTCGATCTGGCCATCAAGCATGAACCATCGCCATCAGTAAAGTTGCTCGACACACGCGCAGCAGTCCATGAAAAGCTCGGCGATCACAAGCTCGCCCTCAAAGATGCTCGGACTTGTATTCGTGTCTTCGAAAAGGACCCCACAGGCTATCTGAGAGCAGGCAAAGTGCTTCAGATTATGCAAAAGACTGATGTCGCTCTGAGCATCTACAAACATGGCATCAGCAAGAAGGTCAAGAATGTTGAGCTGCTCCAAAAAATGCATAACAAGCTTCTGTTGTCTCTCGCTCCCGACAAAGCCGCAGATCCATTTGCTCAACTACCCATCGAAATCGTCGAAATGATCCTGTCGTATCTCAACTTTCGACAGATTGTATACTGCACTCGTGTATCGAAGCAGTGGAACGTCTTTATCAACAGCTTGCCTGGTCTCTGGATGAATCTGGACTTCTCGGAAGCCAAGAAGCCTGTCAGATCTGCTTTCTTGAGTCGTTGCATCAACACGTCCAGACATAAAATCATCTCCGCAACCTTGAACCATGTGAAGGACATGGAAAAGGTCATCAAAGCCCTAGCTCGAAGTTGCCCGGAATTTGATTCGCTCCGTATTGTCGATGGCGGGTTACAAGGAGAGAGTCTTGTGCACAATCTCAAGTCGGCCACCAAACTGAAAAAGCTTACGCTTGGCCTCTCTGCTGGTATATCGTCTTTGACGCTTCCCAGTCTTCTTCTGGGCTGTGAAAATCTCGAAGAGTTAGAATGTCGAGCCATCATCCCCGGTAGCCTGAACCTACACTGGAAAGGGGAGTTTCCCAAGCTTCGTCGTCTGAAGTTGATGAGGAATCCTCAGTCACCAAATCGCTCCATGCACATTCTTCGAATAGCTACACTTCTAACGCTGATGCCAAACCTGCAATCTCTCTCGCTCAACAACTGGGCGACACCTTATGACATCCTATCCCTCAGAGAAACAGCCAAGCAACTGGCCGAGTTGGATATAACATCCATGGTGTCTTCCGGTCCGGTTCCTTTCCCATTCCGCGATCTTCCACCGACTCTTCGCGTACTACGCCTTGATATTGACAGGCCACTTAGCAGTGTTGTTCTGCTGAGTCCTAAAGACTTCTTCTTGCCTAATCTTGAGGAACTTGTCTGTTGCGGTGCAGACATGGCAAGTCTGTTTCTATCCGACCCCGAACTGATCTCCAAATATCCAGACCCTGCAGACAATCGGTTTCTCAAGCATTCCGATCTGTCCAGACTTCACACGCTACGTGTGCAGTGTACGGGTGCAGCTCAGTCAGTCACCTCGCTTCTCGCTCTGCCTCGTCTAGAACGCCTGCGCAGTTTGAGACTGACCAACAATTCCGACATTGGTGATGAGGTTGCGAAGCATATTGCTACCAACATGAAGCAGTTGCAAGACATAGATCTTTCCTCAACGATGATCACAGGTGGCGGCGTGCGTGTACTTGTCGATGGTCTCAAGCCATCGCTGAGGACACTAAAGTTCGTCAACGTCTGGCATTGCAGTCCAGATGCATCAGAATGGGCACGAGAAAAGGGTATACGGGTTGAATACTCGCAGAATGCCGATGTCAACCCAAAGGGACGCAAGATTCGGTTCGAATGAGATATGATTTAATGACAAGGCAGGAAGGACGGATGGGATAGCTTTACACATGGTATGTAAATTACGAACAAGTATGATCAGGGGGAACTTCTTAATTCCAGTAGAAATCCAGTCTCTCAGTACCAGACGCACGAAAGAGCGCTGCTGTACAAATACAGCATGCGAGATCAACCATGCTAAGGTTCCAGTGAGACCCTGGTCTTGTGTTTGACGGTCGACTCGTTCGACTGTGCATACTTTGGTCTCCTACATCTGTGGATTGCATCCAGACCAAAGTAAGGTGGTGGAGTCTGCTGACATGCAGCGGTATAGTGGTCAGGTGGAGTGGCTTTCGGCTGCTGCCTCAGGCCACAACGCCAAAACCATGACCTTCTCTCTCTTTTTTTGCCATCATGATGAATCGCAGGCACGCAACCCAGCAGTAATATCAAACTCCACTGCGCATGGACGATAGGTAGGCAGAGTGGTCGATCGCGTAAAACAGTAGGTGCATACCGCTTCGTGAGTATAAGACTCTAATTCACGCATCGAGCTTCCACATGGTCGTCGTGACGATGAGTCTTATTCTGAAATTTTGCAGGCACATAAACGCGACCATCTTCTAGTTCGGTCCATTTCCTCCTTCTCGTCGAACAAAGTTCCATCAGTTACTTGTCTTCGCACACAGCAACCAGGTCTATCAAACATCGCCGATCAACCATCTTCATCAACAACCAGGCTCATCAACCATCGACTACCGGCCTCTCATCATAACAATCAAGTCATCGACCTCTCATCACAACGGTCAAGTCATCAACCGCCCACCTCATCAACAAGATCTCCATCCTCCATCACAAACACGCAAATATGTCCTCAAGCATGAGCAACACCAACATCCAGGCACCTGAGCACAAGTCCTGCCAGGCCTGCTTCGACACCGACAACACAGAAACCTTCGTGGCTCTGCCTTGCGACCATCACTGGTGCCGCGACTGCATCTCTCAGGCCTGCACTCAAGTACGCAACGAGCGCGACTGGCCCTTGGCATGCGAAGAAGGGTGCACTTTCCCCGAAGAGATTGCACTGGAGACTCTGCCTGGAATCGAAGCCACGCGCCTGAAGGAGAAGTTGCGAGAGCTAAAGACGCCTATGCGCGAGCGCTACTACTGCGCCAATAGAGACTGTGGAGAATTTGTCGCGACAGTCGTCATCGGCCCCCTCGCTCGCTGTGAGGAGTGTGGCTGCCAGACATGCAAGCAGTGTCGTGCACTCGAACACGAGGGTGATTGTAAAGGTCCCAGCCAAGAAGACGAGCAAGCAGCTGCTCTTATCAAGAAGNNAAAAAAATGGGCAGAGTGCTCGGAGTGCAGCAGAGTGATCGAAAGGACACAAGGATGTCCTCGCATGACCTGTTACTGCGGCTATGAATTCTGCTACCACTGCAAAGGCCCCATCCGCGCATGCAACGGCTGCTTGCATCTGGAGCCCGACAACAGACCAGCACACCAAGCCGGGATTGAGGCGGGATTCGGACGCGTGCGGTACCTACACCAGGACCTACTCCGGACATTACAGACCGCCATCGTCTCCGTGAGAGTCTCTACTCCTCCTGACTCGGCTGTTGGTGTGACCCAATGGTTCAACGACCGACTCCATGAAGACGGGTTTCCCGGCCATGGAGTGCTCTTTACTACCATCGAGTCTCGGCATGCTATCCATCTGCCTGAAGATATGCCTGGTATTGCCGAACTCGAGGTCTCTGACAATTCACTGTTCTCGCTCTTTGGCACTGCTCGATTGGAGGTGCAGCCTGATGGTACCTCTCTCCTGTTCGATGCAGAGGGTGAGGAAATCGAGCAGGTCGATCAACAGGATGATGACGAGGATGAGGACTGGGATATGTGAAGGCACAGTCAGGAGATTGTACCTGGGGGGATTTGAGCTCTGTTTTTCTGTTACTCTGCCCTTCAATTGTTTTGTTTTTCTGCTACCCTACCCTCCCGACGGATTGTTTTTCTGCGTCCATTCATGGTACCATTCATGGCGTTTTTCTTTTTCTATCGAGTAGCTCTCCCTCGAACGACCACTGTACATCCAGCAGCTATCGAAATGCACACAAATGTATTCATATCACTTTCCACAGGGTTGATTTATGGAGGTACCAACACGGGAGCATGTGAAAGGTTTGTTGGTACGACAGGACGATTTGTGACGTGCAAAAGAGAGTCTACCACTGGGACTCGAACGTGGACACCCAAAAGATTTCTCTACCGATAGAAAAAAATTCTTTTCCATCAACCACCAGAACAAGAATGAGAAAAGAAATGGATTCCGACACGGGGAATCTAGTTGTTCTTTCGAACGGTTTGAGAGCGAGAAATCCTAGCCACTAGACCATATCGGATTGATGTTGAGTGCTTTGTTCAAATGTAATATAATTTTACATTGCCTACAGACACACATCGACTCAACCTTGATCTCGAATGCCTTCTTTCCAAATACTGGAAACTTTGTCCCAGCTATTCGTCCTTAGGTTTTGGTGGAGCTCACATACTTGGTGCCATACCTGGTTTGACATCAAGCATCTAAAGCTCATATAGCGATTTGCTTGTAGTCGCAGCAAAAGTTGGTCAAAATCAGATTGATAATCAATGCTTGACCGACTTACTGTGCAGATTCAGAGGATGATGTCGACGGGACCAAATACATGGCCAAAGTGAGGGGTTCAAATTCTCTTCAAGCCAACCCCAGACTTTTAATCTCCACCACCTTGTTCAAATTGAAACCTTTGATGTTAGTCCAGATGTTGCTTCCGTTGACCCAAACCCCACACTGCGAAGGCTTTGATGATCCATGAGGACTTGAGGGCTGGGCTGGCTTATTGAATTAAATGTACATATATGCGCTGAAAGGGAAATGGTTCACAAACCAATATCAGCTCAGCTGGCTCATCTTCATTGGTCTAGTGGTCATGATTTCCGCTTGTCAAGAGTAACATCTCGTCAAGCGCGGGAGACCAGGGTTCGATTCCCTGATGGAGAGCACCTTCTTTTGTTCATATGCCAGAGGTGGTGAAAACAAATTTGTTGTCACAGCTTGCAGAAAGCTGGACTTTTTGCGCGGTGTGGGAAAACCGAGGATTGGCATGGCAAAAGACGGTATTGAACAGCGCAATGTCTGGACAAATAGACAGAGAATTAATCAGAACATACCATTGACATCAGGTGTCTGTAGATAAAGCTATGATGATAGAAGGTTCTACAGTGCAACATCTTACACCCCACGCAAGAGAGCCTCATACACAGGTGCAAACAAAGCACATTTACCGTCAATTGCACCATCAGGCAACACAGTGACACCACTTCCACGAACACTTCCAACATCACCCAAGACACCAAGATTCCAATCTCCTTGTTGTACATCTCCATTGGGACTTGTCAGTATACCGCCGAGTGAATTGTCAGATGTCGTGATGTGAACAGCACCTGCACTACCAGTACCCACTGCATTCCATCCTGGTCCGTTGGCTGGGTTCTTTGCAAAGGCAGCCCATGCGCCACGCATAAATTCGCTCAATGCATACTCTTGGGTTGTGACTTGGGAATCAGGGTATGTAGAGAATACAAGGGNGATCTCGGAAGAGTGGTAGACACCTAGACCAGGGTATGGTTGTGTGTTGGCGAATGAGGCGTTAAAGTAGTATCGCCAGGTAGGAATGCCGCTTGCAGCAGACGCATTGGCCCAGAGAGCTTGNNAGGCTGGAACAGAAACGTAAGTGAATATATTGTAGCACAAGTCATAGTAACTTACGCATTGGAAGTAGTAGTCAGTGAATATTTTTGAAATCACATCATTAGGCGTGTTGAGCCCGTTTACGCCAAGCGGATATACTTNTTGGATAGCATAAACAAGAGCCGGCGAGATGCTGAAGTAGGTATTCAGAAAGGTTGTGATGTTGTTTTGCCCGAACATGAAGACACTGTGCAGTATAAGCAAAATGTAATTGGATAGACACAGAGACAAAACGCACCTTCCTTCCTGTGCATTTGTACCGCATAGAACAGGAATGTTGGCGATTTCTCCCAATACACGTCTCTCAGCAGGATTCGATACAAGTGTGATGTTGTCGGCAATAGGTGGGAATACGAGGCTGTTGACCTCAATGATGCGTTGAATTTCCGTCGCACTTGCTGCTTTGACACAATCCAGGTCACTTTCGAACTCACCCGGGCAGCCAAGCTCTTCAGTGAGATTGGACCATGCAGGTACGCTACTGGTACGTGGGTCAGGTCTGTAGCTATACTGGCCACTTTGTAATATTGCGCCGCGGAATGGTGGATCTGATCCTTTCGGGAAACTGGTGAGCAGCGCATCAACCGAGTAAGCTCCAGCCGACTCTCCGAAAATCGTGACTTTAGACGGGTCACCTCCAAAGGCGTCGATGTTGCGTTGTACCCATTCCAAAGCAAAACGCTGATCCAGGAAGCCAAGATTGTGACCGGAGAGAGGCAATTCTGGAGAGCTTGGAAATCCGAAGACATTTGATCGGTAGTTCGCAGTGACTACGATCACGTCGTTATAGGCAGCAAAATGACTTCCGTCATATGTGGGCTGTCCAGCATTACCGAATTCGAAATTGCCGCCGTAGATCCAGAACAAAACAGCTCGCCCCTTGGGATCGTGAGACTTTCCAGCCGGAGCATATACGTTCAGGTATAAACAATCTTCAGATTCCTGAGGTGGGGNGTTGTTGAATACCAATTCAGTAAACTTTTGGGAAGCCAGAGGATCTGTGGTTGATTAGTCGTGCTAAGGAAGGTTTCAATAAGGGTGTCGTACAGTNNTGAATTGCTGGATACATGCCGGTTTCCAAGCTGTTGCATTGATAGTGGACAATTTAGGTACTGCTCTTGGAGGCGCAAACCGCTCAGGTGGTGATTGGGCGAAAGGTATCCCCAAGAACTTGTTGACTATCGCACTTGCAGTTGGAAGACTGGTTGTTGTTCCCGTGGCTCGTCCATATCTTAGGTGTGCTGTTGGATGACCTATCTGAGTATGAGACCCTCTCACCAGGACAACGAGTGCAAGGCAGAGGAAGAAGTAGCGCATTGCAGATGATCGACGCATGCAATGATGTGGGTGGAATGAAGGAGATGGAGGTGCTTGTGGGACTTATATAAGGCTTTCTGCTGCTCCGAACATGGTTCCTTAACACGGTTTGGCCGAGGACCTTTGCACAATACATGGCTTGACGCCAGAGAAGACGGTGAGAAACAGCCAAGCACGGCTTGTGTTGTACACTGGGTCGATAAAGCTGGACAGGAGTGGTACAGTGGAGTGTAGAGACCAGTCTTACCGGGAAAGACGCAACTATGCGGCGTCGTTTGAGCATGACCCAGAATTGCGGTAAATTAGGAAAAGTCCTCATATCGGGTGATGTCTACCAGGCAAGAATAATGAGAAGCCAGAAGCCAGAAGCTAGAAGCTGGGAGCGCCTAAGTTAGTATATATTGATTGACATATTCATATACCGGTCTTGGTGTGTCTTTCCATTCATGCGGGTCAATCTGATATAGGTTAGATCATCGCGGGGTGCGTCTATCTGCCACACACTGCCATTAAGGCGTCCAAGGCGTCAGCGCCGAGTCAGAGAGGCACCTGTTCGGTAGAGTCCACCAGAAAAGAGGCACGCGAAGTGCGTCTGATAGTTCATCGACCATTCAATAAATATATCTTCTTGCAGGTCCCATCAGCCAAAACACCAGTCTGTAATTTCGGTAAATCCGGATCCTGGACTCTGGGAGGCCTTACTGGGCTTGACCCTTCGAGAACACCACTCAGATCCCAAAACCTGGTGGATGTGACCTTAACTGCAGAGCATGCATGCTTCTAGTCTTTCGAAACTTCTATTCCAATTTACGCGGAAATGAGCACTTGCTTATCGACTGACTTCTACCTAGATGCTCTGCCAGACAGTGAATTGGAAGGCCTGAGGAAGGATTTCCGACTTGAAGTGCTTGCTTGTACTGAGGCTGGTTTCCAACGAGTCCAAAAGAGAGGTTGAGAAGAGACCAATCAGACGTGCCGCAGTCAGCTTGTTTGCTTCCAGAGTAACACCGGCATCGGAAGAGGGCCGTGCCAGGTCAGAGAACTCTCCTTGCTGCTCTTGATGCTTGTCCGGACAACTCGGATGGCACTCGCTCAAAATCAAATGGTCAGCATTGAGGACTGTCCAATTAGAAGACAAACAACTGTAAGCAAATTTGTTGGAAGTGCTTAGAGGGCTTGACGGCTGTCGCCGTGCGTGGGGAGGGCAGTTTCTTCGAGCCAATCAGCGCGCGTCCAAATAAGCATTTCGACCACGCTCTACGCGTAGTCAACGGCTCTTTGTAAACACATTCCAGTTCGACACTGCTTCAAATCATGGAATGGGTCTGTATTATGCTTGCTGAAGGCGAATCCGAGCAGGCAGTGTTGCAGCGTACCACAAATTCACTATATCTGAACACAGAGAACCACATTCGAGTACCACAGTACAACCAAGCTCCTCTCACACTGCGGAAGCTCCAATGTGTAGGCAAAGATGGCTTGCGGGGAAAGCACATGAGTAGCGTGGAAAAAAACTGGTCAAGGCTAATCTTTGACGCGGTACCAACGTGTTGAGTAAGTACTTATATCATGACCTCCTGTCATATTCCAGTGTTGTCTCTCTAGCCTTGTCACTTTCTCAAACTCTTTCAACCTTGCCATTCTCAAAGCGCGAAGATCACAGCCATACTCCACGCATTAGTCGACCATATCGTACTGAATCTCTACACCATGGCTCTGCTCTACATCAAGAATATAATCTTGCCGGCCAAGAGACAACCTGTCTCATTACCCTCGTTTAAGCAGCAACAACAATATGGTACTTGCGACACTGCATCAGAGATATCTCAAGACGGCTCCGACTCTTCAACCTTGAGGAGTGATACAGGAAATCGCTCCTCATCTCGAGTTGACCCTCGTATCATTTCAGACGCTACTATCGGTCTTTCAGACGGCCTAACTGTTCCCTTCGCGCTTTGCGTGGGATTGGCAGCACTCGGCGACACGAAGCTCGTCATCTATGCTGGTCTGGCGGAGCTTTGTGCGGGCGCTATTTCCATGGGATTGGGAGGTTATCTTGGTGGTGTAAGCGAGGCGTAAGTCAATCTACCTCTAGTTGAAGCCCAATCATTGACAACCAACCAGNNACAATCATATGCAGCCACATTGGCGGAGACACGAAAAATTGTCAACCAAGCTCCAGACGAAGCCAATTCGATGATCAAATCAACATTCGACTCCTACGGCCTTTCGGAAGATACTCTGGACGCCTTTGCTACACAAATCAGCTCATGTCCGAAACGATCAGAGAATTTTATCATGCGCTTCCATCATGATCTTCCGGAGTCACAAGCAGATGCCTCACGTGCTTATATCTCAGCTTTGACTATTGCACTTGGTTATCTTCTTGGTGGACTGGTACCTCTCACGCCTTACTTCTTCGTGAGCAATAATCAGACTGCTCTGTGTTGGAGCATCGGAGTCATGGCCGTTGCCCTGTTTGTCTTTGGCTATGTCAAGACTGTTCTAGTTGGTGAAGAGAAACGGCTGCTGTGTGTCAAAGCAGGCATACAGATGATGGTACTGGGAGGCGTTGCTGCTGGAGCAGCTATGGGCTGCGTCAAGGCCATAGGCTCATGACCTTTGACGACATTTCAATATACGCAATCTCTTGTCCATGGCGTCTCGAGATAGGCTACGACTTTGGCATAATGAACCAGCCAGCTCTTACGAACTTTGTATTACTATCGTATCATTAGAACAAAGATACCCATGCTACTCTATCGAATTTACCCCTCATCACTCGTTTGTCCAGTTTGAATTAAGGTCGGCAATAGAAGCAATTTGCCCTCACACAAGTGGAGCACCGGTTTGCTGCATTTGAACAATGCCACGTCAGTTCCCGACAAGCTGGAAAGAAGAGCCCAAAAACCTAGACAATCTATTCCCAAGCCGAAGGGCAAGACGTAAACTCATCAAAATTGAATTTCGAGCTGCCTTAAACAGCTCTGAGGATTTCGATAGCAACAATAGGAAACGAATGTACTTTGAGGGAGATACTGGGCAGGGCGAAAGCTGAACGCTTAGTCGTATACGATAGGTTAAGAGAGAGCAAAAACTTTACTGCAGAGCAAAAACTTCACTGCAGCAGGTGAGATTTTTGGAAAACAGAGACAGTTGATACAAGTTTGTCTCGATTATACGAGCAGATACCTGACAGAAGTCTTCAAAAAGAGGAAGTTGAACACGATAACTAAAGTCTCCTCTCACACTGTATTGAACAAAGTGTACTATAGAAATGCACGGTTGTATTCAGAACAACGATGTGGCCAGTGAGAGCCGATTAGATTTTGGCTCTCAGTGGACAGTGCCTTATCTCTTGATAGTACTGTGCATTTCTATACTACACTTTGTTCAAGACAACGGAGAGAAGTTTCGACTGTTTTAGTATATCAAGCGCGTTCTCCCGCTTTTGAATCAGCTGCGCGCCAGAATTCTTTGATTGTTTCACTTTCACTCGCATGCAAACACTTTGTTTGCGCAACACCTTCACTCAGACTTTTACATAAGCTGGCTTTCTTCCACTCATCTTCCCTTCTCGCCCATCTCGATACCACGATGCATCAGACCATGAACGCTAGTATGACTAGCAATATGGTAGACCCTGGCCTTCTCGACAAGATCGACAAGCTCTTCGCCTGTGGTGTTGGGGACCATATTCCACTCCCCCAGCTGGTTGTTGTTGGTGATCAGTCGAGGTAAGCGCGCATAGAGCTCTTCCACCCTCATCAATGTGATGCTGACTCTCTCTCTCTCTCTNNCAGTGGCAAGTCGTCCGTTCTTGAGGGCATCACAAAGCTGCCGTTTCCCAGAGATTCCGGCTTGTGCACCAGATTTGCTACGCAAATCACCTTCCGTCGTGCGCAGACTACCAGCGTAAGTGAGGCAAGGGTATACAGATAGCACAGACCAAATCCCATCACATGGGTCTTCGGCTGCTATGTGTTCCATGCTCAAACATAAGAAACATGCTAACTGTACCTTACCTTTAGNACCACTGTCACGATCATCCCTCACAAGAATGCCGCACCGGCCTATGCCGACAAGCTGCGCGCATTCAAGAGTGTTACCAATGCTGTTCTTGAGCCAGTCTCTTTCTCAAAGGCCATGAAGGAGGTTCACAAGCTCATGGGTTTGTCGGAGTCTGCTGAGGACAACGACGGCAAGTCTACCTTCTCTGAGGACGTGCTCAAGGTCGAAGTGACTGGACCTGAGCAGGAGCACTTCTCTGTGGTCGATGTTCCAGGCATTTTCAGAACTGCCACCAAGGGTGTGACCACTCTGGCAGATGCAACCATGGTCAAGTCGATGGTGCGCCGCTACATGGTGAACCCACGCTCTGTCATGCTGGTCGTCATTCCCGCCAACGTCGACATTGCCACCCAGGAGATTCTGACTCTTGCAGAAGAGGCAGACCCCGATGGTCATCGCACGCTTGGTGTTCTAACAAAGCCTGACCTGGTCGATCCTGGCGCTGAATCTGGTGTACTTCAGCTCATCAAGGGTGAAAAGCACCCTCTCAATCTCGGCTGGTGTATTGTGCGTAACCTTGGTCAGCAGCAGATCCAGGACACCGCTGCCGACAGATCAGCTGTCGAAAGGGCTTTCTTCCGCGACAGAACACCCTGGAACGAGCTTGACCAAGAGCGCGTCGGCGTGGATGCACTGCGTAGTCGCCTGCAGGAAGTCCTGGCCAGCAACATCCGCCGCGAGTTCTCCAACGTCAAGCGCGAGGTGCTCACCAAGCTGAGCACGGCAAAGCGCGGTCTCAAGGACCTTGGTGACAAACGCCAAACCCCTGATGAACAGCGTCGTTTCATCATGGACATTGCCTCCCGCTTCCGCGAGGTGGTCAGTTTAGCCCTCAACGGTAACTACTCGGGCAACAGATGGTTCGACCAGGAACCTGACCTGATGTACGTGACTGCTGTCGTCAACCGTAACGAACGCTTTGCCAACGACATTGAGAAGCATGGCCATTCGTAAGACACATCTACCACCTGTGCTTGAGAGGAATTGTACTGACTGTGTCGTTTCCCAGGNTATGCGTTCAAGTTCGACTATTCTCCAGAGTCGTCCGAGAAGCCAGACACCACAAGCAACGGCGGTCAAAGTCTTACACTGCGCCACACCAAGGACATTGATGATCTTGAAGACTTGATCACCGGTGACCGTCTGATTGATGACAATATCCACAACAACATCATCGAATGGTTGTCAGAGCTCTACAAGGGCAGCCGAGGCTTTGAGTTGGGAACCTTCGACAAGAACCTTCTCTCCAGAACGATGAAGGCTCAGTCAGAAAAGTGGGAGCCTCTCGCTCACGGCTACATCCTAGATGTCGTTCACCTAGCACACCGTTTCGTCACGACTCTGCTGAGACATGTCTGTCCTACTCCACGCGGCAGAGAAGGCATCATGTCTGTCCTCATGGAGCCTCTTCTCGAGATCTACCGTCGTGCCCTCGAGCAAGTGCAGTTCGTCCTGCGTGTCGAGCACAGCAACCCTCAGACCATCAACCACTACTTCAACGACAACCTGGAGAAGTCTCGTCAGAAGCGTCTCCGCGCGTCACTCGAGAAGCATGCCACCGTTCAAGCTTCACCCTTTGGCGGTGTCCCTCGTAGCACGATTGCACTCGATGATATCGTTCAGAACCACCCCATGTCGAATGCTCAGCACACCGTCTTCGAGGTCCATGATATCCTCAAGGCTTACTACAAGGTCGCCAGAAAGAGGTTCGTTGACAACGTTTGCATGCAGGCTGCAGACTATTTGCTGGTCACCGGACCCAACAACCCTCTGAAGATCCTCTCTCCCCAGTTCGTAAGCTCCTTGTCTGACGAACAGCTCGAGGAAATTGCTGGTGAGGACATCGGCCTCAGAAGAAGACGCATTGCTCTCGCAAAGGAGGTCAAGGACATGGAGGTCGGAAAGAAGATTCTTGCAGGTGTCGCCTAATCAATCACTTTCCTCAGAACTATGTAGCATAGTATGACTGGTGGTGAGGGAGTGGTACGTGATCAGTGCCGGACGGATGTGTTTGTTTGTCATAGACTAGGTTGCTCAGCTCTGAAGAATTGGCATCGAACCAAAAGCATTACTCGTATTCCTGTCCTTCACTTGTGTTACCAAAGACCGGCACCCATCTCATGATTGATCTACCTCCCATGGAGGTTTGGTGATGCTGAAAGCTGCCTATCAAAAGGCAGAGTTGCTTTACGCGTGGAGGAGTGGCCAGAGAGATACAGAAAATATCCTACTCTCCGTGGATGCTGCCTCGTTATGGAGACTATCCTGCTTTCTATAGCCATAATATGACAGTCTTTGGTACGTGGAGAGAGAGAGGATGACATTGAGCTGAAGCTTGATAGGGAGGGTATCTCGGTCCGATACCAATTATCTCTTCCCGACATTCAACCGGAACTCGAATGCACTCTTCGCGTCTGCAGCACTTTCTCGCTCAAAAACACCAACATGGTACACGGTCACTTACGGCGCTCGATAACGTCTCGTCACAGTGAACACTCTGTGAGAAACGGCTCGTCAATATCAGGAGATGTGGGCAGACGCAAGCGGCACGAGATGCAATAATCCGTCAAGCACACATTATCACATCGGATAGCGACGTCTGCATGCATCCCGGCCTGACCGCCTACAAAGACTGTGAGTACTACACTCGCCCTCTGTGACAGATTGACCCTGTAGTGTGCAGTTCCGAAAGCCTTTGTCAAGCCATGCGCCAGCTATGATGGGTATCGTAGACGTGATCAGCTCCATCATGAAGCACTTGCTCCTCGTACAGCGAGCCTGCATTTGAGATCCCAAGTTAAATCAACCGCAATCGGAACCTTGCAACTGAGGACGTTCTCGCCTTCCGACAGGTCTGCTACCGTCAGGCATGGCTTGCTTTATCTGTCACAGTGCCCCTCAGAAGCTATAGGTCGGAACCCGTATGTTACCCCTCCTATACATGTAGAGAAGCCCGAGGTCGAAATCAGTTCTCTCCGTCTACGCCGCAGCCTCGAAGCCCACGTAGGGTTGGGCAAGCAAATGTAGTATCAGGAACTTACTGAACGACAATGGCTATTTCCGAAGTACATACTTTCTTGAGATGAGTTGTGTATTCTCGTAACAGCACGCCACAGCCATCAATATCTGTAGGTTCTAAAAGCTCGAGGAAAGGTAAGAAGATGTATCAACCCCTCTACGGTAACAGACAGATGGCAAACAAATTTGGGCAAGTACGCGCTTCCTTGGCTGCCTTTCGCTAACATGTCGGCTATTCCTGCCAAAATTTGGAGACCGCACCTTCTTCACTTTCATACAGCGTGTTTGCCCTTTCCGCTTGCTTTGCTTCCATCATCTTGTAAATTTTGCTTTCACACACTCAACTTCTGAAATTTTTGCTTCATTAGCTATGGAGTCAAGCGCATCTGAAGAGGATGACAATTGTCTCTCCTGTAGAATCTGCCGATTCCAGGGAGGCCTTGATCTTCCTACTCCTACCATCGCCGACCTTGACGATCTGCGCACTCAGTCACATGCCTTCTCAATCAGCATCTTCAGACACTGGGTCCTCCTCAACAAGATACTCAAGCGTTTTGAGGGTCAGATCCAGAAGCGATGGATCAAGCGCAACAACGTCCAGAGACTCTCGGTTCTCCTCCAGGCCTGGCCACACATGGCAGCTACTCATCGTCCAGAGTTTGCAACTTTGCGTAAGATTAGCGTGAATAACAACAAGCGGCGCCCCAACCAAGCAAAGGAGAAGGAGGCATATCTTTGGCCATACATCAACCAGGAGGATCTGGTCCAGTCGCACAATCTCCTCATCTTTCTCAATTCTCGCGGACGTCACCTTCCTGACAAATTTGTCTTCGGCGATCAACACCAAGCAAGCGTCGGTAAGCCATGCGGCACCGGCGAAGTCGACAAGTACAAGATGTCACTCCATGGACAGAAATCGCCCAAGACTTATGGTTCGCTAGTCCTTCGCGACACAGGAGACAGAGTCCAGCAAGAACTGAGGATGGAGCCCGCCGCCGGTCTCCAAGTGCTTGAGGTACAGGAGCGCATTCTTGACTTTCTCGTCAAATGCTGTCGCCTTATCCTGCACGATAAAAACCTCGACCAATTGGACCTTGTTGAGACCAAGCCTTCTCCACCTCAGATCAACCCTACCTTGCCCGTCCACACCGTCACTGCCATGGCTCAGCTTGCGCCATACCGCCTGCCACAGAAGCTTGACATGAGACGACTCAGAGTACTTATTTCGGCAAGACGCGAGGAGGCTGAAGAGCACGTTTGGGCTTTGCGTGAAGACCCAGCCTACTTTGCGCAGACTATGAGAGAATGGTCGGAACACTCACCTTTCATGATTCCCGACAAGATCAAGAGACCACACAGCATGGTTGGTGAGCCTGTATTCTGGGACAAGGTGGCAACAAACATGATTTTTCACGCTTACAGCAGCCTGGTTCTATTCGCTACCGCCGACGAGGCTGTTATTCTCGCCCAGGAAAGGCTCGACAGCTGTCGTCACAGGCTTGAGCTATCTTCTAGTCTACCACCCGAGGTTGAGAAGATCTTCCAGAGGCTAGATCATATCGTTCAGATCGTGGCCGATGAGCCTCTAGGCGAGCTAATGCTTGGGTTCCCTGCATCGCCACCCATGCGTTATGGTTACGAGAGGGCGGCTGCCGATTCTAGCCCCTCATTCAACAGCTTGAAAGTCAAGATGGGCAGACTGAGTGCAGCATGGAGGGTTCAGGTCCTCTTCAGAACCTTGCTGAGCCCTGAGCAGCAAAAGAAGGTGGGTAAGGGTTCTCTTTGAATCAAGACTATGTACTAACAAGTTTAGCATGGCTTGAACAACACGGTCGAAGAAATTCAGAGAATGCTGGACGAGCACAGCAAGGACAGTGATCTCATCTCCAGCTGGGTGGCCAGCAGATTCTCGGACCTGGCACTCATGTCGGAGTTTAGACGGCAGCTTGGTCTCTTCCAGCCATGGTGTACCGCTTGGAGAAGCAAGTCTTTTATCGAGGACGATGCTCCCTATTTCTTCAGCATGGTCGAATGTGTACACGACTTCACCTCATGTGCTGTGCTTGATGCAGCTGACCCTGCATTCTTTGCGTATCCGTCTGACAAACGCAAGACGCGTGAGACTGTCGTTCAGATGCGACTCGCCGAGAAGCGCTTGGACAAGTTCTGGGCTACGGTGGACAATCACTGCGAGGCACACACATCCTACTCGGTGCTCCACCTCCTCATGGACTTCTTCACCGACTGGAACAGAAAGATTCACAGGACGAAGCCTTGGAAGGAGCCGAAGGAGAATGGTTACAGACCCAGCCAGCAAGCAGAGGATGGCAAGGATGAGGAGATGTGAGTACTTCTTTGACAAGCGATTACGAGATACTGACCGAGACTNAGTGGACTGCCTCTGCATGTGTTCGATCCCAATGCACGCTGTTCTCACCCCAAGAAGAGTGAGCTGCTAGGAGGCATTACTCCACAGAAAGCCAAAGCCAAGACTAGACCTGATGGTCCTACACCATCTCCTGGACAGGAGGCACGCAGAGATTCAGCCACAAGCACGGAAGAAAAGGAGGATGTTGAGGTGAAGAAGATCAAGGTCAACAAACGTGCTTTCAAGGTCTTTGCTACAATGTTCCATGTACCTTCCGCCAGCGAGCAGCAGAACACTGGAGAGGTTGCCTGGTCCGAGTTCTTGTACTCAATGAAGATGATTGGCTTCTCTGTCGAGAAGCTGTATGGATCCAGTTGGCAATTCACACCTGATACGATCGATCTGCAGAGAAGCATCCAATTCCATGAACCACACCCTCGCGCGAAGATGTGGTTCTGGCTTTCGAAGGAGTATGGTCGCAGGTTGAACAGGTATGTGATGGTATCGAACTTCTGCTGAGAGTATACTAACGGGAGTGGTAGAGCCTATGGTTGGACCGGCGAGACGTTTGACCTGCAGTAGGTGGACTGAAGTCTGACTTGTCAAGTGAAAGGCGTTCGCTTTGTTCAAAAGACCCTTTGTCACAATGGATAGTGGAGATGGTCAAGGCAGATAGAAAAGACGGAGTATCGGTATGTTGACTGGGTCATTGACAACTGGGTGATCAAGTCAAAGCGGTGGCTCAAGTCGTAGGATGTTCGTCGCTCGTAGGATGTTCGTCCTCGATGAGCTCGCATACTGCATTGATTGGTCAGACATAGCATGTTCATAGTCATCAACAGAGGATACAAGATACAAGGCAGCAGCTTAGACTTGTTTCTTCTTGCAAAACATCAAAAACAAAAGAAGGCATAAAGTCAAAGGAGGCTTGGAGACGACGAAGTGATGCGTATACAGAAGCTTGGCAGCCGGAAATAGGAGCACGGAGAAGGGGCTGACGCAGCGCGGCAACTGCGCCTTCTGACCATCATGGACTGAAACCCGATATTTGGTCAGGGCATTCGCCTCGTGAGGAAATCCTAAACATCGTATTGGACATCATGTTGGACGAAAATCTACCAGCCTTCTTCTATCGAAACTCGCCCGATGGAGTAGCACATGATAAAGGAATCTTCTTCTCCGTTCGCGGATCCGACCCCAGCCCCGCGTACAGCCTGAGGCACGGCGACCCCGCCACCTCGCGCAATTGCTATGCTGCCGGTCTATTCGACTGCTACAATCCCGAGGTGCTATATGGAGAAGTCTTGATCAAACCGGAATGGAGCCACCCGTCATTGTCGCAGGAGGACATTCGAAGAAACGGCGGTGTACCGCCGCCGCCAGTGCCCATTCTGCCTACTCAATTCACTGTGCAGTTGTACAACCCTGACCTACAAGTGACAGTGACGCAGAAGCCCGGTAGCTGGGGAGGTAGTGCATCGTATGAGTTTAGTCTCCCTCAACTCGTCTTTCGCACACCATCGGCTTCGACCCTGGACCGAACCCAAGATGACCCTGGCGCGTCCTTGGTCACGCCCAAACTCAACTTTGTATGGCGCAAAGAAAGCAAGCTCGCCAGGGACCTGACGGCCTACATGACTGGCAAGTCGACCGACGAGGTTGTCAAGAAGAAGCACCGCGATCCAGACATCATCGTCGGTCTGTTTCGCTCCCTGCGCGAGTTGACCATCTACGAACCCAATCTGTACCGTGTCGAGTTGGAGGATCCTAAAGGTCTTGAGCTGGTCCTGCTACTGTCTGCCGCTGTCATCAAGGACCTTTACTTCTCCAACGACGTCAATCAACTCTTCAACGTCTTCGATCCTGCTCGCCTCGCATCCGTCCCAGCGACTGCCGCGCCTTCTCCTCCTCTAGCCGCTAATGCCGATCGACGCAAGTCTCTACCTCGCCTGCGAACTAGTCCTCCTACAACCGCTACGACTCAACGTCCTCCTCTAGCAGGTGTTGGCACCGCATCCGCGCCAGATCCTCGAACACAATGGGAGTTGGATGCCGAAACCGCTCGCTTGCGTGCTCAAGTCGAGGCTGAAGAACGCGAGATGNNAAGAGACAGGAAGCTGCTCGTCGTCGTGAAAGAGAAAAAGGCAGATGAAGCAGAAACTCGACGGTTACGCAAGATGGTCGAGGAAGAAGAGCGCGAGGCCCGTCGCCGGCAGGAAGAGATTGATCGCGAGACAGAAAGACTACGGAAACAATATCGTCTTAAGCCGCCTTCACCGGTGAACAATCAGCAAAGGCATTCTGCGCCCTCGCTGCCAATTCATCCGCAACAACAGGCTGGACCTTCACGACCTGTACCTGTGGCACCTGCCTTCGGGAGCAATGGCATGATCATGAGCGGAGGCAATCCGCATGTGCCTCCTGCTGCTGGACCAGCGAAGATGAAGAAAAAGAGCTTTTGGGGGTTGAGGAGCAACAGTGATCAGAGCAATGCCGGCAATGGCAAATTGAGCAAGAAGGCTAGTGCTGTCTGGTGATGAAGTCGATACAGAAGACAAACACATTACACATACACGCTACAGAAGCGGAACAAATCCTGGCTGGAACTCAAGCATCGAGTCTACCCGCACTACTGCAGCGCAGTCGTGAGGCCAATGGAGTCTTCGAGTGCGTTTCTGACTCGATCTGGCGAAGATCGAGTCTAGATGGCGATAGCTCCGAGAAGTTAGTAGCTCATCACAGCCTCATAGACACAACAGGACGTGCAGAGAGTCTTCACAGTCGAAGATACTGGATAGAAGCAGCACGGTCTTGAAGTCAGGACGAGTAGAACACAAACAGCATCTGGCATATAAACCACGTCTTCCATAGCCAATACATATCTTCATCCTCTGTGTTGTATTGACTCCGGGTACCAGCTTTTGGGAATTACCTGCACTAATCAGTAGATTGATCAGAAGTCAGCTCCCCTCCCATCCCTGTCCTTGAGAGACACTCAAGTAGACATCAAATTTATGACTACATACCGATGGCGGGGCTTGAACCAGGGATTTGCGTCTTCGGCTGGACCGAGTTTCTATACAAAATACATCTTGACGTTGCAATTGTCTGTATCTTGCCAAAGATGATGTTTACGTCTGACAAGACCAATCATAACAAGAAAGCAATAAGCAATTGACCAAAAGTGACATCTTAGTTGAGCAGATTTTTCCCAAGTTCGAAGCCGACCCTGACCGCCAAACCAGGCTTCACCACGCAAAAAAAAAAAAGATCCCTAAGTCCTCCAAACATGCACCCTTCTTCTCACAACTCTTGAACATAAGTGCAAAAAAAACGAAAAAAGGGCAGTCAACTATGTGTAGGAATAGCCGAAGGCGGGGCTCGAACCCGCGACCTTGAGGTTTGGAATATCTGATGAGATAAGAGCCACACGCTCTACCGATTGAGCTACCCCGGCAGGTCTGATTGATCTAGTTCACTGCGTGAACTGGCTGCTGACTGATGGAGGCCGGGAAGATAAGCTGGTCTATATACACTGAAAAATAGTGCTGGAGTGAGACTGGTCGAGCACCGTAATGCGATCAGTTGAACAGAAGAGATTGTGTGAATTGGTCCTCATGTTTTTGTTGTTCCAATTTAAAAACGAGATTTAAGCTGCACTATTTCCGCTTCTGTGGGGCGGACAAGCGAGGATTCGTTCCTTGTTGCTTTGTGTTGGCCAAGTCTTTATGCAATGTCTGACACCCTGGTCTATACTTCAAGCATACATTGACGCGGTCAGATCATAGATAATTCACTTGATATGTGTTGGTGGTGTTGGTGGGACTCTAAGGGGCTGCTAGAACTATATCCTAACACTTTATATCCAGCTATATGTTTGTGTTTGACAGAGTTGGTTATTTGTGCTTGACGCTGGAGTATGAGCCATGACTTCAGTAGAAACACTACGTCTTTTGCTGAAAGCATCCATCTGGATCGATTGTGGAGGAGACAACATACGATGTCTTTTCCCACATGTGAGTCTTTAAATAGAGCACATGTCAGCGGCGCGAATGTCCTCATCAACCCAAGTAACCTTGCTGTCGACTTGCTCATGTCTGGTTGCATCCCATCTTATCAAATCTCCGAGATCTATGCAGCACTAAACTAGCGCAGATCAAAGCTCGAAAGTTCAAGTCGGCCCGTGAGACACGCCATCATCCTTCTGATAACCATCTCCGAGCCATGAACGAGATTCATGCTTTGTTGCGTGGGTGCAAGTTTCGATCATGCGTCTGATCTCGCCACTAAGATTGCCTCATCAAACGCCACAAGCGAGAACGTGGATGGTTGAGAAGCCACTCAGAACTCTTCCTTGAACACCATCATACGCTCCTTGCCAGCATCGTCGACCCAAGCGCGGAACATACCTCCGCAGTTGAAGTCCGCTACCACTGTAGCCTCTCCGAAACGATACTCGATACCGATGATACCGCCCTCGCCCTCTCCAGTCTTTTTNNTCCAACGCTCTTCGGCACTTTGCTGGAGCATACCGTCTGGACCAGCCATACGGGACACCGATACTGCCAGAGGAAGAGGTGGAAAAGAGAAACGGGTCATCGCAGAAGTTGTACGAGCTGCAGACGTCTTGAGGAAGGCATCTCCGTTACCTAGAGGAGGAGGTTAGGCATGGATTGGACATGAGCGAGATTCTGATATAATGTTACCTGTTCCGGAGAGAGCGACTCCATGAGGTGCTGAGAATAGCTTGACCGATTCTTGAGAAGGAACAGGTAGGCACGATGAGAAATTGGGCAAGCACTCTTGGAGGACGCTGCCAAAGTCACCATTGACCAGTCTTGCTGCTGGCGACAGAGTGGGTCGCTGGTACATCATGCCACGTGGGCGGTCGAATGGGTTCTCTTCAATCCACTGTTCAGCCCAGAAGCCTGCTCCTAGAGTGGGTGTGTCNNCTGCAAGTTATCAGTAGTCAGAACTGTATGGGAGGGATGTATCTGAACAGACTCCTATCCTGCCTGAAAGCTTATTCGTGAGCCCACCAGTCGAGGTGGCTACACAGAGCATGCCATCGCTATCAAGAACAACTGCACCCACTGTCCCTTGAGGAAGATAGTCTCGGCCATTCCAGGAAGGATCGTGTATGTTGAGGTCTCTAGCATCTGCTGCGCGCTCTGCAACGTACGAAGAGCACTTATCTGCCCGTCTCTTGTGCCTTAGATATGTCTCACGATCCGTAGATTTACCCAAGCCCTTGCGATGTTCATCCCATCGTCGCTTGGTCCAGTAGTATCCAGGACTCACAGTCTCCAAGCCCCATTTTTCTGCAAGCTTATTTGCAGTGTCGCCAGCCAGTTGGACATGACCTGCAGCGCCACCTCCATCTGCATCTTCTCCTCTGATCAACAACTCGCGTGCAAGTTTGATGGGATTTTNTGCTCCCGAAACTTCCATGACACCGACGCCGCGCTTGTGATAACCTTTGCTGACCATCACGGAAGCCTCCAATTCATGTGTCCCTGCGGTCGTGTAGACGGCGCCATGACCTGCGTTGAACAGAGGATTGTCTTCTAGCATTGAAACCGCATGAGTTGCAACATCCAAGGCTGTAGCGCCGGGCCTTAACAACAGAGCATATGAAGACTGTAGAGTCGATAGAAGGGCAGCTCGGTAGGCTTGATAAGCATCCTTGTCCAGATTGTCGCGAGTTATGTTTCCAGCGCCGCCATGGATGATAATCCGTGGTGCGCACTTAGAGGATTTCATACCGAGAAGAAGAGTCGAAATATGTTGATGTATCGAAGGGCTGTTGACAGTGATGTTATCGTGAGGAGGCTGAGATTGTAGTGATGATGCCAAAAGTGTTGCCAACAGATACAGCTCGGGGCGACCCGAGTAGCAGGTTCTCGGCAGCATCTTCCGAAAACGTCCTTTAGTGCATCCATCTCGGCCTGTTCGGTGCTACACTCAAAGATTGTGAAACACATATCCAAGATGAATTAGGATGGGGATCTGTGAGAGTATAGACCATGAGCCTCGGATTAACCTAAGGTGTTATAGGAGGCCGAGTAATACCGGCATCTCCCTTATAAAGGCAGTCCTCATCGCGTGCTTAAGCTATAAGATATTGCTATAGGATTATGCTAAAGAGAGAATCCAAATAACAAATATAAGGCTATAGTACCACCTCGCTATAGCAATCATCCGTATAACAATATCCTTGATTAAGCGATTTTCTTTAGCCATTTATTAAATTTGCTATATAACTATTATTATTTCTTGCTTTCTTAATATATTGGTATCTCTAGACCTAATTATCGCTATATTTAATAGGGCATAGTGCGCTAAGAAACAAAGAAAAAAAAGAAAGAAAGCTACTATTAAACATAAATAATCTATATCTGCATAAATACATAGTATAACTAATGCTAAGAGCTCTCGATTAAACGATAATCACGATATAACGATACTGAAGCATCATTCTAGTCCGATCGTTATAGCGAGGTAGTACTGTATACTCATCAGCTGCTACGTCTGTGCATAATACGCATACAAGGAAGGACCGATGCTTAAACATGATCCAGTGATTGAACACCACATCAAGCACGGGACAACCAACCGACATATGCTAACGTGATGTGATGTTGAAAGTCTCTAGGGTAGAATCTCACGACCTTGTTACTCAGAAAGAGCTCGATTTATAGACTGGCTGGGTATGCTTGCTAATCATGAATTTTGGTAGAGGTACATAGATACGTCCAAAGATTTGTGTCATGCTAACGGCAAGGACACGACGAGAAGCGCATAAGAACATGATCCAGTCAAACGAAATACAAAGCCAAAAGACATCCTCATGCTATCGTATTAGAAGCTGCATCCGAACAAGAGTCGCTTAAACGAACAAACCAGGATGCACGCGCTTGGCGAGAACCCTGAAAGTCGAACGATCCGAGAGATGTCCGAGATCTAAGAACGCCTCTTGGAAACTGCTAACACACTTGCACGTCGAAACCGCTTCGAGTACATCAAAAACATGGAAAGTACGGTTACAGTTGCATCGAGTATGATGGTGATCGCATCAAGGAGTTATCTCGCAGAAAACATTCTCTTGCAAGAAATATCGCTCTGGATATATAATGTCCCTCATCCTCCCTAATGGATTCAGAGTATTGAAGAAGTCATCCTCTACTCTTTCTTGATATAGTCAGCTCTTCACCGGAACATACCTGGCCCAAGTCCACATAGTAGACATGTCGACATTCACATCAAGGACACCGAGTAGTACCTCGACCTTGAACCACCATGAGGAACCCCACAAACAAGAGCCAGACCTTCAGGAGACACACAGGAACCCAACTAGAGAACATATTCCAAGCCACATTGATACAGATCCGCTAGATCTACCTTACCGTACACTCACCGAAGATGCCGACATGGCTGAATACACGACCGAAACTGCCACTGGCACCTTAGCCCGCAAGGTGACATCCAGAAAGACGGGCAAGACTGAAGACTACGAGCTTGTCACTTTCACGCCAGGCGACATGGAAAATCCGAAGAACTGGAGCAAGGCATACAAATGGTGGTGTACAATGGTCGTCGCGCTGACCTGCTTCGCCGTCGCTTTCAATAGTGCTGTGATCACGGCCGACATGATTGGTGTTCGAGAGACCTTTGGGGTTAGCGAAGAGGTTGCTCTTCTCACCATTACCGTTTTTGTTTTAGGGCAAGTATGCCAGTCCCTGTTGCTTGTTCAAGATGAACTAACCATCATTAGGTTTGGCGTAGGTCCGATGGCATTCGCACCCTTCAGTGAAACGTGGGGCCGTCGTCCTGTATATGCCAGCACTTTGTTGATTGCTCTTGTTTTCATCATTCCCTGCGCTGTCGCTAAGAACATCGGAACCTTGCTTGTCTGTCGCCTCATCGACGGTATCGCCTTCTCGGCTCCTATGGTCTTGGTCGGTGGAACACTTGCCGATCTCTGGAAAGCCGACGAGCGAGGTGTACCTATGGCTGCCTTCAGCGCCGCACCTTTTGTCGGACCAGCCATCGGGCCACTGGTTGGCGGTTTCACGTCTGACCACCTCGGTTGGCGATGGTTGTACTGGTTGCAGCTCATCTTGTCCGGATTCGTCTACATCCTTATCGTTTTCACCGTGCCAGAGACATACGCACCTATCATTCTGGCAAAACGCGCAAAGAAGTTGAGAAATATGACGGGCGACAGCAGGTTCGTCAGCGAGTCGGACCTCGACACCCGTCCGATCAGTGAACGAATGCGCGTCTTCATTCTTCGACCCTTCCAGCTCTTGTTCTGCGAACTCATCGTCTTCCTCATTTCACTCTACATGAGTGTCTTGTATGGAATCCTGTACATGTTCTTCGTAGCATTCGTCATTGTCTACCAAGAAGGGAAAGGGTATTCGGCCAGTACCACTGGTCTGATGTTCATTCCTCTGGCGATTGGTGTGATTGCGAGTGCCTTCCTAGCACCTCTGATCAACAAGGACTATGCAAGAAGATCGATAAAGTTCCAGGGCAAGCCGCCAGCAGAACAGCGTCTGATTCCAATGATGTGCAGTTGTTGGCTCATTGCCATCGGCCTGTTCATCTTTGCATGGACATCATATCCTCATCTGCATTGGATTGGACCGGCGATGGGTGGTTTCTGCATTGGTTTCGGCTTCATTCCCTGTTACAACAGCGCCAACAATTACCTCGTCGATACGTACCAACATTCTGCTGCGTCCGCTCTTGCAGCAAAGACATTCATCCGAAGCTTTTGGGGCGCTGGCGTCGTGTTGTTCACAGAGCAGATGTTCCACAGGCTCGGTTATCAATGGGCTGGAACTCTGATGGCTTTCATCGCGCTTGCTTGCTGTGCGATTCCGTATGGTTTCTACTTCTTCGGTGAACGCATCAGAAGATTCTCCAAGTATGCGTACGCTGGGGACGATGAGGAGAATGCTGCTATTCCATCAAAGGAAACAGCGGCGCATTAGCTGATAGGCTGATCACACTTGGAGAACAAGATAGAGTAGTTGATGTATTGGTCAACTACATTTGGTTGTTGAGTTGCAAATGGGCTGCCGACGTCACACGACGCGTGACTTTGGAAGCCCCCTCTCGAGTCTCATCGACCTCGGTAACGAGACCCACGCTCTGGTCATGAACATCAAGGGACAAAATCACAAAATAGATATTTGTAATGAATTGTAGCGTCGTTATCTCGCAGATCCGACCCAACAATACATAATTATGCTTGTCCAAAGCCCAATGAATGTTCCAGAGCGATATCCAGCTTGCTCGCCAAAATCTCCTTGCTTTCATATTCAGGAAGCCTGAGCGTACCAAAACAGGTGCTGCTTCCAGGCAATGCACTCGTCTCGGAGTCACTTCTCTCAATAACGAAAATCAAGCTCTCGGCTCCGTTCACGGGCACTCGACTGCTTGCCGTAACGAACTCCAGCAATTGCTTCTGCTTTTCTTGGGGATAGGCCTTGACCACGTCCCAGAACCAACGAACGACCGGTGAGCTGGCTGTGTAATGATTGTAGGTTGTAGCTCTTTGCAGGGCGATGATATCGAGGTGGTTATGGCCTTCGACCAGGGTGCGAAATTGATCGGCGTTCATAAGNNCTGGACACATGTGAGCATGATTTGAGACTGGTGTAACAAATCAAATACTTACCGATAATGGTCTGAGATTCATCACGGAATAGAACCCTTTCGCGAACGCATTGAATTGGGGGCGGATGGACCAGTCCATGACCCATTTAGAATAGCTTGAGACAAATTCCAGGCGATTGTCGTTTGTGACTGGCTGAGGTAACTCTCCGGGATTCGCGATCTCGACCTTCCAGCCTGGCCACTCGAATCTGCTTTGCTGATACCCACGAGCTCCGGTTTCAATTTGCGTCGGTTCGCCTGGTAAATCCGTATGGCCTGTAGCATCCGGTAGCTCGTGCGCAACAGAATGCGCGATGTGTGTAGGCTTGGAGGTCGGATGGTACTTGTCGGGATATTGTCGCATGATCTTCAATCGTCCCAGACTCATGTTTTTGCCTGATTTAATCTTGTCCCACACAGACCAACCATCCCATGGATCATCCATACTTACATCCAGATGCAATCCATTAGCATCAAAACTGTAGACATAATCTCGAGCAAAGTCTTCCTCTACAGAACCTTGATGCATCTGGAGATGTTGCAACGACCTAGCCAAGCTCGGCCAGCCCTCTCCCAAATCAGCTTCACTAGGTGTTTGGAAGAGGAGTTTCTTGTAAAAGACCAAAGGGAACGAAACCGGCAGGGTGATACCATTGTAGATGGCAAGGGCGAACAGCAAGCCGAAAAGCTGGTACTTGTAAAGCGGTACCATCGTTGCGGGCTGGAACCAGGCCAGGCGAGTTTGAGGATCGATTGAAAAGAGTGNCTGCGAGTGTTCAGTATAAAGATTTCGAAATCGAGGTAAAACCGACTTACAGTAGGCGGGATTGAAAGCCTCTTGACAAGCAAGCTTGAAGAACTCGATCTGAACGCCTCCAAGATCATGACCAATCTCGCCTTCGTCGATTCCCATACGTATCCTGAGTGGTCGTAACAACTCTCGCCTCTCCCTGTGCCATAATTGGTCAAAAGCATCAGATAGTATGGATTGCCTGTTGATCTTCAACACGATGTAATGGTCTTGAGCGGCTCTTAGACGGCGATCAAGGTAGACAACGTCCTGGATGTTAACCTGGGGCATTGTTCTTCGACGTAAGTGTAATACCGCGTCCGCTTCGTTGTAGGCGCGCCGCATGAGGACATGATGGGATGTGCGAACCAGTAAAATCGCTGATCTTGTGTCGAATAGGAACTTGAATGACAACAGATGACGACTATTAGGGTTTGGCTTGTAGGACAGCCAGTCTTGTGCTGCCTCGTCGACATTGAGAGAATCAAATACGGCAGAACATGTAAACAATTTTGCAGGCATGTCTAGCTGTCCTCGACCTCGGTGTTTCCCTGAGAACGTTAGTGATACAAACCANNGCAACCGAGATTTGCTCTTACAAAGATCTTCGATCAACTCAAGTGCCGAGCCAGCCACAGACCATCTGTTAATCTGCAGAGAGCCATCCCATTCTTTCAAGAAACATCTGCGCAGCCACTCAAGCCAGATAAGAGATGTGGTACCAACAAGCTCTCCACCATGTCGCAGCTCTTCTCGGTATTTGGTCTTGAATGTAGCCATCCGTATACTTTGCTCCTCGTGAACTAGTAAATCGGTGAGGGACTCTCTGACCCGGCGGCTAGTTTGCCAGATTTGCAGCCGCGGATCCGGCTTTGCATCGCCCATGCCACAGGCGGACAGGGTTTCTTCAAGACAAGTTCTGGCACCAATTGCCCGGATTAGGCGTTTTGCCATCCGCATAGCAGGATCTTGCTCAAAACTGTCGAGAATTGATAGCCAGGGCGAAAGAATCGGATCGTCTGGAATTTCTTTTTGCTTGCCATACGCTTTGCCATTAACAATCGTAGACCAGACCATGTGCCAGGTATCTCTCGAAGCTTGTGGCANAAAGGAAGTGAGCACGTGAATAGCATAATGCAATACACTAGTGACCTGAGCGCCCTCAACATCAGATGGAAAGGTCTGAAAGGATTTCGGTCCTTGATATCTTGGATCGAAGGGACTCTCGAACACCGGCTCAAGAGCCTCCCATATAGAATTGAAAACGACAGCTGAAGCATCTTGTCCAAGTTTGTGTATCGACTCAAACACATGATGGAGTCTAGTGCGACGAATCATGAAGTGAGGTGTAACTGGTCCTGCCATAACACCCATAGGATCATCAGAGAAGGAGCGCGCCAGAGCCGAGAAGCTGGAAAACAAGCAGCGTAACTCTGAATAGAGACGGACAAGTTGGTCGTCTTGCTTCGAAGACAACAGAGCGGAACGAGCGCTACGCGTAGCATCGCAAAGTTCAATCAGGTCATTGCAAGAAATTGAAGCAGAAGACGAGACCTCGATGGTAGACTCGGGACGTAAGGGTTTTGCCAAGTGTGTATTCTCGACCGAATGGATGTTCCTAAGTGATTCAGAATTGAATAGCTGCTGCATGATCGATCTGTGATCGACCTTTTCCTGTACAGTGGTAGTGATGGTCGGAAGCTGACTGGAAAGATTCGGACAGAGACGGTCGTATGCGTTCTCAGATGAGGCCAAGACGACTGCCATAGTCCGGGCACTGACAGCAGTGTAGCCACGCATTGGTGGAGATGAGCGATGAGACCTCGCAGTTGCACAAAGAGGTGTCGAACACGTAGAAGCCCCGCATCCTTGATGCAGTTGGATAAAGAANNACTGAAAGACAAAGTTCAGATGGTGGCTCGAGTAAAATATCTCTCGCGGGACCACGTACCGATTGATCAAGTCTTGGGTAACATGGCGGCGTGTTGACGATGGCGGCAAGGATGTTGGACCATACGAGGATGGAGTAGCCATAGTAATACAAGTGCAGACGGGAAGAAGCAGCAGCTATACAGCCATAACCGATGTTGTCAAGAATGTTTATGAGCACGCGAGGGTTAAGGTAAAGAGACGCGATGCGGACGAGGCTTCGGCAGGAAGCGACACATGAGAACGAACTTGTTGGTTGATTGATCTTACAGTGCAAGACTCGACCATCTCAATGAAGTTGTCGAAGGGTCAGTGACCAGACAGAGACTCACCAAGACCGAGTAGAAATGGAATCACAAAGGGTTGCAAGTTACAATCAAGGTGTGAGAATGAAGAAGGTCGAGGCAGGCTTGGCGACGAGGCAGGAACGGACGAGTCGGGCCCGGGGATTGCGGCGTTTCGACTGACGAAATTTGGGACATGACATGGCTTTGCGAGCAAGAAAGTTTGCCCCTCCAGACATTTCTTATCGTGCTGCGCTCTTGTTCTTCTGACATTGCGCGCCACTTTCCATACAACCCACACATCGCTGTATACCACTCCTGCCAAAACACCTCATCATGGCTAGCATGGCATCGGGTCCCACCCACCCCTTCACCTGCAACACTTGTCAGGTCGCCTTCCGCTCCAGCGACCTGCAGCGCACCCACATGCAAAGCGACTGGCAGTAAGTCTGTCCAATGTCCTAGCATTTCTCGTATCTGACACAGTTCTCCAGCCGCTACAACCTCAAGAGAAGAGTCGCATCGCTTCCCCCGCTCACTTCTGAAGTCTTTGCCGAAAAGGTCCTTGCCAACAAGGCTTCAGCCGCTGCCACCGCCGCTCGTGCCTCCTTCGAAAAGGTTTGCTCCGCTTGTCAAAAGACCTACTTCAGTGAGAACGCCTACGCAAACCATCTTGGAAGCCAAAAACACAGACAGCAGATTGCTCGCATGCACATGAGAGATGTCGACGATGCCAGCTCCGTCATGAGCTCTACCTTCTCGCTCGGAGAACCTCTCGAGACCGCTTCCAACGTCGAGACCGCCTCAGTCGCCTCCGTCGCTACCGACCGTCCCGAGGAGCGCGATTCCGACCTTTCAAACATTACCGATGGTGTACAACAGACCGACATCGCTGATGACGACAACTCATCCAGAGCCCCTACTGATGCCGACGACATGGTCGAAGTCCTGCTCAACCAATGCTTGTTCTGCAACACCATCTGCGTAGACCTTGACGAGAACATCAAGCACATGTCCAAACAACACGGCATGTTCATTCCCGAAAAAGAGTTCCTTGTCGATTTGGAGGGTCTTCTGAGCTACCTCCATGAGAAGATTCACGATGACCACCAGTGCTTGTACTGTGGTCAGCTCAAGCACACCGCTTCTGGTATCCAGACACACATGCGCGACAGAGGCCATTGCATGATTCCATACAGCACTGAAGACGACATGCTTGAGATTGGAGAGTTCTATGATTTCAGAAGCACCTACTCAGACGAGGAAGACGATGAGAGCACCGACGGTGCAGACGACCAGCAAGAAGGTGGTGTCAAGCTTGGTGCCGCTCGTGCCACCAAGGTCACTATTGAGACCGAAGACGGCGACGGAGACGCAGAGATGGCCGACGAGGATGATGAAGGATGGGAGAGTGACGGCTCCTTGTCGTCGGTGCCGACTGATGAGATTACCTCTGTGCCTATCGATGACCACTCGCACCGCTACAAGACTCTCGACCGCCACAGACACCATTCTCACAAGGACCCTCGCCCTCACCGAAACACAGATGGATACCACTCTCATGCTCACAACACTCCTCACGCCGTATACCACGACGAATACGAATTGCACTTGCCTACAGGACGCACTGCCGGTCACCGTTCGCTTGCCAAGTACTATCGCCAAAACCTCCGCAGCTATCCCACTGCAGAAGAGAGGGCAGAACAAAGAGCTATTGAAGGCCGTCACGACTCCGACGACGAAGAGGAAGCCAGAAATTCAAGAAACGACCGTGGTCGTCAAATTGTCACTCGTGCAGAGGGTGGCCTTGGTATGGTTGGCGTCAGTGAGGTCAAGAAGAAGGAGGTGCGCGCTGCCGAGAAGAGAGAGAAGAAGCGTGAACAAAGAGCGCAGGCCAATTACCAATGGGGCAATGACAAGAGAGGAAACAACCAAAAGCATTTCCGCGTAAGTTTCCCTGATAATAACATTGCAGATCGCTTGCTAACCCATCCCAGGACCATCTTCTGCAATAGATGTGTGCGCTCTACACTGCAGTCTCTGGCTGTGGTATTTCTGCACTTTTTGGACAGCTTTTGGCTCAAAGTATATCTCATGATTGTTACACCTCTGGTTTTTAACAGACCGCATCAGCGATGGTCCCCAAGTTTTTATGCAAGACATAGAGCATTATGTTATACTACGGGATTGATGTAGTCTCTTCTCGTATACCAATGCATTCACTTTTGTATGATTCCTTACGAATACGTTCTTTGGTCTCGTGTTCGCTTTCGTCATCTTCTCGAAACTCTCACCAATTCGGCAGGCTTTGCTCGTTACTGACCATTTCTTAGACATCGTACAGCAACATCAGATGACAGACTCGGTGCCTTGATAATGTGTACCGTGAAGCATAGGTATTTTCGAGCTGATGGTGTTCAGGAAGTCGATAAACTTCGTCAGGTTCCCCTCCTGCCACGCGAGGATTCCTCTCATTCTACACTCGCAAGCTCGATGGTGGAAATCAAGGCGTGCCTGCCCTCAACCAAGCTCAAAGCTCATGTGTTGCCCTCTCAGCATCCCAACCATCTATCTTGCTTCTCGACATCAAGTTCTGTATTACTTCAGGCGTTGTACCATTGCTTCTCGTCTCATCTGCAGCTGCGCTCTATCCATTGAGTATCATCGACTACAATCTCTGCCCATTACTACCTCTGGTATGTCGAGCTCCCTCACCTCCAAGCACTTCTCAGGATGTTTCGTGGTCTAATCAACGGGCTCTACAACGGCGCATCTGCTAACTCTATACAGCATTCAGGATGAAGTCGAGTCTAGTTCTCGGTGCTCTCGCCGCTGTTTCCTCTGCTTCCTCCAGCATGCGTACGTCCTGGGACACCACTTTCTGGACTGTTGTCAGGCCAAGTCTGTCAGCCAACACAACCCTTTCAGAACCGGTCACAACCCTGACGTTGACTATCAATTCCACCATGTCGGGCACTCATACAATTTACAACAATGGCGAGCCCAGCTCGACCACTACTGTCGTCAACATAGTCGAGCCAACATCATCCATCAACGCCTCTAGCACCGTGCTGGTCCTGGTCCCTCCTCACGTCCACAGCACGACCACGGTCCTCAGCACGGTTTCTACTGTCTCCTTGAAAATATCTCCGACTGTCTCGTCCACCCGTCTTTCATCATCAACCATCTATTCTACTCGTCTCTCATCGTCCATCTCTTCGACTCGTCGTACATCCACTATCTCATCCACTCGCCGTACCTCGTCGACTGTCTCGTCTACTCGCCGTACATCGGTCAGCTCTCCGACTACAACCACGACCGTGACCGTGAAGCATTGCAAGTCCAAATCCAAATCCATATCGAAATCCAAATCCACACCCACACCTACTCCGACCACCTACTCGACTAGTTTCAGAACGATCCTTTCCACTAGGACCAGAAAGGTCTCTTTCACCAAATCTGGAAAGGACTTTTCTACCAGTTTTAGAACGGTCCATCTTTCCGAAACGACTATAGTCACGACCGTTACCACCAAGCGTTGCAAGTCCATGCCCACTTCGCACTCTTCTGTCAAGAAATCCATCACCACCGGTCAAAGAGGTCTGGGTATGATCCCAGAGGCTCCTTCGGCAGTACTCTGATCTGAAAACAGCCGTACATTACTTTGACTCTGAGAAGTAGGGGTATCAAAGAACCCGACATCCTCCAGGCCTCTTCTCATTACGCTCCTGATCTGGAGGTGATGATGCATTTTTACAGCTCATGGTATCAGCTCCAATGAGCTTGGGAGCGATACGACTTTTCCTTTCTCTAACCATGGCTCTCCTCGGGCTCACCTAATACAAGTACAACGATGTAATTTCATAGCTGCAAAAAGGAAGAAAAGTCCATCGAAAGCCTCGATTCTAGCTGCTCTCTCTTGTTGCATAGCTGACCTGAATGTTTGTGCATCTTGATAGTTCTAGGACACCCTTGATGCCACTACTGAGTTCTTCTTAGACCCGACCCAACTCTCGAGAGAAAATCATAATTGTATAGGTCATGTTAGTGTATCAAACAATAAGGTGTATGAGTAGGTGTTTGGGGATGAGGTGGAGGTGGTGTGATTGGACAGCACAGCGGAGAAAGAGGTTGTCTTGGTGTCTTGGCGTTTGATGTTTACTCGCAGTGTTTTGATGTTGACGCGAGCTTGTGGACAGTGCCGGGTCGTGTCAAGTTTCAAGCATCCTTCTTCAGCATTGCATATCCAGGCATCTTTGCTTGTTAGCATGCCTTCGCCTCGCCAGTCGCCTGGAAATACGTCGACCATGTCGAGCTTCCAGCCCGAGTTCGAGTCCACCCAGCAATTCGACACGGCCACGCAGTCGCTGCAACTGCCCAACCTCCGATCCAGTGCACAGCGCTTCAGCTACTACAACCCGCCCCAGCCCGCAGTGCACATTGACTCGTCTTTTGTGCGCGACAGCTTCCCAGACTTTACCGAAAAGTCGCCATCGCCCTCGCCCGACGCCTCCATGTCCATCGAAGCAGGACGCGGCAAGAAAGGCAGCCCCAAGAGCTTCGACATGTCCGACATCCCCCTCCCTAGCGACAGCCTCTACGACCTGCACAGCACTCCTCCGAGAAGCACGCGTCCCACCCCAAAGAAAGCCGACAATCTTAGAAAAGAAGCCTCGTTGCGACGCGCCCACTCGAGCGACAAGAGAGCCAATGCCTCGCAGCGCCGCTCCTTGTCCGATATGCACCACAAGGTCCGCCATGAGAGTGACTCTTCCTTTGTTGGCGAAGACCGCCCGACCACCCAGACCGTCCAGCCGCGAAACACGCGCTTCACCTCGGCCAATCTACCCACCTCTTACTCGCGCGACCAAGGCCTGCAATCCGCGTCTACACCTCAGCGTCCGCTGCAGAACCCTACCGCGACCTGGACCGGCACCCAGACCCAAGCTTCCTTCATGCTTCCTGACCTTCCGAACATTACCGAACTCGTGTCGGGCATACGCAAAGATGGCACCCCGGTCTTCTCGCGCTCGCAAAAGTCACGTTCGCGCTTCACTTCTGCATCATACAACAATCCTACCATCACAAACACCATCGCTCACGCAAACATCAACTCGATTGCCGTGCCCGACGAAGAGAAAGCAATCTTTGCTTCCCTCCAGCTCCTGAAGGATAAGGTTGCAAATCTCGAATCTGAGAAAAGTGAAGCACAAAAGAGACTCGAGGAGTACGAGACAGAAGTCGGCCAGCTCAAGTCGCGCCTCGACGTCGAGCAGAAGCTGCGACGGCCTGACAGTGCATTGGGCGAGGATGATGATGGTAGTGCCAAAGAGAAATGGCGCATCGATAGAGCCACTCTGCAGTCTACCATCAAGACCTTGCAAGATCGCCTTGACCGCGGTGAGCGCAAGATATCTGTCAACGATATCGCCGTCAAGCGTTTGACCCAGGAACGTGATGATCTGGTTACCCAACTCGGTGTTGCATACTACAATTCCGAAGAGTTTAAGAACGAGAACATGCAGTTGCGCGATCTGAATGAACATCTGGAAGCTGATGTCGAAGCTCTTCAAGCCGAGAATGGTCGTCTGCGCGTCAGACTCGCTCAGATCAAGGCTCAGTTCAACGATGAAACACAGCAGTGGAACTCACGCGAGTCTGATTTGAAAGCACGGATACATCGTCGTGAGGCTGCTGTTCGCGACATGCAGCACGACCCGACCACTCAGTCTGCCTCTGCCCAAGACCAGACTTCCAAGTCGTCCAAGTCACGCTCTGCTCAAGAGAACCAGCAACTTTCAAGCAAGCGCCGAACCGGTGGAAGACTTGGCCAGGATACTAAGCACAACATCCTGGATAGCATCGAGAATGAGATTAGGAGATCACGTTCCGCTGCAGCACCTGCCAATCTTCAACCTCGCTCCCGTTCTAAGTCCAACACTCGTCAGAACACCTCGACGTCCCAACGTGTTGTTGAACTTAGCGATGTTGATTCGACGACCAACTTGGACTTCTCTAGAACTATCAGAGACGGAACTGCCCACAATGACGACGACGACGACTCTAGAGATATTACCTATCTGAGTTTCCTCGATCCTAGAGAACTGGCAAAGCTGCGAAAGACACTCGAGGAAGAACGACGTGCTTCGAAGACTGCGCGTGCTTCATCTGCACCCCAAACCAAGGAAAATGCGACCTCCACCAACATGACTGCTATGCCTCGCAAGTCTTCTCTTAGGGACGTCACAAACAACGATACAGGACGTTTCACTATCAGATCTCAGGTCGATGAGAACACTGGCCTGCTTAAGAATGTTCGAATCCAATCGCCTCACACATCTGATGCCATCTCGTACTCCGAACCTAGAGAGTCGATCGAGGCATCGTTCATGAGCACCTCGTCTCGCCGAAGGAACCGCAGCAAGAGTATCGAGGAGATGACGTCTGCCTTCATTCTCCCGGACATCACTCTCCATACTGGTCCAGGAGCTGAAGCTACTATGGGAAACACAGTCGGTGACATCTCTCACGACAAACTGAACTGTACCGCTTGCCCGTCTCAAGATTTGCAGGACAAGGAAGTCACTATCCCTCAACCGATCCCTGTCTCCGAACGTGAGATTGATGACACGAACGCCACAATTCGACCTTCTCAACCACCACCTGTGGCTCTAGCAACCGTGCTCAAGCAGCTCGAGGACGAGGTCAAACATCTGAAGCTCCAGCTTCAAGGTTACGAGAAGATGTACAACAAGCATGATCCCGCTCTCGGCCGCCGCAAGCGTCTGGCTGTGAAGCAGAAGATGGACTCCTTAATGGCTGAAGTCGAACGCCGCAGCGACCAAATCTATGCTCTCTACGACGTTCTCGAGGGCCAAAAATCATCTGCCACCGACATTGATGGCGAACAGCAGTTGCAAGAGTTCGACGGCGAGCAAGTGGAAGAGACATTGCAGAGTCTAGGTATTGATGTTGACGAATTGGCACATAGAGCTCGGGAGGTCAAACAGGCACAGCATCGTCCATTTGGTCTTGATGGGCTCGATGAGGGAAGCGATGTTGAATTGCCTTGGGGTGGTTTCAGTGATGAGAGTGAGGTTGAGGAGGTACAGTTGCCCAGGAGACGTTCAGTGAACAGGGCTGTGACTGCCTAGGGTCGAGGAATGAGGATGACATGATGCCTTTGGGTTTTGGACAGGTCAAGGAGTTTTGAAAGGACATCGTTAGGTTAGCGCTATCAGAGCAAAGAGACTGTGATTCTTCATGATGTAGTTGTTATGTTCAATTTGTCACCTTGCCCAACATTCTTTCTTGGTCAGCATAAGATGATCTGGGGCCGCTCGTCCACAGTGGCACAGTCGTCATGGCTAAAATGTTGCTTGACTGGACTACTGCTATCGCACCCCGCGGACAACGTAGGCACCAGAGCGACGATGACCATATTCCAAAATGAATCCTATCTCGTACGCGTATAAGGATACGAAGAAGCAGAGGATTCCTCCCCGTTGGTGTCGGCCAATAAGCGGCGGTTTTCTAAGCCCTCATGCTTGTTGGTTACTGTAGTTATGCACAGCCGTCGGCCGCAAGAGTGCCGAGAAGGGTGATCCATCCACGAGCATCCGAACGCAGGGCTGAGCAAGTACGTACTCTTGGTAGCAAGAACCTGAACAACGTTGGAAAAAGAGGCTTGGAGCTGTCAGATCCGAAGTAGATGTCATCGTGTGCATCGCATCAGCTTGACCAAGTCGGAGAGGTGTGCCGGAGCTGAGGAGCAGTGGCGTTGCCAACCGTGCTGGAGCCTCGCGGATGCAACTCTAACGAAACAGATATCAAACAGCTTCCTACTTTCCACCCCCTCTCCTATGAGAGCGTGAAGCGAAGTGTACACCATGGAAAAGCACGATTCTGCTTCGAAGCATAGGAACGAATAAAGAGAGCTACTAAGACTCTGGCTCTCAGTGGATTCTGCCTTGTTTCTCAATAGCATTGTACATTTCTACAACTAGACGCGCTACATACTTTAGCACACGGAGAGGTTGGATGGTACTGTCTTGTAGCCGGAGGGCAAAATGATCTGCAGGGTTGCTCCGCGGCAACCGAGCAGACGGAAGATCGACTGATCTTGATCTTGTGCTCGAAAAAAAAAGATATTTTTGGCACTGTTGATATCTTGACTCTACACCAGTCAGATGTTTGAGCGCATGATATGTGGCTATCTTACTATACGCGCAATGTACTGTACGATCAGGAGTAGCCAAGAGAGCGTATTGCTGCGTATGCACACGCGACAGTAAGATGAAATGCGCCAAGGTGTGTTGGGTCCTGAAACTGTAATAGCCTTTAGCGTCTATACGTCACTCTACTGGCTCCGTTTCCGTGGGAGCCGGCAGACTCGATATATCTTTTGTTTGCCCCGGCCTCTGCGTGCCTGTCTATTCCTTAATCACATTCTGTATCCCTATCTCAATACCAGGATGAAGGCCCAAACAGCATTGACCGGCCTGGTGTCGGTCGCCGCCCTTCTCCCTGACGTCTCGGCCAGTGTTGTGGTTATTCGCGACCCCTCTGTTGAGCAAGCTGCCGCAGAGGCCCTCGCTGTCCCGCTGGCCGCACTCAAGCGTGCAGCTCCTGAGGCCCCTAACGGATATGTCCCTACAGCTGTCGACTGCCCTTCGGATCGTCCTACTATCCGCGAAGCAACCACTATTTCCAACAACGAGACAGAATGGCTTTACGTACGAAGAAACAACACGGTTTCGGCCATGAGAAACTTGCTCGGTCGCATGAACATTACCGGGCTCGACACAAATTCATACATCGATAGCGCGGCAAACAATGTTAGCGCTCTCCCCAACATTGCTATTGCTGGATCAGGCGGTGGTTACCGTGCCCTGATGAACTACGCCGGTGCTGTGGCAGCCTTCGACAACCGCACTTCCAACTCTACTGGAGCAGGTCAGCTTGGTGGCCTTCTGCA
The DNA here is from genome assembly GCA_903853725.1 of Aureobasidium uvarum. Lineage (NCBI taxonomy): Eukaryota > Fungi > Ascomycota > Dothideomycetes > Dothideales > Saccotheciaceae > Aureobasidium > Aureobasidium uvarum. The sequence continues at coordinate 967,061 of CAINUL010000019.1, forward strand.
ATCTTCCACCTACCTCGCTGGTCTTTCGGGTGGTTCGTGGTTGGTGGGAAGTTTGTTTATGAACAACTTCTCCTCGGTCGAGAACATCTTGACTCAAGACACATCCGGCAGCAACAGCGGAGGCACATGGCAATTTGGAAACTCCATCCTCGAGGGCCCCGAAAGCAGCCATCTCCAAATCCTGAGCACGGCCGACTATCTTAAAGACATTTACGACACTGTTCAGGATAAGAACGATGCTGGCTACGAGACCACTATTACCGATTACTGGGGCCGCGCTCTTTCATACCAGTTGATCAACTCCAGCATGGGAGGCCCTGCCTACACTTTTTCTTCAATCGCCGACTCTGACCAGTTCAGAGCTGGCAACACTCCCATGCCCATCTTCGTCGCTGATGGCCGTGCCAGAGGCCAACTCGTCATTGATGGTAACGCTACTGTTTACGAGATGAACCCCTGGGAGCTTGGTTCATTCGACCCTACCACCTATGCATTCGCTCCCATGCGCTATCTCGGATCAAACTTCTCCGATGGTATGGTTGTACAGGGAGACAAGCAGTGTGTCCGCGGATTCGACAATGCTGGTTATATCATGGGAACCTCCAGTTCCTTGTTCAACCAGGCTTTCTTGCAAATCAACGGCTCTACTGGTCTGATAAATGAGGCTCTTACTGCTGTACTGGCCAACATTGGTCAGGACAACGATGACATTGCCAACTACCCCAACCCCTTCTTCGGTGTTAACAACGCGACCAGCCGTGTCGCCAGCACTGATCAGCTCACTCTTGTCGATGGTGGTGAGGATCTGCAAAATATTCCTTTGCACCCTCTTATTCAGCCCGTCAGAAATGTCGATGTCATTTTTGCTATCGACTCATCGGCCGACACCACTGCTGACAACGGCGGCGCCAACTGGCCCAACGGCACTGCTCTTGTTGCTACCTATCAACGTAGCTTCTTGCCCATTGCCAACGGCACTTCTTTCCCGTCCATTCCTGACCAGCAGACCTTTGTCAACCTTGGCCTGAACAACCGTCCTACCTTCTTTGGCTGTGACGCTAGCAACACTACACACATGACTCCTTTGATCGTCTACATCCCCAATGCTCCTTATGTGTACCACAGCAACGTCAGCACCTACGACCTGCAGTACAACGACACTGAGCGTAACTACATTATTGAGAACGGCTACAATATCGCTACCCTGGGCAACGGCACCCTCGACAGCGAATGGCCCACTTGTGTCGGCTGCGCCATCCTCAGCCGCTCGCTCGGCCGCACAAACACCCAGGTCCCTGATGTTTGCAACCAGTGCTTCCAGCGTTACTGCTGGGACGGCACTCGCAACTCGACTCTCAACACCACCTACGAGCCCCCGTACAAGCTTGCCAAGAACGACGTGCTCAGCTTTTCGAGCGGTGGCCTCCAGGGCGCTGTGCCTTCATTGGCCTTTGCCGTGTCCGCCGTCGCTGCCGTCATGATGATCATGTAGATTGCGATCGGAGCGTTTGTTTTGTTTGTCGTGTTGTGGTTCAATCACCATTACAACTCTTCTGGAAAGAAGAAGATTCATCTATAGATTTAATGGATAGCTGTTTCTTTTGCTATAGAACAGACTTTCTTGGTTACCGAATAAATATAACAATAATATTATTTCTAAACTTAACCTTTGTTGCTTTTCTCATTGCCTCTTAGTGTGTGATGGACAGTCACGGAGTAGCTGTAGAAATACACAATGCTTTTCTATAACGCGGCAATGTCCATGGAGAGAGAAGGTCAAGTCTAGGCATCTCTCTATGGTTCACACCTCTATCCAGAAAGACACTGTATATAATTTTGAAAGCTCATCACAACACAATGAAGGAGCAAGAAAAAAGGAGTCAATCTCAGGGGGGGTCGAGACTGTCGATGTGAAAATCCGGCGATACCACTTTGACCCAGCACCTCGTCAGGGTGCCAGGGAGAGTAGCCATGTACGAAATCCAAACAGTTACCACCGACTTTAGACCAGTGTTTTTACTTTTTTTTTTTCTCGAGTTTTTACTTTTTCTTCGGAAATTTCGATTCGAAAAAAAAGGGGGCATGGACTGACCCGCATATCCCATCGTGTTCCTGACCCACACCCCAAGGCATGGGGCTGTAGGTGTTGCAAGACACAGACCCAACAGAAAAAACACAAAAGAGGGATACGATGGCAGAAGGAGCAAAAGGTGAAAGTTGACAGACACGTAGGGTCCACTTTTTTTTTATCGTATAGTGATATATCTATATAGATAGTCCAAGCTCTTTCGAGTCTTGGACATGGATGCTACCGATTGGTTTCGGACTGCTGGGTTACATGCTTTTTGTATACCGCGGCATTGGAGCATGGTGCTGCAGATGTGCGTCGATGTGTGTGTATATTCACAAGCTTGGAGTTGGCAAATCAGCTTATTGCCATAGCAGTAGCTGTCCAATGTGTTGCCCAGTCCTGAGCGCGTCTGTCGATCTTCGTAGGCATGGAAGGATTTCAATCGAATTGAGTATTCTTTGGTGCGATTTGCTTCGAGACCATCGTGATGCTTGTATGAACATGAGACCTCGATTGCACATGAGAGAGTATCTAGTCAGGGATCAAGATCTATCGGCAACGCCTCTAGCTTGCGTATGGCTTTACTTAATGCCAGTGGACATCAAGAATTTCAGAAGCGTTGATGCGCATTCTTGAGCATGATGCTTGTCGATTGGAATGTCGTCTCGATGTGAGAAGATGTAACCTAGAGCCATGATGCGTTAGCCAGCTGCTCTCCAATGATAAATGCAGATAATGAAGATTGTGCGAGCTGGTGTGTTTTCAGACTAGAGAGGCATCTACTAAAATACTCTTCCTGATTTCTCAGCATCTGCACATAGTGCATAAGCTGTCCCTATCAGGTGTTCATCCTTGAACCGGCACGTTTTGCATGAAAAAGAAAAAAAGAAAACAAAGCTTACCTCTGCGAGTGTGAATGTTGGTGGAGGAAGTTAAGCTAGTCTTGAGCCTTTCGGCTTGACTTGGCCAATCTGAGATTGCTTCATGAACGCTCAGAGTCACCGACGACATATCCTCGGGCAACACCGCCACGGCCTTCTTCCATGGTCGCGCCTTTAATCTTGCCATCTTCATCGTAGTCATAGGCGATTTCGTAGTCGGTGCCCAAACCTTGCCATGTACGCTTGTTGCGCAGGAACTCGGCAGCAGGGGAGACTTGGCCACCGATCTGAGCGAGATCACCGTTGGCACGCTTGATGAGACTGGTAGCAGCGGTCTTCTTGGAGGCGGAAGCAGAAGGTCGTGCCATGGGTCGGCTCTGCGATACGTAACGTCCAGTACGGAGATCGAAGACTGGCGCCTCTGATTCCGAGTCCGACCCATCATCGATACCTTGACCGTCCTGGTTGTCTGATTCGTCATCGTATGTGCCTTCGCCCCTGACGACAGTTTTCTTGCCGAGCAAGGATTGGAAGTCGCTGTTCCATTCTCCGGTCCAGATACGATCTCTTTCGTCTGTGAGAGCCAGCTCTAGTTCGAAAGGTGTAATGATGGGTTTCCAGAAGTCCTTGCTCTCAATCAAACTGCTCTCCCAGCAACCGATGATGACCCAACCATCGACCTCTGAGAAATTTGCAACCTTGGCAGCGTTGACCTTGCCAACAACGAAGGTGTAATACTTCTTGCCAGCACGGGTGATTAGATCCTGAACGTGAGCCAGAGCTTCCATGTAGTTCTTGACGGAAAGAGTGTTGATCAGAATTCCAAAGACAGAGACAGTGCTAAGATTTGTGACGAGAGCATAACGGCGACGGAGAATTTGAGCGGTGGATGCTGACATGGTCTGAGGAGCTTCAGACCCCTCAGATACGGTTGGGTAGATGTCGATGGAAGCTACACGAGAGGTGAGGTTGAGAAGGAGGGATGTCGGAGGTTCCGAGATGTGGAAAAGCGAATAGTCAAGAAGAACAGTAGTATCCTCGTCTGCACCAGCAGGGACAGTGCGATTAGGCAATAAAGACGAAGGGTTGTGGACGATGGATGTGGAAAACAGGTTGGTGTAGCCAAGAGATTGAAGAGCAGATTGTAGAGGCTGCACATGCTCAGCGTAGGGAATATCTGCCATCAAGACTACCTTGTGGTCTTTCTCCGGGTAAGTCTTTTGGAAGCTGGCGACGACGGCATCCAGATCAAGCGGACGAAAGGTAAAGACGTAGATGACAGGCAGCCTCTGGGTCGGGGAAAGACAGGTACGGCCATAGTGTACTACAACGTCGGCCAGGACGTGCTCGGCAGCGACCTCGTCGACACAGCAGGCGCCATAAGAAGTATCACCAAGGATACAAAGTCTCTCTTGTTCGGCGTCCAGCGAAACCTTATCCAAGGCTTCAGTCACGTCTTGACTCTTGTTCTGTGTGCGGAGCTCTTTCTGCAATGCTTCAAAGACCCTCGGAGCATCGGTCAACATGTGATCAGGGAATTGGAGAGCTATCCGCTTGTATTTTCCATGGCGGATTTCTTGGACGGTCCTCTTGATTTCGTAGGTAAGATACAATTGTTCGTCCGAGAAAGTCCGCACCAGAGAAGGGTCGACGGCAGGGGTGGGATCCTCAAAGACGTGTGTATCCGGAGTTGACAAGACCGGAGCAACCTCTGGTGCCCCCAGCGACATGATTGCTGCTGGTGAAAGAGAGAAAGATGCAGTGGAACAGAACAATTTTGGCCAAGCAAAAACACATGACGCACGGACCATCCTTCCATCATCGTGGACGGAAAAGTTGCAGGTGGAGGCCAATCCGTCACTCAAGACACTATCCACTTGCCGACCTCGACCACAACCACTCACATCTCACACTCGCCATGGATCACACCAGAGACCCTTGCCCTTGGGTGTATGTTCACCTCATCCGCCACCACCTCCCGCCAACCCGCTAACTTTGCTCCTCCCACAGGGCCTTGAACGATTTCGGAGGTGCTTTCTGCATGGGCGCAATCGGCGGTTCGCTCTGGCACGGTATCAAGGGTTTCAGAAACAGTCCGTACGTTTGATCCAGCCAACAACCACCTCACACGACCAGAAACAACATACTAAGACTCGGCGCAACAGCNTATGGCGAGAGAAGGATAGGCGCTCTGACTGCCATCAAGGCGCGTGCTCCCGTTCTGGGTGGTAACTTTGGTGTCTGGGGTGGCATGTTCAGTACCTTTGACTGTGCGGTCAAGGGCATTCGGTACGTCTTGTCCGACTCGCTTCAGACCAGTCCGCCATACTGACCCAACCACAGCAAGAAGGAAGACCCTTGGAACGCCATCATTGCCGGTTTCTTCACCGGTGGTGCTCTTGCCGTCCGTGGTGGTTACAAGGCCATGCGCAACGGTGCCATCGGTTGCGCCATCCTACTCGCCGTCATCGAGGGTGTCGGTATCGGTTTCCAGCGCATGATGGCAGAAAACACCAGACTCGACATGCCTCCCCCACCTCCGCAAGGCATCGAGGCCGCTCCCAAGCCCATCGCCGCTTAAGAAAGAGAAAGACTTTGCAAACAAAAACACTTGTGTTATGTACGGGTATATTCGGCGTTTGGAGCGAAAAGCATCAACTTTCTTGATCTGGGGCTGTCTTTATTTTTCTTCCCATCCATACACGACCGGCGCGCCTAATGAGGGCTCCTGTCTGCTCTTCACTCTTCGAAATCACATCTCAAGCCACCCGAGAAAGAAAAATCGTCGTGGTTCTATTGGTTTTGTATAAAGGCCAATCTGTACTCTTATGTTTCATGTCATCGAAAATCCACTTTTCAAAACAATCAAAGATATCAATCACTGTATGTCGAGGGCGAAACTAGATGCAGCGTCCATGGGGAGCAAGGTCGCCGAATCAGAGAGCCCTGGCTTTGTTCTAGGAACCGTCGATGAAGTGAAAAGGCAGAATGAGCTCTCCGCCTCCACATTCGCCGTCCTTGCGGACGAACTTTGACGTTCCATGCATTTTGTATCATGTTCTATCTTGGGAGATATGTATAAAAAGCTAGTAGCCATTGCTTTTTGTCTAGTCGTCTAAAACTTCATCCTGGCAGCCTTGAATCTACTCACCTTTTTCAGCTTGCCATCAGGGAATTGCTCCATCAAGGGGTCATCCTTTTCTTCTTCCGTCTCTTTGAATCCACCTTGTTGACGGATGATGTTGTTTCGCAGGCGATAGTACTCGGAAGCAAGTTGGCGCTGCTGCAGTTCGGGATCGAGCTCGTCAACTTCTTCTGGCGCGTGTGCAGTAGTCGTTGGCGCAGCTGGCTTTTCGACAATCTTGTCTGAGATGACGGAGCCAGAGACTTGGTTTGATGCAGGCTCGGGTTGAGCTGGCTCAGAGGCAGCGGCTCTGTTCTGCTTGAAGCGAGAGACCTTGGCAGGTTTTGCTGGTTCGGCAGGAGCTTGAGGCTTGGAAGGTGCTCGCTCGACGACGTCTGCGATTGGTGCAGTGCGTGGCTTGGAAGCGGTTGGAGCTTCGGATGCTTTGGGCGCCTCTTGCACATCCAACTCTTCTGAGAATCTAACACCCTTCTTTGCAGATGCGTCTGGCTTGACTGCCTCTTTGCCCTTCGAGAGTGCTGGCTTGATGTTCTCGTCAGATGTTCCTTCCTCGCCACGAACCACAAGACGGCGAAGTCCCTCGGGATCGTACACAGGATCGACTTCTTCAACATTAGGTCCGAGGTTTCCAATAACTCTTGAGCGAAGCTGTTTTTCCAGTTCTTGCATCTGATCTCTGTAGTTCTTGGAAACTCCTGGGCGGATTGACCTTCCGTGTTCATCCTCTTCCTCGGACATCTCGCTGTCGTAATCATCGTCGAAGTAGTCATCGTCGTCTTCGAACTCTGATAGATTCTCATCCAGATCCAGTTCAGCCACCACCTGCCCAACTTCATTGAGGTTGTATTGAAGCATTTCCCTGCGTAGCCTTGCATCTTCCGGAGATTCGTCCTCGGGGATCACCGCTTGGGTTCCGACGATATCGTCGTCGTCGTCCAACTCGATGACACGCTCGCCGTTGGCAAACGAGCCGTTGAATAGAGAAGGGTCAACTCCAGATGATCTGCTAGCATTGGCATGGTCGGCCCGCGATGGGATCTCTCTTTCCTGGACCTCCTCTGCGAAGCTTACTCCCTTCTTGGAAGTTTTGAGAGCATCGGCTGCGACTTTTGGCGTTTCTAGTGTCTTGCTTGCTGGAGCAGCCTCAGGCTTTTNGGTAGCACCAGGGGCCGAGTCTTTAGTCGTGTCTTCGTTCTTTGATTTAGTGTCCATGTCTTTCAGGCCAGCTTTGCGAAGAGTTTCGATGATTTGTGCTGTTTGGTGTTCGGGCTGGGTGACTTTGCTCGATATAATGTTTCCAGCTTCATCCAGTTCCTCGATGATCTCAGTCATTGGTAGTCCAGGTTCCTGTGCGTCGTCATTCTCCCTGTCCATCTCCTCTAGCACTTCGGATAGTTGACTTTCGATCTTCTCCACCTGCTTGGAGATAGTCGACACATTTTGTTGTACATAGTTCAGGCGTCTGTCAATAAGTCGGCTGACTTCTATCGGATGGCGAATTGGTCCTTNTCCAATTCCAAACAAGTCAAAGATTTCTGAGACGGTCAGAATGAACTTCTCAACTGGGTATGGTTCTGTATCAAACCTTTNTTCATTAACAAGTTCTCCTCCAAACTTCTCGCTGATGCGTGNTCTGTCTGTCATTAGCAAGGGTGTTTGCAGGATGCATATACAATAACTTACGCAATCCTTTCCAGATTGTACATTCACACCAGACGAAAGCTCTTCCTTCAAGCCTTCATACTCGGCATCCCATGTTCGCCAGTGTTGCAAAGATTTGCGTAGCTTTGCCACGTTCTCTTCTAGTTCTAGCCGGCGCGTCTCGAGTTCTTCAAAGTCGGCCATAATGTGTTACGGTCCAGGATAGCAGACGAAAGCAAGAAAACTTCTGCAAAAGATATGTTTGTAATCAATGAAGATGTCTTCTCGAAGTGACTAAGATTGGGTATAGAACGGCAGATGCCGGCTAGCAAGCCGAAGCCGAAGCATGGGCGATCTCTGGGCCAAGTTGAGCCTCACACTTGGACTGTCGTGAGCTCACCATCAAATCAACACGACCATGTCTCGTGTTGCTCAGCCCAGGTCGGCGCCTGCGCGACCAGGCGAAGATGGTGAGCTACATAACGCCGGCCTCGACCTGTCGAGTCTCCGCTTGACTGCAGGCATCGCTGACAGCCTGACCTCAGACATCTGCCCCGTATGCAAGTCCTCACGCTATCTCAACAAGTCCATGCGCTTTCTGGTCAACCCAGAATGCTATCACAAGATGTGCGAGTCTTGCGTGGATCGCATCTTCTCCCACGGTCCAAACAAGTGCCCGATTGCTGGCTGTCATCGCACCCTACGAAAGCACAAGTTCCGAGAACAGACATTCGAGGACATCCACGTCGAGCGCGAGATCGACATTCGAAAGCGCGTAGCGAACATCTTCAACCGCCGCGAAGACGACTTCGATTTATTGCTTGACTACAACAACTACCTGAATGAGGTCGAGGATATCACATTCAACCTCATCTATAAGATAGACGTCGACGAGACGGAGAAGAAGATTTCGGTCTACGCCGACCAGAATGCCAAAGCCATCACTACAAACGCCGCTCTCGCGTCTCAAGAATCACACGACTACTCAGCACTACAAGCCGCAGAAAGAGAACAGGCTCGCCTGCGGAGAGAGGCTGCTCGTCGGGAAGAGGAGGAAGAGAGAAGAGCACGTGCCGAAGGAAGACAGGACATCATCGACCGCCTTGCTACTGGTTCAGGCGATGCGGACACAATCGCGCAAGAGAGCCGCGTCACGCTCAAGAAGCGATTGGACAAGAAGCAGGCTGCCGACCGGCAGAGACAACTGCAAGCCGCCGCCGCGGCAAAAGATGCAACAAACGGCAGCAGTGGCATTGTCATCAAAGGTCTCAAGACTCGCAAAGCTCCCGGTCCAGAAGCTCCCTACGATGCCTTTGGAGGACTCCAATTCTCCAATGAGTACCATATTGTGCAAGACCACTACGATTGGGACTGGCTCAACGAGATCGACGCCCAGATTGCTATTCTTGCAGGCGGCTACAGCAAACAAGAGTTCCATTCACGGGCACTCTGCGAAGCGTTCTCAGGTCTTGGAGTCATTGTTGGAGAAGAGAAGGCCGAGCAAAATGGCACACATAACGCAGCTACTATTGGCACTGCAGCCGCAACTCATGGCGGCTCTGGCGCAAAGGACGTCAAGATGGAGGACCCGTTTTGAATTGATGATACACGTTAAATGATACCCCCGAAAAGGCGCATGGCACGGCATATACATTTTTTATCTACCATTAGAAGGTTTACAAAGATCAATTCATGATCCTTGGTTTCAATGTCCTTTCAGAACCCTCAATGTATAGACAGCTATGGTGTTCTTGGCATTGATGATTGATTGCTCAGGTGACAAGTGCGATCTCCGCTGCGTACCTTACCCTTTTACTATCCTGTACATTCTTGTGAATCGACAGAAGACCATCCGTGTATTTGCAAGAGAAACTACTGATAGTTTAATACACTCTGTACACCACAGCTGCCAGCAAGTGAGCGAAACTCAAAGCCAGCATGTAAACATGGCCGACGCAGAACCCCACCGTCAGATGTCTCTCATACCATACACCTCCGACTCCCAGGAGATTGTTTTGTAAGCTTTTGACATGTGAGAACATCAAGTAGGTCTTCATTTGCTAATCTTGTAGNNACGTCGCGGCAATGCGATCGTTGTCTTCGATCCCGAGTCGCGACAATTGTCGTTACGTGGGAACCCTCAGACCGCCATCGGAGGCCTAAATCTTCAACAATGCCCATACTGTCATCGGCCCCTGGAAGATGACACAAACCCGCATCAATATGATTCTGAGGATGAGGGAGCTTCCTCACACAACCAGAGCAGTTTTGTCAATCCGGACTACTTTCGTATGCTGGCACATAGTATACCAAACTCAGCAGCAACCTCCAGGCCCGCCTCACCACTGAAACAACTTCCAGCCTTGCGATCTGATACCCCAAGAAATGTCAGTGCCTCTGGACCTCCTGGTGCAGAATTCGTTGGTAGCGCACCTTCTCCTAGTAGCACAAACCAAGGCATCAAGGACGACAGTTTCTTGCCAAACTATTTCAAACACTTCTTCGTTGAGAAACGCGAGCTGGGTCGCGGAGGTCGTGGAGTCGTACTCCTGGTCGAGCACTTTCTAGACAAGGTGTCCCTTGGAGAGTTCGCCTGCAAAAGAATTCCAGTCGGTAATGATCACGGCTGGCTGGAAAAGGTTCTGATTGAGGTGCAATTACTTCAAAGACTAACACATCCAAACTTGGTGTCGTATCATCACGTCTGGTTGGAAGATGCACAGATCACCAATTTTGGACCAAGCGTACCATGCATTTTCATCCTACAGCAGTACTGTAACTCGGGAGATCTCCACAACTATGTCCTCGGCTCGACACAAACCACAAGTCCCACCGAAATGTTGAAGGAACGTATGAGAAGACGATCAAAGGGACTTTCAGAGCGTCCAACGAATCTGGGAGGACGCACCATGAACTTCGACGAGATTTTCTCCTTCTTCCGCGATATCACATCTGGGCTGCATCATCTGCATACCAACGGCTACATCCATCGAGACCTTAAACCGTCGAATTGTCTTTTGCACAACGATGGCTTAAAGACATCGGTTCATGTTTCAGACTTCGGCGAGGTACAAGCCGCTAATGAGCAACGCACTTCCACAGGTGCAACCGGCACGATATCTTATTGTGCTCCTGAGGTACTACAAAGACAGGGCTCAGGCTTCGGCGAGTTCACGACCAAGTCTGACATATTCTCCTTGGGCATGATTGTCTACTTCATGTGCTTTGGCAGACTACCCTATCAGAATGCCGATGCTGCTAACGATGAGAATGAAGATCTCGACAAACTTCGTGCTGAGGTATCGGCCTGGCATGGATTTGATGATGTAACCAGAGCGAGGAAAGATCTGCCGGAGAAGCTCTACAAGTTTTTGAAAAGGCTGTTGAGTCCCAACCCTGCAGAAAGACCAAGTACAGAACAGATTCTGCAAGCCATCAAAGCTGGAGGCGAGATCGACGATATACCTATGAACCCCACCAGGACAGGAGGAGAGAAGTCTCCAGATCTCAGTAACATGAGTTCACGTATCTCTTCGGTTGATTCGCCAGCGCCAAAGAGGCCCGTACGAGCCAACACCAATCCGGTCTCGTCTAGGCCGGGCACATCAGAGCTAGCAAGACATCACTCAGGCGAACTTGTACATTCAAGAAGCCCACCTCTACAACCCCGCCGCTTCAGCAGAGATGTAAGCACAAGCACGAGTACTAATGCCAGTACTCCATCACCTTCAGATNNACTTCAACACTTGCTTTTCGTGGCCGCGATGTTGGGACGCGTCCGACTACTAAATCGCCCACTCGACTTATGCTTCCGCCTCCGCCGGCCCCGTCTCACTCACTCACCACCTCTCCTTCGCTCCTTCTCTGTATCAAANGTGTTCCTTTTTGGCTTCAAGCTCTTCTTGCTCAGTTACCCCTGCTCGCCGTTTGCAGCCAAGGCGTGGCTTACGTATCCACTGATGGGTCTTGCCATTCTGGACCTCACAATCTGGAAGACGAGTACNAAAAAGAGTTTGATATTGATGATGGCGCATGTGTTGGTTGTGTGGATGGCGGGAAGATGGAGTGTGCTATGTAACGGGGGCGGCGTGAGCTGGAAGGCAGAAGGGCTTTACGAGGGCCTATGATCGTTCTCGAGTTATTGAAAACTATATCGACTTCCTGCTCGTATTGTAATGTTTCTCCTTGTGACATTACCTCCTGCTGACAGATGCTATTGATAACCCAGTCTCTTCGAAACATGATGCATATGGGGACATGCGGGTTTGTGTCAATGGGGTATGATAGAATTTTTTCTTCATTTAGCTTGCCAATCGGTCAAGCGTAGACATTAGATATTTACATGTATGTTTTTTGATTGACCAAGAGGCTCAAACATATATCGACATTACAGCAAGTTAATACTCTTCAATGCTCTTTAAGCACCACGAACGTGAACAGGCACGTTTCTTCTACCCTTGGTGTTTCTCTTGACAAGAGCCTCTCTCTTGCTAAAGATATCACCACTGACCTCAGCGCCAAGGCCAAAGTCCGGCTCACCGCCCAGAGTACCAAAGATGTCGCCAATGTAGTTTGTGGCATTGACGCCTTGAGCAAAAGTGCTGTTCCAGCCATCAAGGATACCTTCGACGACCTTGACACCAGCAAGGTAAATGTTGGCAACGGCAGGCAAGAAGGCACCCTGCACCGAAGACTCGAACAAGTTGTAGGTAGCCGAGCCGCCGAGGAAAGGACGGTCAAAGTCAGAGGCGGTTCTCATGACGATGATTCTGCCGTAATCGACGAGCTGCTCNNGGGCGGCTGCGCGCATCAGGGCTTCGAGGGTGGCGTTGTCTTCTTGGGCTGTGGAGCAGTAGTTGCCAGTGCCGTTGGTGATGAGGGTGGTGAAGTTGTCAAAGGCCTCGCCCAACAGACGGCCCGAGTAGTAGACATCTGAGGTGGCGACATCGCATTCGACCACACTGGGGCCACTGGGCGAAGCACCGGCAGCGTAAATCTCGTCATTGGCGTAGAATTTGCGGTAGGCAATGGCGGCGTCAGAGTCGTTGAGTGTGGCCTTGCGGGCAAAGTTTGCAGCAATCTTTTGCAGGTCCTGATTGACCTCGAAGACTTCGGTGCCGTAGATGTTCTGGGGGTACTCGGAAGGGCTGGTAGCACCGAGAGGAATGTATCCAGTGGAGAAGTTTCCAGGGATATCACGGGGATCGAGTTCGTGCTGAAGAGCAACCTGGACGGCGTAGCGAGCGAAGGTGACAGAGGCGAGGGTAGCAACCTCGGGATTAATTCCAGCAATGCCGGCAATCATGAAGTAAGAGGTGGTCAGGTCAAAGCGAGGGCTACGGACCAGCGAGGCAATCGTGACTGCAGCGTTAATCTCGCTTTCTCCTGTGATGACTTGACAGACATCGCCATCCTCGGTGCAGTGAACGTGAGGGAACAGAGGTGAAGCACCAGGAAGCGAGATGTTTCTGGCGAGGAGGTTGAACTCTGGAATTCCGTACCAGATCTCTGCCTCGGGACTGAACATGGAGATGATCATCATCTTTGGCTTGATAACATATTCCAATGCTCTTTCAGCGACAGCGACAGGCTTGTGCAGGACCGATGCAGAAACGATGGAGCTCATACCCAAAAGGGCAGAGGGAATGCTGGACGAGAAACGCATATTCGAGCAACCAGAAAGAAGGACTTGGGAGGAAACAAGAGAAGCAAGACAGACCTACAGAAGAGAGATTTTTACAACTGCCGATCAAGAAGACTTTAAATGCGCCGGCACAACTGAGCAGCGCTTATCTCTGCCACACAAACTCCATACCATTGAGCTGAAAGGCGCGCTGTGCGCCCATACCCAGCCTCTCTGAAGATAATGGCATCACGAAAGATAAATCCCGGCGCAGCAAAAAGTCACCAAGGTCGCACGCGTTATCGTCTTGTCGCGCGTCATTCTGCCGAAGCTCTCGTCCGTACTAGGAAAGGACTTGCCCAATTGTGGCAGGACATTTCGCGCACGGCCTATCGCGCCGTATCGCACCCGACCTCCCGCGACACGACGGAGGGAGCCGATCGCAGCTCGTTGATATTTGATAGCGGCTCTGTTTTGCTCCATCCTCCGCTTCACGCCCATACGACTCACGAAGTAGTGCTCACACGACCACTGTTGCTATGGGTTGCAGATTCTTGCTCTCTTCGCCGAAATTCTGAGCTACTGAATCACTACGTGCGTGCCACATATAGATCAACAACAGTCCTCCAGAATCCTTCTTGCCAAGTGATTGATAGAACGCCACTACTGAGAGTAGTCCAACTTGGCGACGATGAGCTTGGGAGCTGTGAATAATGTCTTATCGTCGGATGTGAACCAAACACCAGACACGCCTTGGTCGCGCGGAAGGGTCTTGAGGAAGCTGGGATCGGGAGCAGCCAAGACGACAGTTGTGCATTGTAAGCAGATAGAAGACACCGCGTGCATCTTCTATGACGCTAGGGTCATATCTTATTTGAGCACGTTATCATTGAGTCTTGGCCATGTCTACACTACACGTTGCACCAGAAGCTCTGAGGTACTAAACACACTCAAACATCGTTCTTAGTTTGAAGACTGTATTGCCACGTACTCTGTTCAGAGCCAGAGGATGCCAACGTTGATTTCGTAGTGACCAATAGAAGTCATATTCGCTGCCAAAGAGATGGATGTGTCTCGATTGTCTGATATCAGTTGTCGAAGCGACCCTCCCTCATTGCTTGATGCACTGGGTTCTCAACATCGACGACTCCAGTAGCCCTCAGCCTTTCGAACAAGACAAATAGACGTTCAGCCTCGCGTTCCTTCTCCTCGTCTGTCATCTCGGGCTCAGGGTCCGTGGATTCAGCAGCCAGACGTTGACCAGTGACGGGGTTGATGTCTGCACCCTCAGCATCCGCTCTCATCATGGTCTCCGGCACCTCAATCTTGTGTGTAGAGAGGAAACCTGCAGCATAGCCATATCCAATGTTGTGAATGAATGTCGTGGGGTTGCTGTCAGAAAGTTCGTAGAATAGAGCTGAGATGCTCTCACGCAACTTCATCAGCGACGGGGAGACGGAAAGTCGAAGCAGTCTAGACGACAAAGAGTCGCCTTGACCTAGAGGTTTGGAACGGGCCTTTTCGTCGGGCAACAAGAGGGACTGCATGCGTTTGCGAACATCTGGCGACGCCTTCTCCTGGATCTTGCGCAAAAGTGTCAACAATGGGGTTGCGGCTTGATCGAGTTCCGTCTCTGAATATGCCTTCAACGAAGTCTCAAGGATGTCGATCAATTGCTCAAGCTGCGCATTGGTGGGACATGTTTCTTGCGTTATCTCCATGTTCATCAAAGCATTGATGATAGCACTAACAGTGCCTTGCAATGGTGGTGCAGGCAACTTCTGATGAGAGAGAATGCTGAACAGATCTGAGACAGAACTTGCGAATCTGGCCGCTAGTTCGGGCTGTCTAGCTGTTACGTTGAATGACAGCTTCAGAGATTCTGTCAATGCCATATCACTCATAGGGTGAGCGACTTGACTGGCAGGATCGGACAGTCTATCAGCATGTCCGGCTAAGTNTCTGCCCATGTATCAGCTACGATTCGCTCCGACACGACTGTAAAATCATACCCTGCAGATGCTGCTAGCTAGTTCATGTTTCTCAACAAGCTCTCTGAGGTCGACCGTAGTCTTGTATGTCAGNNGGAGGAAGATAATGCGCGAAATCAGAAACTCGTCATCCCGATCGTCATTCTAACACACAGTCAGTCTCGTATGCCTAGCCATCGACAAGTGACTTACTCTAAGTCTTTGCGCTGCTTTGTCGCCATATCCCAAATCCAGCAGGTACTGCCTTGGAGCTTCTTGCAGGAGCATAGCATTAGCCAAACACCGCAGAGCTTCTTGTGAGACATCTAGTTCTGCCACGTCGAAGCCATATTCACATAGCGTTTCGACTCCCTNTTTGGCGAAGATGGACTCGGAATTTGCAGGATTTCTCCCAAGCACTTTGAGTTGCTCGAGAAGGCTTTTACGTTCTGTTGTTTCGTCAGACAAAGCTCTACAGTGATAGTGTTAGACCTTGGCGTGTGCTAGAGATCGTCCCAGCGTAGCTGAAGAGATACACGATACTTTCAGAAGAGAGTGACATCCACGGAGAAGACATTTTCTTAGTGTGTAACCCACCCTGGACCGAGAAGTGATGCGCATCTAGACAGCTACGATGTGACAGTCTTCTTGCACATGGAAACCGGCCTGGCCAGAGAACATACGTGCTTCTGATAATTTCTCGTCCTGCAAGTCGGCGGTGAGCTTAGTCAGGAGCTCATCGACTTTGGCTTTGTCTAATCAGGATATGTATCAGCAGAGCACGAGACTCGAGATATAAAGATCGTTCTACCCAGGCCATTATCTTGTGAGGGTCGAGCAAACATGGTGGAATGTGCTGTATGGAAGGTTCAACGACCAAAGAGGAAAGAAGGAGCAATTTCCGAATCGGGAAGTGGTCACCAAGCAACTGCAAGCGTGCCAAGAAAAGTGGTTCTTTCTTAATTGGAACGCGAGGAAAGCACGTTCGAGGCGCGTCATCTGGACTTGGAGAGTTTACTTGACAACGCCCAAAGACAACACCATCATGCTGCTGAACAAGCAGGGTCGATTGAACAAGACCTCAGAATAGACATTACCTCCATCGTACGGCAATGGTCTCTGCTGAGCCGCTCGAGCATCTCGCCAATCGTCCTCCGACTCCTCCCAAAGACATCGACCACGAAATAAACAGAGTCATTAGCCTTCTGGACGTCGACTTTGAGAGCGAGCTCGACCAGGTGCAGCAGCCCTGTTCACCCACAGGCACTCCCATCCAACCATCGCCTCCATCATCACAAGGAGAAGGCTCGCGACACAAGTCAAGCAAGCGGGTCGAGTTCTCGCCATGCATCACTGCTCATGATCCTACGCCCTTTTATGCCACTTCAGCAGGTGCCGCCAGTCCAATCCCTCGTCGCTTCCCCTCGAGCAAGCAACCTAGACCTGTCAGATCTATCTTGAAAGCCACACTTGACCTGCAGACACCCACACCTGACGCTGCGTCGCCCGCCGCCGACTACTTCTCCATCTCCGATCCAAAGACCTTTCCCGTCATGCTCGACTCGGTTCTGAAGTTCCTCGACGCCCCCTCGACGGCACTCCGCTTGGATGGATACAGTACTCTCAATGGCGCTCTTAAGGCCTACGATGACTTGCCTGACGTCGACGCCATGCGAGCCAAAATGCCTCTTCTCACCAAATACATTTCTCGAGATATTCTTGAATCAAGTCGCAAATCGGATCCGATGACATCAAGTCTGACCACACAAGCCTTGAAACTTACAACCGCACTCCTCATGCTGCCTGCTCTCGCCGACGCTCTCGACGAGCAATTCCAGACGCTGCTCGTCGATCGTGCTATAGAAATTCTGGAACAGGACCCAGTGCCAAAGTCGATCGCCAACCACCATATGTTTCTTCTGGCAACTCAACGCTTCCCATCCAGAGTTGTCAATGCATCTAAAGTAGAGCAAATTCTCTCTTCGCTCACCACCATCCACGATCGTGTCAGCGGCAACAGTGTCATTGCATCCCGCTTGGTGATTTTCCAGCGCTTGATGGACCAAGCCCCTACTACCATGCTCAGTAATATACGTGAGTGGATGCCCCACATTTTCCACGGTGTTCTGAGTAGCATCAAGGACGTTCGGGTGCGTGCCATTGAAACTGGAATGCAAGCTGCCATGATGTACGGCACAAGCTACTCATCGACCAGAGTCATCCTTGATCTTTTCCATGCAGCTACTACCGAGGCTAGAGACTATGGCGATTATTTCACTGCCCGTCTGTTTGACATGTCCAAGCCAAAAGAGAGTGGTGAGAACACCGACCTCGAGGAGGCTGTTCCCCAGATCTGGTCAATGGTGGTGCTTTTCTTCAGGAGCAAGAAGTTAAAGCTGTCACAATGGCCACTGTTCTGTGAACAGTGGTTCCTCCTGATTCAGAATTGCCTTAACAGCAAGAACCTCACTGTCAAATTCCGAGCCACATGCGCCTGGAACCGTCTCGTTTATGTCGCCAATCCAGATCGCGAAATGCTAGAGAAGATGGAAGGATGGGATCATACGCTTCGAGTGCCCTTCGTACACGTTCTCCACACAAACAAAGGCCGAGACAAGAAGAGTAAGGAAGTGCGCCACATCGCGCTTTCCGGCTACTGCAACTTGCTGCACTACGCTCTACGACCCTCCCAGCCATGGGAAGATCTTGACTATTTCTGGGACGTATATGTCAAGGAAGTCCTCCTGAAGCTACTGCTCTCTGGTGGAAGAGATGCCAGTCTAGCTTGTCGGGTCCTCAAGGCCCTTTTCGACGGCAAGTCAGTTGTCTGGGACGAGGAGGTAGCCAACAAGGCTCCAATACTACCCGAGGCTCTGTCTCGATTGGATTCTAAGTGGATACGCTCCAGGGCTCACAAAATACTAGACTTGCTAAGCCCTTTCCTCGAGCTATCCCTAGCCCAGTCAGGAGACGGACGTGGTATTGATGGAACTCCCTGGCGCGAGTTCTTGACTGCCGTTGCTAGTGCTGGAAGTCACGAAGTACTGCGTTCGCAAGACCTCAAAGAGTGCTTAGCCCAGCTGATGAATTTGTTCGGCCGTCTATGGGCGAAGGCTCCAAAGAATGTGGATCGTCTGGAGACGCCTTGGATTTCACGTTTCACGGCTCTTGTGCAATGCTCCATCGATACCATTGGACCGTTACCATTCAGTGAAGAAAACCTGACTCGTAGTGTATCCAAGAGTTTCGAGGCTGCACCGACTCCATCAAATCGCTCATCGAAACACCATGCGAAATTGCAATCACCTGCCGTTTTCTTATTCGATCTATTTGCTCAACCACCATATGCAATCAGCACAGATGTAGCTTACTCCGATGCTGCTGGAGAGTTACTTCATCAGATCTGCCAGGGTAGGACTTCACGTAAGGAACGGCTGGAGCTTATACGCAAATGCTCACAAGCAAGCTTGGCCTCGACTTCAGTGTTGCTGTGGAGGACTGCAGTACAGGAAACCACTGCAGTTCTTCTTGACTCCAGCTTGAACGAATCTGTCCAAGAACCAGCTCGCCTTGGGCATCAAGCTCGGCATGCGATCTCGATATTGGCGTCGGGTCTCCATCATCGACATGCTGAGAGCGGTGCGTTGTCAGTCGCTTTCGAACTTGTCAGTGTATTAGCAAGGATCCTGAAACAAGAAGCCGGTGAAGGTGGTGTGGTTCTTGGTCTAATGGAACCTTTAGCCGAGGCACTCTTGCAGCAAAAGGACGAGATGATTCCGAAGACTGTCCTTGTTCAAATCACTGATAAGTTGCTACGAGTTGGAACATTTCCTCGTAACAAACAGCAAATGGACGAAGCGCGCAGGTCTCTCTGGAACACGCATTTGCCGTATTCGAAGCAGACGAGCTTCGAGCCATTCAATCACGTGTATGAGCTCGCAAATTCAGCGCTCTTGATCTCATATGGTAGAATCGAAGAAACTGCACCGTGTCTAGCACAATTCGTCGAAGCGGTCCAAGACTTCCTGTCAAAATGTCCTCTGTCCCTGTTCGCTTCGCCTGCATTGCGTAGGGTGCAACATGGATTGTCGCTGATTGTCAAGGATGAGAATCGCGTACTTGCAGGTAGTAAGGAGGCTCAAGATGTGTTCCTCAAGGTAAGTCATAATTTGCAGCCAGCCAAAGCCTTGTCACTAATTCACATANNGGTACTTGCTTTGTGGCAATCTGTACTCGAACAGCTGAAGAATCTGCCCTCGAACAAGACACTCTTGAAAGCCTTGGACGAACTGTTTGCAGCTGGCTTGAACAGCACACATAGAGACATCATTAACCTTACCGTGTCTTTCTGGAACACAACATTTGGTCAACTCGACTCGCTCGAGTATCCTAGCCAGGTTGAGCAAGCAATGAGGCGTCTTCAGCCGCTCGTCGAACTTGATTTGCCCACCTTCCCACAGAACGTTGATGCACTGGTAAACAANAGCTCACATACAATTTTGCCCACATTCTGACAAGAGCAGGTACCGTCACCACTACGTGACTTAATTGAGTCGCAGCAAGATGTCGATGTCCAGGACACGCCATCACCCTCTAAGCAGCAACCTACGAGAAGATCGAAGAGAACTAGTGTGCTTAGTCGTGCTGCCTCCTCTAGTCCACAGAGAGAACTTGTTACGAGAAGACAGCCTGCTTCTAGACCAGCGCCAAAATCAAAGCTGCGACACGAAGACTCCCAAGTCGAGTTTACAGCTGTTGAGAGCTCGTCACCTGTAGCAATGGAATCTCAGCTTCTGACCGAACATCAGAGAGAGGTCAAATCTCGACAGCAATTCGAAATGGCACCATTGTATCCTGAGTTCTCATCGAGCCCAGGACCACGAAGGAGAGCGTCAAAGTCAGGACTACCGCTTCTGGACTTCTCTAGCCAGCAGGCAGTCACGGATACAGGATATGCTACACCCACCCTGAATGACGACCATGGACCGATGGACGAGTACATCACTTCCTCACCCACACCAAAGGCAACCGAGAAGTTTCAACCACCTGTTGTGGAGAACACAGATGTGGATGATTCAGCCTTCGAAGCGGAGGATGCCAACATCCCGTCTTCTCCACCCGAGATGGCAGATGAAACTGTGTACGAGGGCACGACCGAGATCGAAAACTTACAAGCTGTAGATCAACAGGGTGTGAGCGAGACCCGGTTTGATACTGTCCCTGAGGACTTTTCCACAATCATGCCTCAGGAAGAGCCGAAGGCCGACAACTCGAGAGAACTTCCGCAAAACACAGCTACAGTGAAGCAAGCCGCGGACACGCATATTCCAACGCACCCCTCAATCAAGCGTCTAGCTCATAACTCTGAGGGTGGGATTTCGTCCGATGTCTTTACAGATGCACGCTCCGAACTCAACACTGGAAATTCTGCTGCAAGCGATCAACCCGATGTCAGTCAAGTCATTGAGCAGACATTGGGAGATCAAGATGCAATCGGATCCGATGACTCTTCGCCTATACCCTTCACAGATAGTCTGTCCGAACAGCTTCAGAAGGATTCTAAGAGCTCTGTGGTACCCTCTCAGATTAAGGTTCCCGAAGCCGTTGCTACGCCTGGTGAAATCAGCAGAGTTCTGGACTCCTTCGTAGGAAACACGCCTGATGGAGACGATATGACATCAATCCAAGAAGAGACGCACACCAGCCCGACTACCAAGCCAAACCCTGCTACTTCGGCTTCCAAGCGTAAGCGAGAAGAGCCACATGAAACGAGAGCTTCAGCCAAACGTCGCAAGTCATCTGCATCTCCGTTCAGACGTATCGTCACAAGAACGCTCTCTTACCTCACGGGCAGTCAGATGGAGAAGGACGACGATGACGACGACGACGAAGACGAAGACGTGCAAGATTGCATCGTTGTTGGAAGCCAGCAGAACCAGGAAGAAGAGTCTCAATCAGAAGCTTCAGAAGACTCTCCAGTTCCAGAATCGGCTCCAGCAAGCGTTGCACTAGCTACAGTTAAACGTGGACGTGGAAGACCCAGGAAGTCGACGACACCTATCGTGTCCGACCCAGTCTCTTCCGTCAGAACTCGAGCCTCGAAGCGACGTGCGTCAACGCTTGGAGCAGAAGAAGACCATGACTCTATGACCATCGATACGCCCGCGCCAAGCAAGTCTCGAAGAACAACAAGAAGTCAAGACGCAAAATCAGGCCAGCCGGTTGAGCATGTCATGCTGTCTCCTACGCCTCGTCGTAGAGGACGCGAGCTTGAAGCTGTTCTTGTCAGTCCAGGTCCATCTGGTGAAACTTCGCTGGTGGTTCAGTCGTTGGTCGAAGATGATGCGGGAGTTGATGATGATGATGATGATGATGATGCGAACGTTGATGAGCAGGAAGAAGACGGAAACGACGACAATCAAG
This sequence comes from Aureobasidium uvarum, assembly GCA_903853725.1. NCBI lineage: Eukaryota > Fungi > Ascomycota > Dothideomycetes > Dothideales > Saccotheciaceae > Aureobasidium > Aureobasidium uvarum. Next base: position 988,815 of record CAINUL010000019.1, read on the forward strand.
AAGCAGACTCGCAGCTGAGGCATGAGGAAGAACAGGCAATTCCCGAACCGCCACCTACACAGGCCAACTGGGTGGTTGCGAGGTTGCAAGATCTCATCATCAATTGCAAGACATTGATCGTTGGGCCACAAGAGGAACGTGAGATCACGGATGCTTTGTATGAGTTAGGGCGGCATGTTTATGAGGCTAGGAGACGATCAGGTCTTTAGCGTGTTACAGCCGGATGTATTCAAATGGCACCTTAATTAATGAACAATGGTCAAGCCGCAACATGTGCTGAAGCAACAAGAGCAATTGGCATCGTTTGGAGCATTGGTATCGATGGCTGTAAATCCTGGTTGATTAAGTCTATGCTGAGTCGAGAAGAGCTTATTTCCCTTCTACTATGCCTTCGCTGTGGTGAACCATGCTATCTTCTTTCATCACTGTCGTGTCACATGCTTTTTCTGTTGCAAACAAGCGTACACTCGTTTACAGGTGGCTCTTGAGCGCCTGGCCAGCCTCAAAGCCATCCTGAGCCTCCAGGGTGATCCAGCCGTTGACAGCACCAGCCTCGACACAGATCATGTTCTTGTAACCATCCTTGGGCTCAAAGTCGGCAATGGCCTCGGCACCCTCCCTCCAAGGGTTCCAGATGACGGTGTCCTGCATGTTGTCTCTGATGACATCCAGACGGGGTTTGTCGTCGACGAGGATCGAGGTCGTGTCTTGGGTGAAGGATTTGTAAACGCGGTCGACGGTGCTTTCGATGCGGAGTTCGTTGCCCTTGGAGTCGTGCTCGGTTGCGTTGAGGATCTTGTCGATGTATCTGACGCCCGAGAGGCCGGTGACCTTGACTTTGGAGATGTCCTGATTGAGTGTGTTAGTAATGTATTGATGAAGCGAGTAGAGGCGGTGAATTTTGCTTACGGAAATGGCAAAGTAGGTGTGGAAGAGGGTCTGGAAGTCGAAAGGCTTGTCGCCCTGGTTGCGGACGTTGAGCATGGTCTGCAGACCGTCCTTGGACAGGGTGACGCTGTACTGCAGGCTAAAGTCGTAGGGCCATGCCTTCTTCATGTCATCGCTGAGGTTGTTGGGTGTGAGGCCAAAGTCAAGGCGGATAGAGTCGTCGCTGCCCTTCTGATTGCCAGACTCTGACGAGGTGGTGCCAAGGTACTCCCAATTGGAGATGCGCGCGAAACCGTGTTGAGGGAGGGCCGAAGTAGCGTGGTTTTTGGGGGCAGGGCCGAAGTTNNCTATGTGCAGGTCATCAGTGGGTTGTTTTGCGTTGTGCAAGCGGTGAGAACATACAGGGAAAACGACGGGCACACCACCTCTGATGGCCTTTTTGCCGTCCATGTGGGCATTGGAGCTCAACCACAGGTTCTCCTTGCCATTGTTCTTCCACGAGATGACCGTGGCGCCGTACAGCATGACCTCAACCGAATCGCCGCTGGGCAGGCTGGCGGTCACCTTCTNGCCATCCGAGTGGACGGTAGGCTGAGGGCCAGTGGTGCTGGGAGTGAGTGCTGAGGGTTTGTGTGCTCTGTCGACCATTTTTGCGGAGATTTGTTGAAGGTGAGAAAGTGAAAAGGAAACAGATGGCCAAGGGGTCTTTCTTGCTAGAGCTCTTTGATTGTCCCTTAGTGGGGTTGCTGCGGAATGCGTCATGCTGTACAAACATCAAGCACGTTTTGCATTGTCTTTGCATAAAGTTGGCACAAAGTGCTCGCAGTCTCTCAAACTCCTCAACCTCCATATGCGAAAGACTGTCTTGATGTAGCTATAGGATAAGACAGTCAAACAAAGAATAGAGGCAAGTCCAAAGCAAGCTGACAATCACGACTCGCCTTGAATTACTCTCTTTCCATGAACCATCGTGCATTTTCAGTTTGTCATATCACTATATATCTGTGAATGATCGGATGATCGGGTCGTTAGCACGTGGAGAGGTGTCATTCATGACAAGAACTCCATTGTGAGGTTATATCGCATGATCAGGCTTCTGTTCAAGGAGCGACAATACGTTCTTATGTTCCTCTATACCACCCCACATACAGTCTGGGTAGACCAGAGCGCGGCAATGGTTCCGCTCCTTGATCACCCCCGCAAATGGACCCCACCAATATCCACCTTGATGCCCCATCTATGGGACACAACTGCCGACTAGATGCAGCAATATTAGACAGCGAAGGTGTCCGTTCCCTGGTTGTGTTGATTTTAATTGTAGTTGTTCCGTTCATTCCTTAGAGAGCATATCAATCATGGCTCCCGCAGCACCAGTCGCACTCATCACAGGTGGTTCTTCAGGTACAATCCACCAAGTCTCAGACTCGGCTTTGAGACGAACAATCTGACAATCGCAAACACANGGAATTGGTCTCGCTCTGACCAAGTATCTCCTCAATCGATCCTGGCATGTCTTCATTGCTGACATCAATCCTCCTCCCTCACCCGAACTGTCCGATTTCTCTTCCTCATCCCTCCACTTTCACGCGACAGACGTGTCTTCCTGGGATGCACAATCCTCGGCCTTCGAGACCTGCTGGTCCACGTTCGGCCGTCTCGATTTCTGTGCCTTGAACGCTGGCATCGACGACCGAGACGATATATTCTATTCCACGAGCAAGGATCTCAACACCCCACCCACCAAACCAAACATGAAGACCTTTGAAGTCAACTTGTACGGACCATACTATGGAGTCAAACTAGCTGCTCATTACATGGCTTTGAACAAACCTCTGCATGGTCAAACCGGCGGTAAAGGTGGCAGAATCGTCATCACAGCTTCAGACGCCGGACTCTGGGCTTTACCGGCTGTGCCACAATACACAGCTACCAAACATGCTATTGTGGGCTTGGTAAGGGCAATGGCGCCTTCAGCTGCAGACGTTGGTGTCTCGATCAATGCTGTTGCACCAGCGCTTACACCATCTAATCTTGCGCCTGCCGGTCTGCTCGAGAGTTATCCGAAAGAGGCATTGACAAAGATGGAGACATTGATGAAGGCATTCGATGCATTGGGTAGATTTGATGAAGTTGAGACAGAAGGGTGGGGTGGCCAAGAACCTAATGGACAGGTGGTTGAGGGCAGAGGTGATGATATCCACTTCAAGAATGAGATTGAGAAGACGGGTGGGAGGGAGGTGCCNAAAAGGTGAGTCTTGTGCGATCTGATGCTTTTTTACCGACGCTGATGCAGAGCAGAGATACAACAGATCTGGGCAGATACGTACAAGGAGCGAAACATAAGGTTTGCAACGCAGCGTCGATAGCGGCAGCGGCTAGAATAACAGAAGATAGTTGTGGAATAGGGGTCAAGTAGAGGATATGAATCAATTGCGTTATGATTTGGAGGTCCTCGAGGTGTCTCGTCCAGCTAATTAGGATCTTCCTGAAAGGGAAGAGTTCCTATATTTCAATGTCGATGATCTTGTCAAGCTGGTACTGGAAAGGCACAAGTCGTAAAATGGCGGACTCTGGACCTAAATCTGGCATTGCAGGACGACAAGACGGATTCGAAGAAACGTCGCAAGTTTTTGGGCTACTATTGCCGTATATTCTTGGTCCCAATGGAGCAGATTTGTGATTAGACCCGTTCATGGATTCTTTCAACCTAGCTTCGTTTTGCCGTAGGCTCCACCAGCTGTCTTGCGCATCTCCAAAGCTTTCCTGTATGGCGGCGCAGTCGGTGGTTGCACAGGGTCCAGCACAACATGGTCTTTAGGTAGGTGATACGAAGCATCTGCGTCGTAGGCCGATAGATCTCCACAGGCCAAAAATGGTGCAATCCATCTGATGTCCTTGCTTTCCTCTTCGTCTTCAGAGCCAAGCTCCAACTCGGCGATGCCGTCCGATCTCAGCGTACGCGATGGTAGAGTCTTCTCAAGCTTCATCTCCTCAGGTACTTGCAGTTGTGTACCTGCACCGAGAGGGTTCTCCAGACTGGCCTTGAAGCCCTTCGGTGGGCGAAATCCTGTGCACACGACGAATGCCTCGACACTGCTCGCACGACTACTCCTCGGCTTGGCCACGCGCACTCGCTCAAATACAATCTTGAGTTGCGCGTAGAGAAGATCGACGTCCTTGCCACGGAAAATCTTGGCCACGAATTTACCGCCAGGCTTGAGGACACAAAGGGCAAGGTTTAGCGCTGCCCAGAGTAGTTGTGATTGCACGTATGTGTCGAGATCGTGCAGGCCAGTTACGTCAGGTGCACCATCTGAGATGACCAGATCTACGGGGTGAGATGCTTGGACAGAGCTAGGATCGAAAGTCTCTGGGTCCAGGGCCTTGAGTAATAATGGGATGGTCGAAGGGTGTGTAATGTCTGCGCGCATAGTCACGATGCCTTCCAATGGTGACATGGGCTGCAGATCGATAGCCACAATCTTGACATTTTCCCTTGGTTGAAGCTGCTGTTTTGCTTCCAGTTCATGCCCGTGTCCAGAGATGGTTGTGGTCTGGCCATGCGACTCGAGCTTTTCTCTAGCTCGTTTGTCCTCCCAGCCGGCTCGTCCAATCTTTTCGCCCTTGATCAAAACACGAGACAGAACTTGACTCCAACTTCCAGGTGCTGCGCAAAGGTCGACTACGCGAGTAACTCCTTCGAATAGATTGAATTCCTCATCCAGTTGTAGAAGCTTGAATGCACTGCGGGCACGCCAGCCTTGCTCTTTGGCGAGACGATAGTAAGCATCGCGCTTGTCTTTGGACGACTTTCCCATTCTCAATCAGATCAGTTCAGGTCACAACGGTAATTCGATGTTTCGGATGGTAAAATGTATCTCTTTCCAGGTTGCTCAGAAAGAGTCTGCCGAGGCTCTCCCGCAAATCTGGACCCTTGAACTTTTCCACCTCTTGGCGTCTATTGACATTTTCCATCCTCTTTGCATCAACATCAACCATACACAAAATAATCATGGCGACAACTGAGACCAAGCGAGCTCTACCTCCAAAGGTCGCGGCAATGAAGGCTAGAAAGCGACAAAAGCTGGAGGGCCCCAAGGCTGGACAGAAGACAGCCACAACCAAATCTTCAAACGCGGCGCCACCAAAATCGGAAAAAGTGCGTCTGGACGATCTGGCATGGAACGATGTCGAAATGCCCGATAGATTGGATGATTTTGAAGGTTTCTACGGTCTTGAAGAAATTGATGATGTGGATGTTGTCAAGGACGATAATGGCATTGTTTCTTATCGGGCTATTAGCGACAAGGCNTACAAAAAGAGAGCCGCTCCGGAAGAGTCAGAAGATGACGGTGAAGAGTTCACTGGGTTCGGCGACGATGATCAGGAGGAAGAAGATAAGGAAGAAGGCGGTGCTATGGTTATTGAAACCGTCACTCCAAGATCTGCTCCCGAGCTTGAGGAAGGAGAAACCTGGGAAGACAGAAAGAAGAAGCAGAAAGAGTTGCAGAAGCAGCAATTGAAGGAGAAGAAGCAGAAGGAGAAGAAAGAGAAGAACCAAAAGGAAAAGAAAGAGAAGAAGGAAAAGAAGCCGAAAGCAGAGAAGAAGGATGCTACTACCCAGGCGGAAGTTGGATCCACCGCATTTGCAAACCTTCTCGACGAAGAAGAGGACGAAGGTGCTGATATTACCGCATGGCGCCCTCTGAACCTCTCGGACGATACCCTTGGAGCTCTGTCGAAGATGAAGTTCCACCAGCCATCGGCAATCCAAAAAGCCGCTATCCCTGAAATTTTGGCAGGCCACGATGTCATCGGAAAGGCCAGTACCGGATCTGGAAAGACATTAGCCTTTGGTATTCCTATTTTGGAGCGTTATCTGGAGATGCAGAAGATTGCTGGGAACAACAAGAAGAAGGCCAATAGCGAGGAAGAGGCTGCTCGCAAACCTGCTTTGGCTTTGATTCTCTCCCCCACTCGTGAACTCGCTCACCAGATTTCCACACATCTCACCACTCTGTGCTCTGGTCTCGACAAGGCACCCTGGATCGCAACACTCACTGGTGGTCTTTCCATGGCAAAGCAGCAAAGACAACTCAAGAACGCAGACATTATTATCGGTACTCCTGGACGTCTGTGGGAAATCATCAGTGGTGGCCATGGTGTGCTCAAGTGGCTGAAGCAGATCCAGTTCCTCGTCATTGATGAAGCCGACAGACTGCTCAGTCAAGGTCATTTCAAGGAGCTCGAGGAGATTATCAATGTTCTCGACCGCAAAGACGATTTCAAGGCCGAGGAACATGAGGATGAGGATGAGGCACCCGAGGTGGTCGAGGAGGTCGAGAGGCAAACGCTCGTCTTCTCTGCTACCTTCCATAAGGGCTTGCAGCACAAACTCGCAGGCAAGGCCAAGCCCGGTGCTGGTCTGATGGACAAGAAGGAGAGTATGGAGTATCTGCTCAAGAAACTCAACTTCCGCGAGGAGAAGCCCAAGTTCGTCGACGTCAACCCGATCAGTCAAATGGCTTCTGGCCTCAAGGAAGGTATGGTTGAGTGCGGCGGTACAGAGAAGGTTTGTTCTTATAACTACTCATGTACAAACGCCACAGAACTAACAGCTCTTCTANNGGATCTTTATTTGTATGCCCTTCTCCTGCTACACCCTAACGCCAGAACGATCGTGTTCTGCAACTCTATCTCCGCCGTGCGTCGTCTGACACCATTCTTGCAAAACCTGCAACTTCCAGTTCACGCTCTGCATTCGCAAATGGCACAGAAGGCACGTCTTCGTGCCATCGAGCGTTTCACTTCAAACAACCAGAACAAGACCAACCACAAGGGCTCTATTCTTCTTGCCACCGATGTCGCCGCTCGTGGTCTCGATATCCCCAACGTCAACTTGGTCATCCACTACCATCTTCCTCGCGCTGCAGACAACTACGTCCACAGATCTGGTCGTACTGCTCGTGCTGGCGAGACTGGCTCTAGTATTTTGATCTGTGGACCTGAAGAAGTGGCTGGTACGCGCAGATTGATCGCAAAGGTTCACGCCAGCTCCGCAGCTGCAGGTGCCGAGCCAGCCAACGATGCAGCAAAGAATGGCTACTTCATCCGCAGTCTGGACATTGATCGTCGTGTCGTCAGCAGACTGAAGCCTAGAGCAAACTTGTCGAAGAAACTGGCCGATACTACCATTGCAAAGGAGAAGAAGCACAGTGAAGATGACTTCTTGAGGCAAGCGGCTGAAGATCTGGGTGTCGACTATGACTCTGAAGAGTTCGAGAATGCACCTGGTAAGAGGGGTAGAGGCGCTGGCAGAATCAAGAAGGAAAGAGAAGCAAGAGGCTTGACCAAGGCTGAGACTGGTGCACTTAGAGCCCAGCTGAGGGATATGTTGAGTACGAGAGTCAATGTCGGTGTTAGTGAGAGGTACCTGACTTCGAGCGGTCTCGATATTGATTCTTTGTTGCAACAGCAAGAGGCTGGTGTGCACGGAGAGTTCTTGGGCACTGTCGCAGATCTCATGGAGTAGACGGATGTTCATACGTTCCCAAGTATTTTTATTTTTTCTCCTCGCTACAAACTAACCCTTCAGACTATCAAGTCCACCTTCGTATTCGCTGACATCGTACTCGTCTGGATACTTCTCAATGATACTTCTGAGTTTCTCCATCTGTTCCTTCTGCTCTTCGGTCAGCTCCTCGTATACACCTTCCATCATATGCCTCAGAGCCGGTTTCTTCTCCTTCTCAGCCTGCTTGAACGCCTCCAAGATCTCCTTCTTCAGCACAGCACGAGCTTCTTTCTCCTTTTCCTCGTCCCAGATTCCTCTTCCTTCCATCCACTTGCGCAGACGAGTGATGGGATTGTCTCTGCGCTTCCAGTCTTCCACCTCGACTTTGGCACGATATGCGAAGCTGTCATCGGATGTGCTGTGGTGCGAGACGCGGTAACTCATTGCTTCGATCAAGATGGGTTTGCCGCCGTCTTCGAGACACATCTTGCGAGCCTCTTTGGTGACTTCTCTGACGGCTAGGATGTCGTTGCCATCGACTCGGATGGTATCGATGCCGTAGCCTACACCTCTGGATGCGATGCCATCGCCGCGGTATTGTTCGAGTGTTGGTGTTGAGATGGCGTACCCATTGTTTCTGCAGATGAAGATGACAGGGCATTTCCTGGTGGCCGCAATGTTTAGTGCGGCATGGAAGTCACCTTCGCTCGCTGCGCCTTCGCCAAAGTAGCATGCCACACAACGTTGTGTGTCTTTTGGATTCATGGCGTTCTGCATCTTGACCGCATAGGCAGCACCAGAAGCCTGAGGGATCTGAGTGGCCAGAGGTGAACTGATGGTGTGAATATGGTACTTTTCGCTTCCGTAGTGGATTGGCATGTTGCGGCCTAGACCTGGGTCGTGCTTGTTGGCATAGAGTTGATTCATAAAGTCTGCGGGTGTAAAGCCTCGGTACTTGAAGATTCCTTGCTCACGGTATTGAGCAAATATGGGATCACTGGGGTCTAATGCGGAGGCAGAGCCGACTGCTATGCCTTCTTCACCTGCTGAGACCATGTAGAAGCTGACTCGGCCTTGTCTTTGAGCATCGAACATGATTACATCCATGANCTGTTGATCTGATCAGTCCTGCTTTTTTACGGTCGAAGTTGAGCACTCCTTACTGCTCACACTCAGCATGTCTTTATACATCTTGATGAGATGGTCGTTTGAGATGTCCGAGGGTTCCCTTGACTTGTCGACAATAACGCCGTCTTGGTCCAGAATACGATAAGTCGGCATAGCTTTCTTGTTTGCTGGCCGTGTAAAATCAAGGTTTGTTGTAAATTTGCTGTCAATGGCACCAGGAAAGCGTACTCNTGGTTACTTCTCAGTGGGTCATCGACAACAAGAATGGGTGATTATGTACCGATCTGAGCCTGGCCGTTGTGACACTGAATTCCATCTTTTGGTTACATTCCGGAAGGAGCATCTTGATGGGCGAAAAGCCACTGGCAACGTAGATCTGAGGACACTCATGCTGTGAATTTGCAACCAGGAACATGTCCTCAAGAGACAGGGGACACGAAAGTACAATGATGGGTACCCCTCCGCACATTCGGGTCCTCGGTAGCGCCCTCCAGTCGCAGGCTCCGTCTGGGGTACGCCCTACGCTAAGCAGAGGATCTACCCGCCGGATCTAATCTCCGATCTTCGAGATACATGCTTGGCGCAGCGGCGTGAGCGTTTGTTTCGCCAAAGTTCGTGGTTGGGTAGAGGAGGCAAGTACAATCAACATCGCCATGTCTTCATTTGTCCCTCGTGCCGCAAAGCGGTTACGGCTTTCCACTCGCACTGTCACACCTTTGCCTGTCCGCGCCTTCTCCTCTTCGCCATACCTCGCCGAGCAAAAACGCAATGATGAGAAGACGACGCATTTCGGTTTCGAGAGCATTGCCGAGTCATTGAAGGAGTCCNNAAAGGTAAGAGCACATTCGTGTACACTTCAGTGCCATGGTCATACTAGGATCAGCAGCTAATGGCTTCATGCGACAGTCGGCGCCGTCTTCAGCTCCGTTGCCTCCTCGTACGACACAATGAACGACTTCATGTCCCTCGGTATCCACCGCCTCTGGAAAGACCACTTTGTCCGTAGCATCAACCCTGGCAGTCACACCCCTGGTGCACCACAGACTGGCTGGAAGGTCTTGGATATCGCAGGCGGGACCGGTGACATTGCTTTCCGCATCCTCGACCACGCGACAAACATAAACCACGACCCAAACACACACGTCACAATCTCAGACATCAACCCCGATATGCTTGCCGAAGGTCGCAAGCGTGCTGCTCTNTCCCACTACAACGGTACCGGGAGACTGGACTTTGTAGAGGCCAATGCCGAGAACTTGCACATGATCCCCGACAACAGTATGGATCTGTACACCGTCTCTTTCGGTATTCGCAACTTCACACACAAGGACATTGCCCTGAAGGAGGCATTCCGCGTCCTGAAGCCTGGTGGTGTTTTTGCCTGTCTCGAGTTCAGCAAGGTCAACAACCCCGTATTTGATTTCGTCTACAAGCGATGGAGTTTTGCCGCCATTCCTTTGATCGGTCAGGTCGTCGCTGGGGACAGAGACAGCTACCAATATCTTGTTGAGAGTATCGAGAGATTTCCCAGCCAGACTGAGTGGAGGGACATGATCAAGGAGGCTGGCTTCGCTGTTCCTGGCGGTGAGAACGGTCAAGGTTGGGAAGACTTGACCAACGGTATCGCTGCCATCCACAAGGGTATCAAGCCCTTGAAATAGAGCGGGCGCTGTCATTTTGCCGTCCATCTTTTCATCTGTAAATTATACATCAAAGCGGCATATATCTACACTGTACAACTATTACTACCCTCGATATCCCGTAACACATCATGATATCAAACACGACCTCAATGTCATTCAAAGAAACCTACAGTGCAGTCGAGATACTCAGATCGTTATCAACTGCGGCTCCTAGCCAGATCCTACGTACGATCAGGGTCGCACTCCCAACATTACACCTAAAACCTCTTCTCCTCTTCTGCCAGCATCGATCAACACATTGCGCAACCCGTTCATCTTACCATGTAACGCCACAAGCGTCCCAAAAAATACGCCACAATGTCTTCCATGTTCGAGCAACAGAAAAGAAAAGGATAAATTGAAATATCAGAAACCGGGAATAAGCATGGTTTTCGTTTGCGATGAACGCGTAAGCAAAGTTCCCTTCTATCCGCGCGTGGCCATCCGATGATGTAAATGACATCTATTCGTTGCAGTACTCGATCGATGTGAATCTCACAGATTGAAACGACGATACTGTTTGTAAATGGGTCTTGCCATTTTTTTCTTAAGCTCGCTCTATTTCAAAAATAAAACTACCATCCTAACCACCAGCTCCAACGCTTTCTGCAAAAACAAGGGTGTGAGAGAGACCAAGAGACGCAAATACAAGAGACCCTCGAACGGCCTGGGCCGAAAAAGAGAGAGGTTCAGATCACAGCATCCCAAGCTGACCAAATTGCAAACGACGAGTATTGACGTGAGGGGTCGAATGTAACTTTGGTATAGTCGGCATTGTGGAAAAAGGGGGCGTGTAAAGGAAAATTGAAAAAAGGGAGTGACTTCAACAATCAAGATTTTGAGGATAAAATCAACAAGCCGAAAGTGAAAAAAGGGGGCGAGAAACCACGATAAAGTGATAGTATCGGGATATCGCCCAGAAGAAAATAAGACCTGCGACCAAACAACAACTTAGAAGCTGATACTTGGGAGGAAGACGATAGGAGAGGCTCTAAGCCATGAGTCATCAGCATCGTTAATCGAGAACATTAAAGACAAGAGTAGCGCAAAATCGATCCAATGAGCCTTGAGAAGGCACACCACAGGTGTTAGCTTGACCAGCCCTGGTTGTTGAAATCGTTTGTCGAGAAGTTCTGATCGTAGTTGTACGTGTTGAGGAAGTCTTGTCCGGCAGGAACCATGATGCTGTCGTTCCAGTTGACGAGTTTTGAGCCATTATCGAAGTCAAAGAATTGATCGTTGACGTTTGAGTTGTCTGCGCCGAACTTGGGGGAAGGAGCGGCAGTTGGAGCCATCGAGGGACCAGAAGAACCTGCTACCGAGTACGCAAGCGAGGCGCTGTTGTCAACGTTGTTGCCCATAGCATAATCCATAAGGGCCGGGTCCCACTGGAAATTGGACTGGGCAGGAGATTGAGACTGAACAGAAGAGGCCAAGTCAAAACCAGAGAACTGGCCAAGGGACATGGACTGTTCAGGAGACTGCTTGGGCTTTGTGAAGGTGTCGGCAGTCATGGAGGCCAGATCTATGTTGCTTGTGTTTGGGTTGGAGTAAACGGGCATGCTCCAGCGGTTCGACTGTCCAGTAGCCACGGAGAAATCGAGGTCGAAGTTGTTGGTGCTGTTGTTGACGTTGGTACCCACGAGGCCTTGCATGTTCATCTGGTAAGGATTGCTGTCGAAAGTATTGATTTCCTCTGTAGCTGGAATCTCGTCGACTTCGGACATGGTGCCAGAAGAAGTGTTTGTCAGAGCAGGCTGGACATCAAAGGAAGTGGTGTCGACCTTGGACCAATCGAAGTTGTTCCAGAAATCAGTGCTCATGCCGAGGTCAGAGCTTGGCAAGGAGAAGGATGGCATGGAGGCCTCGGTAGTGGTAGTGCCGATGGAAGAGGTGCTGGGGAAGCCAAAGTCGGCGAACATGGAGGTTGGAACACTTGACGAGACGGTCGCGAGGGGGTACTGAGGTTGAGCATCAACCGGAGGCTTGTCGTCTTTCTGCATGGCTTCAACCTGCATGGTGATGGCGGAGACAGGCGAAGCTTGACCAGAGTTGGTGTTTGATGGATGGGCGGACATGTTCGGCTGGAACCAAGAATGTGGCTGGGTCGAGGCGACTGCAGCAAGGCTGTCTACTGAACGGCGAGCGTTGGTCTTAGTCGGGACGGGCTGGGTGTGCGAGCGAGGCAGCTTGTAAGGAGCACCAGATTCGTGGGCAGCATTGTTGTTGCGGTGGCATGGCTTGTGGTGACCGTTGGCAAAGACGGTCAGGTGGCCCTCGGATTGGTGTGAAGTAAGGCGTGGCTTGCGTTGGCTGAGTGACTTCTTGGGCACAGTCGATGTTTCCTTGACAGCATCCTTCTTGGGCGAGACTTCGATATGGTCCTTGTGGTCCTTGGCATCTTCAGGGGACGATTCCTTGAGGAGGCTTGAGCAGATACACTTTCCGCCGTGAGGGCAGCAACAACGATGTTCATCAGACGAGGGGGATTCCTCAGCGACAGAGTAGAGTTCGGGCGAGTGGTGTTCTCCAGAGGCCGAAGGGGGTGGCATGGGTATGCCAGACTCGTTGGCGGCAGCGATGGCAGCAGCTTTGGCTTCAGCCTCGCGCAGATGGATGCATTTCTCTTTGGTGTGGGGTTTGTCTCCACAATCGCATTTGACATGGGATGAGCGCTTCTTGCGTTCGGCGCGACAGTGCGGGCACTNGGTGATGGGGCGGCCCTTCTTGGGGACAAAGAAGAGCTCGCGGTCTGGTATGTCTATGAGAGGTGCACTTTATATACCGGCATCGGGGAGCGGCCACTTACCTGTATGGGTGCAGCCGCTGACACGGTGACCCTTTAAGCACGATTGGCATGCCCACTTGGTCCCATCTTCCTTGACTACCATACCTGACGGATTGAGAGCGTGGCCGGCGGGGAGACGTCGGTCGATCGCGAAGGGATGCGGGGTGCGGTTTGTGGTGGGGGTTCGTCGCAGGGCCGGCCTGACGGATTGGGCCTTGTTATTGCAGTGTTTTTGATAGAAATAAACCAAGGAAAGTAGCGTGGAGCTGGTATGTAAACAGAGAGATCACAAAATAGAGGGTATCTTTGCGAAAAGGGTCTTTCAGAACGCCAGAGATGCAGGAGCGGGGCGGGTGGGTGGTTGCGGTCGAGTCCTTGCGGCGGTGGTATGACGAGTGCCGGCGTGGATGGCAAAACGACGAGCGACGGCGGTGAGAGACTGCTAGATGGCGGATGGAGAAAAGAGCACAGAGCGGACGGCCTTTGGCACACGACAAGGTCGTGGCCTTTCGAATGGCCTTTGAGCAAATACGGGGGACCACAAAACAAACAGTTGTCGAACGACGATAGTAGTGAAGGAGGAGAAGACGGAGAGTCGTTGTGGCATGAAGAGTCCGCACCTGCGACGCCAAGCCAGCAAACCAATACTAAAAGTGCGATCTGACTCTGGCGCACAGGCCGCCGAGCTAGACACTCGACACCTCGGAGTCCTGAAACTGTTCGACCTGTCCATACCAAACCGCCAGCGCGACCCGCAATCTGCCGCCAGCGACCCCTCCACCTTCCGACCCCAGCGCTAGGCAAGGTGTTCGCTATCCAGGACCCGTTGACCGTTCGTCATGACTTCACAGCCACCCCGACATACTTCAAGGGGAACAAGCTCGTCGATCGTTCGTGAGAGAGTGACCACTGCGCTTGTATCCCTCGTATCCTGCACGCGCGAATGCCGACGGCTGCAGCAGCACAGCACAGTTGATGCTGCATGCCTGCACCTCCCTCATCCGTGCTCGTCCTATGTATCTGCAATCTATGCACCGCGCTTCATAGCGGCCGTCGTTGCATGAATTGCTATCGCCCGTCTGTCTGCTGACAGCGATCCCTCGAGTTGAGGCTTTTAACAACTCAGCCAGGTCTCCATCCCTCTAGCCAACTTTTGTCTCTCTCATACTGCATGGATGGCACTACAGTGGATTATAAAGATGCGTACTTCTTCCCATTATAAAGCGACGTCCAAGGAGAGTTGTCATTGTACGGGTGTCGCTGTGGGAATATAAGAATTTGGTAAAACACTGTGCATTTTTATGGTATACTGTAGTGCCACGGGTTGGCGTGGGAGAGCTGTTGATGGCGAAACCATAGATTGTCACTCTCCCATAGCAGCAAGTGGTAATATTGTCAGCGGTAGAAATGCAAGATAGGTTTGAAGAGCGGGAGGGTGTCCAAAGAGAGTGGAAACAAAGATGGATTCCAGTTGTTTGAGACGATATCTCAGCCAGAATCTAGATCCCATGTAACGGCTAAAGACAATGGCTCCTCGGTCCATGTAGCGTGTGTTGAACAGGTCATTTTATTATGGGCAGGCGTGGTCTCAGGTTATTACAGTACGGCGGGTCTGGCGGTCTGGCAAAGATGAAGGATGAAGAGGGGCCTTTTGGAGGAGATTCGGCAATGGCTGAACATTGATCCGAGATTAAGTTGGTATGGGCAAGATGACTGCAAAAGAGATGATGGCCGGAAAAATAGAGTCGGCAGTCGTTTGCTGCAGCCGTGGTCCTGCAACGCCATGAGTATGATGATGGGTGAGCCTGTTCGGGCTCCTCGGCATCGAAGGTGTGATGGTCGTTGTATATCTCTCTCCCCTCCACATCTCGCAGCAACATACCACTACGCAGATGGCGAGCGGACATAGCCCATACGCATCTCCGACCGTGGTCGACCCCTCTCTAGGGCCCTACTACAGCCAGTCGAACAGTGCTATCACGCACCATCTACAACACCCCGAGGTCGACGATGACCTGGCCCTCCGCGCCGAACTGAGCAGGTCGCTGGGCCTGAACCACTCAACCCACGAGTCGGCAAACACGTCGCACCAACACTCGCCGCAACCACACGACGACCCGCAACAACAGCAGCATCATCACGCTCAGCAGCAGCAACATGCTCAACCAGCCCCGCTCCCCTCGCAGCCGCAACACACATCGCCGTCGCAACACGTCGTGAACCCCGACCTCTTTCCCGAGCACCACCTGAGTCCACCGCCTGGTCAACATGCCGCCGACAACAACAAGGACAAGCGCAGCAAAGTCAGCCGCGCATGCGACGAGTGCCGTCGCAAGAAGATCCGTTGCGACGCCTTGAACGAGCACGAGACATGCACCAATTGCAAGCGCTCCAACTCAGGCTGCGCTTTCAGTCGCCAGCCGCTGAAGCGAGGTCCCAGCAAGGGCTACATCAAGGAGCTCGCTGAGCGCTTGAACGCTCTCGAGGGCCAGATGCAGCCCCAACAACACGGACACGTCGACCAGGAACTACAGACTTTGCTCGCAGAAGCCGCCCATGCCACACGAGATTACGCTTCACCGCCCCGTCAAGCAGGCCAGAAACGAAGACGCTCACAGACAGAGACGACAGAGATGGATCCGCTGCCTGTCCTAGCTCCGAGACTTGCACCAGCAACACAACCCACCCAACTTGCGACCCAGCCTCAGCCTGCTCCTACCCCTCTACACGCCTATGGAAACCCATACTCTCGTGACCCGCGAACGTCCCCGTACCCTGCCCAACCAAATTACCGTCAAGACATGAGGCCTACGCCCCAACCACAACCTGTCAACACACAGCCCTTCTTCAAGTACGGTGGAGATGCTCGGCGTCGCGAGAGCGTTAGTGTCCCTTTCGACACGCAGGCAGGTGTACCCACGCTGGTTGAGTGGGATGAAGAGGTAGTCGATGAATATTATCGGACCATACACCAGACCTTTCCGCTATTACCCCACTCAAAACACCGTCTTCGCATGCGCCTGGCCGAGTGTCCCTTGACGTTAAGAGAAGCCTTCTTGACCGTCCTGGAGTGCACGATGCGCACCTTCCCCTCCTTCTCCTCAACGCTTCGTCCTCAACACACATATGCGCCCATGATGAAGCGAGCCGCTGAACTCCTTGCTGGCTATCCTTTCGAGAACCCAGCCACGCACACCAGTGGTACTAACCTAGTCTACTTGCAAACCCTCTTGTTGATGGCTCTAGAATCCGACAACCATGGTCCCGCAACAGTCAGGGGTCAAGCCGGCCCTTCACGTGCAGAGTGGTTGGGAAGAGCTGCAGGTGTTGCAGGACAATTGGAGATCAATCTGATTCGTCCGCGCGAACGATATGCCACTGAAGGTGATCCGGACTCTGAAGAAAGACTAGCAAGAAGGGTGTGGTGGGTACTATTCATCCTCGATCGCTGGCATGCTTCTAGCACCTCGGACCTACTCAAACTCCCCGAGAACAGTGTCGTCTTATTACCTGAAGATCAGATTTTGCTCGGCGAATCAACATACCATCTAGCGCGCCTCTCCTTCATCATAGGACACCTTGCCGCCATTCTCACTACAACAAAAACACCAGAGACCAACGTCATGGCACCTTCGAATCCAGCTTCCTCACTACTCGGGTTGACATTAGCTGGCGAAATCGACCGCTTCCGTGAGTCTGTAGAAAGTGTTTGGGGCTCATTGAACCTGGTCCATCTCTCCTACCACCACTGTCACCTCCTTATTAAACGACTAAACCCTACAACCGAACCCACAGAGTTGATAGGCCACGCAGTCAAAGTGGCCACAGTGCTGAACCAACGTCAAACCCCCATCACACCATTAAACCACCACTTTGCAGCTTTAGCAGCAATGACCCTCTGCGAACTCGTAGACATAGAAAAGACACGCTCGGAAGCCATCAGAGGCCTCGAGCAAATCTCGGAAGCCTTGGGCTTCGGTCGCGGTCTCGCCGGCCACGAAAAGTCTACGGGCTGGGATTCAGCAATCAGAGACTTGATTGTGCAGAAGAGGAATAAGTTGCAGTCGATCCTCGGTGGGATTGAACAATTGCCGCCGGGATTGCAGCATTTGGCGCACGCTCACGCTGGGGAGGGCGGCAATGGGACATTGACCCCTAGCTCGGCGCAAGGAAATGTTGCTGCTACCAGTGTGGCGGGAGAGAATGGGAGGCCGGGCAAGTTTGACCCTACCATGTTGACGAGGTATGGTTATCTTACCGCTTTGGGCCAGGGTATGTTTGTCTCCAAGTAGAAGGTTGGGCTACATACTACAATTACATGACATCTCGGACGCAGGGATTTTTACTTGGATCCTCCTTGCAGGGACATGATACGTATCCACTCTACTTCTTGGAGATGCACGATAGTCTCCAATATTTGGTATTGTCCATTGAGAGCTTAGAGATACGCTCTGCTTCAGTGGATGTCTCTAGTGTTCAAGGAAAGTACTGTGTATTGCGATAATCTGCTTTTTTTCTTTGTCAGTGAGTCTGCGGGAGAGTACAGACATGGGACAAAAATTGGTGACCTGAGGCTAGTCCTCCCACCAGTAGTTCAGTCTTTGATGTTGGCAATCGTGATTGTAAACCATTTCTCATTGAATTATAGGAGGTCGGTTGGACTTCTGCTCGTCGTATAACTTCAGAGACTCTGGGATGTCAGCCAGAAGAGACAGTCAGCGGCGTAGCCACGATAGAAAGGGTATGAGAAGAATAGGAGGAAACCGGATGTACTGGAATAGATGTAGTATTGCATTTCTTCAAGGGAGTTGGTTGGGAACAAGAATGTGTGTGTGCTTGGAGCAGTGCGTTATGAAAGTTATATTAAAGATGACTCGAGACTTGAAAATGGGGTCTGAGAAGAAAAGTGGAGGATGAACCAAGGATACTTGGATATGGTATAGCGTGTAATGCCATATCCAAACCGTACGTTAGATTTCTTCTTCTAGCACAAGCAGGTCAAATGCGAAACTCGATACTATTCTTTTGGTCATAGAAAGACTTCGATATAGCTATAGTTAGGACTAACAACTATTCATGAGCAGTCTCTTCTTGTCTTTGTAGCAATTAGCAAAATCTTCATGTGTGTTCCATCCGTCTCCTTAATCAGTAGTATATATATGTATTTATGCATCACAAAACATACCCAGGTCCTCCAAGCAATCAATTAAGATGGCGGTGGTCAGTATCAAAGACGCCTATCCAGTACTTGACGCTGCCAACATGCCTCCACATCAACACAAAGTTTGAGGAAAGCATCATCCTCGAGATTGGCCAGAATGAATTGTTCGATTGCCTTTGCACGAGTCTCGTTGGACTGTTCTGCATATTGCCTCAGCGCATCCTGTGCCTCTTGCTGCGGCAGGTCTGTTGTTGCCATTTCTACATCTTGCATTCCCGGACTCTGCTGAACATTTCGCTGCGGCGAATGTCCTGTCATCTCNNGACATCATCAATCTCTGGATGCNNCAAAGAATGTGCTTCTGAGCGAGACGTTGGCTACGTCTTTCCGATGGACTGGAAGATGTCATCTGCCCAGGGCTCGAACACAGGGGGCTTTCTGGGCTTGGGAGTGACTTATCTTTCGGACTGGAGCTGGCGAAGTGGACGGGACTTACGCTGCTACGGTAGCGTTNNGATCTGTATCTGCGACAAACCCTTGGTCGCGCTCACGAGCTATAGTGCCGCTTGGAATATCAATACCTCTGTACCCGGGACTTTCATTGACCATAGTCATAGAGTCATCGCTCGGCTGAAAGTTGTACATCCGTGAGGATGGAGGCTCGAATCTTGTAGGTCCTCGAGGAGTGGCGAGTCGTGTGATACCCGGGTTGATCTTCTTCTCTGGCGACATACTACTTCGACTTTCCTCTTTTATTGACTTTTCCGACTTCGCAGCCTCTGAAGCATAACTTGGCTTCGGAAGAGGTGGCAGCATCTTGGTCTTTGCGGGACTGCTAGACGGTTTGGGGAAAGGAAGTTCTCTACGAGGAGGTAGCATTGCCCTGGCCATGTCTGATGGCCACTGAATCGGCGCAGTCGAAGGCCTTTCTGTTGGCTCTTCGCTCGTGCGGATTGGACCAAACGTTGGCTGTCTTTGAATGCCCCGAGTCTCATACTCCTTTGATCCTGGTGAAGAGGTGAACATATGCATGCGGGACAGCTCGTCTGAATTGACGGAAGGTTGTCTTTCGATACTTGTGGTTTGATACACTTTTGGACCCGGCGATGAAGTGAGCATGTGCAGGTTGGTTGAGTCGTTGTCGTGCTGACTCGACTGTTGCTGAGCATATGNAGGAGGTCGATGGAAAAGCATCTACCTTCGTCAGTGTCGAGTCTCATTAGTGCAAAGCCCGACCGTCGTACCTTGGATTGTCGGAACGATGATCGAGGAAGTCTCACGATCGAAGCGAGCGGACTGCATAGAGGGTTGACGATTCATGTATGAGTTAGCTGTCATAGGACGAGCTTGAGACTGGGTGTTCTGCTTGGCCGGCGGCATTGAGAACATGAGTCCGTGACCAGAGAGCAGCTGTACAGCTTCATTGCAGGAGGCTTCATCAGTGAAGCGCAACTGAATACGTCTGACCTGNNGGACGATGTTGACATGTGACCTTTCAAGAGAATCTAAGGTGATGATGTTACTTACCTGATTATTCTGGCAGAAATAGCGAACAGCCATTGCAGTACCCTTAGTCAGACCAAAGATGGGCAGATTGTCTGGTGACTGCTTCGGCTGTCTCTTATGCAAGTCTCTAGTCTCTTGGATGATGGCCGTGAGTGGGAGAACCTNCCTAAGACTTCTCGTGAGCACTGGAGAGAGCCATGCATATGAGAAGCGACTTACCAGATCATTGGTACCTTGGACGATTCTGAGCTGTATGCCGTCATGGTCGAGCTGTTCAACGAGAGCAAAGATATCAGGCGCTTGGATGTGATTCCAGCCTGAAGGACTTGCATGGCGAGGAAGAGTAGAGTGCGAGAATTTCAGGATAGAGTGACATAGTAAGGAACGTCCGAAAAGAACGTTTTGACTTGCCATATTCGACT
Organism: Aureobasidium uvarum; assembly: GCA_903853725.1. Lineage (NCBI taxonomy): Eukaryota > Fungi > Ascomycota > Dothideomycetes > Dothideales > Saccotheciaceae > Aureobasidium > Aureobasidium uvarum. The sequence continues at coordinate 1,008,904 of CAINUL010000019.1, forward strand.
GGCCGACACAACAGAGGAGACGGAAACTTGCGGATCGAAGAACTATAGTTCAATACCTTTTCGGCGGATCATAACGAGAGGACGATATTCTGCCATTTCACAAAATACTGGAAGGAAGCATCCCCTTATGTAAGCCTGAAGCTTCCGTGTCTTGCATGTGCGCGCGATGGAGGCCCAAACAGACATTGAAGCTCGACATGAAGGGGAAGGGACGAAGGACCAAGTTAGGGAAGGTGCTTGCAACACGCAGGAGAACCCACACCTGGTCGTCCCCCCAACCCACAGATTGTATAGCTATGAAGATGCACCGTATTGTTGAATAACAGTGCAATGTTCATTGAGAGACGACATCTGTATGCTCTCACTGGTTGCATCTCGAGCACATGAGCGAGGAGGAAGGAAGTTGAAGCTCGGGGATATGATAAGTGCTAACGTGCTATTACCGAGGAGTGCCAAGTCGGGCGTGCGAGTGTGGAGGGCCGATCAGCGACAGCGCGCAAGTCGACGCAAGGAAGCTGTAACTGGACGCGTCGCGAAAGAGCATCCATCATTGCGCCGAGCTCTAATGTGCACCATCTGATATCTTCAGCGACCCGAATTTTGCTCCGAGACAGCGATACGATAGACGGTCTCTCTAGGACCCAGACGACCCGGCATCATGCCTCCAAAGAAAGTCGGCCAGCGGGCTGACCATGAATCCTCGATTGAGAAAACCGAGGAGTACGAGAACTTCTTGAAGGAGTTGGCTGTGTATCATGAGAAGAGAGGGTAGGTATCCCAGCAAGCAGCCGGCGGAAAGCAGAACAGAAGCGGTTCTAACGCAATGCGCAGAACCACAATGGAGAATGAGCCGAAAGTCGAGACGCAGCACATCGACTTGCTGAAGTTGTACAAACGAGTCGTCGCGGAGGGCGGATATGACCTGGTGTCGGACACCAAGAAAAAGCCTCTCATGTGGAGGAAGATTGCCGATGAGCTTATGCCTGGCATCAAGAATCTGGCTGGCGCGGCCTTCCTGGTGAAGAGAGCATACTACTACAACCTGGTAGCATACGAGATATCGACACACTGGGGCAAGGAACCTCCGCCGAAGGAGGTGATCGAAGATGTGACAGCAAAGGGAGGCGACGTCATGTCAAGGACGCTAGAAAATTACCCAAACTCGGCCACGAAAGACAAGAGCATTGCCAACGGCAATTCGTCTGACAACGAGGACGCCGCCAAGGATACCCATGATGACGGCGAGCCCGGGAGCGTGCGGTCGACCAGGGGCTTGCGCCATGCGCCGCCGCAGCGCGTTCTTTTCCAACCCGACACGACCGCCCCACGTCAAACCCGCAACCAGGGTCAACACACCTCGCAGACTCCCGCCTCACCATCGCCTGCTTACGCCAATACCACTCCCATGACTTTGGCGACCTACGAACCGCAGCAGCAGCTGCCCTTGACGCTCAAGCCCGTCACAACCCCAGCCAACAACTCTGAGCACTACCGCATCAAGCGCAAGCTGGAACAAGAGGCACAGGCCAGCCATGTTGCANNAAAAAAACACAGAGGTCTCATGCTGCCAGGCACTGGCTTTATCGGCCCAAACATCTATGTCCGCGCTCAGCTAGCTCTGCAGTCCGGTCAGCCCGACGAGGAAGAGTATGCCTTGCACCATCTTGTTAAGATCTCCCACGAGCGAGGCGATAAGTACCGCTTCGATCAGTTCGCCGGTCTGGCCGAGGCTCTAGTCAACAAGCTCTTGCAGGTAACCTCTCTCTTCTACGACCTTGAGTGGGTCATCTCTTATGACGAAGCTTCTGGCCCGCGCATTCTGGACGCAATCAACGGCACGCCTGATATTCTGCAGAAGCTGCAGTCTGCTGTTCTCTTGGACACTGCTCACTCTGTCGAGACCACAGAGTTCAGACAGGCCCTGGGCCGCATCACTGAGGCCGGTCTTGTCATTCGCAACATGGTCATGTTGGACGAGAACGCTCAATACATTGCCAAGCTGCCTCTTCTGCGCGACTACTTCTGTATCGTACTCAACTTGCAACCACATTCCGCTATAGTAGAGCTACAGTACTACGCTCTCGAGACCATTGAACAGCTCACAAAGCACTACGACCTCGACGCGACCGATCTCTTGTACGAAACTCTGCTTGCTCAGCTGGAATCCAACGACCGTGGCAGAATTGTCACCTCATTGCGTGCTATCGCTCGACTTGGCATGGCTTACGAGGAAAACAAACGACTCGAGCTCGTTCCTCTTGAGATTGTTCAAAAGCTACCGGATTGGATGATGCTCCCCGATGAGGAGCTGCGTTCTGCATGCTTGGACTTCCTCTTCCAATACACTAGTATCGCTGACAATGTCGAGACACTGGCGCTGGATGCCGATGTTCAGAGTCTCGTCAAGCAGCTATCTGATCTGTTGCTCTACAACGCAAAGAAGGAAGTGCCTAAGATGCACAAGCCTCGCCCTTCAGAGCCTCATTATGACTCGGAAAGCTCAGCTCATGTTCCACGCCTGTGTCATGATGTGATAGAGTCACTGCTGCAATTTGCCGAACCCGACCGTAGTTCACGCTGGTAAGTGACTTCCAACGATGCATATTTGGACAGGATCTAATCAATATAGNNGTTGCGTATGTGCTTCGAAACAGACCCAGACTCTGAAATGACCCAGATCCACCTTTGGCAGTCCTACCAAGCCACATTCCTCAAACACCAGCCAACCCATGGAAACCTCATAGCANNGGGGGAGTTTATCAAGAATGTCTCAAACACATTCACTGGTGCATCTGCTCAAGTCGCAAATTCCAAATACGTGATCAAAGGCATAAGACCCCGCAAGATCGCTCACGATATTGACGGCAAGGATCTCGTCAAGTGCTGCTGGCGCACTGATCCCACAGACGTCGCCCAGGAACACATCGCCATCTTTGCCAACGAGAACGGCAAGGAGTGTGGCGAGTTCTTTTCCAGCGGTCCAAAGCTCTGGGAACACATCCTATCTTCTCACCTGAAGGTTCCGAAGAAGGCACCGACAACTGTCAACGGTGATGCTTCACAACCACCCCAGAGCACTTCGAAGGCCGCTGCTTTCGACTTCGCTGCAGCAGATTCTTCTTTGTCGTATAGTTGCAAATGGAGCAGCTGTTCTCGCCAGATTTCTGGTGAATACAACTTGCCTGTCGGCCTTGCACTGTTGGCTCGCCACATCAACACCCATCTGCCAGACGGCAGCCTACTGGCCGAGCAAAGACGACAAAACGAGCACAACTCGAAGGATGTCGAAGAGCCCGTTCCCAGCAACCGCGTCTGGCACCGCACAATGGCAGACGAACGTAACGACGCTGCCGGCCTGCCTCTGGGCTCTGCACTCGTGTTGCGGAACATTGCTCGTGGTGTCCGTAAGATGGCACCCAGCGCGAATGGAGCAGCCGCAACCGCTGCTGCCGTCGAAGAAAAGGCACACCCCGCCGATGATGACGATCAGCCTCATCGCGAAGGTGAAGACGACGAGCTTGCTGTCGCTATGCCCGAGTCGCCTGCCCCACCATCAGCCGAGCTGATGAAGAAGATCTTCGACCCTATCAGAGAGAAGCTCTTCTTCGCCATGGCACACAATCCTACTCTCAAAGACCACCTGACTGCTGTCTTGTGCGCCATTTCCAATGGTGAAGGATAGATTGTCTACTTCTTTCTACTCCAAAATCACCAGGCTTTTGTTTGATTCTCGAGTGTTTACGATGATATGCAGAGTGGCGTCTTGGTTTCTGGTTTCTTTTGCTCCTCCACTTGGAGCGGTCTTTCTCATAGCGTTTGCGAGGACTATAGGGGAAACGTTGCAATTTTATTTCTTCGAACGCCACTTGTTCTTTGACCCTTTTCTGATTGTCCTCTGTTCTGTGACTGCTGTATCCTGCTAAGAGAGACATGTGAAACACAACATCATGACATATTTCGGCATACTGTGAGGTGAACAAACTTGTTGGGACAGAGAAGGAACATATGATATCAGGAGAGAGTGTACATTCATTCATTCAGTCGTTCGTTCATCCATCAGTCTAAAAGTTATTCTACCATACCCCAAATCATTTATCCATAATCTCACTCGCAAACTTACTCCTCGCTCTGATCTTCGGGCCCCATATCAACAGCGCAAAAGGCACCAACGTCAACACGGCACCAATACCACCCAACAAGCTCCCAGCGCCCTGAAACGTCATGGCCCTAAACATCTGCGGCACAAACAGAGGAAACGCGCCTCCAAGCATGTTCCTGCAGAAACTCTGTGCTGCCAACGCAGAACTTGCGTAACGGTGATAGGTGTCAGCCAGGTAATTGAAGACGGCGAGGTAGATGCTGAAGATGCCCATTGTGGCACAGCCGATGGCTAGGGTGGGTACGATCCAATGCACATTACTGCCTGATGTCCAGGCGAGCCAGAAAAGACCAATGGGTAATAAGATACTTTGCGCGCAAGCAAAGTATAATCGACCTTCTGGAGAGTCGCCAAGGTGAGGGAAGCGGCGTTTGGTCCACTTTTCGCCCAAGATGGATATGATGGTGGAGATTATGGATGCGATGCTGATGGCGGCAAACACTGAGCCGTTTTGGTAGAGGTTGAAGTTGTGTGATGCTGTGAAGATGACGGGAATTGNCCTAAAAGGTTCGATTAGCATGGTTCTTGTACGAGATAACAAGCTCGCTTAACAAATACGTACGCCGAAGGTCAGATAGAGAATGGCCCACGAAAACGCAACCCACAGACTGAAGAAGAAGACGACGGGTTCGGTGAACAGTAGATGGAACGGCCGCACGAGCGAGATCTTGATCATCTGCAATAGACTGGCGCGCTCCTCGTCGCTCTTTACTTTCCAGCGTATCCTCTGAACTGAAGTCTTGCCCGAAATCGTATCGCTGGGCATATCGACCCCTGTAAAACCTGCGGCTTCAAGTTTGTCGTAATACTTGTTGAGGCATTTGGCCTTTTTAGACAATAGCACTGAGCCTCGTGATTCTTTGAAGAACAGGATCACCAAGATCTGGACCGTTCCGCAAGTAATGACCTGCAGATAAAAGATCCATCTCCAGGTTGTGTAGTAGGCTATGAAAGATGACACCAGAGGTCCCAGTCCTGTACCAAAAAGGGCAGCGCCAGAAAAGAGGGCCATGGCAGTGTTTCGATCCTCGGCATGGTAGATGTCACTAATCACTCCACCGACCATCGTACTGAACGTACTTGATGCACAACCTTTGAGGAAGCGCGAAATGAGCATACCACCGTACGATCGGGTAACAGCACAGCAGATCTGGAAGATGACGTAGAGAATACCAGTGACCACGAACATAGGCCGACGTCCATTAATCTCGGAGAATGGAGCCAGGATCATAGGTGCGATGGCAAACCCGGTTGTGAAGATGGTCACTCCCACTGTAATGGCGACGCGGGACACTCCCCACTCTTGCTCCATTTGTGCATCACCAGCAGTATAGCTGCCAGCGGCATACGCTGTGACTGTTGTTGCAAGGCATGAAAGCCAAGTTATCGCCTGCTTCCTGCTCTTCGACCACTTGAATGGCGACTCGTATTTCTTGAGATCCGGCTCTTCTGGCGGTGTAGTGCGGAGTTCGTAGGGAGCTGAAAGGTAGGAAGGGCGAGGAATTGGCGTATCGAAGTCTAGATAATGGTAGACAATGTCGTCCGAGCTGGATTGTGTATGTGCCGGCGATAGATTCGTGGATCCATCTGGGGATTTTTTGAAATCGTCATGTTGAACTTTCTCATCGGCGTAGTCTGGTGTAGGCCGGGATAGGTTTATCTCAGGATTTGCACTCATCGTTGCAAGAGCAGGCGAGAGATCATACTGCTCATCGAGTGCGAGAAACAGGAGCAGGTCAGAGGTGAGAGATAACAAGCAAATAGAGGCGCGAAAGTAATGGATGTAAGGCAGAGTACTCCACCTCGTAGTGGTTGCCGAATGCCGAAGCAGTCGCGGATGCGCGCATATTGCGGGAAGAACGGCCGATCTCGCATGAAGGTTTACATCAGGTCGAGTACCTACATTTCCCCTTGGGTCTTTGCTTTGAAATCATGGTTGACGGTTGGTTGCTGTGGTCACTTCTGCAATCAGAGCAAAGCATCGAAACGTGCCAGGCTAAAGATACGCATGCCAAGAGGAACAACTCTATGGACATGGCTGTTTGATCAATTTTCGGTACTCGGGCCCATGGCGATATGGACACTGCTCATGGCACTCCAAACCTTGGGACCTTCGCGTCGAAGGAGATAGGCATTAATGAGTCATGGTGTGAATGCTACCTCGTCGTTGAGCGACAAAGCTCCCGAACAGCCATCGCGAGGCCTTGGATGTTCGTTGTTGACAAAGTCACAGACGTCGAAGTTCTTGCAGGTCTCCGTACTCGAGCGCTTTGAGAACCTGTGGGGTCCGATACCTGGATGTCTTGGGTCGGGTTATACGCCATTTCTGACCAATCAGAGTTGGTCAAGTTCAAGCCACTCCGCAAACAATAGGTAGCTTCTCCGAGTTCGCTCCAGCTCGTTGCTGAGCTGTATGTGGGGTGCTCGAGAATGAAAACCCCAAGGCGGTGGGTAAGTGAGGCTTTCGAAGGTAGGGAAGACCGGGAACTGGAGGGGCAGGTATATATCTTCGTCGAGGGTCATGTCAATTTCTGAGCTGTCCGGAGAAGAAGCCATAGAAGGAGGAAGAAGTCGAACGAGACAACAACGACAAGAGTGGGATCTTTATGCACAGACAGATGATGCGAGTTCTAGTGGCTGTGGCGTGAGGGTCCCGCCATTAATAACCCTCGACTTCCACCCCACTTCGAGCTCGCCTTCTGTTGTCCTTTGCAAACTGCTCTTCCTTTCCTCAATTCCCTCCATACACACTCAATCACAGTCAACATGTCCCAAAGACCTGAGCCCCTCCGCCTCGGCAGCGTTGCCCCCAACTTCGATGCCGACACCACCAACGGGTAAGCATCACTGCCGCATACTTTTTGGCCTCGGACACTGACACAGTTCTAGTCCCATCAACTTCCACGAGTTCATCGGAGACAAGTGGGTGATTCTGTTCTCTCACCCCGAGGACTACACCCCCGTCTGCACTACCGAGCTCGGTGCCTTCGCTAAGCTCGAGCCTGAGTTCACTAAGCGTGGTGTCAAGCTCATTGGTCTCTCGGCCAACACTGTCGACAGCCACGGTGGCTGGATCAAGGACATTGACGAGATCTCTGGCTCCAGCCTCAAGTTCCCCATTATTGGCGACAAGGAGCGCCAGGTCGCTCTCGCATACGACATGCTTGACCACCAGGACGCCACCAACGTCGATTCCAAGGGCATTGCTTTCACCATCCGTTCCGTCTTCATCATCGACCCCAAGAAGACCATCCGCACCATTCTCTCATACCCTGCTTCCACTGGTCGCAACACTGCTGAGGTTCTCCGTATTGTCGACTCTCTCCAGACTGGTGACAAGCACAGAATCACCACCCCTATCAACTGGGTTCCTGGTTAGTACTCATCCATTGATTTACATCTCTTACAATCAATCTCTGACTCTGTATACAGGTGACGACGTCATCGTCCACCCCTCAATCAAGACCGAGGAGGCCCAGAAGATCTTCCCCAAGGTCAACATTGTCAAGCCGTACCTCAGATTCACCACTCTCCCCAAGGAGGAGACCAGCGCCAACGTCTAGATTGGTTTATTGCGTTTGAAAAGCGAATGATATCCACTGTTCTTCCTGATCAAAAGAGGAAAAGGGTTCCTCACATATACATATGACGATATAAAGAATTTCATGTCTACCTACCACCATAAGCAAATACCATCGACTTGTGCCGTAGCAGTAGAAGTGTAAATGTGCTATGGGTTTTTGGTCGACTGCGGACCTTAACTCCGGAATACGATGCCGCCGTATTTGTTGATGCTTGGCAGTCTTTGAGAAATGCAAAGCAGTTGCCTCGGAGATAGAACAGAGACACACCAGAATCAAGTCAAAGTACTTCGCGATACGAGCTCTTGTTTGTAAGAAGATATAGAGCTGTATTTGTCTAGACAGTCGATCTTCCAAGGAGCCTTGACAACCTGCACGGTACCGTTTGGGAACAAACGGCTAATTCCGACATCTAGGGTGAAACACGTCCAGCGTGCCTCCCTTTCTCCAAACAGTCGAATTGTTGTTCTACAAGGCCCCTCGTACAGCCGCTTCTGGTTCTAACAACCGTCTGGTGATATCCGTCTGGTGTTTCGTCGGCGACAAGCAATTGCGCTCTCTCGGTAGGCTCAATCTTCTTCTCTTCTATCAACAACATTACCTCCTCTGTTTGAATCATTCCATACCCGCAATCACACAATAAAGAGTTGGACCCTTTTCTGTTTTGGTTCTCGTGTCGATTGGTACAAGTATCAAATGGGGATGAGATTGCGCAAAGGGCCAAAGAATTGCGGATTCTTTCAAACGAGCAACAAACTGGGACATGTGCAGACCGAGTATTCAAGATGGATGGTCCGGCAAGGATGCAGAGAGCGCAAAACACAGACTTCGCTGATTCTATACTGGCCATCGTTTTTTCTTGCCGGATATATCACTTTGGGGTTTTTTAGTTGTCTTTCACATTTCTGAGCGCACGACTTGCATTACCTTACCTGTGCTGGTCTTTGAGCACATGGGCTTGTCCTTCTCTGATCATACATCGCTGACATGTCGGCATCAACAGGGGCTAAATCGGGGCTAGGATTGAGGAGAACTGCTTCGAATATCCTGTTCAGGCATAAGGAGAATCACCTCCAACCCGAAGCACCTCGCAAGTCGAATACATACGCTCTTCCACATTGTACTGGAAGCCTGCTTCTACCAGAACCGACCCACCTGACACTCCGCGAACGTACGCCCAGTCCGCAAAGATCGAGACACATCCCGATCATCGTAAACACCTCCAGCGAACCGCGAACACCTGAGTTTTTAGAGCCCAGTATCTGCTTTTCTAGCTCAACCTGCACCTTTGAATGCTATCAAGACCCTCGCCCTCAGTTTGGATTTGTTGGACCAATCACACTGGTTGATATTGCGGGACCATCATTTGTACCACCCAAGGATCCCAATAATCGCATCGATCCCATCTCCTTTGATTCCGACATAACCCCCGATTGCGCCGAAGAGCAACGACATGTCGACTTGACCCGGTCTTCCTCACCAGTTCCCAGTCTCTCCACAAGCTCTTTCCACACGGCAGAAGATCCCGATTTCCAAGACGTGCGCGCGTCTGTAGCAACAATGGCACAGCCACCTCCTCCAAATCGTACGAACACGCTCGATCACTTGATCGCCTCACCCTCACCATCTCACCTGACTTCGAGAAAGGGCTCAAACGCTCAACTCTCGGTCGCAAGCAACCACTCTGGCATGTCGAGACGAGACGACTATGAATCTTCCTCAGAGATGGACGTGATGAGCCATGCTTCAGATCATCACATTCGCTCAGCTGCCGGCTCGCCCATTCCACCTCAGACTCCGAGCGCTACTTCGGCCAACGCAAACCTATCTGGCTTGGTATGCAACGTACATCGCACTACTGGAAGAGAGCCCCATCCCCTTGTAGGCGCTACAACCACAATACTCGGCGATAAGATGTACGTGTTTGGAGGTCGCAAGATTTCAAAATCTCGCCCTACTTTGACCTCGGATCTCTACGAGCTTGATCTTATTCGTAGACATTGGTCCAAGATAGAGACCAAGGGCGATGTTCCACCTCCGAGATACTTCCACAGTGTGTGTGCTCTTGGAGACAACAAGCTCGTATGCTATGGAGGTATGTCGCCCGAAGGTGGCCCAGCGGCCCAGAACGAGTCTCCTGATGCCCAGGTTAGCGTCATGTCTGACGTACACGTCTACGATATTCCCTCACATACATGGACAAGAATCAGCACGGGAGAGGCACCTCAAGGCCGTTATGCCCACTGCGCAGCCATTCTCCCCTCGGGTGCAGTCTTTACTTCCTCCAACGCACCCCTTTCCGCTATACACCACAACCCGTCAGGAGTCCAACCAAATTCAGGCTCGATCGGCGTGGAACTCGACGGAAGAGGTGGCGCTGAGATGATTGTTGTTGGTGGCCAGGACAGCGGCAACCACTACATCGAGCAAATCAGTGTGTTCAATCTACGCAGCTTGAAGTGGACCTCCACCAAGCCTATTGGCGGTCGAAGCTGCGGTGCGTACAGATCTGTCGTTACGCCTTTGGTCAGTATGGAAAGCACCAAAGTTGGTGCAGGACACGAAGCATCGATAGATGATTATGACGAGGACGACGAGGACGATGACACCGACCTCAACTCTTCGGGTTCTGCTATGCTCATCTACACCAACTACAACTTTCTTGACGTCAAGCTCGAGCTTCAGGTCCGCAATCGCGATGGCACACTCGTCGATAAACAAATGCAGGGCACAGTGACACCCCCTGGACTCCGATTCCCTACAGGTGGTGTCATTGGTAATAACTTTGTGGTTGCTGGTACATTCTTGACGTCTTCCAAGCAGGAGTTTTCACTATGGGCCCTTGATCTTCGATCCTTAACTTGGGCTCGTATCGATAGCGGAAGCAGTATATTCAGTCAAGGGAGCTGGAACAGAGGTGTTCTCTGGGAGCGCAGAAACTCCTTCATTATCCTTGGAAACCGCAAGCGGAACCTCGTGGATGACTACAATAACCGGCGGTTGAACTTCAACAACATGTGTGTCGTTCAGCTCGAGGCCTTTGGATTATACGACAATCCCAGAAAGGTCTGGCCTACCTCTGACTACGTATCAGCCAGCGCTCCGCAATACCAACCAGGCTCCGAAGGCTCAGCAGGCGGAAGAAGACTATACAGTGGTGCCGAGGAGTTGGGCGAGATGATGATCCAATCGCGTGAACTCTGTGACATGGATTTCCTTGCTATCGATGGCACTCGGATCCCTGTCAACTCTCGTTTCATCGGCCGCAGATGGGGTCCTTTCTTCAACCAGCTTGTGCGCGAAAGTGCTGGTCCCAGCGAGAGTGGCGAGACTGCGACTCTCAGACCAGGCACATCATTGACTTCACGCAACTCTAGCATCACTATCACGCCTACACTTACTTCCAACGGATCAACCCTTACGGCCAACAGCGTGACTGGCACCGCGCAGACACTTGAACCCGCTGACGTCAGGAACCTGCCACCAAATTCACGCCCAAGGACATTGTATCTTCCTCACACGGTTCCAGCACTGCAGGCACTGATTCACTACCTTTACACTGGTTCACTGCCTCAACAACCATCACATCTCGCGACGCCTCAGATATTCTGCTCTCTGCTTCAACTTGCCCGCCCCTACGAGATCGACGGTCTGGCTGAAGAAGTGACAGAGCGATTGCACGAGACGCTGGATGGGCGTAATGCTGCAGCCATCTTCAACGCTGCAGCCATGGCAGCTGGCGGTGGCGAAGGTGTCGTGTTTAAAGACATCAACACCAGTATACACCCGCCTCGTGTGCAGAGCCTCGCGGGCATTGAATCCTTGTCTATCAACGGCACTGGCGGTCGTAATCCTTTGCGTGTGGATACCGAGATGGCTAATGGACGCACTACACGTACGACTTTGCGTGGAGAAAGCCTGGCCGAAGAGGACGAAGATATTCCAGACTCGGCCTCCACAGCCGGTTCAGCATACAGCATCACGAGTAGTCGCCAAGGTGGCCGTGACGATGAGGACATCTGGGATGGCGGTCAAAGTCATGTCATTGGACTGCAGAAACGTGGGTTGCGTGGCCTAATGGAAGGTCGCCGTATCCGTGAGCGAGGTCGCAGTGATGGCACGGGTGTAGCTAGCAGTGTTGCTGGCAGCAGCAGCATCACAGGCGGAAGCGTGGCTAGTGGGAGCATTAGTGGTCCTTCAGATACTCAGGGCCTTGGCTTGGGCATCTCGTGATTGTGACCTGAAGGGAAAAGGAATATGCATTGGAGACATCTGGAGAACGGAGTCAGGAAATCAAAAAGAAAGTTGGAAGCTAATTGTGTCTAACGTAATATCAAACCATTCAAAGTGATTATGTACTGCTTCAGATTTCACATCGAATGATCGGGTTTATCAATTGGAAATGCAAGTGTCGAGCGTGGTGAATGGGTTGTTTCAAACCTGGCTTCCATTTTCAGTCTCACCGCAATCCACAGCAACAATTCAGGCTATCAAAACACGTGATTGTCTTGAGACTAGAGCCATATCTACAGAGAACTGTCGAGGCAACCTCTCTCGGTGAATGTTGTCGCTGAGAGAGCGAACAGAGGTCACGAACAGGGTGATACCGTAGACAAAAAGTGTTGGTCGTGGCGGCAGAAGCCGAAAGGTCCGAGGTGATGACGTCGATATATTGATGGGTAGCTCTCTGTTTCTGCACTCTTCCAATCGACATTGGCCACCCTACTAGTACTCGAATATATACTGGATCACATCTTGGAAGCCAGTTCACAAGATTCATGCGTTTTCTTCCAACACTCGTCCGCAACCTCTACGCCTTTTCGAACGCCACCTTCCGAGTAGCACCTCCACCACTCAGACCAGCTCTCCGACCTACCGCAAAACTGGGTCTTCCTAGCATTCCTTTCCTCGGAGCTTTCTTTGGAACCTCTTCATCCTCGAACAACATGACCTACCCATTGCAGAAGGGCAAGGAGGAGTGGCAGGCCCAGCTTAGTCCTGGTATGTCCTTCACTCGGGCGTGGCGATGCGGCATCTCACTAACACGGTAATANGAGCAGTTCCGCATCCTCCGCGAGAAGGGCACCGAGTCCCCCTACAGCAGCGACTTTGACAAGCACATGCCCTCCGAGGGTGTCTACACCTGCGCCGGCTGCGAAGCNCCTCTCTACAAGGCCAACCACAAGTTCAAGTCTGGCTGCGGCTGGCCTGCTTTCTTCGACGCCGTTCCTGGTGCTGTGACCAGACACACCGACCGCACCTTTGGCATGGAGCGTACCGAGATTGTCTGCTCCAACTGTGGCGGTCATCTCGGTCACGTCTTCAAGGGCGAGGGATACGCTACTCCTACCGACGAGCGTCATTGTGGTACGTACCCTGGACCCTTCCAACATAGGCTTGTGCTGACAACATCACANGTGAACGGAGTTTCGCTCTCCTTTAACAAGAATGACCCCGTGAAGGACTCGAAGGCTTAAAGAAGTCACCGCATAGCAACGAACTTGATGAAAAACGCTGTATATACACGAGCATTTGGAGCTCGATATCGTAATTGAAACGGAAATCTGGACTTTTGACCCTAAGCGTCTAAACTTGAAAGAGTATGTGACATGTAAGCTGCCTCAACACCGACTCAAGCCGAGAATGTCTGCTCCTTGAACCCGTCTTTTGGAGCAATCTCATTCTTGATGACCGAGAACCAAGTAGTGTGGTTGACATATTGTAGACCACTGCCGTCAATTTCCGTACCGGTAAGCACAAAGGAACATAGNNTCTATAAACACCTTATATCAGCCTTCATGATTTTTCAAGACTCAACGACTTGGGTGCCAACTTACTCGCCATCCTTGATACCCACACTTGTTCGTTGCCCCTTTCCCACTGGAATATTATAGAGGTATTCGCCCTTGCCTTCATTCAATCTTAGTTTCATGAACATGGTCTCGATGAGTCGCCAGCCGCTGGGCCAATGCTTCTTGTCGCCCAGTTTCTTGACCATTTCCAGGTGGAGATCCTAAGTAAACCATCATCAGTATATCGTTGTAGTTGGGAGAGACTGTAGACAAACATAGGTTCTATCGCTTTCCCAGGCGATTCTGACATTCTCGCCCAGCACTACTCTGCCCTGGGGGTCGGTTTCGGGGATATAGGTGAGATTGAGAGCGGCTTGGCCAAGAGTGCAGAAGGCCAATAGGCTGCTGGTGATGGTGGTCAATTTCATAATGAAAATGCAGTTTTTGTTTAGTTGATGCCTCGTTGCGAATTGATATGGCAGTATGATGCAAAAAGTCCAAGTCAACCTTGTTGTCGTTCGTTCAGTCTTTATATCAACAACTTTGAATGCTTGTGCTGAAGTTGGTGCCTTGAAATTACCACGGTGACTCTATACTATATTCCTATTTTGCTCGCTCTCCATGTTTTTAATTCTGATGCCTGGAGAGCCGAGCGAGTGGATCCAAGTGGGCTCCTGCGTATTTGGAGATCCTTCGCTCGAGGGCTTCCCGAGTGCTACAGTCAGCAGTCATATTACACCTAGCCCAAGTACATGATACTGCTGTAGTATTAAGATGTGACACATACGGATATACGTTGTCTTGATTGCTCTTAGTGGTTTCATCTGAGGCGTCAATATGACTGTGTTGATATAGCCCACCACACTGATATGCATCACCGTAAAACACAACTAATGCAAGTATGTGACAGACTTATGCATCCATGCAAACAAAAGGAGTTCTTCAGAGCATGGACACAGTTCCCCCCATCAAACCTCGACCCTGCCAAGCCATGCATGTCCGGCTAAATAGCCACGCTTTCCCGCCCCCCGCATTTTTCACATGCATTATTCGTTGCTGCAGATTTCGAGTAAACAAATGGGAAGAAAAATTGTCAAAATAGGCAGAGCAAAGATGGTGTTGACACAGTATATACTAAAGAGAGACTTCATACTCGGAGTGTGAAAAAGGATCTCCAGGACGATTGACAAGAGCAAATGCCAATAAGCAATTCCATGCTAGCATGCAAGCAGTCGCGACAGACATCAATCTCAAACCAACAAAATCCCAACTTTGCGTTGTCACCTCAACACCAGACACCTGCATCAGCAAGGCACTCTTTCGATTCGCTTGCCTATATCATAGCTTCATAACGTGAACCAATAACCATGTCTGCAATCGAAAATCATGAAAATCAAGAAAACAAGGCAGACTGCAGGTATCAGGACTTTTTGATTGCGTCCATGCAGCGCAAATCCCTAGCCCTCCAGCCACGCCACGCCAGCCATACCAACCACCGCTGAAGTATCCACACATAAACATGCATCAACGCTGTTGAGTTTTCCGTTTTGACCGTTGCGTTGAGAGAAACTCATCTAACGGGTATCACGAACTTATTTCTTGTCCTCATCTGCCATCTTGCAGTTTTATCAAGCGCGTACACCGTGGAGCATTTCTTTTGCATACAAGCTCTACGAGATCCACGAATCATCAAACTTCTGGAAACGCATCTCTCGTTCCATCAATCCACACCATCTGGCCATCAATCACTTCAACCCTCCTCCAAAACCGATATCCAAGACCCCCTCACCACCACTCCTCGAGCTACTGTACAACAACCCGCACAAAAACCCGCAATCATGCAACGCAACATCGTCATCGCCGTCATCATCATCGTCCTCTTTATCCTCTTGACCCTCCTCGGCTTCCTCATCTGGTGGATCCAAAACGGATTTCCTCGTCGTGGAGGCGGCGGCAGTTATACCGATGATGAAGAGAGTGCACACTAAGGTGGTTTGCTCGAAAGACATGAGGAGGATATGATATGATATGAACCGAGAGTTTGATGAAAGCGATACCGGTTAAAGGAGAGCATCACGATGGCGTCTATGGGGAGCATTTTTGGTTTCTTTCTTTTTTTTTTGTTCCCCTTTCAGCAATATACCATTTGAGAAGAGCAACGAGGGCATGGACACGCGAGGATAGGAGAGGAGTGACAACGAAGGTCAAGAGACATACACGTAAAGACACACACCGAGGACGCACACAAGACATGATAGAAGAATGGCATGCATTTATGGCATATTCAAATGAGAACAAGACATATAAATGTAGATACCCCTTCCTCTTTGAAAAACACAAAGAGCAAGCCTTAAGAATTAGTTAGGCTCAACTCTTGCCGCATACGCAAAATAAACAATCTTTTTCATCACCAAAATCGTGAAGAATGGGGCATTTCGAAAGGGTAAATTTTCCTCCCAACACAATTGATATCTTCGCATAGCAGAAAACAAGCAAGGCAACAATCTGGGTGGTGGTGCTAAAAGACCACAACAACAGCCTAGAAAGCAAATGGATCTGGAATAGCAATGAAGGTAAAAGAAAAAAAAGGAAGAGTGGTGTGGCGTGGTGGGCATTTTTTCAAGTTTCTCGTTAATACTGCATGGCGTGTCAGATGGAAAAGAAAAGAACAATGACGAAAACTCGTTAACAATGACATCTCTCCTGTGCATCCGCAACACATGCGTTATTTTTCTTCATATGGAGAAAGAAACGTCGTGCTGCTTCTGACGAAAACAAGACATTTGGGGGAATATAAACGTGAGTGGAAACAGAAAAGAAGAAGGTTACGAAAAATACACCAAATGGCTCCATGGAAGGAACCCTGTACAGCGACACTGCCACAGGGGCTTGTGGCAGACCAGAATTGGATGGTGCTTAATCGTCGTGTGCAGCGTGATCCGGCGTTTTCTAAACCTGACCGACGGCACGGGTCCCAAAGACATCGGTGTCGGAAGGAAGAGGGCTATCATGGTACATCTTCGCGTTCTTGGAGTTGGAACGATCGAAGGGAGGAAGGGGACGCTTGCCGTTAGCGTTGGTCATGCCACCCATGTGGGTGTCGCTACCGAAGCTGTGCTGAGGGTGAGAGCCCCAGTGCGGTGCGTTGCCCATTGGGGCATCTTCGCCGTCGGCATCAGCGTCTGCATCTGCATCAGCGTCAGCGTCTGCATCAGCATCGGCGTCGGCATCAGCGTCAGCATCTTCGTCGTCGTCAATCTGGTGGGCGCCGAGTTGACGAGAGGCGGGTCCATGGGCAGATGCATGTCCGTTCTGGAGAGGAGTTTGGTTGACTCTTGTATCGTAAGGAGAGGTTGTAGGCAGCTGAGCAGCAGCGGGGTGGGTATTTCTTGCCAGGGCAGTAGAATGACCCGATGGAGTCGAGATAGCAGTTTGTTCATTTGGCGTAGGTTGTAGGCTGACGGCAGCACCTCCAAGCTTGCCGGCCTTAACAGCGCCCCTCCATCTGCCAATCATACGGTCGTAGTCCCAGTCGCGAGATTGGTCCTTGGTCAACATATCCGAGACGATGGCAGGGTCGAGGGGTAGAGAGACGGGCGGCTGCAGCATGAACTCGCGGGGCAATTGGAGGTTGCTCATTCGAGCAAACTGCTCCTTGAGCTGGGCGATCTCTTGTTGTGCTTTGACCAATTCCTCCTCCTTCTCTTTTGAGCGCTGATCGGCACGAGCAAAGGCACGCAAAATCTCAATGCCCCAAGTTGAGCTTTTATCTTTGTCTGATAGGGGAGACCAATTGTTCCAGGCAGCTTGTAGATGCATCTGTAATCTGCGGACATCTTTTTCAGGAGTGGGCGTGGGCTTCTGTTGAACACGTTGTGTGATCTGGCGTTGGAGGGCATCGAGCTGGGCATCCGAGGGAACGTCGAGGGACCACGAGTCACTGCTAGCAAAAGGCGTCATGGAGAAGAGGGTTTGGGGAGCGGGAAGCGCGTGCAGACAGAGCGAGGGGAAGTTCATGGAGCAAAAGTCGAAGTTGAAAACATCCTGGTGCGAGACTCGGCGTCTGCAGGCAGAGGGTCAGCATTGAGAGGAGAAAAAAAGCGAAAAAGCGAAAAGAGTACCTGGCAGCCTCGAGACTGTCGAGAAGTTCACGCAGAGCCAACTCGGCAGCCTTTGCATTGTCCTGAGATTCCTGGTCTTTTTNNGTTGCGAGGAGCGCTGCAGGGCAGGGCTCATGTTGGCCGACGAGACATCGGACATGCGCGGCGGTAGGTTGTTGATAACGCCAGTACCCTGCCAGGTTGCAGTGTTGAGGCCGAAACGGGGGTCGCGCAGGTTGACGGGGCTGACGCCCATGGCGCTCGAGGCGCCGCCAGCTGTGTCCTGGGACGAAATGGTCATCCGACGACCCCACTGGCCGGTCGGGGTGCCGCGGTCGCTGGCGGCATCTTCGTCGTGTTGAAGCCTGCTGTTGTTGTTTGCACTGGCCCTCAGACTGTTTCTCGGCTGGCGTCTCGTGATGCCGCCTCGCATGACCTTGATCTTTTCGACGTCGTGGATGCCATCGGCCGGCTTGGGATTNNCTGCGGCCATCGAGTTAGCAGGCGCTCCATCAGGCACAGCATACGGTACGCGGCCGCTCACCTTGGGCTTAATGTAGAGATCCAGATGGCGGCCGAGGGAGGAAGAGGTAAAGGCTTGGTTGCAGAACGGGCAGCTGCGGTCCTTGGGGGCCTTGGTCGACGAGTCCAAGCTGTTGTCTCCGTCGTGCTGGCTGCCATTGACCGAGTGGTCGTGCGATACAGAGGGCTGGGGCCCTGTGACGGTGCCGGCGGCCGACGACGAGGGAGTCGACACCGTGGCCGGCGTCTGGCTCGACGCTTCTGCCATGGTTTTTTCTGCTCAGTCGTGGGTCGAGTCGAGGCGGTGGTGCAATCCAAGAGCTGTCATTCGACGTCTTTAGATGTCCTCGAGCATTTTGCAATCCTAGACTTTCCTCAATGTTTCCATGCCACACCCCAGCGACGTGACAGTACGAGGTCAGGTTAAGTCTTTAAAGTTACTGAGCTGCTCGACGCCCAGCCTTTTCGCAACCGAGAAACGCTTCTTGCCGACAAGTCCAACTACCCGATTCCGACCTGCTTACATTCCACCACGTGTGATTTTGTTTTCTCCTGCATGACATGCTTCAATCTTGTGCAAGATCTTCTCCTTCCTTGTGCGAGTTGCATTCATATCTCCCATGCCTCTACTCGTCCTTTGCACCTGCCCAAAATTCGGTCACCCCGGCATGAAGCTTTCCGATCACGGGCAACCATCACATGTTGAGCCCTGGATTGATCCAGATTGGGCAAGAGCTTAAAATTCACTGACTGTTTTCTCCAACGAACAGTCCCTGCATAACAACAGTCTTATTCATCTCTGCATTCAAACAACTGTACAGTTGGAACATCCTAATATGTTCAACTATGAACGGCCTCGTAAATATATTCTGAAATCGTCAGAGCCTTCTCCTCCTCCAACCTCCTACACACAATCTGAAGCGACACGTGTGCTCCGTCATAAATCTCTGGGTCATCTACACAGCGTTAGCAAAGAGGCTGGAAAGTCATATCATACAACTTACAAGTTGCTTGTGTCTTCTCATCCGTCTCCGACACGGGCTTGAAATCGGTATATGCCTTGTCCACCTTCTTGTCGACCTTGGTAATTGGTACGACCACAGAAGTATAGTCGAGAACATTGACCCACACCGAGTAGCTGTATGAGGTGTATTTGTTCGGACGAGCTGCGGTGAAGGGCGCGAGCGGACTGATGATAGCATCCACCGGACGACCAGTGCCTGTCAACTCGCTCGTCGAGTTCCAATACTCCATGTATTCCTTCTCGGCGTCTCTCTTGTTGACTTGGTTACGCATGATCTCCGTAGCATCGGCTTGAGATGACTGTTCGAACATGATGTTGGGCTTGGGATCTTCTCCACTGAGAGCAAAGGCCTTCGCAGCGTCTGCTCCTCCATCGTAGTTCCAAGACTTTGTGCAGATATCTTCGAGCTTACCATGGCTGGGCGGCTGCCACTCAATGATCTTATGACCGAGAGATTCCAATTTTTGGACAGTTTCGTCAAGAGCTCTCTTGATTGGAGGATGGGNGGCGCAGAGTCCATCATGTCTCAAGACCGCAAACGTGAGCTTTTTCTCCTGTGCTAGCTTTTTGACCGCCTCCTCTTGCCCAGTCCTCCAAGGTATTGGGTGTACACGTGGGTCGTGCTGCCACGGTTCAGTCTGCAGAATAGACTGCACAGCCAATTTGAGACCAGCAGATGACGACGACAAAGGTCCAACAACGCTCAGAATACTGGGGGCGCCATCGAACGAGTTGGCCATTCCTTCATAAGGCATCCTGCCGGCACTTGGTCTCAAGCCAAAGAGGCCATTGAACGCAGCAGGGATTCTGATACTTCCGCCAATGTCGGTACCCCAGCCAAGAGGGCTACCCCTCAGCGAAATGAGGGCACCCTCACCACCAGAGCTACCACCAGCACTTAGATTTCTGTTCGTGGGATTCCAGCAATAATCGATGATGTTGTTGGTCGTTTCGCCACACATCAGTGTGTGCGGCACGGCCGTTTTCACGAACAGTACAGCGCCTAAGTTGCGTAGTTCCTTGACCATCTCAGATTCGTACACCTTCTCCTTACCTGTCCCCTTCTCGCCTTGGAAAGTACCAATCCATCCAACGTAGCCCATATGAGTCTCAACTCCCTTGACGTGGAACTGGTCCTTGAGCGATACAGGCAAGCCGTGAAGAGGTCCAATTGGCTTTTTGTGGTTTGCAAGGTAGTGGTCAAGTTTCTGAGCAGACTCGATTGCAGCGTCATAGAAGATCTCATGGAGGCAGTTCACNNCTGCGAGCAGTCAGCACTTTTGGGTCTACAAGCGTGGAAATCGACACATTCAACTCACCAGTTGATGAGCAATTGCACTGCGATGACAGAAAGCCTTTGTGACTTCAACAGCAGTCCATTCGCCACTACTAGTCTTCTTGACAATCTCAACAGCTTCTGTCTCGGTGATCTCGATCTCTTTGGGATCCAGATACTGCTGGACGAATTTGCCAGTGACATCTCTTTGCTCTTCCGCAGATGGTGGCGTAGGAATACGCCATTCCTCAGGTATAAGAGCAAGAACGGAGTCGCGTTTCTCAGCAGCTATCTGCTTCCAGTCAGGTGCCATAATTGCTGGTTGTTGAGAGTCGACTGTTGATGTGAGGAAATGTTGCAAAGAGGAAGGCAAGTTTGTAAGCTGACACTGCACACATAGATAGATATTTCCAGCTCGGCCGAAGCCTGGAGCATTTCATATATTCTGACGTTTGACAACATCAAGGCTGAGAGTCGGCGGAGGGCAGGCCTATCTTGCTACCTTCCAATTGCGGGGCTGATTGACATGCAAGATGGTAGATGAGCCGCTGCCTTTCCCCTCCGCTTCACCACCAGATCTCCAGCAAACAGTTCCAAGGTGAACGTAGGGATCGGGCATATGAACATTGAAATGCTAGAAGTTTAGCTTGAGAGAGAAGTTGTGCATCAATTGGTGAATATTGCGGCCACGGTTTGCTTTGGTGATCGGACCCACCCCGCTCAGGTAATGACGCACCTCTTTTTCAAGGCCCTGGTATGATATTGCATCGGATAATCATTGTTTTCGACTCTGAGCGGATGATTATCTGCGGTCACAAATATTCTGCAGTGTAGTCATATAATCTGTGTCTTGCTCCTCATACGAATCATTCAAAAATACCTAGAGACTGCGATGTTGCTGCTATATGGGGACCATCATGAAGCTACAGCGACAAACCAGCGGCTGCGAGAAGAAGAAAGCACCAAGTCAAGAGTATAATCTCTGGTCTGTTCTCGATAGAGAAACGTGAATAGTCTCCCGGAGCAAGAATCAGTCCTCTGGTAGCTGTACAACACACAGTACTTTCGAGAGACAGAGCAACATCAGCAGAGATAGCTGCCGTCTAATCGACTCCTTTAGAGCCTCTGCGAATCTGGCAAACATAGGTAATCTATGTGATCGCCAGATTTGATCATTCGAAGGCGGCCGAGGAAGAAGTACACGACTTTGCTTCCTTCATTTCTCCTTTTTCTTGATGCCTAAAGGTAAGCGACCATAGTACCTAAATGGCAGTCCTAAGATCATCCTACACTCGTACGTAGCAACGTGGCTGCTCAAATCTGGATCCAAGTCTAACGAGATGCAACAGTCCAGCATCGTCTCTCTCCGTACGCTGAAACTAAAATGTGTAATTATACACACTAGTACGCATGAGAGGAGCAATATTCGTGTAGAGAGCTCGCCTCGACAGGTCTCCCATGAGCATCCTTTTGGGTAAGTCGAGAATTGCGGATGCTCGTGTCTTCAACCTTGCTGCTTCACTGCGAAAAAGACGTCGAGTAGGTATGAAGAATGTGAAAATGTGGTTACCTTCGTCCTTTCTCAACGCGTACCGACCCAGCCACATCTCTCGCCACATACACAGCCACATACTTCTGGAGACAGTGATTCGCTCACCACAGAAAACCTGGCATCCTGGGCGAAATGTCATAGGTCAGTAACTCGGATTTAAAATACCCGCGGCGCATAATCGAACATGTTCCATCAGATGCGCGGTCGGTGCTGACACCTGCGCGGCTGCACCTTGTGCAGCGACGGTGCCATAAAGTCACTCCCGCCTGCTGCAGGCGCGTCGAAAATTCCACCCAACTGACCATTCACGTTGTGCCAGAACTTACGGTTCCTACAGCGGATGTACGAGACGAGTAGTCCGCCAGCCCAAAGCTATCGACAAGCACTTGCGTGACGACTAGCCTAGCTGTTCGCCCAGCATACCTACCCAAAGGCCATCCCATCACGTTATCGGAAAGTATATTATCCGACGACTCAGGGTGATCTGGTCGTGTCCTTTGTCAAGATCTCAAAGAACCCTTGCTTTGTTGGAAGATCGAACACTTATCGCATCTTTGTTCTTTGAAGGATCTCATTTGTCTTCTGCACACCGCTACATAAACGACCAGCCCCCTCATTTTCGAACTCACGACATCATTACCACAAGCTCTATCAACCAGAACAATTATTTCACCGCTCCTCAACTTGCTTGCCGGTCAAGCTCATTCAACGAGGCACAACATATTTTACCTACGGAAAGCCCTACAGCAGAAAAACATCTAGAACATGGCAATCGGCCAAACGGTGACAGTGGTCAACAAGTCTGGCAAGGTTGTCAGTACGGGAAAACATGTCGTCAACGTTTTCAAGGAAGCCAAGTCAGCGTACAGAGAACGCAAAGCCGAGATCAAAGCTGTGCGCGACGCGGAAATCGAACAGAAGCGAGTTCAAAAGACACTCGAAAAGTTCACACTAGAAGACGACGATCGTGCCTCACAAGCCTCTCGTCGCTCTCGCAGACCGAGGAAAGAAGGACCACATCGAAATCGTCCACTTGTGGATCGTGGCTACTCGGATACTTTCTATGCCAACGACAAGCCTGCAACTACGAGAAGTCATCGGCAGTCAAGTCTACGCAACGAACTCAGCCCAGAAGGCGAGAGACAACACAACGAACTTGTCCGAAGACATACTACCGATATGGGCCATGAAGTCAGAAGACCAAGGACTTCGCGCTCAGCATCCGAGGCGGACATCGACATGGACCTTGCTTATGGCGAATTGCCTCCACCATTGCCAGAGCGCCCTCAGGAGAATGAAATCGAGTTACGACAGAAGATGACAAAGTTGCAACAACTCCTGGATGAGGCAAATTGCGTTCAGCACTCTGTTATTGCCACCATCGAGAACCTCCAGAAGAACCCAGATGCCTTGGCCGCTGTGGCCTTGACTCTTGGTGAAATCAGTACCATGGCAGGCAAGATGGCTCCTGGCGTTCTGACATCCATGAAAACGGCCTTTCCAGCCATCATTGCCTTGCTTGCCTCGCCTCAATTCATGATTGCTGCTGGTGTCGGCGTTGGTGTCACGGTCATTGCATTCGGTGGCTACAAGATCATCAAGAAGATCCAAAAGCACAAGGAGGAGGCCGCCGAACTCAAAGCTGGATCACAGCGCCAGATTGCAGACAACGAATCCGTGTCCGAGTACGATGAGCTATATGAGCTCGATGGTGACCTCGGCCACATAGAGGTCTGGCGTCGTGGCATTGCTGATGCCGAAGCACAAAGTTTGGGTACAAGTGTTGATGGTGAGTTCATCACACCCGATGCTGGCAAACACCTCGTCGCAGATGGCATACTTCGCGAAGAAGACCTAAAGTCCATGCGCTCGAGCAAGTTTCGCAAGACATCCAAGTCTAAGAAGAGCAAAAAAGACACGAAGAGTGACAAGGACTCTACTGTGAGCAGTTCAAAGGACAAAGAGAAGCGCAAGAAGAAAGAGCCGAGCGGTTTGAGGATGCTGTTCAAGACGCGCGTATGAGACTTTATGTTTTGGTTCAATCTGGTAGTGTCTTGTTTGCTTGTTTTGCCTTGTTTTTGGTAGCAGAACTTGACGCTTGATTTGGGTTTCCTGTATGTCGTTTGGTTTGTTTTTGCATGTGTCGTTTGGGTGTTGACCTCCCTTGTAGCGTTCCAGCGGCATTTACATTGTTCGAGGTTCTTGCTATTCGTTTTTTCTCTATTCACGAAATCCAAGACTGCTACTTCCTTTGTTTTTGAATCTGCGCAAACACTCATACTCTTGTCTTCACGCTTCAGTTGTCGAACTGAACATCCGAGAGGTCGTCATCAGTGGTCAGAAGAGACTGCGCTTCGCTGGCAGAAGGGGCTGTACTTTTGCAAGCTGAGAGGGTACTGTTTGGTGGGCCGTGGTGATGACGAGGCACATTGTGTCGAAAATCGCGTCTGTGGCCTTGACAAATGTGGATGGCCTTCTCGGATGCATCCATAGCATCATCTTTCTTCTGAGCGCGTCGCCTTGATGACCTCGAGCTGTCCAGAAAGAGATGTATCGTACTTCTTTGGCAATGCATCATCGGTGCAGTCTTGGAGACAAGATATCATCTTGCTTGCGATGCTAGGCATCTCAGATCCTGACACGAGACCAATATGACGATGTTCTAGTGGCTGTGGTGTGTAACAAGAGCTCGATACTCACGTCGATGTTGTTGGTGGTGGAAGCAAAGGTCCGGGAGTCTGGTCACGCCGCGTGGCTGGATAACAGGTGTTGCAAGCGCCTGGTGTCTTTTACCGTATCGAGACGGTGATGCGCGGCAATTCTCTTGAATAACTCGGCTCACGTAGCGATCTGGTTGTGACTCGGGGAGTGTTGCCAATGACAGATGCTCCGTCGTAGATCAGGGAAGACATAAGCACTCGGCGTGGCTTGAGGCTCAAACGGAAGGGTTAAGCCTATAGAGCGCAAGGAGTTTCTCTATGTGACACTCGTGGTTATCTTCGAGCAGATCGCAAGCACAAAGATTGCGTTGTGCTGTGTAACAAGTATATGCTGTTCTCAAGGATGTTCACTTCGGAGTTCCGTGACCTCAAACAAAGCCCGCCATCTCATGTGCCGTCCAACGTGCATATTCCGTGTCGTCATGATAAACATCAGAATGAGGCCTGGCATGTATGGCTCTCATTAAAGGCTAGTTATAGGTAGGAGCGACTAGGTAAGGGAGTTGCTCCCTCTCTTTTCAAGCTTCATTGTTGTGACATCGTGGATTGCATTGTTTCCATCCAAACTCTAGAGTGGACCCGGACTTCAATGAGCGAGCTACTGTGATCCAATACTCATTCTAACTACCTGCTCCTGTTGTCCCCTGCATGATCATGGAGCGGCCGACACCACATACTGAAGCCCTCCCAGGGGCTGGCCGCAAACACCAGCAGAATCGCTCAGACTACAAGAGTCGAGAAATCGCTCATATACTAGCTACATACCTCCATCAGGACGAGTAGATGAACATCCGCAAAGCTCACACCCGCACGGCGACACGTACCTCTCCTGGCACCCTGGAACAACTCCAAACGATGAGGTTGCCATACCATTGCACGAACAGAGCCGTTCGCCTAGATCATCTGGCGAGACAGCAATACCATCAGATTCGGAAGCATGTCCCAATCATGCCACCATGCTACACCATCCTACCGAAGAAGTTGAAGCGCCAGAGACTGTCAAGAGACAGCCAGCCGAACAAGACCCTTCCTTTGCTCCTATGAAGACGACGACTAATTCACGACCAAAGCTATCAGGTAGAATGACTGAGGAAGACTTCTTCCGCACTCTCTCGCGCAGGAGAACAAGTCAGACTAGTGGTCTAAGTAAAGCGCCAACACACGAAGATGATGAGGAAAGAGAAGAGATTGATCGTCTGATGTCGCGCATGTTTGGCAAGACCAGACAGGAACACTCCGAGGAAGAGAAGACTAGGCACGTTGGTATTGTTTACAAGAACCTTACCGTACGAGGTGTTGGTCTTGGTGCCGCCCTACAACCGACTGTTGGAGACATCTTCCTCGGTCTTCCCAGGAAGATCAAGAATCTTGTTTCTGGAGGGCCCAAAAAGGCTGCTGGGAAACCCCAGGAAAGAACAATCTTGTCGAATTTCAGTGGTGTCATCAAGCCTGCTGAGATGCTACTTGTACTTGGCCGGCCTGGCTCTGGTTGCACAACTCTGCTCAAGACACTCGCGAATCAACGAGCAGGATATACTTCCATCGATGGCGAAGTTAGCTACGGAGGTACTCCCGCGGAAGAGATGGGCAAGAACTACAAGGGTGAGGTTCTGTTCATCCCCGATGAGGACTTGCACTACGCAACTATCACCGTCAAGAATACGCTGTCTTTTGCTCTCAAGACCAAGACGCCTGGAAAGGACTCTCGGTTGGAGGGAGAGTCCCGCGGAGCCTATGTCAAAGAGTTTTTACGAATCGTCACCAAGCTCTTTTGGATTGAGCACACTTTGGGCACAAAAGTTGGAGACGCTTACATCCGCGGTGTATCTGGTGGTGAAAAGAAGAGAGTTACCATCGCAGAGGCCATGGTGACTAGAGCATCCGCCCAATGTTGGGACAACTCGACCAAAGGCCTCGACGCCAGCACAGCTTTGGAATATGTGCAGAGTTTGAGATCCCTGACTAACATGGCTCGTATCTCTACTGCTGTTGCACTATATCAAGCAGGCGAATCTCTTTACGACTGTTTCGACAAAGTGGTTCTCCTGCATGAAGGAAAGTGTTGCTACTTTGGCCATACCGAGGATGCAGTTCAATACTTCAAAGACTTGGGCTTCGTACAACCAGATCGTTGGACATCTGCCGACTTCATCACGTCCGTGACGGACGAACATGAGAGACACGTCAAAGAAGGCTGGGAAGACAAGGTCCCTAGATCTGGCGAAGACTTTGATCGTCTCTTCCAAGAAAGCGAAGAGAAAAAACGTAACCTTAAGGAAATCGAGGAGTTTGAAGGGGAGACTCAACAACTCACTGAGGCGAGGCACGATGCTCAGACCAAGGCTACCAAGAAGAAAAACTTCGAGGTTTCCTTCCCGAAACAGGTGATGGCTTGTACCCAGCGACAGTTTCTGGTCATGGTTGGTGACAAGCAGGCTACTGTTGGCAAATGGGGTGGTATCGGCTTCCAGGCACTGATCGTAGGCTCACTGTTCTACAATCAACCAAAGACTGCTACTGGAGCATTTCCCCGTGGTGGTGTTATGTTCTTCTCGCTACTATTCAACGCTCTTCTCGCCCTGGCTGAATTGACAGCTGTCTTTCAGTCTCGACCTATCCTTCTGAAGCACAAGAGTTATCAGTTCTATCGCCCTGCCGCATTCGCTATTGCCCAGACTGTTGTCGACGTTCCTCTGGTCTTCGTTCAAGTTTTCATCTTCGACATCGTCGTCTACTTCATGTCCGGCTTACAAAGGACGGCTTCACAGTTCTTTATATCGTTGATGTTCTTATGGATCGTCACCATGACCATGTATGCTCTTTTCAGAGCCGTTGGATCCCTGGTTACCTCTCTCGAT
Source organism: Aureobasidium uvarum (assembly GCA_903853725.1). Taxonomy (NCBI): domain Eukaryota; kingdom Fungi; phylum Ascomycota; class Dothideomycetes; order Dothideales; family Saccotheciaceae; genus Aureobasidium; species Aureobasidium uvarum. Next base: position 1,036,488 of record CAINUL010000019.1, read on the forward strand.
GTCGCTACCAGAATCACAGGACCAGTCATCCAGATTTTGGTGGTATACACTGGGTATCTCATTCCACCAAGAAAAATGCATCCTTGGTTCGCCTGGCTACGCTGGATCAACCCGGTCCAATATGGCTTCGAGGGTCTTATGTCCAACGAGTTCTACAACCTCGAGTTGCAATGCAATCCTCCTTATTTGGTTCCNCCTAATGCGCCTTCGCCACAGTATCAGTCGTGCGCTCTGCAGGGAAGCACACCTGGGTCGACGACTGTCAATGGCGCTAACTACATCAAGACTGCATTTACATACTCGCGCAGTCATTTGTGGCGTAATTTTGGTTTCATCTGCGCATTCTTCATATTCTTTGTCGCCCTCACTGCTCTTGGTATGGAACTCCAGAAGCCCAACAAGGGTGGCGGCGAAGTGACAGTCTTCAAACGTGGTCAAGTTCCCAAGTCTGTTGAGAAGGAAGTCGAGACTGGAGGCAGGACAAATGACGAAGAAGCTGGAGAGTCAAACCAAGGTCAGGTCGACGCCACACCGAACAACGAAGAGACTCGTAAAGGATCCGACTCTGATGAAACTGTTGAGGGCATCGCCAAAAACGAGACCATATTCACGTGGCAGAATGTCAACTACACCATTCCATACGAAGGAGGAGAGCGAAAGCTTCTTCAAGACGTCGCGGGTTACGTTCGTCCAGGAAAATTGACAGCTCTTATGGGCGCTTCGGGTGCAGGAAAGACTACTCTGTTGAACACCCTTGCTCAACGTATCAATTTTGGTGTTGTTTCTGGAGACTTTCTTGTTGACGGTAAACCTCTCCCGAAAAGCTTCCAACGAGCTACTGGTTTTGCAGAACAGCAAGATATCCACGAGCCCACTTCGACTGTCAGAGAGGCGCTCAGGTTTTCTGCTAAGCTTCGCCAGCCCAAAGAGGTATCCCTTGACGAGAAGTATGACTACTGTGAGAAAGTCATAGACCTACTTGAAATGAGAGATATTGCTGGTGCTACTATTGGAAAGGTTGGTGAGGGCCTCAATCCAGAACAGCGCAAACGCTTGACTATCGCCGTCGAACTTGCTTCAAAGCCGACCCTACGTAAGTTTACTTCCCTTCCAATATTCTGTCCCACACCATGTCTTACAAGGATACTAATACGCCCANNAGTCCTCTATCTCGATGAGCCTACGAGTGGTCTCGATTCAGGTGCTGCGTTCAATATTGTTCGTTTCCTCAGAAAACTCGCGGATGCTGGACAAGCAATCTTGTGCACGATTCACCAACCGTCAAGCGTCTTGTTTGAGGAGTTCGACGAGCTGTTACTCCTCAAGAGCGGTGGCCGTATGGTCTACCATGGAGAGCTCGGTCACGACTCAAAGAAGCTGATTACTTACCTTGAAAAGAATGGAGAGCAGAAGTGTCCCCCTGATGTCAACCCAGCCGAATGGATGCTCGAAGCCATTGGTGCAGGTAACCCTGATTACAATGGACCAGACTTTGGAGACCTCTGGGAAAAGTCCGAGGAGAAGAAGAAACAGCAGGAAGAGATTCAGCAAATGATCCAGGAGCGTCGCAAGGCTTCCAGTGGAGCCAAAACTGACGACGACCGCGAGTATGCCATGCCACTTGGTACCCAGATTACTACGGTGGTCAAAAGATCTTTCATTGCGTATTGGCGGTCTCCTCAATACGTCGTTGGCAAATTCATGCTGCATATCTTTACAGCACTCTTCAACGGTTTCACATTCTGGAACCTCGGGAAATCGCAGATTGACATGCAGAGTCGGCTTTTCTCTATCTTTATGACTTTGACCATTTCACCACCGCTGATCCAGCAGTTGCAGCCTCGTTTCCTCAATTTCCGCAATATCTACCAGAGCAGAGAGGCCAATTCGAAGATCTATAGCTGGGTTGCTTTTGTGATTGGGGCTATCGTCGTTGAGATACCGTATTCACTTGTTGCTGGAACTATCTACTGGTGTGCTTGGTACTTCCCGCCTGGTTTCCCTCGTGGTACATACAGAGCAGCATCGGTTTGGCTGTTCATCATGTCGTTCGAACTGTTCTATATTGGGTTTGGTCAGGCTATCGCTTCGTAAGTTCTTTCCTAATCCTCGTTGCACATCTATGTTGTGGAATGTTGCTAATGAACATTCAGGTTCGCTGCCAACGAGCTGCTCGCTTCGTTACTCGTGCCGATGTTCTTCCTATTTGTCGTCTCCTTCTGTGGTGTCGTGGTTCCCTACGCCGCCCTCCCCTACTTCTGGCGCAGCTGGATGTACTGGCTCTCCCCCTTCAAATACCTCCTAGAAGGCCTCCTCGCCCTCGTCACCCACAGCATCCCCATCCAGTGCGACTCCCAAGAACTCGCAAGCTTCCCAGCTCCACCCGGACAAACCTGCGACACCTACGCAGGACAATATGCTCAACAATCAGGCGGCTATGTCATCACCCAAGCCAATGGTCTCTGCGGTTTCTGCCAATACAGAGATGGCGATGCCTTTGCTGCTTCCTTTAATGTCTATTGGAAGAACATCTGGAGAGACTATGGTATCTTTTGGGCGTACATTCTCTTTAATTTTGGAGTTGTGTTTGTGTGTTCGTGGTTGTATCTGCANGGGGTGGGGAAGATTAAAAAGTTNTTTAGTCCGGCGGCGAGGAAGCAGAAGAAGGCTGCGAAGCAACAAGAGCAGGAGGATGGGGATGAGGAGAAGAATTGAGTTGATACATAACAGCTAGTATGGAAGGCATATATATGTACAAACCATCTTGATCTCATTCGCAGCATCCAGAGCTGAAGCTTACGGTACCAGCTACACCCTATAGACAGACCTCCAGTTTCAGAGCAACAGATAGACTTTTTGCACATGGACTGGAGTGTCTTTGTACTTCAGGGTCACAGGGGCCATGAGGCAAGTAAATTATGTTTGAACTTTGATTGATTTTGATATCGACAGGCTCCAAGTACAATTTATCTAGGAGTGATCCTTTGGAAAAGGAAAGCGCAAAAAGCGGACAGTCGTACGCGTACAGTTTTTCGCGCGGCGCTGGTATTATGAAGCAAAAGAAAAGAGAAGAAGAAAAAACACCCATCCCAAGAAAGAGCAAAATATGCACAAATTTCGTCAACTCATCGAAGAGGCGGTGCGATACCACCTAGAAAGCGGAGGGAGCATCTTACAGCTGAGGACCAGCCTTGATGACATCCTCGGTGGCCTCGGACGAGTACTTCTTGAAGTTGTCGTTGAAGAGCTGACCAAGCTTCTTGACCTCGCCCTGGAAGTCGGCGGTACCGGTCCAGCACTTGGCGGGGTTGAGGACCTCGTCGGGGACGTTGCTGCAGGTCTTGGGGACTTGCAGGTTGAAGGTCTGGTAGGTCTCGTACTCGTTGTTGGCGAGCTCGCCGCTGTGGATGGCGTCGAGGATGGCACGGGTGTACTTGAGAGGGCAACGCTTGCCGCCAGTGGTGGCACCGGCACCGACCCAACCGGTGTTGAGGAGCCAGGCGTTGGCCTTGTGCTCCTTGATCTTCTCGGCGAGCATGGTAGCGTAACGCATGGGGTGGAGAGCCAAGAAGGGCTGGGCGAAACAAGACGAGAAGGTGGCCTGGGGCTCGGTGACACCCTGCTCGGTACCGGCCATCTTGGAAGTGTAACCGGAGATGAAGTGGAACATGGTCTGCTCGGGGGTGAGCTTGGAGATGGGAGGAAGGACACCACGAGCGTCGCAGGTGAGAAGGATAATGTTGGTGGGGTGGCCTGATGAGATGCAAGGAATCTTGGTGTTCTCAATGTACTCGATGGGGTAGGCGCAGCGAGTGTTCTCGGTCAAGGTCGAGTCCTCGTAGTCGACAATTCTGGTGGTTGGGTCAAAGACGACGTTCTCGAGGATGGAACCGAACTTGATGGCGTTGAAAATGTCGGGCTCCTTCTCGGCAGAGAGACCAATGGTCTTAGCGTAGCAACCGCCCTCGATGTTGAAGACACCCTTGTCGGACCAGCAGTGCTCGTCGTCACCGATCAAGGCGCGCTTGGGGTCGGCAGACAAGGTGGTCTTACCAGTACCGGAGAGACCGAAGAAGACAGTCACATCGCCGCTCTTGCCCTCGTTGGCAGACGAGTGAAGAGTGAGAACGTTGTGCTTGACGGGCATTTCGTAGAAGAGGACGGTGAAGACACCCTTCTTCATCTCACCAGCGTATTCGGTACCGAGAATGACCATCTCCTTCTCCGCGAAGTTGATAGCAACCGAAGTGGCAGAGGTCATACCAGTGGTGAATCTGTTGGCAGGGAAAGCACCAGCGTTGTAAATGACATAGTCGGGGTGGAAGGTCTTGAGCTCCTCTCTCGAAGGACGGATAAGCATGTTGCGCATGAACAGAGCGTGGTATGCACGAGCACACACGACTCTGACTCTGATTCTGTAGCGCTCATCCCAGCCAGCGTAACCATCGATAACGTAGATGCGGTTTCTGGTGTTGAGGTAGTCGACGGCACGTTCTCTGTTGATCTTCCAGACCTGTATTCCCAAAAGTGGTCAGCAAAAGTTCGTTCCTTTGACATGTGATGATGGAGGGGGATCGGCAGAGCCGCGGACAAGCGTGAGAAGCCGATCGGGATGCCGAAGCGTCGCTGTGGACCCCCGAGCCGCTGCGCTTGCCCGATGCAAAGTGGGGTAGAGGGTTGACGTAGTGGCCCGCGCCCCGCAGTGGAGGCTCCGCTATGCGAAAACAATTCGGGCCACCACCCAACAACCGCATGTTTATCATCGACAAGATCGGGGAAGACATGAAAGGTACTGACATCAGGGCTCATTTCCTTGTTGACGGGACCCCACCAGATCTCTTTTTCTGAGCTGGGCTCGCGGACGATACGCTTGTCTGAGGGCGAACGGCCAGTCTTTGCTCCTGAGTAGGCTGAAAGAGCTCCAGATGATGTGATGGCGGAACCGGTCTCGTAGACGAGAGCATCTTCGTAGAGAGCTGCAACGGAGGGGTTGGCAACCTGGATGGGGATCAGCTGCTGTATGGGAATGGTCTTGTCCCTCAATGTAACTCACAATGGCGACACGGTCGTAGTCGATGTGTGCCTTCTCGTGGAGCTCCTCCTCAATCTCGGTGTGCTCACGAACGGGCCTGGATATGTTGTCAGTCTTGCTTCGTAAAAGAACAAGCCAATGGCTAGCTGGTGTAGACAGGAGACTTACTCGACACCGCCAGGGTGAAGGGCAGTCTTGTTGACGTTGTTGGTAACCATTTTGAGTGAGGTAGAATGGAAGTTTCCCTTTTGCTGTTTGGCAATCTGTTGCCTAATGTAGTCTTGCTGGAGGGGAGGAGCAGGAGAGTATGATCGGACAGGCTCAGGACCGGACGACGCAGACATATTTGTACTCGACCTGATCCTTTTTTCGGATCAGCTCCTGCGCTACTTCTTCGTCGAGCTCGAGCAGTTTCCCCACAGCCCTTGGTCCTCCGATAGGTCTGCCGAGGCCATTGCGCGCTAGATACTTCCTAGGGAGGGCATTGACTTACGGAATAGTATGGGTAGCGTCCAATGGACCGTTTGTAATTGGATGGTACCGTTTGGCGGAGAGGGAATGCGATAATGGGCCGGAAGGTCTTGGGCTGTGGCGGAGAAACACGGATGACGCGGACTTGTTTGATATCTTTGTTCGGAGCAATTCAGCACGAGTCCATCGATTGCGTTGTTTCTTGTTGCAAGTCAAGAGTCAGTGCTTGGAAGCTGCGTTTTAGTAGCCGTAATAAAGATGCTCCTCAGCGGTCCAAGGGAAGAAGCCGGGTGCCTTAAGTAATAGCTATGAATTGCTGCGTCATGAAACCGCCCAGACTCGCGATGCGATCCAATTGCAATTTGCGGGGTGCAAACCCAAGGGAGCAGGTGGATAGGTTTTTGGTCTGTGACTTGACGACAAAGAAAAAAAAGGAATGGTCAGGTTCCCCTCACCTTCATGGTGAACTCTTCGCGCTTGCAAGGTGGTGTTCTCATTGGATAGTGGCACCACACCACCAGTTCCTCTTCGCTTGAACCACGACGATCTGCTGTAGAGATGAAGACGACGAACGGGTGGTTTGCCGAGTTTCCCCAAATTTCCCCATGCTTGAGCCATCGTGGGGTTGGTCGCTGCCCCTTGCGCCTTCCGCGACTTGTGCTCAGCCCTCGTGATGCGCCTTCTTCTTCCATACTGTTAATCCCGCTTCTCTAGTCCCAACCGGTTGTGAAGCTTCTTGCAAATAGCCATCATGCGCATAGGCAGATTCGGCTCTTCTGTTGTTTCCATGGGACTCGGGCTTCCTGCCGTGGCCCGTGGGGCATGGCTCCGTGAACAACTACCAGGAATCTGTCGGGATATTGCGGAAGCTGGGGATCGATCTGAAGAATCTAGCCCCACGATATCTGATAACTTCCACACAGGTCATGTACGAGTAGGCCCCGGTCCATGTTTTGCTAGAATTCTGGATTGATTCTTCATCGCTGGTCATTGTCCCACTGCTAATTCAACCAACTGCGTATGATTCCCTTCTCGGTCTCGACTTCATCCCTGGACTTCTGAGATGCCTCCTCGCAAATATGAGAATGCTACTCCGCCATGAAAAAATCACTCCGTCTGTTCTCTATACTCTTCCAGCGAGTTTCAGGCCTACACTTAACAAGGAGGTCGATGTTTGCGAAACAGGGCCCGAGTCGACCACTTAGCATGGTGTGTTGGCATTCAGCAGTAAGTATGCTCACTTGTCACTCAAGTCAGTATCTACAGACAGATTGTTTGATTCTGGGAGTAAGCAACAGGCGGTCAGGCAAAGTACGTATCTCGACGACTGGAAGTATTCTATTGAAAGGTTCGGCCCTACCTTAATCCTTTCCGAAAGAAAGCTTCAAAATGGCTCTGCTCACTACCCAAACGAAAAGCTTTGTGCATTGTTATAGCTTATGTGTTGCTTCTACGGCTTTCGTGAGAGAACATGTCCTGATGTATATGTTGAACCCAGACCACGTATCTCTCCTCTCAGTCTTGTCCTACAAGTAGTTATTGAAATTCACAGTAGTGTCCAGATTCGATATCTGAGCAAGGAGAGTGCGATTGCGTTCATAATTTGACATGAGTTGCTCTGCTGCAGATTGCCATTTTCTTTTACTGGAAGCATCATTTGTGCGATATTAGTACTCACTCAACAGTGTCGTCGATAAAAGACGAACTCCTGGTCGGTTACTGGTAATCGTGATTCTGAACCACTGAAATGGTTGGGAGCGATCGTCTACCAAATCCTCTTCGCAGCCATCATATATCTATCCACGCCATCGAGTTTCAATTCTCCTTTGGCCTTTTCCTTGCCCTTGGCCTCACGCTCTCTCAAGTTCCTCAGACCTTCAGGGTCATCTTCGTAGATCCATCTACGCTTGTCTTCACCCACTTCCACGGCTCCCCAGCCACCGACCCTGCGACCTTGAGTATCGAAATTCTGCTTTTTGTGTTCTTGCATCTTCATCTTTCGATAGCGCGTGCGTGCAAAACTGAGTAGGAGCATACCGAGCAAGAGTTTTAGGGCGAGCAGAATGAGGTATATGATCAGGAAGAAGACGAGCATAGTGCCCAATGCGATTGCGTCGTCGATTGTCCAGAAGCGCCAGGAGTTGGCACCAGTGACAGCATCAGCACCTGCCCCGAAAGATGATCTGCCTAACGCCCTCCTGAATATCTGGTCAATGTGGGCAAGCGCAGCTGTGGTAGAGGGTGAGGTTTCTCCAGATGCTGATTCTAGTGCGATCGCTGTAGCGGTCGAAGGCATAGGCAGTGGCATATGCGTAGCAATAAGCATGTGGTAGGTCTGGACCGAGGCACGGATGAAGAGACAAGAAAGAGGAAGCACAGGGAGGCCTAGTCGCTTGGTCAAATTCTGGTCCGCGAAAGCATGTGAGTAATAGTCTTTAGTCAGCACATCCAAGAAACGACCATAGAGACTCGGCTTGATGTTGTTAAACTTTGAGATGTAGGCATGCTTGACCCAGTCAACGACCATCTCACTGCCAATCACAGTTACGAATGGACCGAATATCTGACCAAAGCCTGATGGGAACATGTTGAAGGCTTGCGGAAGAATGCTTGTGCTCTGAATAGGCGATGTCGTGGAGTTTGAGCTGAAACTTGTTGTCGAGCCACCGCTGGAGCTCATGTTCAGACCTCCAACCTCAACAATGTTACGCAGAGCAATGATGAGTAGCATGAGCCAGAGCTGGAATCTCTCAACCACGTCTGCACAAGTCAGCTGGAACAAATTCTCCTTCTCGAACTTCTTGAAGACAGTTCCCTTGATCTCAACAAACTGGTTGGACATCAGGAGCGTGAGTAAAGCATTTGAGTAAGAGTTGACAGCAACATTGAGGGCGATGACTTGGTAAAACAGCATTGCTGCATGAGCGACGTTGTAAGCCAAAGCAAGTATGAACATGCCTAGAGGAAGTAAAACCTTGCTACGACCATTGGGCTTGCGTTCGAGAGTCTCTTTTGAGAACAAGCATTCAATGATGTCCTGACCTATGGCTGACAAAAGGCGGTCGAATACCTCGAGAACATTGTAGATGACGTAGAGCTTGATAGCGGCCTGTCCACGAATCTTATGGTACATGCGGCTTGCATCAAACTGTAGAAGAATCGCACAGCTAATGATGATCAGCAGTCCATGTAGCAAGTCAGCCTTGTGATTCGGAAGCAGAGCGGAGGGTGTAGATTTGGAGCGTCTATGACGATACAGCGGGCTGGGGATCTTTAGTTTCGAGGGAAGCTGTTGGAAACGCGTCGAGTTTGTGTCGCTTTGGCCATCTGACAGGGTAGCAGGAGCTGTAGGGACAGAAGCGGAATCAATCAAAGGCGAACTGAAGGAACTTCTGCGAGAAGGGTTGGCAGACGGCGGTTGCTTTCTACGGTGCCAGACACGGCCCACTCCAGAGTATATGAATGAGCCGATATCTTTGAACTCTTTGACGATGCTTTGGACACACCACTTCAAGAAGATACCAACAGCCTTCAAGAACCTCAATGGCAAGATGGTAAAGGTATATAACCAGGCGTCCAAACAGGCCAAAGCACCAAATACCAGAGTCTGCTCGAGCTGAGGCGGTAAAGTCAAGAAGTTGTACAGGCGCTCAAACTTTACTTTCGAAGACTCGTACGGGAAGTCACTGCTGGCGGAGCGATGGATGTAAGGGCCGACGGANNCGCTCAGATGAGAGCTCGAGTTGGAGATATGTAGGCAAGGAGAGAGGCGGAACGGGAATAATGGCAGGCATTGGAGAAGGAANNGCGAGTCGGACATGGGCGAGGGCTTGAGGGCTTCAGCGCCATCTTGGTATTCGGAGCCCTTCAGATTTAGAGTAGGACGTCTAGGCCTTGAGGCATCTTTGTTCTCGTTCGGGTTCCGTGGTATCTGAGCCGACGAAGGCTTCCGTTTGATGACAGGGGTGGAGTTTGAGCGACCGCTCGCAGATGGTCTGACGACAGTTGGCGGAGGGCGGCCATTCGACACGGGTAGGATCGTGGGCTCTGGCACTGAGATCAGGTCGCGGGCAGAAATGCCTAGTGCGTTGGCTTTCGCATTACTTTCGTCGGACAGGGGCGGTATGTCGTCGGTAGATATAGACACGGCTCGTAGCGGCAGTGAGTCGGGCGACGAGATCAGGTCTTGCATTTGGGCTGAGGACAGCTTGAGGGTAGGAGATGGCGAGAGCAGCTTTCCATTGCTGGTCTTTGGGTTTAGCACTCGCGCAGCTACCGTGGTTGGAGTAATCGCGGGACTGGTCGTCTTCTCGGACAGGCTGTCAAGAGCAGGACTTGTCAGATTCGCATCGGGGGTGTAATCTGTTGTGCCATGCTCGGTGATGGGAGACAGGGCTGGCGTAGGCAGTTGGTCCTGGGTCGCAGTGGCCTCGCTGCCGTCTGGCGTGCTCACTTTCATCGTAGTTTAGGAAGGAGGTGCATCTTTTCCTTGCGCGCATCGGAATGGACCAGCCATCAATGTGTTTATGTCTCAAGAGGCAGGAGCGACAATAACGCGTGTCTGTGCTGCCTTCGGATTTAACCTCATTTAAACGCCGTATACACCTAAACCATTGCTGATTCCATCCAGACCTTCTCAATCACCAACCACATTTCTCAATCCTGCGCAACCATGTCGGGCTACGAGGGTATCTCTACACTTCTGTCCTCACTTCGCTGCACATCACTGACACTCTCCAGTCGAACACAACATCAAGGAGGAGAAAAAGAACGAAGCACCGCCCCGCCGCCCCGATCTGTCGACTTTCTTCACCACCCTCGATCTCGTTGATACCAGCGGAGACCGTCATCCTCAGAATGCACACTCTCTCCCTCTCCCCGGCGATGTTTCAGCAGCCTTCCGCAGTCTTGCAAATGCCTTCTCCATGATGCAGGGTGGTGGCCATGGTCAATCGCAAGAGAACACGGATTCATTGCTAGCTGGCATGGTTGAACAGTTGATGCAAGAGTCTGAGAATCCTCCGAGGGAAGTCAAGGGTGTCTCGGACGAGTTTCTCGCTCAGTTAGACAGAGTGCCCAAGTCGAGCTTGAAGGACAAGGACTGCCCTATTTGCGGCAACCCTTTCCTTGACGGTAAGTCCACACCAATCCAGGGCACTGTTGTCGCATCTTACTGATGTTCCGTACTAGACCCACATCCGCTCGTTGTTCAGCTCCCTTGCCACAAGGACCACCTCTTCGACCTCGAATGCATCACCCCCTGGCTCAAGTTGAACCCCACCTGCCCCCTCGACAGAAAAGAGCTGGTCAAGAAGAGAGCCCCTACACCACCTCCCGATCAGGAAGACGGAGAATACGATGACATGTATGCATGAACGCAGTGGGGACCAAATCTGGCATTTCGCGTCGCATCACTTGGAACATAACGATTAGCTCTGTTGAAAAAGAGCACTCATGATAATTGCAACATACCCAAAGAGTTCGTTCATATACTGAAACTACAAGTACTTGCTCCTCAGTGCCTGACTGATGGAGCTCATCCTGCTCGTCGTAGAGCCATGCTGCATGTGGCTCATGAATGCCTCCTCTATGGCCGATTGGGAGATACTGGCATNCTGAACTACATATTAGCATCGAGTGTCTTTCGTACTTCAAATCTGGATTCACATACCATCAAGATCGCTGAACGAGCTTCCCATGCTCGGTGTGCCCTCGCTGCCCTCCCTACGAACCCTCGGGCTGAGTTTGGAAAGTTCCTCGCGATGTCTAGGACTCAATGCACTTGCTGGAGAGGCATGTGTATAGTCTCCTCGATTGGCCTCTCTCTGTTTATTCGTACGTGTGGTGGCTTGAGTGGCTGCTGCAGGAGCTAGCTGNNAAGATGCCGAGGAGTCCGGAGCGATCGCCCTCTGCTCAGATGCGCGCTTGACCGGCGATTTGAGGGTCGCAGTTGGATCGGCACTTCCAGTGGCAGTAGTAGCGAATGGCAGGAAACCACCAGACGATTCGCCATCTTCGTCTTCGTCTTCGTCTTCATAGCCGTACTTGCCTTTGTTGTTGTAATGAGCTGGTCGTCTAAAGGCTTGACTACGTGCCATACTCTGACTTTCTCCATCAGAAGAATCCGAATCTGACTCCTGCAATGGATCAGAGTCGGGCTCTGATATCTCGCGCTGTGGTGATACGGGTTTTCTGTGGTTGCCAAACGCGGTGTTGAAAGCCCTGTTGCTTGATTGTGCTGGGCTGGCAGGTGGTCCAGTGCGACTTTGTGTCAGTGTCCTGGTAGAAGGCGTGCGAGAAAGACCTTCGGTTTTGGGTTGTTGATTGGTGGTAGACAATGTTGCCAGCATGCTAGGCTGGCGAAACACGCCTGAACCGCCTGATCCCATGGTTGGAGTGGGACTATCTCGTATCCGCGCCGATAGAGCGGAAGATGCCCTTTGACCNNTATGTTCCTGTCAGCTCAAAATCGTTGCCATTTCTGAACACATTTGAGTCTTACCTTGACTACCAACTGCGAACGCGGTCGCATTGCTGTTCACCGCAACATTGCCTATAGAATCAGGCGGCATGGGCGATGGACAAGCTGAAGGGCTGAGCTTCTTCATCTGCGCTTTCATCTGTGCAAAGTGGCGTTCGTAGAGCCATGCTGCCTGCTGAAGGAGGAAGGCTAGGGAAACCTCAAACTTTGCAGATCTGCTNNTTTGTTAACTGAAAGACATGTTGAAGGATACGAACGACTGACAAGTCTTCCCCTACTCAAATGTCAGCTCGATGCTTTCGTTGATGAAATCAAAGTATAACATACAATCGAGCTCTTTGCTGTTAGAAGCTTTGGAGATGATCTTCCACAGTGCACGATCTTTGGTAGAGTCCCAGTTGANCCTTTATGGTTAGATGCGTCCAAAATTATATCGTTATATGTCGAATACCTGTGGTGGGTCTACGAAGTCATTTCTGGGGAATGGCAGTCGGATGAAGCAAGTGTAGTGCACGGATGGGTTCGCCGGAGCCGACTTATTCGCAGGTGACGGCGGAGCGTTGATACCCAGAGCATTATTGGATGTTTGTACTGTCCTCAGGGATAGCTGCTTCGGATCTTCGATGCTGGACATCGTGTGAATGATGTGTTGATGAGGAAATGCTAGGTTGATTGAAAGGTGATGAATAACACACACTCGTGAGCACGTGATTCATGACACCCTGCGATAAGCTGGTAGTACTCGCAAAGCTCAGCAAACTCATCAATTAGCAGATTTGGTCTCAAAATCATTCGAGGACTTGTGTCCTACTTGTGTCCTACTTGTGTCCTACTTGTGTTATAATGTCTGGGAGCCGCCGTCACAAAACATCCGACATCGTAGTTAGGCTCACCCTCTGTACGGCAACTACTTGGTTAAGAGACAGAAAACACGCCTCGTCAAGTACTGAACTAGCGTTCGATTTGAGGTTTATCCGTGATCGTTTGCAAAAGTCTCATTGTCATGAGTGACCGCAGGGTCATCGCTGCTATCCATCATCTCCCCTTTGCCCACTCTCGTAGTACGTTGTCTCTTTCTTGAGGTTCCCGTTCTAGATATCGCGCAGCCAAATCTTGAGAGCAGAGTTTTGATGTTTGAGATGATTGAAGGAGATTGTCGGTGGTGGTTCAGACGGAACCAAAATGAAAGTGAAAGTTGCAGGCAGACAGTGTGTTCCAAGAGAAAGAAAGAAGAAGAAAAACACCAGACTGGCAATGGAAGTGACCGGTCTGATGGAAGGTATCTGGTCAGGGTACAATACCTTGTCGTCACGCGATCGCGGAGTGTAGAGTCTGAAAGCGGAGATGCGGTCTGAATTAGCTAAGATGGAGTCTGAATTAGCTGGGGTGGAGTCTGAATTGATTGAGACTTCAGCTCTTCCTCGTCTCAAGTGCAGACGCACTGTCTTTAGGCTACTGTAGAAATGCACAACACTGTTGAGAGAGAGACTGGCGCCCCCTAAGAGTCGCCAACTCCGTTTAAAACAAAAATTAAATACAAACTATGTGGTGTGTAAAGAAAAAAACGACGAAAGTTCCTAGGCTAGCCATGCTCTCCGTACGCATAGGTATATCGTTCGTATGCCTATAGAATTGCAGAGTGCTTTTCAGAAACAGACTAGCATCCACTGAAACCCACCCATCTGTCGACTTTGTTTCAAGGAAGAGTCTGTCCGGTCCAGCTGGCAACCCAAGCTTCGCGAAGCTCTTTGTCAACTGTCAAGAAAACCTCTGCTGTATTGTGACTCGCAAGTCTGTCAAGAACTTTCACCTTCGCGGTCATGCAAAGGTCTCCGAAATCGTGTAGAAAAAGCTTCGTAGCAGCAGCTGCTACTGATGAGCTAGCAATAGCAGGTACCGCCGGTCGCCGTGAGTCACATGAGACTGCAGATTGCTGGTCTCGACATTGCGTCGGAATCGTGTTGTTACTGACTGTTTGGTCGGCATTATGATTGTTTATTGTCACTGCTTTGGCAAGAACCTCCAAGAAAGCCTTGAGGGTAGTTCTCAGCTGTTCCCCAGTTCGTTGCAGCATGTCTTCAAAAGCTAGCAGATGTCCACTTGCCAGATCTTCCATCTGACTTTTGACGTCAGTGAGGGTGTCTCCTGCATGATCGCCAATCTCCTCGACACCCTTCTCTGTTTCAAGCTGTAGCTCAACTTTAAGATCGTCCGAGGTTTCATGCAGGCCAATCTCCGCGACTTTTTGACTGTATTCGAGCGAGTCTAGAAGGTCTTCCATAACACGTTGCAAAGCTTGCTCGGTAAGCAGGGGTACTTGAGCAGACACCAGCGTACGAAGTTCCTTGTTCAATGAACGTAGGACAGATGTTGGTGGAATCATGTCCAAAGATTCGTAAGCTGATGTAAAACTCCTGACAACTTTTATCGAGAGGTGCTCTTGGTCTGTTTGACACGCCACATCTTTTGCTTTAGGCGAGTATTTAGGAAGCACAGGTCTATTCTTGAAAATTGTAGGCTTGATACCAGGCGTTTCGGACCGGTCTGAAGTCGAAATAGCCGAGGGAGACGTGTCTCCTTGAATACTCAGCAGAGGGCCAGGAAAGGCGCCATTTCCTTTATCCTTGGCAGCGACGGTGGGTGTATGGGGCTCGTCATGAATCGTATGTAGGACTTCTATAGTGCTTGGGGTGTTGACCACTGTCGATGAGTATAATGCTTGCTCCAGCGACGGGAATGGTAGCGTGTCGTGTAGAATGTCATAATTATTGAAAAAGGTTGGCGAACAAGACTTTGAGGTGGAGTGCGACCTCGCTGTTTTCGTGGGTGGTGGGTCGGTTTCAAAAGTAGCTGATACTATGCTCAGGTCAGTCGAAGACACTTAGGGAATGGGTTATGCAGCCTCTCCGCGTACTATAGCCCTTCAGATGTATAGCTGTGAAAACACACGATAGTCTCAAAAACAGGACTATTTCCATTGAGAGCATCTAATTTAACCGACTCTCTATGGACGCGCGTCTGGTCTGAACACAATCGTGCATTTTCATGGCTCAAAACACTGTGCCACATCGTTGCGAGAGATCAAGCACTACGGGGAAGACTT
The DNA here is from genome assembly GCA_903853725.1 of Aureobasidium uvarum. Lineage (NCBI taxonomy): Eukaryota > Fungi > Ascomycota > Dothideomycetes > Dothideales > Saccotheciaceae > Aureobasidium > Aureobasidium uvarum. Next base: position 1,051,575 of record CAINUL010000019.1, read on the forward strand.
ACCGCGAGGTCGTTTCAGGGGCACGCGAGTGTTGTTTGGCGTCGCGGGTAGAGTAGTCTGCAATGGTGGAGAATAAGGAGGTGGTGAGCATGTTGGTTGCACATGCTCGAATTGATTTACAGGAACTTCGGGGGTTGTTGCGCGACCAATATTCCTGACGCCTTTATGACTATTCTCTGGACATTCTCGGCTTGAGGACAGAGCCTTCTGGGGATTCGAACAGTCATTCGGTTGTTCACCAATCCGACGCCAGTCGTCGAACACGCCCCCTTTCTCGCTGTAGGAGCGAAGTAGGTCAATATTCACTTCGCTCACAGAAACATCGCCTTGAAAACTCGTCAAGGCCTGTTGAGCATAACTGCTGTGGCCAACGAAAATGTCGAAAGTATGCGCGCAGGCAAGCGAACGAAGCAGAGTCAACAGATGTAGAGCAGTGCCCCCTAGGCATGGTGCATTCTCGGGCGCAATAGGCATCAATACACGACCCCGCTTGGGTTGACGAAACGGGACACGAAGACATTTTCTCGTGGACGATTTTCCATACGCTTCTTTCAGACACTGGCTAACGTCCTCCGAAGCATCGTCCAGGTTGACAACTGAAGAGCTCTCGGTCGCACAGGTACTTGGACAAGGGAGCAGAAAATGGTCGAGAGTCTTTCGACGTTTTGAGACTCGAATAGTGATACGAAGATGCAGCAAAATGTGAAGCCCTCTCGAGGAGTCCTTGCCGATCCAAAGAGTCAGCAGCGTAGGTGTTCCAGTAGGACATGGCAATCCAAGTGACGAGATCTGTGGACGCCCGGGGTCGGTCCAGACAACCAAGGCAGGCTCCTTGGAAATCCACTCGATCTCTTGTGCGAAAGCGATACCTGGTGGCGGCTCCATGAATAGCGACAAGTTAGGTTCGAGTTGTTGAGATTCCGGAGAGCTGTGTGTTAGCAGACGGTTAATAATATACTCACTCGAGTTGATACCCCAGCACTATAAGATCTGATGCTGGAACCCTCCCGCCCGGGCTTTGGCAAGATGGAGAACTCAGAGCAGCCCTGACTCTGCAAAGACAAACAGTCAGACTTTCGAATCTGACGATGGGGTTCCGCAAGAACTTCGCTACGGACTAACGAAGCCTGATCTGCAGTCGTGCTTGCGCAGAACGAAGACAGAACCTGGGCCGCTCACAGAAGTAAAGCGGAAACGCGCCCACCTCCAGCAAGAAGAAGTCGAGAATATTTCCTGACTTCTAAAGCGAGAGTCATGGGGTTCCGCGAGAACTCCTGCTACGGAAACGCGCAAGTGTCTGGTTCTTCGCTGTTGCGCGACTTGGGATCTAGCTCGGGCCGCTCACGGAAGTAAAGCGGAAACGCGCCCACGTCTGATCAGAAGGCGACTTGAAATAGCAGTTATAGTTTGGCGATCAAGCAGAGTGATGATGTGGTATGAAGGTGAAGATATGGGATGAAGATACAAACAACGTCGTGAACACTCGAGACAGAAACAAAGCTGGAGCGCCGACGACGCGTGATGCACGCAAGTCTTGGCGCGCGGGTGGGGACTTCGGATCGGCGCAAAGCACCCCGATAAGATCCCCACGAGCGATTCGTGCTTACATGCATAACCCAAGGCAGACCATATACCAAAGCAGGAAACGAAGACATATTTCACGAATATGCTATGCGTGAGATGTATGAGTAGTGCTGAGAGGCAAGGGAACTGAAATCTAGAAGCGCCGATTAGGTCGCGAAAGGGAAAAGAGGAGACATTCGGCTATCATGCAACAGCGTGTGACCGGCCATCAGGGTGTTGTTTTGGCGGGGTCGAGTACGTCTGAGATGAGCTGAGAAGCATATAAAGGATTCGCTCCGTTGTGAATTGCCCGAGAGACTCTTGCTTCATAGTCCCTTCTTGTTCCTGTTTGTAGTCTCTTGATTCGGCACTCGATTTCTGGCAACTTTACCACATCATTCATCATGAACAGTCCTCAGAAGGAGGCTGTAATTAAGTCTCAGACACACTCTCCTTTATTCAAACTACCGGGCGAGCTAAGAAACTGGGTCTATGACCTTGCTCTCACACCATCCACGTCCATTATTAATCCTAGTTGGGATACTACGATTGAGCCAGAACACCAGCAGATACCCAGCCTGGGTGTTGCTCTATTAAGAACCTGCCGTGCCATCTATCTCGAGGCGAACGACTCAATGGCGTTGAAGAAGGGGGACTTCGTATTCACAAGGGTCGCTTATATCCAAGCATTCTTTGCCAGGTTATCGCTAGCACAAGCCAGCCATATTCATCACATCACAATCGACTTCAGAGAAGCGGCATCGGGAGACACAGCATTGCAAAGCGAACAGAGCACAACCATTGCCAATGAATGGATACATTACTTCTGCTGTACACAAGGAGCACATATGCATATGATGGGCGCCTGGTGTGCAAATCTCAGCAGCCTCAAATCAGATATACCATATTTGCGCTCGTTATGCTTTGACCTGACTAACTGGCAACCCGACCACGCAGGTTCACGGCTGGGCGGTTGGAGATACTTGCAATCACTGCTTCGGAAGACACGAGACCTGGACTCCTTCACGCTCAGAGGCAAGTGTCTTGACAGTCGCTTCTGGAGCTCACAGCCAGTACCGTGGAGCCTGGGATTATGGATCTCTCCTGCTTTCGACAAAGACGAGTCGGTATTGGTCGATCTGATGGGGCAGACAGTTCGTATGGCGGGTGAAAAGGAAGTCAGGCTTATAGAATGGCACACTAAGGATGGTGTCACGCTGCTGGCGGTGCGTGTTGTTGAGGCGCGTAATGCTTGTCCACTGACGAGTGGTGAGCTCCACCTCTCGCGAGATGGGAGGACGTCGTGGGATTCCTTCCTTGAGTTCCAGGATGATCGAGTCGAGTCGACCAAAAGACGCAAGGCATCGCTGCCTGCTAGTGGCGCCATCTGGGATGGACTACCCACAATACAGGTTTAAGAGTGAGAGAAGCGGTAACATAACCAGAGACGGATTTTGTTCGTTTGAGATTTAATCCCAATGTCGTCTTATGATCGGACGTGCCGGATCCCAAGGCCCATGGATCTCGTTCTTGTATCTCTGCAATCCGATGAGCCACCAGCTAGTGATACCCATGGCGAGACACGTAAGAATACCACCAAGAATCGCACCGCCAACTCCAGCTTTCCAGCCTCCTCCTGTGATGGTGACGCAGAGTCCACCCCCTGCGCCGAGAACAATCAATGCAGTCAACAACAAGTGTCCTGTCCAGGATGCATGTCGAACATGCCGCCTAAAGACTGGGAACAGCCCGAATACCTCGATACTGAACAACGTCAGACTAAAGACTTCGTTTGTGTATTTAAGCCGCGAGGCTAGGACTGTAGAGGCCATAAGAGCAGCATTTGTGGAGAGAGAAGCAGGAAANNCCTAGTGGAGGTCGTAAGCGAAAGTCCATACGAAATGCACAGATACTTACTTCGCTTCTATACCAGCACCGTAGTCGAAGGTAAAGATGTTGATGATCAAGAGCCAGGTACTCATTGCCCAGATCGAGTCAGAAGATGTTGACAAGGTCAAAGACTTGAGGATGGGGCTTAAGCCTAGCAATGCACAATAGATCAAGATTGCGGACTTGGCGGTCGCCAGTCTTTCCTGGTTGCGAGGCGAGAGTGAAGAGGTCTGGCTCTGGAAAGGTGGGTAGTAGCTGTAGCTTGCGAATGTAGCAGCACCGTTAGGATGACCGGTGGTAGATGTGGTCGATGGTGAGCTCTCAGTCGCTGAGACTACAGACAGGGGGCGCGAGGTCGCGACACTAGAGATACCCAAACCAAGCTTAGCGTTGTCTGTCGCTATCGAAGTAAGATCTGTAGGACTCAAAGGTCCTTCCTGAATGCGCTGACTGTCTATGACAGCTTTGGACGAGGCAGTGGCCTCGGCGAGGGCAGCACGAGCAGCCTGAGCAGTCTCTTCTTGGCCTACCCAGTAGTCACGGGCGACCCAACCCAAGACGGTACCAAAGGTAGCCCAGCTTACGACAGATACAGGCGATACACGTTCTTGTTTAATGCCGACAAAGCAGCAGACGAAGATGATGACGGAGCCGATGTGTTGAACGATGACGGTAGAGTCTGCGACAAGCGGCCAGAAGTCATAAGGTCGAAGACGCGGGTTGCGCTGTAGGTGGTCTAAGAAGGTCTCTTCATCCGTGTAGTTGTCGGGATCTGAACGTCTCAGTGTCTGGACTATGGTATGTCGCTTCTCTTGCTGTCGCGCGCCNNTCATACATGCTTGTTTCACCCAGAGCAACTTTTTCCATGTGCGTGGTCTTCTCCGACTAGCATTCCGGCTTCCACGGTTCTCCCTCTTGCGCCTGTCTTCTGATGCACCATTCTTGCCCGTCGATCGATACGGTGGAGAGTATGTGAGGAAGGCGTCTTCCGGCCTCAGGTGAGACGAGGCAGATCTGGCGGTGCTTCTTCTCGATATGCTTGCGTCCGAAGCCGACGCGCTGACTGGAGCCTCAAATGGTGTCATGTCGGGAGACCATGTTGGATCTGACTTGATCTTCGAGAGCTCCGCGCCAGGAATGACCGCATCGTTGCCAACGTTGCTAACGATCATTGGCGCGGGTCCGTTTCGTGTTCGCTTCAGCGACCAAGAGCGAAAGAACGATCAACAATGTCTCGGTTTCAACATGAGACATCGTTTTCATCTTTTACGGCATCGTCGTAGCATGCCCATCTCTTTCGGTAATACAGGGAAGCCGAGCTTCGAAGACGCAAAACAATATTGGAGTTCATAGAGTCATTCAGGCACGTTGTCACCACCTCTCACTGGTCTCAACTCCAGTCTCAAGAGAATCTTGCATTTTCACGTCTGCATATGTAGCAGACCATGGCGCATCGCGAGAACCGCTTGACAGGCACGATCAACAGGCCCGGTTCGCTGACTAGTAATTGCCTCCTGAGCCAGTCGATCTCCTTCCTCGGTTTTGGGTTATTTTGAGCCTCTACACGAAACTTACTGCACTTTGATTCGCCAGAACAAGGTATGCGTCGCTATGAGTACGAGCAAAAAGACCTCTCAAGACGGGTCTTCCATGTCTCCGAATACTTGTCATGTCGACACACCTCTGTCTGTCGTTCTACAGTTCTTGTAATTGTCCCGACATTTCAGGACCAACGCTTCAGCCCTAGAAAGGACCGTGTGCTTTGCGAACCGATGTTCTCACCTCTTCCAGAATTCTTCAGCTCGCAAGCCTATCCACATCCACGTTGTCCGGTGTATATCATGTCTCGGAATACCTTCTCTCCAGGTGTCTTGCGACTCAATGACATGTGCAATATATACCATGACCCGAGCTTTCGGAGCTATCATATCAAATTCGATCATCATGTTGAGTTTGGTAAACGAACAACCACTTCTACAAGCTGCCCCTGGTTTCAATCAGTTGTATACAGGAACGGCATTCAATTGTCCCAGATGCCAACCGTTAACAAGCACAAAGCTCCTTGATGATCTGATCATTGGATGTGAGCCAGCATGACTCTTCTTAAGCAATCTCGTATGCCACGCCCAGTGGCTTGTGGCGTCAAGATTGGCTGGCCAAGGCACTACGGAGGAGGTGAGCGTTCACGTCAAGCTGTCAGCCCTGGNACGCTCGCTTGTGTCTCACCTACATTGCTATCGACACTGTTTTTTGCCAACGAGGCAAGGCATGTGGTGTAGAATGTCACCTGTCATTTAACCCTTTCCCGTCGAATACCCACACCCTGACCGCCAGTCCAGCAGCTTCTCAGAGTCTCACAGTGGCTGNNCAAGCTCAAAGTTTCGGTGAAGCCGGATGCATTGACAGGCCCCGCAATCGCATTGATGCCGATTCTGTGGTGCTAGTGTTTCGCGCTCCAAAACACTACTGACTCGAGCTCGAGGATAGAGTCACAAGATGAATAGGAGGGTATATCGGGAACCGGTATCAAGGGCACGAGCCCTTGGAGCAGTTTATTCTTGAGTTGAATTACCAAGCAGGAGCCAGATAGAGATCTCGGGCTTGTGGCGGCGTAGAAGACGGTTGTTTTAACCCTTGGGTAAGGGACGTCATGCAGCTCTTGCGCCGTGGTGGTTTTCGATGATTCAAGTTCGTCGCTGACGTTGACCTCTCTTTTTTCTTCTCTGTGTCTCTCTGTTGGCCGTTTTGTGGGAATTCACACCACTCTCATCTCACACGGTTCTGTCTGCTGCCAGTCCGCAACGAACAACCACTAACCAGTAGAGTCCGGTGTCAACAGCCGGGTTATTGCGGAGTTCAGCTTGATTTCCCGACACAGACCGCTACAACACACTGGTACCTAGACAACTAGCAGAAGCCCTCGGCAGTTGTTAATCGCACCGCATCTGCCTTTGTTCTTCTGTTGTATGTGGCAGTCGACCACTCCCATGCGTCTCGCGACATCAGAAGAAGCTGGACCCATTGGTGCAATATTTGATACTTGGTCAAGAACCTAGTATCAATGGACGACGAGTTCGCTCTTGAAGTCCTCCGACTTGCCGAAGGTCAAACGGTCGAAACCTTTGAGGAGGACTTGAAGAACCAAGCACAAACCCTCAACATCGACATTGCTCTGCTGGAAATCGCCCCCAGGACGAGGNNGAATTCGAAAGCGACATCGAGCTTAACAAGCTCGACACAGCCACGACGATCCATCTCTACCGGCTCGCAGGCTTCGCATTCTACAGACTTCACGGACGCGTCCCGCATCTCCAGAGACTGTCCCAATGCAAGGACTCGACAAGTCCGTGGGCGACGCAGTTCCGCCGCATCTACATCAATCAAAGACTACGACTCGATAGTCAACCACGCTAGGTTCGATTTCCGGCGCTCGTCATTCAACTTTGCGACGTCACCCATCATCTCGCCATCTCCTTCGACGTTCTCACTATCGTCCGTCTGGTCTCGATCAAGAGAGTCATCCCCCAAAAGACACATTATCACAAGAGGATTGAGCAGGTTGAGATTGAGAAGAACTGATTCAGGAGACTCGACCAGAGAGNNAAAAGAGTAAGCAAAGGCTCCTAAGCGAGAAGATTTGGAGTCTGATCAGATACACAGCGATTGCCCTCATTGCCCACAAGGCGGCTCCCGCCACCGCCGCACGCTGCACGCCCTGTCCTGTGGCCACCGCTATTGTATCCTCGCCCTGCGCAAGATAATCAAGGACTCGCTCAACGATGAGAACATACCGCCAACATGTTGCAAACGCCCAATACCGGGCAGCTTGGTCGCAAGCGTGATGAGTCATGAAGAGCAGGACGTTTTGATGAACATGCTGGTTGCTTGGGACGACGAGGCGACCACATCACCACAGACAATCCAAGAATCGGGAATCACATCACACCCGACGTCGTTCCCAAAGTCACGATCGCAGTCAAGATCACCAGTTTGTGGAGCCGAGGAGTTCCAAACTTCGGAGGAGAGGAGAAAGAATTTGGAAAAGGCAATAGAGATACCCGAATTCAAGCACCTAAGACAGGAGCAAGAACGACAACGAGATGGTCTGGTTGCTTGGGCTGGAAGAAAGAGACAAGGCGTCATCGATGGGTATGCAGTGCGCAAGCTACAACTGCTACCATACTTCGACCGCCAGAAGGATCAGCTTGTAGAGAAACAGGGCGCCGTAATCGCTCGCATAGAAGACAAGCATGTACTCGATGAACACGAGATGCGCGAAGGACATGAAGTGGAAACACGGAACAACGCGATTGCCCTCAAACACATGGAGGCATACTGTCGAGGAGAGACAACAAGCGGCGACCGCCACGACAGACTCATCACAGATCGCGACTTGGCCGAACTCACAAAGGCTAGACGAGCACGCGACCAGATGGAGGCGAAACACGACGGCGCTATCAGCGTGCTCAGAGGCGAGCAAAGCAGGCGCATCAGCCAACGATTGGTAAAGCAAGAGGAAGAGCTTGCAGAATTGGAAGCACGCCAACTCAAGGAGATTGAAAGTCTACAGCGTGAATGCGACGACATGGTACGCGACTGGGATGAGGAAATCCAAAAGAGACGCGCGAAGCTCGAGACATGGTGGAACATTGAAACGGAAATCTGGCGGAAGAAACACGAGCGAGATGCTGGCATTCTTTTCTCTGGAGAACTACCGTTGGTCCAGTGGCCACGTGCCGACACCACCGAGATCAACAAGAGAAGAGATCCGACTAAGAGGCATACTATCGCTGTGTCTCCAGCTCCTGGACTACAACCTGATGAGGGTCGATTTCGCAGTATAAGCCCTGCTCGCAAGCAACACCGCATCAGCACCGCATTCACCATTAGAAGTGGCATGATTGGTAAAGCCTGAAGTTTACGAGGAAGTTGTCTACATACCAACCACTTCTGCTCTACTTAATGTCTACAAGTCAATTTAACACCAACTCTACACATTGCTGAACAAAATATCGATCAGTGCTGGTGGCACAATCTGGGTACATTCATCATAATGGCAACATTCACTGTCTTGACAATTTTGATACGTGTGAGGGTAGTGCATTTCTTCTGTTTTCGTGCATAAGTCTGCACCTGCTCACCGACTCGGTAGATACACTGGTCCATCGAGGATAAATCTGCAAGCATCGTCGAGTGACATATTCCTGAGGATGTGCAAGATAGCATCACTCTCCTTGGGCGAACTTTTCCGTAGCAACGCCAGCACATCTTTATATGATCTGAGCTGCTCTTTTGTAGCTTGTTGTTGTGTCTTTCCTTCCTCGACAGAGTATTCGCACTCTGAGTTCTTCTCGACGCACATCTTACATGATGGCCGATCTCCATCGCANNCTGTTATAGAGATCAGAGTCAATAGGGTTGAGGACAAAGATGCTAGACTCGACAAGATACCCACCTTTGATTTTCGTTGTCGACATTTGAGACATGCGGCTTTGGTCTGTGTTCGCTTTGACTTCGGCGACTTTACTAATACACCGTATTCTGTGTGAGGTGAGAGTATCGGCGAGGTTGATATGCTTGTCTCGGAGGAGTGTCGAGATGGTGTTTGGGTATTCTCAATCGGATACTGAAGTATGCTTGCAAGATTCATTGTGAGAAGCAGACGACAAATCCCATCAAAGGAAGAGAAGGAAGAAGGAAGCAAAAGGTAGAAGCAACAGACAGGGAAAAGAACAAGAATGGGGTCGGTTCCACGGGTATGCACCCTCCTTATATTGAGTTGTTCTTCGGTCACCAAGTCCGTCGGCGGCGGACTTGAACTCCAGGAATCCCCACCTGCTTTTTCATTTCATCTCTGTACGAGGCTACAAGCAGGTGCCAATAGAGTTTGCAGCAAGGATCACAGATGGCGACCTTTTTGAGGAGGTACGGCTCGGTGCGAACAATTGACAGTTGCGGAAAAGCCTCCGTCTCAACAAGATGTCCATGGCTTCGAAAAAAGATCAAGTATAGACGGAGGTAGGTCCTGGGTTTCTGTAAGCATTTACCGCATTCAGATGTGGACTGACGCTTGCATGAGCTGTGTTGCATCCATGCAGAGCAACCAGAGCCTCAACCGTCAACATGACACAATCGTTTTCCTGATGTCCGAAGGGCAACGATCTTCTATATCAGCGACCACAACCCAGGATTGCTAATCAGATGTCCAAGGGGGGAGTACCAGATTGCTTTTGGATTGTGCTGCCTTGATATTGGTTGATTCTCTATGGGCCTTTTTGGCTGGCGTTCTGCCGAAATCCCCGATGATGCCAGGGCGAAGGCATACATGTACTGGGCAATCCCGAGCCCTTGCAATCACTTTCCTGCTGTGCCTCACACCTGTCGTCACATTTACAGATGCCAATGTGAAAAAGTCGCCCTTAAAGTGTTTGTCGGGCAACATTCATTCGGAAGGTGTAGAGTCCGAGGCAAATAGCCGTATAGACGAGCAGATACAGAATGCTCGGCGCATCTCGCCTGCAAGATCGCCGATTATAGAAAGCACAGGGAGGTTGGAAAGTATTCCCGCAAACATGACAACATGGTGGCATGTGCCTTGCTGCTCAGCTTCAGTTGTCTTAGCTGCACGTCGACCCTCTCCTCGTTCATGGAGCTGCACCGACGAATCTGCGATATTCGCGTAAATGCCAGTTCGCGAGATCTTGTGTTATAGGTGCCACTTTATAATACACCCTTCGACCGGACTACCTCCACGTAACAAGAGCAAGAACGACAGCGACTACTGGCTTGGCCTGGCTTGGCATGACCTCTGGCGCCATGTTCATTGTATATGCAATATGCTGTTATAGAGGAGGATGTTCGGTCGTCGATTCTACGGTGCGGACGCCCTCGTCTCGGACGTGAATCCGAGCTCTATGACAAATTCAGCATCACTGCATGTATACATGCATGCGCTTTTGTCCTCTGTTATGCAAACCAGGTATGCAAGTACCGGGGAAACTCGACTCAAGCAGTCTGAACACCTCAGGCCGAAGGTGGAAGTGCTATATATGGAGGAGGAAAGGTAGCGGAAACCTTCCGCATACGGTCTTCCCGCCGAACATCAATATCGCATGCGGTTTACGTGCTCCGGGCCTCGGGTAACGTGCTTCTGCCCAATCCTTCGGACCTGCTACACAAGAACTTGATAGAGCACTAAGAGATATTTCTACTACGTCTTCTACGAAAAACGATACTTATCTCCACCTGTGAGTGACTCTTTGGAAAGACTCAGCAATGGCGACAAGGATACGTTTGACTTCGTCCGTGGTGCGGGGACTCCGCCCTCGTCGTTCTCCAACGATAAGCCGTCCACAACAACGATTCAATTCTACGAATACTGGATCTATCGACCAGGCTCCTTTCTGGACTACCAACAAGGTGTTACTGCTGAGTGCATTCACCGGAGCATTGGCGTATACATACGGAATCTATGATGCTGGAGCAACTTACAAGAAAGATGGGGTAAACGCCTCTCAAGTACCGGTATATGCGAAGAAGACAGAGTGGGAGAAGGTAACCATCTTGGCTGTGGTATGTCTTATACGAATTGTGCTGATAAAGTATAGNGCAATTGAAGAGGTCCGGACGAAACTTGGTGAAGACTCGATTACTACCGATGATGATGAATTGCATCGACATGGATACTCGGAGTGGTCGACTATCAATGTTGATGTGCTTCCCATTGCTGTGGTGTATCCCAAGTCTACAGAAGAGGTGTCAGAGATTGCCAAAGTGTGCTATAAGCATAAGATCCCGATAGGTGAGGGATACTATGCTATGCTTATGATGTATCATACTGATCTTGTTCTTNNAGTCCCATATTCTGGAGGTTCAAGCTTGGAAGGTAACTTTTCAGCCCCGTACGGTGGCTTCTGCATCGACTTTGCCTTTATGGACAAAATCCTCGCCTTGCATGATGAGGACCTAGATGTAGTGGTCCAACCCTCAATAGGCTGGATGAAGCTAAACGAAGACATAAAGGACTCGGGATTGTTTTTTCCGGTCGATCCTGGTACATAAGAACCCAGACATTACCCCAGGGATGTGCTAACAGTATCTATGCANGGCCCCAGTGCTATGATTGGCGGAATGACAGGAACGAATTGTTCAGGTACAAACGCCGTACGCTACGGAACCATGAAGGATAATGTCCTCAACTTGACAGTCGTCCTCGCCGACGGCACAATCATCAAGACAAAACGAAGACCCAGAAAGTCTTCTGCTGGCTACAACCTCACAGGAATGTTCATTGGCTCTGAAGGCACCCTTGGTATCGTGACGGAAATCACACTCAAACTTCAAGTCATCCCTCAGGAAACAAGCGTGGCAGTGGTAACATTCCCTACCATCCGCGATGCAGCCAGCGCAGCCTCTCGAGTCATCAAAGCTGGCGTGCCAATCGGCGCAATGGAGATCATGGATGAAGTTCAGATGAGCGTGGTCAACAAATCAAAGTCAACAAAGAAGGTCTGGCGCGAAGTACCCACCATGTTCTTCAAGTTCTCTGGCACCAAATCAGGAGTAAGAGAGAACATTGATCTGGTCAAGAAACTATCCAAACAGTGCAAGTCCATCGATTTCGAGTTTACTGCCGACCCAGAGGAGCAGAAGAAGCTTTGGTCGGCGAGAAAGGAATCTTTGTGGTCGATGTTGTCGTTGAGGAAGGGCGACGAAGAAGTCTGGTCGACCGATGTTGCTGTCCCTGTGTCCAGGCTGGCTGATATCATCGAAGTCTCCAAGCGCGAGATGGACGAATTGGGTCTCTTTGCATCCGTTCTTGGTCACGTTGGTGACGGCAACTTCCACGAAGCAATCATGTATGACGGCAAGAACCCCGAAGAGAAGAAGNNAAAAGTCGAAGAGTGTGTCACCAGGATGGTAGACAGAGCATTGGAGATGGAAGGAACATGCACCGGTGAACACGGCATTGGATTGGGAAAGAAGAAATCGCTAGTCAAAGAGCTGGGCTTGGACACCATCGGTGTGATGCAGAAGGTCAAACTTGCATTGGATCCGAACTGGTTAATGAACCCAGGAAAGGTGTTTGATCATCCAGCCGAGACTAATCCTAAGGGAACCTAGATGAACACAAACATTGCACAAGCACGAGTTGTAAAATCACCAGACGAACAAAAGCAAAAAGAAAGTGATTTCAAAGATCTCGAGTGTTTTCAAGGGAGGAAGTGATAACTCACAGTGGGGGTCGCGAATATTGAACAACTAGACATGTTTCATTCAGCAGTGAAGGCCTTGTGTTTGCAAGTCATCTCTAGAAGAACGATCAGTCGTAGCCGCTCCCAGTGCGCGCAGAATCAACCATTCTTGTGTTTGCAAGATCAGGTGCAGAATCCGCTGCTCCGGGCTGGCGAGTGGGCTAGGTCCCTGGACCTCTGCTGGTTAGGCTAAACAAGGGGCGAGAAATCACCCACCCATGAAGTTACGAAGACACAGTTAGCCGACAGGAAGACGCCTCTATCTTAACCTCACCACAAGGAGATTGTGACTAGGGCCACGGACGTTCTGAGAAAGTAATGTTAGCAGATGCAGAGATTCGAACTCGAGATCTTTGAAGGGAATTAACGAATGGGCTAAAGGGGAGGGGATGGAATAAGGGGCAACAGGTAGGAACATATGGGCTAGAGGACTCAGAAGTGAGACCGAGGAGTGGAGTGAAAGTGAAAATGAAAGTGAATGTGAATGTGACTGCAACACGGCCAAGCTTTTTCGATGCGAGAGCCTTGAGTGCACTTTCTTTGGACAGGCACTCTCTTCTTTAGATTAAGCATTGTACAATCGATGGTCTGAAAGTAACTTAGGGAGCACAGAGTGGTACAGCTGCGGGAGGAGCTGCATCTGCTTCATCAAGCGATATCTATCACGAGAGAAGCACAGTGCAAAGAAGGATTGAATTGTTGATCAGAAAGAGTCATTTTCTCATATACTGTGGGCTGTGGCCGAAAGACATATCCAACTACCGTACTTTTTGGTTTCGCCGTTCAGATCGGCAGCCTTGACTTCTCTACTCTTCTGGATCTTCTGCTTCAAGTTCAAGACCAGAGCTTGCACCTTTGCTTTGATTGCAACAATACCTGCAGGCTCGACCTCATCTGCGGCGACAAAACGGCGCACGATCAAATTGAAGATACTACCAAATGCCATGGCCATGACGGTACTAGTCAAGATGATGACATTGTACGGCATACTGAAGTCTGGGGTCGGGAGTGGCAGGAGCATAGAAGTGGTGCGTAGATATACAGGAGTGCTGTGATCTCCGTTGGTCGAATTGGTAAGCAGTTTGACTATGGAGGGTGCAACATCAAAGCCGCGATTGGCGTCAGGGGGATATTCGGTGTATCGTAAAATGGCCTTTTCAAAGTCGTAAGTCAGAACCAAGGAGGCGCCGGCGGGAACATGGAGGCGTAGCTCGAGATGAGTACCTCTGGCACGGTCAATGGCAGGCCTGTAGAAGATCTGCTGGATTGATGATGGTGATGGCGCAGAGTTGATGGAAGCGTGCAGAGTGTGTAGATATGGTTTCATGAACCACGGCAAAGACTCGAGATAGACAAGATCGACAGAATCGGTAGTAGATGGATTGGTAAGGATGACACGCATACCACCTCGCTCCTGACCGTAGCCGACCATGGTTCGTTCTGCACGAAGGCGGGGTTGTTCAAGAGTAGAAGGCGAGATCAAGGGTTGCTCGCCCAGTGCGATATCGAAATCACCGGATGATGGAAGAACATAGCGTACAAGACCATCCTCGGATTTGTGCTCACTGTAAGCCTCCTCGGCGATGATCTGAATATCTTGACTGGGAGCGGCGTGCAGTGTGACTGACTCGGGAGAGGCACCTTCGTTGACATGACAAGAGCCACGAATAGGACGACCGAAGACCTTGCTCAGAGTCCAATCACGCTCGGTGGAACGTTCGCGTGGGTAACAGGTATCGTGACTGTTGTACCATTTGTCGGAGTCACAGGCAATTTCCTCAACTGGTGGAGGCCTGGGAATGGGATCATGCTGAGATCGCATAGATCGGTCAAGATCCAGAACCATGTCCACTGTTTGTTCAATCTCCAGCAAGCACTCGCTTCCATCGGCAGGGCATATAGGGCGCACATCGATGGCCATTGTCTGCCAGGAGGCGTCAAACAGCTTGTGTCCGTCTAGCAGAGTCGCAATGCCAGCCTTTCCCTTGCACGGGAGAAGCTTCAAGAAGGGCGTCAGGTTCTCGGTGCAGACGACTTCATGAGGCAGGGCGCCATGCAGCAGGTGCAAGCCAGATGTGTTTTTGTGAGAACCCTCCAGATCAAAAGTCATTGCTGGGCGGATGGTCTTGGTCGAGTCGATGAAGTTGATCGAGGCACAGAAGAGACCAGACAGAGCATTGCTCAGAGTCAACCAGCGAGCATTGGCTTGTTCGTGAGAGTCTGCCTCGACCCAGGCCCACAGCTCGACACCAGTGCCTCCTTCACGGCGGCCATGTCGCGGTCGTTGTCCCCAGTTTTCCGAGTCCCAGCGACCAAGACTAAAGCGGAGATGGAGTTCCCTCGCATGCGTGTGTTGCAGGATCTGACCCAACGAACGTGGGAACAGGCGGTAGTTCTGGGCATCGAAGTCGGACTTGGACGTGTTGGCCTTGAAGTTGAAGGCGGCCAGAAGTTGAGATTGAGGAAGCGGATGCAGCTCCAGCTGCTCGGTATATTGCCCTTCAGCCCATGGTGCAAACAGGCACAGCAGCGACAGAGCAAATACTATCACGAGCATGGCGGCCTCATGGCGTAAGTTGAAGATGTAAAGGGGGATACCAAGTCAAGCATACATGTGCCAAGACGTCGTTCAGCGCGGAGCGGCCGCTCTCTCTCTTCCGCTTTTGCTGGCTCTCTCAGAAAGCTTTCCATCTGTATACCACCACGAATACGACATCGACCATCTTGCAATACCCTTCATTTACTCTTACGACTGCTTTGTCGCCTGAACCTCCACATCTTCGTCTACAAATCACGCTTGCGACATAGCGCATACTCAACATGGCAGCCGAGCAGAGAAAGCTGCTGGGTACGCTCTCACATGATACATCTCTACTTCGGAAACATTGCTGACACGTCTGTACAGAGCAGCTCATGGGCGAGCAGTTGCTGGCTGGCCCTGGCGCATCGCGCGCTCCTCAGTTGTCCATCACTGATCCAAAGGTGTGCCGCTCCTACCTTGTCGGCACCTGTCCTCACGACCTGTTTACCAACACCAAACAAGATCTCGGTCTGTGCCCAAAGACCCACAGCGAAGCCCTGAAGTCCGAGTACGAAAACGCAGACGACCAACAAAAGCGCAAATGGGGCTTCGAGTTCGACTACATGCGAGACATGCAGAAATACATCGACGACTGCAACCGACGCATCGACAGCGCCCAGCGCCGCCTGGAAAAGACTCCTGATGAGATCCGCCAAACAAACGCTCTCTTGAAACAGATTGGCGAACTCTCGCGCAACATCGAGGATGGTCTGGTCGAAGTCCAGATTTTGGGCGAGTTGGGCAGTGTCAACACGGCCGTCACAGAGTACTTCCGTATCAGACAGCAAAAACAATTGAAGGAGGATCGCGAACGTGAGCTCAAGGCTCTATCCGACACTTCGGGCCCCTCCGGTCACCAGAAGCTTCAAGTTTGCGACGTGTGCGGCGCATACCTGAGCAGGCTGGACAACGATCGTAGACTGGCGGATCACTTCTTCGGAAAGATGCATCTGGGTTATGCCCAAATGCGCAAGACGTACCAACAGCTACAAAAGGACCTTCAAGGCCGACAACCGCCGATCCGTGACGAGCCTTCTGGTCCCAGGGGTGGTTACGATGACAGGGAGTACGGCGGTCGCAGCGGTGGCTATGGCGGCAGACGAGGCGGAGGCGGTGGTGGCTTTGGGAGAAGGGGAGGCGGTAGATGGTGATGATTCTATTGGGGTACAAAAGAAGACGACAAAGACGAGGATGCATTACAGCTTGGTCGGTGTTTTTGGCGCAATACCCAACATGAGGCATGGCAGCGAGGCGCTGGGATGGTCAATTGTCTTTTTACATATACTCCCTCTGCTTCCAAGGGAGCAGAATTACTGAAACCGATGCAAGTCATGAAACAAGACAACACACTGCTTGTTGTTCAATTGAGTCAATAATGCCAAGGAATAAAGGGTGGACAGCGTCATTCGGAATTGGGCTTCTGGGCTCACGGCCGAGGGGCAGCTTTGATTAATCGTTCATCCTTGTCCCAGATTAAATACACAACACTTTGATTTCACAGCAGTATCCCTCAGTGGTATCGCAGACGCAGTAACATCTACTTTGCTGGATCAAACCATCGTCACCACACTGCACACGACACTCCCCTAAACTCCTCACAACCACCGCCATGTCGCGGAGACCCGCCGGACCCGATAGGACGATGCAGAACCAACAGACGTTGAAGAGCTTGGTCAAGTTGGAAGGAAACAAGAGCTGCGCAGACTGCAAGAGGAACAAGCGTACGATGTTTGAACACTGTAACGATGTGTGGAAGCTGACAGCTGTCGACAGANNTCCGAGATGGGCCAGCTGGAACTTGGGCATCTTCATCTGCATTCGGTATGCAGTCACCACTACCATACGTTCAGACGCTTGCTGACAACCCCCGNNTAGATGTTCTGGCATCCACCGTGGTATGGGCACACATATCAGCAGAGTCAAATCTGTCGACCTGGATTCTTGGACCGACGAGCAGCTTCAGAGCATGCTGAAATGGGGCAACACCAGAGCCAACAAGTACGAATTCCGCATGTTGTATCGCGGAAAGTTTCTGATCGCCAATTCATAGNNGTACTGGGAAGCAAAGCTCGCGCCTGGTCACGTTCCAGCCGAAGCGTACGTACCTTACAGGACGTCCTATTCCGACTCTAATGACTAACATGCATGCAGTAAGATTGAGAACTTCATCCGCACCAAGTATGACTCGAAGAGATGGACTATGGACGGCCCCATCCCGGACCCCTCGACTCTGGGAAGCGAGGGTGGGGATGAAGACGTGGTAAATTCAGACTGACCCTCTACCGGTTCAAAGCCACTAATTTGAAGGCAGCCTCTCAGCGTAGTTCAAGAAAAGGCGAAGCTCGATCGATCTGCTTCAATCAGAAACGCTTCCATGAGTAGCGGACCTATTGCTCCACCTGCAGCTCCCAGACCTGTCGCTCCAGTTATCGATCTGTTTGGCGACGACCCGACACCCGCCCGCGCCAGCACTGCCGAACCTTCGATCTCTTCAAGACCTCCTCCACAACAAAAGGCCCCTGCCGCACCTCCTAAGCAAAATCGTCCTGGCGACTCTCTACTTGGTCTCGACTTTTTCGGAACCAGCCAGTCTGCACCTCCAGCACGCCCAGCTAGCGCTGCTTCAGGAGCTGCTACTCCTGGGAGCAACCCACGATCAGACTTAAAGCAGTCCATTCTGTCCTTGTACGCATCTGCACCCAAGCCTGCCCCAGTGCAGCAACCTCAGTCTTCCTCGAATGCTTTTGGTGGCTTTGCCTCCCCGCCGATGCAGTCTCCCGCTGCTTCGACATCCTCGTTTGGTGGTATGGCTGATGCCTTTGGCGGTTTGAACTTTGGTGGCTCGCCCGCTCCCCAACAGCAACAACAGCAACCCAAACCCTCTGCCTTCTCGAACCTGACCTCCCCAGCATCACGTCAAAGCTCTCTCAGTGGTGGCAGCTTCTTCGATGCTAAGCCCGCACCGCCACCGAAGCAATCCGCTGCACCTGCCCCCAAGCCGCAGCCAGCTCACATGTCAAGTGGTTTTGGTGACTTTGGTGATTTCACATCCGCGCCATCGCCTGTACCAGCACCCATGTCCACAAGGTCGCCGGTTCCTGCCAGCTCCGGTATGGGAGACTTGTTCGATATGGGTGCTCCTGCACCTTCGAAGCCGGCAACTTCAACCTCTGCTTCTGCCTTCAACTTGTCGACTCCTGCCCCGTCGGCCAAGCCTGCACCCGTACCCGCTATGGGCGGTCTTGATAACATGGACGCTTGGGGCTCGAATAACGCTTGGAGTACCCCTGAATCAGCAGCACCTGCACCACCCACGACTTCCTACAAGGCTCCTGCTCCAACCACTACCTCGTACAAGGCACCTGCCATGACCAGCGTGTCGAACGACGATGACTTTGGTGGTTGGGGAAGCAACGAGGGCACTTCTTCTAGCAAGCCTACCGTCAGCCAGGATGATGACTTTGGTGGCTGGAGCAGTGCACCTGCGCCTGCTGCCTCTACATCTAACAACAAGGGTCCAACCACAGATGATCTTTTTGGTAATGTCTGGGGTTAAAGAAAGCAGCATTAGTAGTACTGGCAGAAAGCAAAAACAGCATTGAAGACCTTGATGGTCAGGATTGAATACAGATGTTCCTCTGCCTAATATACAAAATGAAGAAGATATCTCAGAACTTTTGACCTGAATTAGTGATACATGCCCAGCAGATATTGCTGTTGTGGTGACTTCGTGAAGTATGATGAGGATGTGGTAAAAGTGACATGCCCATGATTCCTCTGCATGTTTTCAAACATTGTCGACTCGTCTCGGCGCCAGTACTCTGCGGATGGACCGACCTGTCGCTGCGATGTAATGCAGCCAGCCATATATGTAGCCACGATAGGTAATCCGGCTGCTTTAATCAAGCCCCCTTCCATATGAATCTGGGCGAGTATATGCTCCCAGTCCAGTGGGCGCGTGACGCTACTCTTCTTGCATCCAAGAGTACTTGGCCATTACAGTTGCGTTGTGAGAATCGTATCAACGAGGTGATGTAAGGCTCAAGCAGCCTTGGGGCCTCCGAACACCCAGCCGCCGACCCAGTAAAGGACAAGGACAATGGCGATGAGAATTCCGGCGAGCTTGAGGATGGCGACTTTGTTTCCTTGTTGTGCCATACGTGTCAATCTTCCAGCACTACCCTGCAAGCTGTTTGAGAAGGTAGAGAAAGCATTTGNTCTGTAGCCAGGTATCAGTCGGGTTGTAGACTCGGGCAATCAGGGGTGAGAGCGGCGTACGGAGGAATCGATGACGCCCTGGTCGCGGGCATTGTCGTAGATGTCGATGGTGACGCCGCGCAGAGCGGACACCTTTCCGGCGAGGTCGTCCAGTCGCGAGTTATTTTGGCTTTCTCGATGTCAGTAGGTGTGCATGGGGAGCAGCAGGGAAGGGAGGTGTGTCTACCGTTCACGCTCGTAGGCTTCGGACATTGTGGCGATATCTCAGAAGGACCTTGTGGGTATTGATGGTTGGATTGCGACGACTGAGGCGTAGCAGGGTAGGCAGATGCGATGGATCCCAGGAACAAAGAATGGATGGTTAGACGAAAGTCGCGGCCTTCGGGAAGTTGTTGCCGGTCTGGGGTCGGCGAGCACGGACAATGACGACGATTCGTTCTTGGTGGGGCTTCCGCCGAGCTATGCCATGACTTGCCCGAGTCCGACTGACTTGAATGCCTAACACTCTTTCTCGTCTCGTTGCGTCCGTCGTCGATTCTTCCTTGTGCAAAAACCTGGGTTCTGTCCTCGTCGCCTAGTCCTCTCCCATCTCTCGACCTTCAATCTCTCACACGATTGCCATCCCGACTGCCCAACATGCCGCTCATCAACAACCCGCTGCCCTCTTCTATGAAGAGTAAGTCGCGCTCGCGTACTGCTTTCCTATGTTCAGCTGCTGATCTCCTGTAGGCNGAGTGCAAGAAGACTGGAAAGATCCTCGCGTCCTTCATCGACCCAAAACAATCATTCGGCCCCGACAAGATCATCCCACCCCAAATCCTCGCAAATGCCAAAGGTCTCGCCATCATGACCGTCTTCAAGGCAGGCTTCCTTGGTAGCGCTCGTTTCGGCTCCGGTGTCCTAGTAGCCCGCCTGTCAGACGGCACCTGGTAATTCACCTCCTCCTCGCTTTGTCATCGACTCTCGCTGACATCAGCTTCAGGNTCCGCTCCTTCCGCCATCGGTACTGTTGGTGGTGGCTTTGGTGGTCAGATTGGATTCGAACTCACCGACTTCGTCTTTATCCTCAACGATGCTGCTGCTGTCCGTACCTTTGCTCAAGCCGGCAGTATCACCCTGGGAGGCAACGTCTCGATCGCCGCCGGTCCCGTCGGTCGCAATGCCGAGGCCGCTGGCGCTGCGTCGCTCAAGGGTGTCGCTGGTATCTTTGCCTACAGCAAAACCAAGGGCTTGTTCGCCGGTGTCTCTCTGGAAGGCAGTGCCATGATTGAGAGAAGAGATGCAAACGAGAAGATGTACAACCGTCGCGTCACTGCCAGAGCCCTGCTCGAGGGTGCCGTTCCCGTTCCGCCTCAGGCCGAGCCTCTGATGCGCGTCCTCAACAGCAGAGTCTTTGCCGGAGTCGCTGCCCAGCAAGGCGACGCCATGTACAACGACATCCCAGTCTACGATGAGTCTCACGACGATGTCATCTGGCAGGGCAAGAGAGGTTCCGCTCACGGTGAGGGTGTCCGTTCCGACCGTACAGGCGCTGCCGGCGGCTTTGGAGCTCCTTCACGTGCCAGTACATGGCAGGACGATGTCTATGACAGACAACCCAGCTTCGGATCGCGCGCCAACCCTAGCGAAACATTCGATCGCCTGGAAGCCTCTCGCCAACGCAGTAACAGCGCATATGCCGATCAGGCAGAATACTCGTACTCTGACCGCAAACCTTCCAGACCTAGTGCTCCTAAGCCAACTTTTAGCAGCGCTAACACCTCAACCCCCAAGCCTGGTCAGGCCATCGCAAAGTTCACCTTCGATCCTGATCAGCCTGGAGACTTGGGTTTCAAGAAGGGCGATATCATTACCATTGTCAAGAAGACTGATAACAGCAATGATTGGTGGACAGGCAGAATTGGCACAAGGGAAGGCATTTTCCCCAGGTAAGTTGTCGTCGTTCCGCAAGCTGTTGGACGAAACTAACAATGATGTGCAGCAACTACGTTGAACTTACCTAAACACCGCCTCTACGTCCGACACACGCTTCTGTGCAAACCCGCCCTTCCCTTCTAGTTATGGATATGGTGCCTTCTCTTTCTTTCTTGTTTCTTGATTTGCATAGCGCCGCGTGCACGGCGTTCGAAGGTGGTTTCTCTGGGTCCTGTTTCTTCTGTTATATACCTTGATGTACAGACCGCTTCTTTCTACATACATAGTGAAGAGTTGGTCATTTTCTTCTTCGCACCATGTCGGCTCAATTTCCCGACTAATCTCCACTTCATCCCCAAGGTCAAACAGATTAACCGCTTTTCCAAGCTGCATGAAAGCCTGGTTCGAGACCGACTGACTTCCAAACCCACAACTCGATGTTTCAATTTGGGTTCTGACATGTGTGAAGCGTTCGCACCAACCCCACGCCAGTACCCGGGGCGCCTACGGGCCGATCGTGTCACTCCTTGCGGACCGTTGTCCATCAATCTCTCGTGAGTAAAAGCCATGCTCTGTTTCACGGTGTGCAATTTCAGGCATCTGTCTCTACAAGCTAACAGTAGGGTCGCAAAGAGAAGACACTAGGTCGCCCCTCGATCACAACATGGCTCACTCGTTGCCTTGACGGCTGTGGTCTCAATCTCCTCAATATCCGATCTGTTGAGGTAGTGACTTTCCTAGGCATTTCACAAAGATGATACGTGTGGACAGGCATGGCTTTGACATTGAGAAGGAAGGTCAGGATATCGGACCGCGAACAGAGACGGTGTATGGATTCCTCGTCGTCCAGCTCGCAAATCAACAGATCGGAGANTGCGACATGTCGAACCCGGACATGAGNATTTTTCTGCTCCTGCATGCAGATATCGAGTTGGTCGCTGCAGGTTGCGCCACGAACCCCTTCACCAAGCCTGTTAAATGTCGAAGAGGTGGAAATGTGNNGGTCGCACGTCAATCGTTTCTGGGCATGTGGGGTCCCGAGAAACTGGGGGANGCTCATCTTTTGTGACGGCGTTTCGCGGCTNNGCACCGTCCTTCATCGATCCATGACCTCCCAAAGGCACGCAATCCATAGGGAGACAGGGGATATCGGGTCCTTGCTTCTCTGCAGCCCTCACCGCTCCCGGTGCCAACGGTGAGAAGCCACATGACTGTGTTACGANNCACATGGAAGGCCTAGGTAGCAACAATTTTTTTCTTTTACCCTGCCATGCATGAACGAGAAGGGATGATGATAAAGGGAGTAAACCCTACCTGGAGCTCAGAGATCCCTCTGCTTTCTTCTGGTCTCAAGCCTCCTTGATCAATCACATTCACTGCACATACCCGTCCTGCTCCCGTCTGTTCTGATAAGCTGACCTGAGCCACTACTTCTATTCTTGACACATCCCTAATCTTTCATCTTGTTGATATCTTCAGGCAACTTGTCACAAACTGCGTCATCTCGTTCGACTGAATCTCTTGAAAGAAGCACATAGAAGTGATAACCAGTGCCCTAGCGCTCGTGTTTGATCGGCTCAATACCAAGCTGTTGCAGCACAGCTCTGAATAGGTATATCTTCTCTTACCCATGGGTATTTCCTCATAAGCCCGTCATTGACCGTCAATTGAAGTTCCAAGCTCTTCCGCTTCCTGCCGTTGATTGTCCGGCACTCACTTGCACCTTCCACTCGGGTTGAAAAAAGAAGACAGCAAACCGCCAAAGTTTACTTTAAGCGTCACTCGTTCCTGCCTCAACTTCCTCACTCATCACTTCCTGCCCTTCAACTTGAACGCGACGGCACCCTCCGCCCTCCTAACTCCCGCGTGTATATAACGTGGTCGCCGAGCCAATTCCTCCCTCGCTTCGACCATCCACTCCCTACTTTGACGATCTCACACAAGTTCATCAAAGTCTTTCTACCTTTGATAATCTACTTGATCCTTTCTACTTATACCTCTTCCTTCGTCACAACTTCCAACACTCGATAATATGGCATACTTGTCGACGATGCGCACTTCTGTTCTGCGCGCCGCTCGCCGTAAATCGGTTCAAGTCCCCATGACGCCTCTCTCGAATCGCACGTTCGCCTCGAATCGTGCTCTTGGCGATGAGAAGTCCATCAACGTCGTTTCCTACTCGAGGTCTGGTCAGCGCGAGCAGGAGACTCTTTCGGTCCCCACTGCCAGCGAGCCTGTCAATCCTCCTGGCCAGGACATCGAAGTCGCTGCTCAACCTCTCAAGCCTGAGCTCATCCAGGCCCTCCCTCCCACGATGCAGAAGTTTACCCTCCTCGGCAAGGTCGCTGTTATTACCGGGTACGATCGCTTCACTTCACTTTTCACTACGCACGTTACTGACTATTACTCACAGCGGCGGCCGCGGCTTGGGATACAATATGGCTCAGGCCCTCTCCGAAGTTGGTGTCAAGGGCATTGCCATCTTCGACGTCCAGCAGGAGCTCGGCGAAAAGTCTGCCCAGCAGCTCTCTGCTCAGACTGGTGTCGATGTTCGCTTCTACAAGGTCGACGTTCGTGCCGAGCCCGCTATTCAGCAGGCTGTTCAGGATGTCGCTGCCCACTACGGCCAGATTGATATTCTCATCAACGCCGCTGGCATTGCCGAGTAAGAATACATCCTTCATACCCTTCCTCACTCATACTGATACTTCCCAGCNTCCAATATCAAGGCCGAGACCTATCCTTCCGACAAGTTCCGCCGCCTCCTCGACATTAATATCACCGGCACTTTCCTCGTCGCCCAGGCTGTCAGTCAGCAGATGATCAAACTCAACACTGGCGGCTCCATGATCAACATCGCTTCGATGTCCGGTACCATCGTCAACTACCCTCAGGAGCAGTCCGGCTACAACTGCTCTAAAGCTGCTGTCATCCAGCTCACCAAGTCGCTCGCCGCCGAGTGGGCTCGCTACAACATTCGCGTCAACTCCATCTCGCCCGGCTACATGGACACCGCTCTCAACCGTGTCCCTGCCCTTGACGCCCAGAAGCGCATCTGGATGGACAACACTCCTCAGAAGCGTCTTGGTGCTGTTGACGACCTTAACAACCTCGCCGTCTACCTCGCTTCTCCCGGTTCCAGCTACATGACCGGCAACAACTGTCTCATTGACGGTGGCTACACTCTCTGGTAAACACTCACGCCTAATGTTTCTGATTTCTCAGCGCGGCATTTGTCATTCTCACCGGCGAGCTCACGCATCTTCACGGCGTTACAAGGCGCGTATATAGGAGGCATTGATATTCCTTTCGGCGGCATCTGATGGTTGCTTTTATACCCATGCATGGCGGTATACTATGGGTTAGATCGGAGAATGATATTACACAAGGGACTGGTAGAAGGACGTCCTGTTAGCTGTTACAGTGCTCTACAACAGGCGCACGTTCGCCTTGCTCAAGAATGATACCATCTTGCTGAGTCTTCTTCTCCTCGTTCGTGTCCGACAGTGATTATGCACATCTTCTCGTGTCCTCGTTCCATTTGTCATCCATACATCGTGCCGAAAGCATGATATCTACAGTACGGGAGTCTCTTTCTACCTTTCTACTGGGTTATGAACCACTTGTTGATCTCTTCGCAGCAGATTACATGAATGTAGAAACATCGAATCAACGTTGAGAACATGCTCACCGTGCCAGGGTGAGACTCTTAACAACCATTCCCAGCCAACTTTTCTGCATCACAGGTTCTTCACAGATAGTTTGCAGCATACAAGCCTATGATTGAATAGCTTGTGCCCTTTCGTGCTCGACTGGTTAGTTATTAATTGTTTACCTGTGTGGTTGGGTGGCAATGCTGAATTCTTCAATTCGCTCCTAATTGTTCTAGTGTTTCAATACTAATACTGTAGTTTAATGCTTATATTCCCTAATGAGTTCGTTGTATAGTCAAGTGATAGGCGCATAGGCTCGTGCACACTCTCCTCTCTTGTAGAGCCATCCTTTGTCATTTGTAGACACCTCTAACTACTACCGCGGTCTACCATACTTTGATGGATCACGCTTTGCCCACTGCAACATGTTAGATTATGAAAGATCAAGACGTAGTGCCAATCCATCCTAAGGCGAGATGGCCGAGCGGTCTAAGGCGCCAGCTTAAGGTTTCAATCCAATACGCTGGTCCGAAAGGGCGTGGGTTCAAATCCCACTCTCGTCAACATATACTTTTTGTTTTTTGTTGGCCTCATCTTTTCATCACACAGGTCAAAGGTGATGAGGTAGTGGAGGAAGAAAGGAAGAGAATGATCGTTCAGCCGTCTCACCCTTTTTTTTCCGTTCGTCCTCCACACATGATGTCTTGGATGATGGTGAGGTTTGGAATTCGCCGAGTACGTCGACCGAGAGGACAAGGCAGATCTCGAATTGTTTTTCACAATCAAGGGTGCCAGGAAAGGGTGACTTGAGGTATACATACACGACCAATGAATCGAATCGAGAAAAAAGAAACACACACATGCTCTATTCCAGCCATGCTCCAATTGTGATTGTTTTAAAAGAAAAAGTTCTCTTTCGGTCTATTCAATTGCTTTTTTGTATGGGAAAAATCAACTCCAGAGATATGAACCCCTTCTTGGGGACACAAAACAAAAGAACCAAGAGACACACCGTTTCATTTCATCTATGCAAAACAGAACCGTTCGAAAAAAAGTCATGGGGGGCGGGTTGTGGAGAGGCGGGTACACTGATTGAGACAGTGGGCGAAGTATGTAGAGCGTCTGTGGGAGTGGCCGGACGGCTCATTGGAGGCGTGAGAGAGGAGGCGTGTTCGGAGGGGTATTAACTCTTCATGCGCTGGCCTCAATGGTGCCGCGGACACCGGTCTTGGAACCGACCTCGCGGGCAATGACCTGGACTGAAAGGTCGGCGTTGACGTTGATTTGGACCTCGACCTTGCTGCCCTTCTTGACGTCCTTGACGGCGGCCTCGGCGATAACGTCACCGGCCTTCCAGACCTTCTCGCGGGTCTCCTCGGGCTCGTCATCGCTGTCGTCGTCAGAGTCCTCATCATCACCGTTGGCCTCCTTGGGGGCGACCTCCTCCTTGGTAACCTTGATCTCGCTGACACCCTCGCAGAGCTTGACAAGAACGTCACCCTCGGCAGCGTTGAATTGGGCAGTGCGGCGGGCGGGGACGGCGGTGTTGGCGTCGATCAGAGTAACGAACTCGTCACCAACAAGGACACCGATAGCCTTGGCGAGGTGAGGGGCGACGGTGACGGCGGGGTGAGTGCTCTGCTCAACATCCTCCTTCTCGAACTCGCTGATCAAGCTGGCCTGGATGGCGGCACCACGGACAGTGAGTTCGCTGGGGTTGACGGCGTTGGGGTTGGTCGAGGGAGCGGTGACGGTAGACTCGGCGAAGATGGACTGGAGGTTGCTGGCGATCTTGGGAGTGTGCGAGGTACCACCGGAAAGGAGGATCTCGTTGATGTCGAGGTTGTCGAGACCGGCCTTCTGGACGGCAGACTCGATCAGGCGGCCGAAAGAGCCAAAGACCTTGCTGGCGAGAAGCTCGTATCTAGTGCGGTTGACGGTCAAGCTGAAGTCAATACCGTCGGAGAGCGACTCAATGCTGAAGGCAGCGGAGGCACCGAGAGACAAGGACTTCTTGACGGCCTCAGCCTCGAGCTTCAGCTTGGCGAGCGAACGCTCGTTGGTACGGGGGTCGGTCTTGTTCTTCTTCTGGAACTCCTTTGCGGCGTAGTCGATCAGGGCCTGGTCGAGCTGAGCACCACCAAGCTCGTAGTCGTGGGCAGTGGCCAGAACGGTGTACATGCCACCGCGCGAGGCGACAACGGCAATGTCGGTACGGGTGCCACCAATGTCGGCAACAACGACGTTCTTGTCCTCGGTCGAGTTCTCGTTGTTCTTGGCATCGTGGGCGAGGAGAGCAGCGACGGGCTCGGTGATGTACTGGAGAAGCTCGAGACCGGCGTCGGTGGCGGCCTTGTTCAGGGCGTCCTTCTGGGCGTCGGTGAAGTCTGAGGGGATGGTGATGATGGCAGCGTTGACCTTCTTGCCAAGGTAGTCGGTAGCGGAGGACGCGAGACGGCGGAGGTGACGGGTGGTGATGTCGTGGATTGTGCGGGTGTTTTGCTGGTCGGCCTCGGTGTCCTTGATCTGGAAGGCAATGGTGTTCTCGGCGTCGACGGGGTGGGCAGAGGCGTGGCAGTTGGTGGGGTCTATCGACTTGAAGTCCTTGCCGAGGAAGTCTCTGAAGTATGCGACGGTGTTGTTGGGGTTGCGGACGAGTTGCGACTTGGCCTCGGTGCCCTGGAACTCCTCGCCGTCGACGTACGAGAGGACGGTGGGGATCTGGCGGTCACCGAGCTCGTTGGCGATAACCTCAGCCTTGGCCTCGCCCGAGGTGTAGGCGATGGAGCTGTACGAGTTACCAAAGGAGATACCAATGGCAACCTTGGGGGCAGTCTCGCCGTCGGAGCTCATTTTGAATTGTGATGTGTGGTTGAAGCGGCTGAAAGGACTGGTGTCGAGATTGTCGCAAACAGGGATAGAAAGGCGACAGGGACAAGGGTGGATTGATTGCTTTCGACTCTGCTGGGACTTTCGCTCCAGACTTTCTTGACCTCGAACAAATTTCCAGCCGAGGATGAGCCGTCACTGCATCCGCAAAGCTGCCCTTCGTCATCGCCGCAGATTTCGGAAAACTAAGCAATTGATTCAATCATGTCGTCGTCAGTGATCGTGCTGCCTGGCCAGGAGCTGTCGCCAGATCAGCTGCCTTCTCAAAACACAACTCGCACATTGACTCTGGGTCCTGGTCTACGACACGTCCCGCCTGTGACGATTGTCGCAACTCAAGCCGGAGAGCTATGCACCGACTCCAAGAAGAATGCCATCTGGATTGAGAATCTCGGAGGTCGCTACCTTCCTCATGTCGGCGATCTCGTTGTCGCCACTATCCAACGCTCCGCTACCGACATATATCACTGCACCCTGACACCCAATACTCCCACCGTCCTGCTCGCCCAACTTGCTTTCGAAGGCGCTACCAAAAAGACAAGACCTCAACTCAATCCCGGAGCTCTCGTGTACGCTCGCGTCTCCAAGGCCGACAAGTGGAGCGATGTCGAGATTGAGTGTGTCAACCCTGCTACCGGAAAGTCCGACGGTCTCGGTCCGCTCAAGGCTGGCATGCTCTTTGACGTCTCGCCTGCATTCGCTCGCCGCTTGATGATGGGTGCTGGAAAGGGTGGCGTAGTGCTGCTGGAAGAGATTGGCGAGAAGGTCAGATTCGAGGTGGCTGTTGGAAGAAACGGCAAGGTCTGGGTCGACAGCTCAACCATCGCAGAGACTGTCGCCATCGGAAGATGCTTGACCGAGACGGACGAGAAGGATTTGGACCTCCAGGCACAGAAGAAGCTTGTCAACAAGCTGGTGAAGACCGTCTGAGCTTTGAGTCTAAAGAGCGAAAAAGACACAACAACCCGCCTAATGCTTTGCCAGCACAGCTTCGCATACAGCTCTCTTGTCCTGCTATAGAGACAGATTCTCGAGCAAGCATGACAGAAGTGCAGCATCGCAAGCCGCTCAGAAGGAAGAGGCCAATCCTTACATTGAAAGGACTTGGGCCCTAGAAGGAGAAGGACCTAGGCTACAACACGTCACATGCCTCCGAAGAATAGGTGTCAGATGTCATTTGTGCAAGTGGTACAAACGTGCTTGGGGTCAAGCTGGTCAAGCGAAGGACCGAAGACATATGAGACTCAGATATGGCATGCGGCGGACCGTCCAGCCAGTAGCCAGTCAATGAAGAAATTCATATATCTATACAAATCCCCGCCCAATTGCCATATCCAACTTGATTTGAACATTTTTGCCAAGAATCACAAGCCAAACTCGAAGCCAGCCTCAGGCACGTCCAGAAAAAAGTCCCACGACCAACGTCACCGCCGAACCCCACCATACCGCGCGAAAAGTCAAGTCCAACATACCACATACTCACCAACCTCACCAGTAGTTTGCTGGAATAATCTCGGCAACAATGAGTACCCGCAACCGAACACCGCCGCTCCTCGAACCCTACCTCCGCCTCCCCTCGGAAGGATCCCAGCTCCTCCTAACAGGTGTACTCGACTCGTCTCCCCAATGGCTCGTCACCCGTCTTCTGCGTAGTGCATTTACTGCCTCGGAAGAAGCAGAACCGCCAGAAGAGCAGGATGTAACTGTGGTACTGGTGTCCTGGTTACGCGACTATGAGTTTTGGAAGAGCGAGGCCAGAAGAGGCGCTGTAAGATGCCCCAAATTCCAGACAAAGAAGGAGGAGATGCTGATGCGACGAAATTCAACANNGGGTATCGATCTCGCACGCTTAGCACAACAAGATAAATTCGTCTTTGTGGATGGATTGACGCATTTATTCCCTGTCGCAACCTCGAATACTGCTACTGCAACTGCTCCTTCACCGATATCTGCCCAGACACCACAGAGAAGCCTACCCGTCAGAAATACTCCTGCTTCGCCGTTACCGAGTCGGGCCGGACCACTACCAGCTCGAGGCCCGATACCCTCCCGCGGTCCACCAGCACCTACTCCTTCGCAACCACAACAAGTCCAGCAACAACAACCACAGCAGCAACCACAACAAGTCCAGCAACCACAACAAGTCCAGCAACAACCACCACAACAACAACAACAACCCACCCAACCCTCGAAACCAACCACCCTCACCTCCACCTCAATCCCCTCAACCCACAAGACCCTCAGCGAAAACCTCTTCTCCATCTCCACAGCGCACCCAACCCGTAAAATCCACCTGATACTCGACGCACCAACAATCCTCCTCTCCACTGCTGCCAATCCATCAGCATCGGCATTGTCTTCTCTGCTGCTCTCCTTGCGCAGTCTAGTGTCTACAACGACATTGGTGCTGGAAGCCGATTCNCCCTTTTTGTCTGCTGCTCTCGCCGATGCGAATTATAATCCTACGCCTTTGGAGGCTGCGCATGCGGCTTTTGTGGTTCAGCAGGCGCATGTCAGTAAGTGGGTATTGAGTCTGCGGCCGCTCGATACTGGAAAAGCTAGAGATGTCAGTGGTGTGATAAGAGTTAGTAGGGGTGGTGCTTGGGATGACGATCTCGAAACAGATGATGAGAAGGATGAGAGAAAAGAGTTGGAAGCTCTCTACTTCGTGCAGAATGATGGCGGAGTCAGGGTGTTTGAGAGAGGCGAGGCTAGTGTTGGTTGAAGAAGTTATAAAGACAAAAGATTGTTGTTTCTACTAATCTACAGTTGCCTCAATCTCTAGGTTGTCATGGCCATCAGGCGGTCCAATGCACTCTCGGTCTCCTCTGCTTCTTCCTCGTCCACTTCTTCCTCCTTTGCTCCTTCCTCCACTGCTCTCTCTTCTTCCTCTGCTCCTTCCTCTTCAGATTCTTGAACAGCCTCCTCAGCAGCCTCATCAGCAGCCTCCTCAACAACTTCTTCGGTGGTTCTTTCCTCTTCAGGCTCCTCTCCAGGTTCCTCGTCAGTCTCCTGAGCAATTCCTTCCACGAAACCTTCCTCTTCGCTTTCCTCGACTTCTCCTTTCAGCAGCCCATCTTCGACTTCTTGGACTGTGGTAACATCGAAAGCCGTCTTTTCCACGTGGTCACCCACAGCATGCTCGGGCTTCCACTCGGCGAGAGGCTCAAGCTTAATACTATGCAGCTCTGCCTTGTAAGTAGACTTGACAACCGGTGCACGGCGCCTGATGTCACCATTGATAGCAAGTGCTGCTCGCAATGCTGAAGGACCGGACTGCCTAGTCGCAATCTTGCCAAGCTCTCTGCTGAATAGCCAGGGATACGTGATGAGAGGAGCATTGTCTGTGTCTTCGTTAAATGACACCAACTTGCTCTCCTTCCACTGCGTCACCTCTCGTTCAGTGACGGTGTACATGGCAGCCACGAAAGGTCCAAGGACGTCAAACGCCTTTTCAGAGATCATGTAACCAGAATCGGCGAGTCCCAAATACTCTCGGACTTGAGCCTGGTAGTCGGTCTTGATGCTGCTCATCACGTTTCCAAGATCCTCTGCCAATGAGTACCAGTACTGCTCTCTGTTGTGGTACATGACGAAGGCTGTCCAGACCTCAAATTCCGTCTTGATGTTGTGTTGGACCATGACACGATGCATCTGCTGGTCGTATCCGACCTTGAACTCTCTAGCCTTCTCCAGATGCGAATCGGTCAAGACATATGCATCGAGAATACGCCTATCGAAAGGCTTCTCGAGCCGAGGCACGAACGGTTGGGGCTGCACCATATCGAAAAGTACCCCGAGCACCTCTCTGGAGACATACTGTCTTGACTTGACCTTTCCTGGCATCCAATGAGGCCACTTCCTCGGCCAGAGATCTCCATCCACCTTGGCGGGAACACCTGTCTTGTTAAAGTCGACAGCTTCTGAGTGAAGCTGAGCTAGTCTCTTGCATTTTTCGTGTGCAACTCCTTTGTTTGAGCCTTCAAAGTCAGCTATAGCACGGTGACTATTGGCAATTGCACCAAGTTTGTCGTTCTTGATATAGTCGACAAAGAACTTGACGAAATGCTCGTCCTGTACAGGGCCAACACACATGACTGGCGTGGGTGGATCGTAGTTCATGGGCTTGCAGTCCCACTGTTTCATCGGTGGCAGTAAGTCATCGTCCCACATGACGAGATAATCGTCACCGTCCAAATCTCCACCGGCGCACATATTAGCAAGCGGTCGTTCTCCTTGTTGCGGCAGGATTACGATGTTCTTGAGATGTTTCAGAGCTTCGCACTGCACAGCTCTGACGACACGAATATCGCCAGGATGTAGCGATGGATTACGTGCAAGAAGGCACACGCCTTGGGCAGTCTTCCACTCACCCTCCTTTTCTCCGGGCACTTGAATGAATATCTCAGGGAGCTCGCCTGGATCCATCCTAAGAGTGTTCGTCTCGTCGACGCCTCCAAGAACGAAGGCACCCTTTTCGATAAACAGCTTGGCCTTTTCTTTGAGGTGTTTCAGATTCCAGGTACGCCAAAGCTGCAGAAGGATCTGGCACATCGGCTCTTCGGAATGCATGAAACCATCAAGTATCATGCCTGACATCGTCAAAGTTATCTGATTGAAATCGACGTTCTTTTGCAACATGTTCAAAGCCATAGCCTCATCACTCATTGCGAGATCGATGTCATGGAGTTCCTTCGTCATCTTGTGAATGAAAACTTGCTTTGGAACTCCGAGGGCAGTGAGAACGAGGATGATCTGCTGATTGAGGGTCGAGGAAGAGAACTTCGAAGGTTTGATGATCTCTAGTTTGTCGACACCTGCTGCATCAAATTTGCGCTGGCTAGGTCTGACATGGACCGTCTTACCCTTCAGAGCAGGATCCACCACAAGAATGCCTTTGTAACCACGCATGCGGAATTGGAAGGCAGACGGGTAGTCATGGGGATCAGAATTGGCGTACAACTCGTTGGCAACCATTCGAGCAACGAAAGGAGATACTTTGCCGACACCGTCCGTGAAACAGTAGCCGTTCCTCTCAACATCTTTGATCAACGTAGTGCCGATCTCGCCGATACTGGACGAGGCTCTGGTCGTAGAGAAACATTGACCAATGCGTGCCATGCACTTCGCGACGACATTGATA
Source organism: Aureobasidium uvarum (assembly GCA_903853725.1). NCBI lineage: Eukaryota > Fungi > Ascomycota > Dothideomycetes > Dothideales > Saccotheciaceae > Aureobasidium > Aureobasidium uvarum. Next base: position 1,084,680 of record CAINUL010000019.1, read on the forward strand.
CTAGAGAAGTCTCCTAGAGCCATGCGAATTTTGCGGGCAGTCTTCTCTTCACTGTAGGGTGCAAAGAAGTAGGCACCTCTCTCGCGGAACTGAGAATTTCCACATGCAAGCCAGTCGTAGTGACGGCCAGCGATGTCGATGCCATGACGAAGGCAGCGCTCAATACGAGCCCATACCTCGTGCTGGTTCTCGTATTGTGCCATAGGCATAATGCGTCCGAATGGGTCTTCGTCTTCGAATTTGACGCGCAAGAAGTTCCCAGCAGCATAGAAGTTCTCCCGGATGACACGGTTTGACACTTCTACTGATGGCGTCTTGACGTAGAATGTGGTAGGAGTGATGACGGCACTTCTCATCAATACACAACCTTTGGGGATACGACGCTTTCGCGGATGGCGAAGTTGATAAGTATCGAAGATCTCCATAGGGTCGAAGAAGGTTTGCTTTGAGTCTGCAACATTCTCGAGAAGGACAAGAGCTGGGGATATGATTGAGGGATTGTTGGGATCGCGAACAAAATCTCTGTCCAAAGCACTAAGCTCGAAGAGAAACTCTCGGCTCAAGGTGTGTTCATTGATGTTGTTATTGGAGATGCAGACCTCGAGCTGATAGCGAATGTCTTGACCAAGGTGCATCATATCGTCTTGCATCTCATGAAGATCTGATTCAAAAGAAGCTTGATGTGGATCGAGTAAGTCCCAAACGACTGGGTCTTCTCGTGAGATAGTGTCGAAATCAGCAGAGCTGCAATTCTGCACAGTCGCGTTGTGGGCCTCCAAAACCTCAACGATTGTGTTGTAAGCATGATCGTCCACATCAGCCGGAAACTTTAGCTTCCATGTCAGCCAGCGACCTGTGTCAACTACCGGGCTGGNGGGTAAGAATGCCACGGGACTGAAATCTCGCTCTTCCGGATTCAGATCGATGTCGGTGACACGACGCCAACCTCTCGGCCAGTCTTGGTAGTTCTGAGGTTCCTGGTTGCCTTCGTGAATCTCATCAACAAGGCCCTTTCCCACATTCTGCCACCACTTTGGAGGAAACTGAGAAGTGATGACAATCTCCTTGTGGCCGTCATCGTAGCAGATCTGCTTGATCTCAAAGGGTGTACTGAGGCGAAGTTCAGCGCGGTACCAGGGTGCATCGGCCTCGGTTGTGAGGAAGAAGCGGAAATCCAGCGAGTGCCTTGCATCGGAAGAAAGATCAAGCATGAGCACGGCCGGATGATTAAAGCTGCTAGAGACTGTATGCATGACCATCATACGGCGCTCGTCAATCATCACACCAAACTCGATCTGGCTGACTGGAAGTGTGATCTTCTGAGCAATAGACTTTGCTGCGTTTGCTGGAGACTTGATCATTCTTGGCTTGAATTCACGGCACTTGACGTAAAGCTTTCGGCCTTTGAGCAGTAGAGGAGTGCTGAAGACGGTAGTGCGGACGAAGGCCATAAGAGCCGAGGCTTTGGCGGTTCCATCATTGTTGATGCAAGAAACATGACCGTGCTTGACAAGGATGCGATGCAACTCGATAGCCTTGTCGCTACCAGATGGAATGTTCTCAATATCGATCCAGGCCGGTTCACCAATCTTGGGGACGTATGCCTCCTTCTTCTGGTCTTTTTTGGACAAGACTGCCTGTTGTGAGAACCGCTGACTATGGCTGTACGGCATGTTTCTCTGTGGCATTGACTGCTGACGATTGGCGCTTGGCTTGAAATTCTGCTGCGGCGAACGCTGCTGACGATTGGTCACAGGAGAAAGAGGCTGTTGACGAGCAGACTGTACAGACGCAGGCGGACGATGAGGCGTAGGAGGAGGAATACCAGCAGGGAGAGAGCGATGAGGGCCTTGTCTGCGCAGACGTTCCTTGTCAGAGTGATGATTCTCCATGGCTGTGAGGATGAATAGTAGAGGATGAGAGTCTGAGTGATAGGTGGTTCCGGAGCAAAAGTTGTGTGCTGAGACGGAGGAGCGAGGAATGGAGGCCAACACCAACCAACTCTGACGCGTGCTCACCAGTGAGGGAAAGCGCAATGAAGCTCAACACATCCACCTAAGGAAGGAAGCCGGCGAAGCGCAAACAGCACAAACGGAGAAGACGCAGAAGTAGACAACTACAAGTAAGTGAAAACATATCTGCCTAGCCGCATGGTCCACGGCTTAGCATTGCTGCATGCCCAATGTGCCAGAAAAAGCGGTAGTTTGAGTGGTGTTTGTCACATCCAGATTGCATCCTGACTTCTGGATGTCTGTTTGCGTTTTCCGCCAGCGAATATCAACCTGCATGCCAACTGCTATGCAATCGTCGTTCTTACCATCATCACTCGAATTGTCATCGGCATTGGCCACTCAAGAGTTCGATGGGAAACTTGTGTTTTGAAGCGTCTGTCTGGTCATGTTTGCCGGTATTGGAGCTGCTGTGTTTTGGTCAACAGAGCGAGGAAGAAAACAAATGCCCCACCATCTGATCTTCTCCCTGCATAGAATCATGCATCGCGCCATGCACGCATCCTCGCTTGGCGGCACTCATATCGGAAAAGCACATGTCACTTTTCGAAAGTCTCGTACGATTGAGAAATTGAAGAACAGAGGAACAAGATCTCGCAGGATTGTCCAGAACTCGTGAGCAGTGACTATGCCCAAACTAAACATCTGTGGTACTTGCATCCAGACCACCCTCTCCCTTATCACCCAAACCAACACCTGGCGTGCCTGTCATGATATGGTCTGCAGAAAATGACCAATCTTCTAGTTCCCGTCTCTCGGCCGTGTTGATTCTGGATCCATGGTTCTGGAGATCGTGAAATGCAACTTTGCTCGGCGATCTAGCCCGTACAGGCGAGCGATTGGTCGGCATATCCTGCAGAGGCTGTCTCTTAATAGCACTCTTTGTTCGCATCATAGCTCTTGCAGACCTCGGCGCCATGCTCGTTCTCTTCTCTTGTGTACTCGCAGGCCTCAATGAAGGGCGGGGTCTTGCACGCTTTGGAGTAGGTCCATTATCTGCCGAGGCATCAGACATGAACGTACTATTTGGTTCTTCGTCTTCATGCTCATCGTCAGAGTGCTGTGCACCAGCTGCAGGTGTTAACGGAACTTGTGATGGCAATGCGGTCCGTGGTGTGGACGAGTTGGTAGAGGCAGACCGCACTGGCAGTACTGACGACTTTATCACGGGCTCTTGGGGCGGAGCCATCATGCCAGTAAGTCCCATGGCGTTCATCAGACGGTTCCTCATCTCCTGCGCCTCAAGAACCTGAGCGTCCTTCTTCGAACAGTCCTTTATCAAGCGCTCGATGCGCTTACGAAGATCGACAGCTTTTTGCTTGTTTGCTTCATGTTGTTGCTGGAAGCCATCTTCTGCTTCGGCAAGATCTTGTCGAGCTTCCTCCAATTGCTCCTCAAGATGACTCTTGATGCCCATCCATTCTTGCTTTGCTCTTGACATAGAATCTTCAAACATAGTGGCGGTCTCTCTGGCTTCATCCTCCGAGTTTTGTTTGGTGGCTCGGATCTCGGTGAGAAGGTTCTCATGCTGCACCTGACGTCCATTGATATCTTGTTGAAGCTTGAGAATATCTTGCTCAAGCAGACTGTGACCTTCAAGCAAGGTTGCCCGTTCTTCCTCGATCTGCGAGATGCGCTCTTGGCTCTCCAGAAGCTGTTGCTCAACATGCTCTTTCTCCAGTTGCAACTTCTCATATTCAGTGTTGTCGTGCCTTCTCGAGTCCATCGTGTTGCTCAATTCGGAGCGTAGCTGCTCGGCGTCTAGCCTGACCTGGTGAAGTTCTTCACGTACTTGCTCGAAAGCCTCCTGCTTGCAGGCAATATTGGTAGCATGCTGTACTTCCAAGTCTTGCCTCTCCTGCTTGAGCTGATCAATGTCTCGCTGAGCATTGTGGTTGGCTTCTTGAAGCTCCCGAGTAATTGTGTCAATTCGCTGCATCAGATCTCGTGTTTCCTGAGAAGAAGCTGCAAGATCGTTCTCGTGACGGTCGTTTTCCGCTTCGAGGGCGTTGATGCGTAGGTCTCTATCCATGACTTGACCCTCAAGCTCTCCGTAAGCTTTGTTCAAGTCTGCATATCGTTTCTCGAGGCCAGTAAACTTTTGACGCTCCGACCTCAGCGGCTCTTCGACACTCTCGCATCGCGCTTCCAGATCGTGACAGATATTGATGAAAGATGCTACCAGAGAAGTTTCTTGATACTTTGCGTGTGTCTGCATCACTGCACCCAAACGCTCCTTCCAATGCAGACTTGCATCCTGGGATTCTGGAGTTGCTTCAATTTCCACAAATGGTGTTGGACGTTGTGGAGCTTTCAGTCTTGTTTGAACACAAATTGGGCAGATTGACTTGCTCGACTCAACAACTGCATGGTGTCTAAGGATCTCAGGCAACACTCGACGTATCGAAGAAGTCTNCTCTTGTGGAGCAGCAAGAGCTGCACGAAGTAACAGAGAGCAAAGTGAAGATTTCAGCTTGTTCCTCAAGGACGTGTAAGAAGCAACGCAGAACCTGCTTGTGCGGTGTCCTGCGTCAACCTCAGGTAAGGTCTCCAAGTCGGCGAAGAAGTACTCTAGTTTCTGGCGATTGTGACCAGAATGCAGAGTTGCAAGTATACCACGGCGACAGGACTCGTTGTCTTCGACCATATCAGCGATATGACCAAGGAACAATATATAGCTACCGGCCGAGTTGAATAACACAGTTGGTGGCGAGTCTGTTAACAAACTCATGACTTTGTCTAGAAGTTCTCCCCACCACTCAGGCTTAAACTTTGAGGACAAGCGATAAAGTGATAGGCGGAGCGACGAGTCTAGACACTCGTGTTTGAGGAAGGCAGCGTTCAACTCCAGCAACGATCTCTCATAGAAAAGCGTTGCTTGGGACGGCAGCATGATCTTGTCAGACAGAGAGGTTAGGAAAGTGAGAACCTGGAAACGAAGAGCAGGAAGCATATCAGGCACAAGGCACTTTTCTTGCAACTTGCGCACAATGACAGCGTTCTTGTGAGACCATTCGATGACTGCGGATTGAGACACTCCAGTTAGGATCTGGTTGACAAGAGTAACACTAGTAAGGCCTTGTCCAGTAGGATCCGCTGATTCTGGTCTGCAGGCCCAGATTACTCGCAATACCAGCAGTTGCATGGTTTTATGAGTCTTGTTGCCGTGAAAGAATTGCTTGATGGCGTCAGGTGTCCACTGCGAGTTGGAAGAATCGACAGAGTGTTCAAAGGTAGGCCACATAGCATCGTTTCCAACCTCGGTCTGGAACTTCTCAAGAATCATTCTCATGATGGCAAGACAGTACATGCCCAGAGACTGATCTTCGACACCAGAAGAGCTTTTCAGGATCGAGAAGATGTACTCCTCCAGGTGAGCCAGAACACCAGGGGAGAGGATTCCGAGGATGGGTCTGCAAGCTCCATAGACCATTCGATGTATTTGCTGGACGGTCACGGCGTTGGGTTGTGTGGCAGCACGGTCGAACAACTGAAGCAGGAAGTTCTGAGCAGTCGCTGGAAGAGCCACATCGGAAGGTAGAGGGTGGGACAAAAGGGCTACAGCAGCATCCACATACTGTCTTTGGATTAGCTGAGACAGTAAAAATCGTATTTTNNTATATCATGTCCTCACCTTTCTGCTTTCAACTCTAGACTCCAAGGCATGGGTTAAAAGACGAGGTAGTAGTGACGGCTCTCTTTTCACAAGCGAGTTTCTGACATCGACAGCACAGGACAGGCGAGTGATGATTTCTAAGACATATGGCCATTGTAGTAGAGCATCTATAAGAGCCTGACTCAAGGGAGAGATTCGACAGTGATAACAAGAGGCCCAGAGGCATATGTCTGCCTCGGATGTCTGAGAAACGATATCATGTAGAGANNCTAGAACAAGGGACCGTCATCAGCATTATGTCGAGGCAAAGATGCTAGCGGCAGTATGGCCAACCTTTAGTTGGGTAGGATATGGAGTGAAGACGACTCGATCGACCTCTACAGCGAGGATGTCCATATTCTATGGCGTTCGGTGGAGTCGCATGCTCGACTAGATGATGCATGCACTTTATTCGAAGAAGTAAAAACAAACACGGCCGTGGTTGACGCGCATCCGACGAGCTTCGATATTCCACGCTATCACATGACCAATTTCGGGACTGTGGGAGCCTGCCCCGAGTGGACTCGGTTCTTTTCCAAGACTAACACTTCCTTCGATAACCTATTCGAAGGCACAACCAACATACGACAGTTGATAGTCTCAACTCGAGATCATCGTATTTGTACTGCAAGAATGGCGTGTCCAGCACAGCAAAGTATCATGCGGACGTGTCCGTCAGGTAGGACAACCCGCATGAGATGGCCAGAGTGGGGATGATGTGGTGGAGAAGCGGGGCAAGTGATCGATTCAGGGTCGACGAAAGTGCCATTGACAAGAGCCGGGCCATTGACGACCTGGACAATACAAGACGCTGTCGTCTTCTCTTCTGGAGTCTGGTTTTCTTGCCGTTCTTTCTTGTCCAAATCAATATACAACAATGGCACAGCAAAATGGCCTGTCGGGCGAATACCGCAAGCACCTCCCGGATCTCAATGTGCCGCGCTTCCAGATGATGAAGCAGCAAGATGCACACGAATATGCTCATGAATTCAAGACCAAGCACAACCCGCCATGGCTTCATGCATTGTACATGTACTGGCGTTCATTGCTTGCCGAACCGTTCAAGGGTGTCACTAGCGATGGTGAGTTGGTCCAAATCTTGAACAATGGCTTGACTGACACATGCTCGCANGGCATTGTTCGCGAAGGCCTCTTCAACCACGAAGACGAAGGCGTCGACATTGACAGCATCGTCAAGGCCGCCCAATCCCTCCTCTATCAAGTGACCGACGAGCAAAAGCAAGTCCTCAGCTACCACATCGACAGCCCCGAATGGCGAACATGGTCCAACCCCGAATTCCTCCTCGCGCACAAAGGCCTCCGCCTCGACGAACAAACAGATCAAGTCCGAAACTCCATCCTCGCAGTCCTCAAAGCCACCCTGTCACCCGAAGGCTACGAAAAAGCAGTCTCAGCCATGCGCATCAATGGCTTCCTCGGCGAACTCGTACAAGGCACAAAAGTCATGAATGAGTTCAGTTACAACTTCGTCCTCTTCGGCGAGCCCTCCTCTACAGAACCCTGGGGCTGGTCCTTCTACGGCCACCACCTCTGTCTAAACATCTTCCTTTTCAAGCGCCAAATCGTCATTTCCCCCTGGTTCACAGGCGCCGAGCCCAACGAGATCGACTCCGGCCCCTATAAAGGCACTCGTATCCTCACCCGCGAAGAAGAACTCGGTCTCCAACTCATGCAATCACTATCACCATCCCTCCAGCAAAAGACTCAAATTTACAAGTTGATGAAAGATCCCGCAATGCCAGAAGGCCGTTGGAACAGAGACGACCAACGCCATCTCTGCGGCGCATACCGCGACAACCGCATCGTACCCTACGAAGGCATCACCCTCAAAGACATGACCTCTGACCAAAAATCCCTCGTCTCAAACATCATCGAAGAATACTTCCTCTACCTCCCGGCCTCCTCTCGCGCAAAGAAACTCGCACACGCAATGTCCTTTGCGGACGAAACTCACTTCAGCTGGATCGGTGGCTTTGGCGCTCAAGACCCATTCTACTATCGCATTCAATCTCCAGTGGTGATTATAGAGTTTGATCATCATTCAGGAGTCTTCTTGAACAACGAACAACCGGCCAAATTCCACATCCATACGCTGTTGAGGACACCCAATGCTGGCGATTATGGTGTCGCGTTGAGAAAGTGTATTCCGGCCAAAGAGCAGTTCTTTACTTGGGAGCCCGAGGATGCGACAAAGGGGCCTGGTAACCATGCCAGTCGTTTGGATTAGGTGTGCAGATGTGTGTTAGATATCGAATAGAGTAAACATGTTGGACAATTCATAAATGCACCAAGACATCTATTGAGCCCTTGATAGCACATATCACGCTCTTCCTTCAGTATAGATCACAGAGTCAAACATTTCTTCTCCAGTGCCCAGCCACCATCAGCCAGCAACACCAACGAAGAAAAAAAGAGGATTCGAGAGAGAATTAGGTAAAGGTAGGGCGGGAAGAGAAAAGAGATAGGTAGGTGAAGAAGAGAAGAAGAAGAAGAAGCCAGAGGGCGAAGGGGTTCTTATAGGGAGACTCGAGGGTATTGCTGCCTACAGGCTTAGTAAGGAATACTTGCTCAACTGGGAATACTTGCTCAAATTGTTGTTCCGAACGAAAAACTTCCAGGCATGACACGTGGGCAAGGGACAGATGATTGGCAAAGCGCTGTCATGAAGCAGACATTCGGAATGGAATATCATAGGTGAATAACGATGCATACTGGCTAAGAAGATATAAAGTGACGTTGGGGTATCAAAGGTGAAAAGAAAACGCAAAACCCCAGAGCAAAGAAAGTAAAAACGGCAAACCAAAAGCGAAAGAAAACAAATCGAGAAAAATCGTCGTGGAAACACTCCTTCCGAAACTCTTCCTTCCCATGTGCTAAAGGTTTATAAAACTTCACCCTTTCCCCACGAAAGCGTAGAGCAAGGTATGCAACTATAAATAGGCACAAATGTCTTCTAGAGCAGAGGAGCGGCCAGAGTGAGCCACTGAAATGTTGGCTCTCATTGGACATCGCCCTGTTTCCTAATACAGTCGTGCATTTCCATAGTAATGCGTAATAAATTCTTAGCACACAGGGAGGTTGTATCACGTCGCCCAAGGATAGTCTTCTTCCATTACCTTCGTGCAAGTCAGATAACCCAACCCAGCCGACGGCGCTGTAGTACCGGTTCTCCCTGATGTGGACGGTACAGCGCTCAAGTCAAGCTCGAGAAAGTTGCGGGTCAAAGGCTTGACAGCATCTCTAGCAAGGTTTTTGAGTTCGTCGATTCTTCTCTCGAAGCGCTTGAGGTTGTCGCGAGAGTACATTTCTGGTGTAAGCTTTAAGAAGCGTTTGCATTCATCGTGATTCAAATAGGCGTCCTTATTTGTGCTGCCCATGAGTCGATATATGCGACCGAAGCTTTGGGCTGGTAAGGGCGATTGTTGAGATGCTGGAGGTTTTGTTGGCACCAGAGCGCGTGAACTGCTTTGACAGCCTGACCGCCCAGATGCAGACGCAGAGGCAGAAGCGGTATCTGAAGACGAAGGTCGCGAGGAGTTCTTAAGTATTGACACTGGAGCTGGTGTGGTGTTTTCGGCCAGCCACTGGCGGAAGAGACTCATGGCCATCCAGTCGAGGTAGCCGTTCGATGGGTTGACGCGCTCGCCTCTACTGGTGGTCAAAGTCAGTCTGAAGAGACGAACCTCAATGCGCAATTTCATGTCTTCCAGCTCCTGGACCTTGTCTTCGATAATATCGAGGACGATAGGATCAACATGGTTGACAAGTTGAGGTTGTGCCTGTGGCCACTGGCCTACCACATGAATCAAAGCTTCCGTGTAGATGACTCTAGATCGTGCCAGGCAGGCTAGCTTGAGATATGATGGCGGATAGCGGGCGATCTGCTTGAATAGGCGTCCTTGAAAGCCTAACAGATGGTGATCTATGCGGGAGCCTACGATATCGAGGGCATCGTACATCTGGGCCAGCTGCAACAAGGTCTTGGACTCGGTATATGCATCAGCGATATTGACGTTACTGAGAGATGGAGGATAGTTGTAGAAGATGCGGAACAGATTATCATAATCTCGCATGATTTCATCATCTGGGCCTAGAGGTGCGGCAGGTTGAGGATTCAAGGACAAGGCAGATAGATTTGACATGGAACGGAAGAAGGCAGAGGACGAAGCAGGCGGCTTGTTACGCGAGACGGGCGGCGGACTCTGACTTGTAGGGCGTTGTACTAGTCGTGGTATATCATTGTCTCTTGTGTGATGCCAATCGAGGACATAATTCCAGCGGCGGGCGTCGAATGAGTCCAGACTGCTTCTGCTGGAGTTTGTTTCACCGATACGTGAGAGTGAAGCTGGGTTGGGAGCAGGTAGAGCATTGTGTATGGGTGGACGCTTGGTATCGATGGCGAAGAAGGATGAGCATTGGCCGAGGATGATGCTGTGCAAGAAGTAGCGTTGCTCTTTGCGACCACTGGCCGAGCAAATAACGATGTCGACATCTCCAGTCTGCGCAAAGACAGGGAACTCGTTTAGTGGAGAAGCTGGCGAGGTTGTGTGCTGGGAGCGCGACGAACGGTGGCGCCTTGTTGTCGAGGCTCTGCTTATGGCCGAGGGAGGGCGTCGCGGAGTGTGTAGCACCTGCTGAGGTGGCTCAATGTGCGACACCATGGTGGGAGAGTGTTTGTTTGTGAAGCGTCATGGATAGCCGATATATAGCAGATTTTACTTATTCATGCTGTCTCTGACTACTGCGACGAGATGTCGTCGAGTGTTCACAGCCGGGGCGCAGTCCAGCCATTCGACTAATCACATGCCCCAGCCATGTCTGTGTAGCACCAAAGACTGAACCAACCTTGCATTGTCTCAAGGGTACCTACCTGACTTGAATTAAGAGACACGTCTTTTGCAGGATTCCATGTCAGGAGAGGAAGGAGCAGAGACAGAGGGAAGGTGGCATGACGCGTTGGTCTCTCTTTTTGACGTGAAACGGGCGCGGCGTCTGTTTTGTCAGAGCTGCCATTCGCAAAGCTTCAATCAATGAATCTTCCACGATTGTCAACACTAAGTCGCAGCAGTGCTGTCGGCAGACTCGCACATGTCTCGAATCGCACCTATACTCGCCCCTCAATAGCCCCTAAACCGACTGTCGATATTAGACACATCCGCAACGCGCCTGGCCTGTACGAGCAGAACTGCATAGCCCGCAACTACAAGCAGCAGTCNAAAAACGGATGGCGCATCCTTGAGCTGCACGACAAGCTGCAACTGCAGCAGCGACACTCGAGAAGTTTGCGCGAACGCAACAATGCCTTGAAACGTCAATTGGCAAACCCGGCCACAAGGCAGGACCCCGATCTGCTGGAACAAGCAAAGCAGCTGAAGACTGAGCTCGCTGAGATCGATGCTCAAGACAAAGCCATGAATGATGAGATGGAAGAGCTGGCACTTGCACTACCCAACCTGAGCAGTCTAGACACTCCTGAAGGCGACGTGCCAGCCGTCAAGGAATACATCAATGAGCACCCCGATCGCAACCCTTCACCTTCGGATCGCGTCTGGCGCAACCACGTCCACGTTGGCTCAGAGCTCGACATGCTGGACTTTACTGCTTCGGCCACCACTTCAGGCTGGGGCTGGTACTTTCTCAAGAACGAAGCCGCTCTTCTCGAACAAGCCCTCATTCAGTACGCTCTCACCATCGCCATGAAGCGCGGTTGGAAAGTCGTCTCCCCTCCTTCGATCGTCTACTCGCACATCGCCCATGCCTGTGGTTTCCAGCCTCGCGACCAGAATGACGAACAGCAAATTTACGCCATCACTCAGCCAGAAAAAGACAAGAACAAGCCTACACTATGCCTGGCAGGGACTGCCGAGATCCCCTTCGCGGGCATGAAAGCGAACACTGTCATGGAAGAGGCAGACCTCCCGCTGAAGATCATCGGCGCTTCTCGTTGCTACAGAGCTGAAGCTGGTGCTAGAGGTATCGATACCAAAGGTCTATACCGCGTTCACGAATTCACAAAGGTTGAAATGTTCGCCTGGACGATGCCTGACAACGTAGGCGATGACCACTTTTCCGAGCCCACTCCTTCGCCCTCGGCCGCTTTGTTCAACGAGATGGTCGCCATCCAAAAGGAAATCCTCCAGAATCTAGGCCTACATTGTCGTGTACTGGAAATGCCCACGACAGAACTAGGCGCCTCAGCGACCCGCAAAATCGACATTGAAGCCTTCTTCCCGTCGCGCAGAGAAAAGGATGAAGGTTGGGGCGAAGTCACATCCGCATCCATCTGCACAGACTACCAGACCAGACGTCTAGCCACTCGCGTCAAGACTGAAAAGTTCGGACGTAAGCATGAGTGGCCGCACACTGTCAACGGTACTGCCCTTGCGGTCCCCAGAGTTTTGGCCGCTATCATGGAAGCTGGATGGGAGGAGAGCAGCAAGAGTATGCTCATCCCCGAGGTGTTGAGACCTTTCATGGGTGGATTGGAGAGAATTGAAAGGAGTAGTCGTATCAGCATTCAGTAAACGGGGTTGTTTCATGTTCGATCCGCCTTTCCACTATACCATATTTTTCAGCACTCCACACTTATGTTCGAATCTATTGTGAAGCAGAGATGCTGAAGCATCGATATCGTCACCCTCACCACTGAACTGTACTTCGCATCCTAGCTTCAACCAGTCAAGATACCTTCGAGGACTTGGCCATCGCACGAGAAATCGCTCTCAACTTATCGTCAGTCGAAACAGTATGACAAAGACGAAGCGTGGACCGAGTGGTGCGTATGATTCAAAAGCATAAATCCACATGCAGTGAATCTCGACGGCATCGACGGCCCGAACCCCGCCACATAAAAGTATACAACAACTTCACTGATCTACGCACGAGATAAGAGACAAAGAACGTGGAGCAAATCCCCCAAAACACGACATTGAGCTTGCAAGGATCGGAAACATTGACTGACTTGATAGCAGCACAAAAAGGTTCATCGGAAGGATATATGCCGTTGGAAAAGGGTTTGTGTTACCAACAGTGTGGTTCGTTGCACATCCACATCGGAAAAAGAAAATCGGTCGGGCAAGATGGGTGCGATCCCGAATATCTGGCAACAAGGTTTGAGCTGCTGCACAAAGGTGGCACGGAAAGAGGAAAGAGTTCGAGTATCCGATACCGCACATGATCAATCAGATAATCACAGCGCCAAGTTGTAGGCGCTGAAAAGCAAACGCATAGGTAAAAAAAAAAAGCAAGGCGAAGGCATAAAAGAGGGTACCTGAGGATGAATGCATCCAACTACGGCTATACGCATCCGCATCTGAGCGGTTAAGCACCACGGCATGTCTAAAAACCATGCGATCCAGCTGATCGCTACTCTAAAGCAAACAAAACGTAGGGTAGAGGGAATAACAATGAGCAATCTCTTTCCAGAAGGCCGGGTCGCGGACTCATGCATACTCCTCCTCGTTGCAGTAAGCCAACATGCGCTGGGTCGGCGGCCCGGTGGTAGACATTGCCAATATCAGCGACACCGGCGATCCGGGTGGACACGCGGACAACTGCCCAATGTCCTGGACTGGTAGGGAACTTTCGGAAACAATATCGAGTAAGACAAAGTCATACTTTGTTGTTCAAGGTCCCGTAACGTTGCCTTGTCGTGCGTCCGGGTGTCTGTCTTGGGTGACTTCTTGATCTGCTGATGATGTTGTAGTTTATACATGTCCTCAAAACGCATCATCCAACAATGCCTTGCTCTCTTAATCAATAGCTCGATCCTTGCAAGGCGACATGATCCTGACTGACCGGTATCTCTGACCGCTCCTTCCACACCGACTACAGCCAAGGCATACAAGCCTCGTATTGCAACTCATCCAGTCCTCCATCGTCACGCTGCTGCATCATGCTGAAGTCTCGCAACGTCTCAGCACCGACGCTGCGCTTGTTCTGAATCGCTTTGAGGCGAATTTCATGGACGCGAGCGTCCGCCGCAGCCATCCGGTCCACGATGCTCTCCTGTGATCCGCGCTGCTGAAGGTTTTGCTCTTGCTGTAATGCACCTGGTTCGGCACGGCTACTTGCACCGGATGCGCTTGCGACCCCTGAAGTGGTCCGGCTGTTGCGTCGCATGTGCCGCCAGATCCGCCGAGCTTCATCTTGTATCACGAGACTGTCCGGCCTCTGTCCGTGTTCAGCATGGTGTTCATCGGCAGGCATGCCCGTGTTCGTATTGCCTTCATCGGGTGTTGGCGTAGAGGGGGCGGTATTGTAAACCTGCAGAGCTTCGGCATCGACAAGATGCAACGTGGTCCGGCGTGTGCTTTTCGGACCTCGATGCTGTGTGGCTGTTGCGGACGACTGTACTACACTCTTAGATGTTTCGGTCAACACTCCTTGTTGGAACTCGAGTTCTTCGCGCAAGCGACGCAAAACTGGTGGCCCGTCGTTGCCGGACCAGAATTTGCCAAACTTCCTTTGCAAGATCCTGATCGCGACGTCCGGAGGATAGTTCCTTGCAGCAAACTTGGCCTTCTCGATCTCAATCTCCACGCTACCCTTGTCTTCCTCTTGATGGTCCATGCCCCATTGGCTGTTCCTGTTCGTGCGGATCAACTCAAACGCCTGTTCAGTCCGCAATTCTGTATCCCGAGGAAGGAGAGAATGTCTGTAACGCACATCCGCCTTGAACAACTCACTCCCAACTATTCCGAGTGTCTCGTGAAGCTCGCTCAAGAGGCCTTCAAGCGAGGCTGGATCTGCACTTCGCTGAGCCTCGAGCGAAGGTACGTGCACCTTCGCAAACAGAGTGGTACATTGACCCGGATGTAGTGTTGTCTTCCGGGGAGGTGTGAGGAGTTTTTCCACGCGACATGGCTCGGTTGAGTTGATAGACACTCTGACGTGTGAAAGTTCTTGGGCGTGAGACTCTTCACGCGCCGACTGGACAAGAGCTTCTAGGACAGTCTGTTGAGCCTCTCCCCACTCAAAACGCCATCCGCCTGTCCGAACTTGGTCGCGAGGAGATGGTGGTTCGTAGGCATAGCCGACTTGAACTTGGTGAACTGGCCACGACACCAACTCTCGAAGGAGCGATGCACATCTGTGCGGAAGTGGAGACAGTACAAGCGCATGTGTGACTGTAACGATTGAATCTTCTACCGTCTCGACCACTGACGCTACAGCGTCCTGCATCATTTCAGACAACATTGCAACCGGGGGCCGTGACGTTGCCTTGCCAGAGTCTAGCTTTGCCACTTCGATCGATAGGGATGATGCATCCGGTCTCTGCAGACGATGAAGCTGACAGCCTGACCTGATATCCGAGCATTGCGATTCGTGGGAGCAGGACGTGCAGAACACTGCCAGACGATCTCGCTGGTCTCGTAGCAACCTGCAAATGTGCCGGGTAAACTCGGATATGCTTTGTAGAGCCAATGGGGAAGCAAATGGTCTACCCCGCGTTAGTGCCTGACATTTGAGTGAAGATGTGGAAAGCACAAACGAGTTGTCAATGATAACAACAACATTCAGAGGCTTTTGAGTTCTGCCGGCATAATCAGGAGATGCCGAGGATCTCATATCGTTTGTACCACTGGTAGATGGTGGATCGCTCGAAACGCTTGCTTCAGCCTTGATCATCGCCCAGACCGTCGCCTCGTCGGCTAGGTCTAGGGTCGCCCATGCAGGCGTGACACGAAGATTGATGTGGAGCATTGATAGTATTTTGTGATTGCTGTCGAAGTGAAGTGCAGATAACTGTGTGGCTCTTCCTGGGCGTGGAGTCTTTTCTGGAGATGGCGAAAGACTTGGGTCTGCCTCTTGTGATGGACTTGAATAACTGCCGTCACTTCCAAGGAGAATGCTCTTAGTTTTGAGATCAGGCGGAGGGAAGGTAACGAGTGTCGGGCCAAAGTCTCCTACAGGTGAGTCCACTGAGACAAGACTCTGGACTGAGTCAAAAGCGACAATGTGTGATGCAACTGTATGATCATCTTTCATATCTTGAGAATTCTCGTCGGTCGTAGTCTGTGCAGATCTCTCATGCTCTGAAGCAGTCCGACTGACGGCAACGTCGTTGTCATTCCTCAGTGGCACTTTGGAAGAACTGCTGGATCGACTGAGAAGACCCTCCTTGACTTTTGAGACTACCCTTTTACGCACAGATAATTTACGAGACAGTGAGGGGGCAGATTTTGGCTCATTCTTGTCGGACTGAGATGATGTCCGCTTGATCGGAGATCGTTCGATGACTGTTGTAAGATGGGCGCTGTTAGGCTCCCAACTGAAGCGGTTGCTTCTCGATGATGGTCTGATATCCTCATCGTGTACAGTGTTCTGAATCTCTCGGAGTGGCAGGGCACTAGAATGCTTGGTATAGCCAAACTCAGGCACAGCGTACCCGCTCGTAGAGGCGGCATCGTTGATGAATCCAGTTCGGAGATTTTCACGTGTCTTGCGAACCTTCAGAGGCGAGCTTGACGCTTTGTTTGACAAACATGCTTCAGGAGGGCCGACGGTATACCTGGTATGACCAGAACTGCTCGTAGGCGATGTGTTGGCTCGTGACGGTCGAGTAATGGTTGGAGAAAAGCTGCTCACAGAAGCTGGAGCCGAGATGAACAGGTGGGCCTGGGGTGGTTGCCATCCGTGCAGGCCCAAAGAGCCTGGTGTGTGACCATATGATGTGGTTGATGAGGATTTACTTTTGCTGTTTTGTGCTGCTCGCAAAGTCTTCGGGTTGGTGTTCTGCGAGCATCGTCAGAATGATTTGGTGACACGATCTTTGAAGGATATGGACCTGCCTCCTTGTTGGGCATGGCTCATGACTAGAGGGATGCACTCGGACTTCCAATTGGAGCGATGAGAATATAACAAAGGCTGACAAGTCAATGGTAGTCCAGGATCGGGATGGTTAAGGGAATACAAGATCGTTGCAGAACTCCTGACGTGTCATGTGGAAGTCCAGTCAAAGGCAAGTGCGACTGCCATGTAGAACCCGCATTCTGTTCCTCACACAACAAAGCAGCCCACGTGTTGTCGCTTATTCCCCAAACGAGAACTGATCAATTACGGCCGACAATCTGAGAAGCACAATATCGCAGCGGACAGGAGTGTTGGGAACCAAACATTTTCTGAGGTTACCACTTCTACAAGGCTGATCAAGCAGCCAGACGGTCACCAGCTTCATTGTCTTTGTTCCAAGGGACATCTGTCGCATCTATATCGATATTCAGGAAGTTTATNNCTGCGACACAGAGATTAGCCAGCTGTACTTTAGATCATTCAACAAGGATGTAGCCTACTAGATCGTCATTGGAGCCCATTCCACCGAACAGGGTGTGCTGTGATACACTCGCTTGAACACCTTNTTTGACTCTCTCTTCCCAGACGCCCTCCCAGTTCCATTGGCCAGGTCTTCGAGCACCACCTGGCTGTTGACGTAGGGTGGGGGACGCGGGGCTCTTTCCATCCTCTGGTGTCGCAGAGGNGGGTGTAGCGCCAATGACTCGCGCTCTGTGAGTCTGCCATGCGTGCCATGCACCTGGGTTGCCTGCCGCTTCGAGCGGCACTTTGTCGAGCACCTCGGCTGTGTCGAAGGTACTGCGCATGTAGAACAAGATCTGCACAATGGCGAGAGGACCGTACGACGACTGCGATCGCTCTGACGTCGATGCTATCTCTTCGCTTGAGCCAACCTGCGACGTAGGCTTCGGCTTGTTGCGTCCAAACCACTGAGGAAAGCCGTGTCGCAAGCTGAAGCCGCCGGGAGGCAGACGCTCGTCATCGGTGGCATGAACGGTATCAGCGCCTGTGTCGCTCGTGGTGTAGGTGTATGTCGTCAGAGGAGTAACCAAGGGGTGGAAGATGTCGGTCGAGAAGGTGATGGTGGGAGGCTTGTCGGCGGCAAGGAGCAGGGAGAACTTGAGGATTGCGGGTGTATAGGGGCNCTAGAGCGTTTGAGAAGTCATCCAAGCATTCGTCACGGCGACCCTACCTTTGCGGATGAACAGCACACCCTGCCAGACGTGTGGATCGCGCGGTGTGGGTGTGAGGTAGATGCCTTTGGGACAGGCCTGTTTCACGCTCGCGCTACACAGAGACTTATGAGCTTCTCGCTGTACAGGCGTGTAGAAATAAACAGGCAAGCATACAANGTCCAGACGCCGTTGTTGTGCCTCGAAGGCCTGTGGCCCTGCGCGAGTGTTGGACTGCGCCAGAGACATTGAACAATAGGTGGTTGTGAGGTTGAGAATAAGGGTTGCTGTCTCCACGTCGCCCTTTGCATTGGAGACGGCGCTTGTTTCCTGCTGGTGACAGGCGCTAACGCAAAACACCCACTTACACACGACAAGCTCACAGGACAGTGCATCTTGATAGATCTGTTTCTGCGTGCTCTGCCTCTTCCACATTTACGCACGTAGAACGACACACGTCTCTTAGATCTTACCGTCCCAGTCCGAGCACAAACGATGTTGCAGTGATGGATCTCTGACCTGTCAATTGGGTTCAAGCCGGCGTCTATCGCGCGCGTCTCACAACGCTCCTGCTTTTGCTCGTGAAGCAACGACTTCGACTTTGTTTCTTCGCTCCATGCATGAGCAAGAGCACGGTAGTGACCCCTGTTGACCGCAGGCTGATAGGTCACGAGGTCTGCTTTGAACACGCGAGTATCTTTAAGCTTGCGGTCCAGCTTCTGGCAGCATCTGGATCTTCACTCTGGCCTGTGATTGCATGGTGTTGCGGCCCGTTCGCCCGTCGAGACATCTCTTGTACAGTACAGGCGTGGGCGTCGAGACAGCAATGGCCACGATAACTCCTCGTATGCACAATGCCATCTTATTGGCAGTATGTAGGCTGGCAAGCGACTGTTCTTCAACCAGTAGTCGACAGTCGCACGATTGCTCTGTTCTGTTTGGGGCTATGTCGAGAACAGCGACTCGTCCACAAACACGACATGCTGCAAAAACCCGCTCGCATGCCGCCGCGCCGGCTTGCTGCAGCCCACCCGACCTCCAGGAAGATTGATGCGACAGGGGATCTCGATGTCTCTTCACCGAGCAATCTGTACCATGACGTGGTGTCTCCATTTCCCAAGATTCCCCCAAAAGTCAAAATGCCAAAGTCGAAGACGGCGCATCGTAGAGGCGGAAACTAGAGAGCGTCTGGGATCGTGTCGGCGGGCCAAACCTTGCTGGGAGCCTACCGCAGCGTGTCCCTGAACTAGCGTGGGACCTGTCTGGAGTTGATCGAAGAAGGCCCTTGGAAGCTTCTGTCTCTCTACGGCTAGCGTCGCCGCCGAGCCATCCCGGAACCCGCTCGCCTGGTTTGCTCCCCTGCCATCGATAGATGAACCAGCTCTAGCAAATCTCCCAGATTCACAAAATCTCCCGGCATCTGATGCGTTACATGGACCCTTCTTCTTGCCATCTACAAGATACCATTCCGATACACCACCAATAACGACCCTCTGCTGCAGCCGGCAGGAGATCTCACCTTTCGGCTACTGACTGCCGCCAGTCGGGCGATAAGTTGACAGCTCTCGGCAGTGGTTGGTCGTGCAAACAGGGCGAGTGACCTCTCGAATGCTGTTACACACTGCCTGAGGTGTGTGGGAGTGTGTTGTCCTCCTCACCGCCAGTCAAATGGGTCGCTGACTCTGTAGTCAGGTTACGTGCAGAGCACATCATCTCTCGATACGCAAATCAATATACTAAAGATATCGGCGGCAGTGTCAATATATCGCCCAGTTTCCAGCAAAATAGGTCAAAATCTGGGAGATCATTGAGATATAGGGCTGTAGATTAGGCTCAATAAACCATCGTCGCTAAGCTCTGGGGCCGAGTTCCCCGAACCAATGGCGTCCCGCTAACCACGGCCTCGGGCGTGGAGTACAGGTTGGTTTCTGCTCCGCGCTGGTTCCACACAAGGTTTCATGACCAACAGGGGAAGCATGGAGCCTTTCGTGCTTCCGCGATCCGCGAGATATTCGCCCTCCTGCCCACGCACACAGGCCAATTCCTTAGGAATGCACTTCACCGACTGTAACGGCGACCCGCTCTTGCTAGATCTGCCTGTCAGCGGCAAGGTGACGATGGGTAATGTTAATAATCTTTTCGCCCTGTCTTCTTCCTCTTGTTCCATCAAACGCGCCACCTGACTTGTCCCTCTTCACCGTCTCTTGAGTGGTACCACCATTCGTGCTGCACGCATCCGCCGGTCATTGCTTCTGAGTCCCATTACGTTCGCAGCATCTACCCGGATCCGCGGTTCTTGCGTTCCACCACCTGGACAAGACGTTTTCATCATTGCATTGTCAGCCGCTCCAAGACAGTTTACCGGGATTCGATTTGTTCATAAAGGGCTTGCCCTTGCCAGGACTTGAAACAGTTGTGCTCTCTTATTCCCCCTCAGCTCGTACAAAGGAATTGGAATCCCTCACCGTCTGTCCTGTCCCACTCTTGTCCGCATCATGTCGCCCTCACATGCACAACATCGTCGAGTGCAACAGCAATCGAGTGCCTTTCCTACTCGACAATTGTTTGTGCTAGGTATGTCTCGACGTCTAATCTGTCTATGTATCCAGGTGGCTGACAAAAATTGANNAGCATTATGCCGTATATGCGAGCCAATTGCCTTCATGTCAATTTTTCCCTATGTCTATTACATGATCTCTTCTTTCCACATCACCAATGACGAGAAGCAAATTGCTCTCTACGCTGGCATGGTCACATCTGCGTTTGCCTTTGCCGAGTTCTCGACAGGAGTCATGTGGGGTAGATTGAGCGACAAGGTCGGACGCAAACCAATCCTCCTTATGGGATTGGCAGGAACCGGCATCAGTATGATTGTCTTTGGATTCTCTCCCAACCTAACCACGGCTCTTATTGCTCGTGCTTTGGGAGGTCTCCTCAACGGGTAAGTCGAGCAACGATCGATCTTACTCTAATTCTGACGAGTATCAGANAACATTGGTGTCTTGCAGACAACCGTCGCAGAAGTAGTCACTGTCGAAGCACACCAAGGTCAGCAAAGCTCCTCGTGTCTCTCTGCAGTCAATCACTGACAAGATATAGCACGTGCATATTCAATCATGCCCTTCGTTTGGTGCCTTGGGTAGGCCTGCCACTTATGCCATTAGCGCCATTTTACTTACAGTCTCAGATCAATCGTCGGCTCTGGTCTAGGAGGAACTCTCGCGGACCCTGTGCGCAATTACCCTGGTTACTTCGAGCAAGGTTCGCTGTTCGACAAGTTCCCGTACCTGCTTCCAAACTTGGTCTGCTCAGGAGTTGTCATCTTCGGCATGGTGGTCGGCATTCTGTTCCTTGAAGAGACGCACGAGGATCTCAAAGATAGAAGGGATTATGGCCTCGACGTTGGTGACTGGATTCTAGACTTTTTCCGGCCGAATCAGCTCGACGAAAAGGCTGGTGAGACATTGGCTCTGTTCGAAGACGCTGCTGCTGGCTATTCCTCCAGCCAGTCATCTCCAGCCGTAAATCCAATCCTCGTTGGAGAGCTGCCGAATGAAGCCCAGCCCGTATCTTCGCAGATTCCGGGATCCCGTCGCCACGATGCAGCTGTCTCAAGAGCCTTCACATGGCAGGTCTGTCTCAACATTATTGGATATGGTATCCTTGCNCTAGTAAGTTTTACTTGAGGGAACCTCGAGAAGCATTCATATTGACGAACTGCCAGTCACACAATCTCGGCCGAACAGCTTCTTCCCGTACTTTTCAGCTTGCCCGAATCTCACCAGGCTCCTCACTTACCATTTCAATTCTCTGGAGGCTTTGCCTTGCCAACAAAAGTCATCGGTTTCATTCTGTCCGCTCAAGGCTTCATCCAGATGTTCGCTACCCTGTTCGTTTTTCCATTCGTCAACCGTAAGATTGGGAGTTTAGCTACGTTTCGGCTCGTCATTCTCTCATATCCGGTTCTTTACCTGATGGTTCCTTACCTCACGCTTGTCCCGACGGCTCTTCGTATGCCCTGTATCTATTTCGTACTCGTCTGGAAGGTCACAGCACAAGCTCTGTCGTATCCATCTCTTGCCATTATGCTGGCCAACGCAGCTCCATCGAAGAAGGTTCTCGGTACCCTGAACGGTGTAGCAGCCTCTTCAGCAAGCTTGTGCAGAGCGTTTGGCCCCACACTATCAGGCTTGGTCCAATCGTTGGGCCTTTCCATTGGCGTGCTCGGTCTCCCCTGGTGGGCAAACAGCTTCGTTGCAGTCATTGGCGCCGTTCTCAGCTTACGCATGGTCGAAGAGAAACGCCGACACTCGAAAGCCGAGGAGGCAAGTCTGGACTCGGAAGACCTCCCATTCCTGGACGCAGACGTGCTAGAGAGCTCTGACGAGGAATTCTGCCATTGATCTTCTGGAGCAGCGTCGTGTCGGTCGAAACACCAAAATACCTTTTGTACGACTCATACAATTTTCTCATTTCGAGTGTCACTCGGATTCCCTCGCTTACGGAGTTGCCATTCTTTTTATAATCGTTCCGATTCGTTTCAAAAGTTCACCTAGATGAAAGCAGTTTTACGGCAGGCTCCGTATTTATTCAAGCGATCCGAGATCAGCTTTAGACCAGTTTTCATTGCTATTTAGGGAAGGTCTTTTGGGCGTTTTTCAGTGCTTGCTATGGTCAGCATTAGGTGTCTGGTTCAAGATGAGGGAGTTAGGCAGTCGGTTTTATATACCCGTTTTCACTCGGGAAGGTCTTGCTATGGAAGGGAATGGCGTTGTTGCTCTGTATGAGATGCGATCTTGCTTATCAAGACATTACGTTCGCTGTAACAAGGATACGACTGGTAGTTTAGCTGCGTTGATGCTTTCTGATAGATATGGCTGGATATGTCAATTGCTGTCTTTGCCAGATGATCTTTCTGTCCGTGCTCCTATTTTCACTTGATTGGACTACAATATCGAAACTTTGCAACGGAGTATGTTAACTGATTGAGGTTCGAAGACAAGCGTGGTGCTCATCCGATACCATCAGGTTACCATCGAAATGGTTTAAGATAGGCCAACCCCGCAGCACCTCGGGCAATGATGATCAGTCTTCCAAGTTCCAACACTCAACACACCTTGTGACTTCGATTGCTTCAACTTGAACACTCATCAAACTCATACTCGAGAATGTCCAGCAAAACAGCAATCTTGACCAACAAGGCACCAAAGCCTCTGCCGGGCATCTACAGTCAAGCTATCGTCGCCAATGGTTTTGTCTACTGCTCAGGAGCTATTGCTGGAGACACAACAGGCAAGATAATCGACGGAGACATCCAAGCCCACACTGTAAACCACTGGTTTATCCCCTCCAGAATCATGAACAGAATCATTGACACCTTGCACAGNCATCAATGCATCAAAAACCTTACCGCCGTACTCGAGGAAGCGGGAACGACCATTGACAAAGTCATCAAGGTGAATGTGTTCTTGGCCAGTATGGACGACTTTGCAAAGATGAATGAGGTGTACAAGACTTATTGGGGCGATGTGAAACCTAGCAGGACGTGAGTTGCCATGGTGGTCATGTTCTCTGGCTTCGATATGCTGACTATTGTGTACAGATGTGTTGCTGTCAAGACCTTGCCATTGGGTACGGATGTCGAGATCGAGTGTGTTGCAGTGTTGTAGACCGACACCGAAGGGTCTCAGATAGACATCTTGTATACACGATTTGGCTGACTCTGTCTACATCTGGTCAGGGTGGCACTTTCGGCAAGTTCTCGAAGAATAATTTATCTCATGTTTGGTCTTCAAACATACTTGAGTGTCACTGCAATATCTTACTACCATTCAGTGACCTCCTTCGAGATGAGAGAGCAGTTTGGTGGTCATGTTTGAAATATTGCGCTTTCCAATGTCACACCGAGCGTACTGACCCAGTTTGCTCGCAAAATCACTCTAATTCAGCGTCCAATATTGCCAGAGCCTACGAGACATTGAAATAGCATGAAACTGTTGGACCACCAATCTAGCTGCCACGGAGTCAAATTACTATATCTTGCACATTGAATCCCGGTCACTTTTATGTCAACAGAAGCTGGCGGTAGGTGGTGTGGATATTTGTCCTTATTTTCTTTGGAGGAAAAACATATCCGAATCTAGCCGCTAGCACACTAATATGGTTAGCGGCCCAACCGTGTTCCGACATCCTTTCTCCACGCATGCAAAAAACCCAATGACCCGGGGCTTATCAGTGCATATGATCAGATATCGGGCATAAGAGAAACAGGTCAAAACACGCGACGAGTCATTATCACCGAAACGACTCGAGACCACTGCATCACGAAACCTGGGAAAAAGAGGTGCTACTAAACGCGGAACTTCTCACCCGTGTATGCGCCCCTCTGTGCAACAAGACAAGTCAGAGACAGACCCCGGTGGCCTCCGCGTAGCCGCTTCGCGCTTGCTTTCGTGAGCGATGCCGACCGCGAAATGAACAATCCTACCGAGTCATCCAACAAGAAGAAGCGTGCCAATCCGCAGGCCTCTGACGCTGCTGATGAGGCCGTCGAAGGTGGTTCTGGCGACGGTACTGCCGCCGGTGCTGCTTCCAATGGCGCGTCTTCGGCTTCGTCATCAAACTTTCGCAATGTCAGCGCGTGCAATCGATGCCGTCTGAGAAAGAACCGCTGTGACCAGAAGTTGCCAGCGTGCACGAGTTGCGAAAAGGCCAATGTCAAGTATGTATGCTGTTCGATTTCGAAGTGAATGTCTCGACTTACCCATGTCAGATGCGTCGGCTTCGATCCCGTCAGCAAACGGGAAATACCAAGGAGGTAAGAAGCCACAGTCTAGATGTCCTTGGCTACCACTGACATAACANNCAGCTATGTGTACTATCTGGAGAGTCGAGTGCAGCATCTGGAGTCGCTGCTTCAAAGCAACAATATTCCTTACGCACCCACAGATGACTTTAGCATGAGCGTGGTGACACCTACCTCGCCCGCCATACCATCCACAGGCGAGGTGACGATTGCAGGGGCGCAGAAGTTTGCTGACAACAGCTCTGGTCCTGCTTCTGTTGTATCGAATGAGCAGACTGAGCAAAAGCAACTCTCCAATCTCGTCCACAACATTGGAAACGTTTCAGTATTAGGAGCTTCAGATTCTAGGTATCTTGGCTCCACTTCCGGCATTTCCTTTGCCAGAGTCGTCTTTGCCGCAGTCAAGAGCTCAGTATCAGGATCGACATCTGAACGTGGCGGGGTTCGTCCTTCAAAGCCACTTACGAGTGCAGCTACAGGAGGAACTACCATGAGAGACTCGTTCTTTGGACTTCAGACGAAACCCGCCATCAAACCGGCAACTTTCCCTGACAAGGATATCGGACGGCGATTGATGGAGCTATATTTCGAACACTCCAACCCTCAGATACCAATTCTTCATCGTGGAGAGTTTATGGCATTATTTGACAAAGTTTACGCCACCGAGGAGAAGAAGAGAACACCACGAGAGCTATATATGCTCAACATCGTCTTTGCCACAGGTGCCGGAGTCATCCTAGAAGCCTCTGTTAAGAACAATGATGGAGAAAATGCAGCCGATGGCAAGGCTGGACAGAGTCGTAAGAGGCAAAAGCTCTCTCATGAGCAATCGCGGCCAGAAGAGTACCACGCTTCGGCTATAGTGCACCTGGAGTCATTCCTCGGATCTTCTTCCGCAACAGAGGGAATTGGCGGCGGTCTTGAAGAACTCCAGGCTGTCCTTCTTCTGGCAGGATTTGCGCTACTCCGTCCGGTTGCACCAGGTCTTTGGTACATCGTCGGTGTAGCTGTTCGTCTTGCTGTGGATCTAGGCCTTCACAATGAGGACCCAGAAGCTTCGACAGAAGTTAGTACGGCGCAGGGGCAGCCCGAGATGACCAGTGCTGCGAGAGAAGAGTACGGACGCCGTCAGTACATCCGAGACTTCCGAAGAAGACTGTGGTGGTGCGTCTACTCTTTCGACCGCTTGGTTTCAACTTGCGTTGGCAGACCGTTTGGCATCACAGACCAGGTGATCACGACCGAGTTCCCGACGTTGCTCGATGACAAGTACATCACACCAACCGGTTTCCTTAGCCCACCACAAAATGAGTATGGAAGCATTCCGAGCTACAAGCATGTCTCATATCACTATTTCCGGCTTCGCTTGCTGCAGTCAGAGGTATTGCAAGTCTTGCAGCATCGCCAAACTCAGCAGTTCAGAGAACGGGGTACGGTGAACGGAGCCAATCGATGGATGCACACAGACCTTCCTTCACCGTTCTTGTCGAGGTACTCAAGCTTCAGAGAGTGGCGAGGTGACATCGATCGACGATTGTACGAATGGATCGAGTCTTCGCCCACACAGACAATGACTGGAGTTGCTTTCTCGCCACTGTTCTTGGAGCTCAACTACTGGCTTACAGTGACCATGCTATACCGCCAGTCTCTGTCCGTGCCTCCATCACTTGCTGGTGAGCTCGATGCTTCTACAGGCGATGACGTTACCAGTCCAGGCCACGTTGACTACGAAGAAGAAGACGAGGAGACGGTGTTCTTGAAAGTGGCCGAAGCCGGTCAAAAGACACTAAAGATCTACCGTCAACTACATCGCGTGAGATTGGTCAATCATACTTTCCTGGCTACACACCACCTGTTCATGTCTGGTATCTCTTTCTTGTATGCCATCTGGCACTCGACAGTGGTGAGATCTAAGCTCACACTAGACGACGTCGATTTTACCATTCTGGCAGCTACATCTGTGCTCGGGGACATGATCGAAAAGTGTCCTCCTGCTGAAGCGTGTCGGGATGCATTTGACCGCATGAGCAAAGCAACCATCGCGATGGTGGAGCAGACGACAGGATTCGGATCCCAAGCGCTACGATATATCGCACAAGCGCAAAAAGTACAGCAGCATGCAGACGTGTCCGCTGTAGGGGAGCACAACGTTAGGAAGACCAATAACAACTCAGTCATGGCGGCTCCCAACCAAGGCAGGCCCCACCAGCAACAGCAACAAGAGCAGCTACAACAAGCCAGACGACCTATGCCGCGATTTGACATGAATCTACGAGATCTGTTCACGGATGACGAGTCGACCAATCGGCCGTCAGCACAAAGAAGAGGGCCATTCCCAATGGCCAGGCCACCAAATTCTGGAGTCAAGCGTGAAGGAGGACCAGGACCAGCTTTCCCTGGTACACCTACTGGAGCCGCTTACCCGCAGAACCAAATATCTCCGCGCCTATATGCGCCCAGCCCGCCGATAGATCCATCACTACAGTCGACGCCGCCACCGATAGCGAGACAATCACCCAGCCAGCATCATTACTACCCTCGAGGAGGACAAGGCTATATGGCACCCGGACCTCAGGGAGTGCCAGGTCATCTCGAAGGGTTTGAGTTCTTGCAGGACTTCCAACTGCCAGACCAAGGTGGACCTCTTGGTCAAGCAGGACAAGCGCCTGGTAATTATGGAGAGTTCGATATGGGTTTCGGTGCAGGAGGACTTGCTTTCGATGGCGGCGGTCAACCGTGGGATGAACATGGAGGCTTCGACTTGTTTGATGGATTCTTCTTTGGAGGAACGAATGGAGGGGGTCAGAGATAGTAAAAGTAATGGACATGGTGGGACGTATACTCCGAACATGTCATGGTCGCAATCTATTGTTCTGCATTGCATCAATCTTCTTTCCATTCGGGTGAATTGTGAGAGCGGAAAGGGCAATCGCAAGCGCGAAAATGGTCCGTGCGAGATGCGGGAGCTTCGATTTCTCTTATGTGACGTTGGAGTGAAATATTATTTCAGATTCACTATACCAATCATGCCGATGAAAAAGGGTAGAGGCGTACGTCTTCCGAAGGACAGTGGCACGTACGGCGACTGACAAGATAACAGAACTTCCGCAACAAGGGCAAGGGCCGTGGAGGCGGCGGCAACAACTGGTCGACGGAGCGCAAGTCGTACGCCGAAGTGCCCAAGGTCAACGAGCAGTTCGAGAGACTGTACAATGACATGAACATTGTGCCCGAGGGCGAGGAGCGCGAACAGTTCTGGGCTGCCCTCCGTCGCGAGCTGCCCAACTCGTTCCGCTTCTGCGGCAGCAAAGGGTATCCACGACATGCACCAAAAGTGCTGCCAAACAGCAGCTGACTCTTCGCAGANCATGCGCTCGCCGTGCAAAAGAACCTGGACGAACACTTTATCCCTCAGATCAAGTCGATGAAGTTCGACGACCAGAATGTCGAGCCTCCGATGCCCATCAAGTGGTACCCCAACCAGCTGGCCTACTACATGACCACCCCCAAGAACGTCATTCGCAAGTTCCCTCCCTTCGCCGCTTTCCAGAAGTTCCTCGTCTCCGAGACAGCCGTCGGCAACATCAGTCGTCAGGAAGCTGTGTCTATGATTCCCCCGCTTCTCCTCGATGTCCAGTCGCACCACACCGTTCTCGATCTGTGCGCCGCCCCCGGAAGTAAGAGTGCTCAGTTGGTTGAGATGCTGCACGCTGGAGAAGAGTCGCGTATTCGCAAGGCTACAAAGCAATACCAGGACGAGAAGGCCGATCCCACAGCAGCTGCCGACGAGACTGTTGAGGGTAACGACTGGAGCGACGACGGTAGAGCCACTGGACTCTTGGTCGCAAACGATGTCAACTACCAGCGCGCCCAGATGTTGGTCCACCAGGTCAAGCGCCTGAACAGCCCCAACTTGATTGTCACCAACCACGACGCTACCATGTTCCCATCGATCGAGCTCCCCTCGGATCCCGTCCCTGAGGGCCAAAAGAAGCAGGGCAAGTGGCTCAAGTTTGACAGAATTCTTGCCGATGTCCCTTGCTCTGGTGACGGTACCTGCAGAAAGAACCCCAACATCTGGAAGGACTGGATTCCTGGTAACGGTCTTGGTCTCTACATCACTCAGGTTCGCATCCTTGTTCGTGCCATCCAAATGCTCAAGGTCGGTGGTCGCGTTGTCTACTCGACCTGCTCTATGAACCCTGTTGAAAACGAGGCTGTCATTTCCAGCGCCATTGAGCGCTGCGGCGGTATCGAGAAGATCAACATTGTCGATGTCAGCGACCAGCTTCCTGAGCTGAAGCGCTACCCTGGACTCAAGCAGTGGAAGATCATGGACAAGGAGGGTCGTCTCTGGAACTCTTGGGAGGACGTCGAGGACGCAAAGTCAAAGAAGTTTGAGGCTTCGCTCGAGCGTGTCGTTCCTGGCATGTTCGCCACCGCTGGCCACAACCTTCCTCTTGACCGCTGCGTCCGCGTCTACCCTCACCAGCAGGACACTGGTGGTTTCTTCATCACCGTTCTCGAGAAGAAGTCGGAGATCAGAGCCAAGCCCGAGGCCGAGACCAAGTCTGCCAACACCGCTCCCTCGGTCGTCTCTATCGCCAAGGAGATCGCGTCCAAGCCCGAGTCAGAGGGTATTATCCCTAAGCTCGAGACCGTGGAGGAATACGCCCCGCATGACCCTAACCGCATCGTTGAGACTGGTACTGCTTCTGCTGCTCAGCGCCAGAACAAGGAGGCCATTACTGACCTCGATACTGCATCTAACAAGCGCGGCCTTGATGATGTCGGTGACTCTGCCGCTCAGGACATCAAGAGAGTAAAGACCGAGAAGGACGAGGGTGTCGGTGCTGGTGCCGTCGGCGAGGTTGGTCAGATGGAACACTGGCCCGTGCCTCCATCCGCTCCTCTCAGACAGGACGAAGTCACCCCTGACGAGCCCGCCGCTATTGCCGCAGCCTCCGCACCCCGTGGCCGTCGCAACAACCAGCCCCACGAAGAAGCCTTCAAGTATCTCTCACCATCGCACGAAGAACTCGACGGCATCTTCGACTTCTACCAGCTCTCGTCCCGCTTCCCCCGCGACCGCTTCATGGTGCGCAACGCCCTCGGCAACCCCGTCAAGGCAATCTACTACACCACCGCTCTGGCCAAGGACATCCTGACCAAGAACGAAGGCCGCGGTATGAAATTCGTACACTCCGGCGTCAAAATGTTCGTCAAGCAAGACGCCCAAGGCCAAGACATTTGCCGCTGGCGCCTCCAAAGCGAAGGCCTCCCCATCGTCGAAGGCTGGGCCGGCGAAAACAGAATCATCCACTGCCACAAGCAACAAACCCTGCGCAAACTCCTGATCGAGATGTTCCCTCGCGTCAACCACGAGCACTGGAAGGAGTTGGGTGAGATTGGCGAAAAGGCAAGAGATATCGGTATGGGATGTTGTATTCTGCGCGTCGAGCCTTCGGAGCATGAAGATGGGTTCAAAGAGAGATTGACGCTACCGCTGTGGCGCAGTATCTCGAGCTTGAATTTGATGTTGCCCAAGGAGGAGCGTCGCGCTATGTTGCTGAGGCTCTTCAAGGACGAGTCGCCGCTCATTGATCACAGTCAACAGCCTAACCGCAAGAACGCTGAGGCTACAGCTGCTGCAACAGCGGCACCAGAAACTGTTGTTGACAGTGAAGGTGGTGTGGCACTCAACGACACCGATGCTGATATGGAGGATGCAGATGCCACTGCTCCTGTCGGCGAGTCCGGAGTCGCCACGGAGGAATCAGGTATGGCTACTGAAGATGCACTTAGAGCACAACAACAGACCATCGCCGATGAAGATCAAGCCGTAGCCGCAGCGCCAGAACGCGAAGGCGAGACTGACGAAGCCAACACTACCGTCTAAAGAGATGTCATCTATATTCATAGGACAAAGACCTCTGGCTCTGGATAAACAGAGACTAGAAGGCAGGGGAGAAATGAAAAAAAAAACACTGCTTTTGTGTTCTTGAAAAATTCCACTTCCCCCAAAAACATGTTTTGATGCATGATCCGATCTTGCCATTTACCGTGTTGAAACAAAGAAGAATATCGTGCAATTGCTTCTTCTTTCATACAAACTGTCGTGACCAAAAGGAAGACAGCAAGAGATTCTAGGAAGTCACGGACGTGATTGCTTTACTTGCTCTCACGTGTGTAATAAACACAAATACCATCAGACGGAAGCTGGAAGGTCGATATCGATATGGAAGCCATTCCGGTCGCAGTCGCCAATCGTTGCAGAAACAAAAAGGTATTCCGATGAAAACCTCTGTTCAAACACCAGAGCAGGTTTGCACTGTCTTGTCACTGGAGGGGGTTTGAGAAAAGGGAACAAGATGAAACAAACATTTGTAAAAAGGCAACTAAGCTAGGTACAGAAAACCAAAACAGGGGGTATAGAGTTCCAAGATATCCAAACACAACCAGTATATAAAGAAAACAAAAAACGAATATACATCCAAGATGACGGAGATTAAGAAAAGTATATGTGAAATCCTCCAAATGAACGCCCGGTATATCGTGGTTCTATCGTGATAGATCATTCTATTGAGATGACGAGTTTACTTCAACAACCCGCCTACATCTTGTAGATCTAGATCGTCGCTTGCAGGTAACTGCCGAGAAATTGTAGGCACCGCTATTCGAGGCGCTTGAGCGTCTGGCGGTATACTTGATGGAGGTGCTCGCGTGGTAGGTGATATTGGTTCCTGCTGCATGGGCCTGCTTTGGGTGGGCAGACTACCTCCAAGCAGACCGCCGATGTCTTGCAGACTCAGTGTATTACTGTCCTCGCGCTGTCTCTGCGACCGCGAACCTGGTCTTGATGTCGTGGTGCCATCTCTGCTTTGTGCCGGACGCGATCGTGATCGCTCTCGGTTTCCAGAAGTTCGTTGTGATCGGCTCCTTGTCAAGGATAGCCTTCCACCAAGATCTGAAAGTATGTCGTGAGTTGGTCTAGAAGCTCCTGGTGTACGAGGGCCCTGGATTGCAAAGTCCTGAGTTGTAGTGCCGGAGGAACCGTTTCGGGGTTCGTTACCACCGAGCAGGCCACCCACATCGAAGAACGAAACGCTTTGGCCTGTGGCTGTCGAGGGTGCGGTGTCCGAGGGTTTACGGAGAGCATCGGCACTGTCGTGTGGGCTGGGCGGACCATCACTGATATTGGCAGGCGACATGAGCAGATCGTGGTGATGAGGTGCTTTTCGGTTTGACGAGATGCGGGCAACTGGCGCGGGTCTGGGCAGAGGAGACTTGGGCTCACAGAGCTCTTCGGGCATGCGAACACCCATCTGTCTGAACAGAGCTTCCTCGCTGTCGCGATGGATAGACTCGATGGTGGCACGACGAGTGTCGGCGCGAGATATCGTATCCAGAGTAGCGTCGGGCCTGTACTTGTTCCTCTTGACTCCCCGGTCTTTGACAAAAGTGCCCAGAATGATGGCGTTGGAGACGGCGGCAGAAGCGAGAATCTCGATGGATGCCCAGACAGTGCGGTATTGTTGACGTCCATGGTGTTTGATGACGTTAGGCATGCGCAAGCCTGTGATGACTATAAGGGCGACAGAGAAGCTGAAGAGGCAGACGAGCGAGAGCTTGCGCTTGAGGGGGATCTGGGAGCGTAGGACGATAGGGATGGGGAAGCCAACCAGAAGAATGTCGGTAATGATGTCGGCAGTACCCATGGTAATGAGCTGTGCATAGCCCCGTCTGCATTGAGGGCCGGGGTCTGGCACGACTTGCCAGTAATGATTGAAGGGTTGGCATTCGGAAAGAGTGGCTATTACTACAGCGATAAAAGTCGCGACCAGAAAGACGCGTATACAGTGCAGAACAATCTCGTAGCTGCGTCTCCAGATGGCACTTGTGATGCGCTTCAGGAACTCAGAAACAGTGAATTTGCTAATCCAGATGAAAAGAGCGTAGTTGATGCGGGACGCGAGGACCAGTTTGGAGCCTATTTGGCGGAGGTATATTTCGTAAGGGGTAAGATGTGCAGACTGGACATTGTTGGTGCCATACATGAGGATGACATGGACCAGACCCATGCGCGCGAGCAGCGGGATCAGACTCAGAGCCATGACCTTGTCCTCTTGGAACAGGCGTCCACTTCGAATCTTCCTCCCAGCCAGGCGTGTGAGGATGATGACAGCAGCAAAGGCGGTACACCACCAGCTGAAGAGGAGGGTCGGCCAATTTCCACGTCGCGTGCGAGGCTCAGGAGGAGCATTGTTCCATAACCCCATGCTCCTTTCTGACAGAGCCCACCGCCTCCGCAGAGGGGTGAGCGTTCAACGTCGTCCTGTGATAGATGGAGAGAAAGACGGGCCAGTCGCAACTGCACGAATGAAGCCTCGTCGTCGTACGTGAATTCCTAGTCGTGACGCTTGGGCCGTCGCTTCCTTGTTGCCGGGTTTGTACAGAGAAAGCCCTTGCACACACTGAATTGTCGATACAATAATGCGCCCGTCGCGTGTCGTCGGGTAGTATGTGTAGCAATGGAAGAAAACCGGTCCTTCTGCTTCTCGAGAGTCAGAGACGGCGCAAAGGATACTGCCGGGCGATAGCAACACATTCGGTCAGTGTCCCTTGTCCACAACGCCACTGATCCAGACTCCAAGATAAGCACCCAAGAACGTTGCGACCTCCCTGCCAAATTCTACCTCATGTCATCAATATATCGACTCGACCCAACGATATCTTAACGGCTTCTCTCATCTCCGTATGAACTATCTGTCGCACCGCCAGTAACTTGAATCGATTCTAAAGGCTTGTCTGCTTCCATCACAATTCTCCGACGAGGGACGACATCCGAGCGACAGCCGCCATGGTGGGGTACTGCAGATCTTGTGCATCCGAATCACATACAGACACAGTTGACCCTAAGCCGTTCTTACGCCAATCGCAAGTTGAGACCGTGGATTACTGAAGACCATCTCCGAGCGTCCCGGTCATTAGATTGTCCTGAAGAGAATATCCAGACAGAACACTTGCCTTCTAGGTACAGTATAATTACTCCTCGGCCCTTCATATGGGTCCTGAGTCGCGGCTCTCAAGATGCCACGTTCGGCATCATCCGTAAACCCTCATCAGCCTGAACGTCTCTCCATCTTGTCCATTTGCACCTTCTCTGATGCACCAACGCACTTCATCATCTTCTTCTGGCTCTGCTTGTCACTCTGGTCTATCTTCATGAAGCTAGACGATACAATATGTAGGTTGATAGTCGTCTGTATTCGCATGAGATATTTCCGTCCTCATGACCACAAAACAAAGATCAAGCGACCAATGACCCCGCTTCGCATGCTGAAACGATGTTCGCTACTAGATCTGCCACCCTATATATGAGGGCCCTTCGGTTCTATACATAGTCGAAGCTGAACATGCCCTACTCTGTAAGCGATGTACTTAGTGCTGTGAAGCAACGCAGGGCTCGCTCTGGTCGGCATGCCAGATATTTGGTCAAGGTTGGTCAGAAGCTATATTAGTCTGACCAGCAGTGAGCCGACTTCTTTTGCGTATTCTCTCGTTTCCCCTCTTCTTTGTCGGCTTCTATTCTACATGTGCTAATCTACAATGCAATCGTTCATATTGGCCCTCACTCTTTTGGGGCTTGTCCCAGGTCTTCTTGCTCTTCCCACAAACAGCGGTTCTCACGTCAAACAGCCTCTCGAGAAACGTGATACTCGCACTACTGCACCAACAGGATGTCTCTCGGTTGGGTCTGGAGCCACGTACTCGACCATCGCTTCTGCCATCAAGGCTCTAGGCAGCTCAAAGAATGATGCATGTATCTATATCAAGAGTGGGACTTACAAAGAGCAACTGACTATCGACTACGCTGGCTCTCTGACTCTGTATGGCGAAACCGCCGACACTTCAAACTACAAGTCCAACAGGGTTCTGATCACTCATGGACTCAGCTCTCCAGCTGCTGGTAGTCTCGATGCAAGCTCGACGATCAACATCAGAGTAGCAAATTTCAAGATGTACAACATCAATGTCGAGAACAGCTTTGGGACAGATGCTCAGGCTGTTGCGGTAACTGCCAACGCTGACAAGCTTGGCTTTTATGGCTGCTCTTTCCTCGGTTATCAGGATACTCTTTACGTCAAGGCTGGCACTCAGTACTATTCCAATTGCTTGATCAAGGGTGCTGTTGACTACATTTTCGGTGACGCTTCTGCCTGGTTCGACTCCTGCACCATCATGAGCAATGGTCCTGGTGCCATCACTGCGTCATCTCGCACAACTAGCGACGAGTCTACCTGGTATGTCTTCAACAACGTCAACGTCGTGTCCGACGGCACAAACCTTGTCGGGAAAGTATTCCTTGGACGTCCTTGGAGAGTCAACGCTAGGGTCATGTTTCAGAAATCACAGTTATCAAACGTCGTTAATGCAGCTGGATGGACCGACATGGCCGACGGCGCTACACCCAAATACTACGAATACAGAAATATGGGTGACGGTTCCAACACTTCTAAGCGTAAGTGGACGATCAATGCCACTGGTGCAATCAGCATCAACACTGTTTTGGGGGGTAGCTATGCTTCTTGGGTCGATCAGACAGGCACTGGTTTGACCTCAGCGGTTTCGTCTGTTGCCGACTCCAAGGCAAAGAGTGTCACTACCACAAATCCAGCCTCAGCCAAAGGCCCTGTCTGCACGCCGATTGCAGGAGGCTCTCCAAGCAAAGACGACACTCCTGCCATCCACACTGCTATCCAAAAGTGCGGGAATGGTGGCACCATTGTCATACCTGCTGGCAAGACATACTATCTGAACACTGTCCTCGAATTTGATGGCTGCAAGTCTTGTGTGTTCCAACTTGATGGTACCCTGAAGGCTTCGGACGATCTCAATTACTGGGAAGGCAAAACTGCCATCCTGAATCTCAAGAATGTGCCGGGCCTTACATTCACCGGCGCTGGTGTTATCGATGGCAATGGCCAAAAAGCTTGGGATCGCTTTGCAACCGACAGCTCATACAAACGTCCTACTCTCTTCTACATCGATGGAGGGCACGATATCAACATGCATGGCTGGAAGATGATTAATCCACCCAATGTCTTCCACTCTGTCAAGGGCAATGCTCTCAATGTTGCTTACTCCAACCTCAACATGTCTGCCGTCTCGATTTCCAAGAACCTTCCTAAGAACACTGATGGTAAATGATCAGGATCTGCCAGTCATTTTTAGGCTCGACTAACAAAATCTTANGGCTTTGACATTGGTGACTCGACATTCGTCACTCTCAACAATATCACTGTCCTCAACAACGACGATTGTGTCGCTTTCAAGCCGGGCGCCAACCACACCACTGTGACCGGCATCACTTGCACTGGCTCTCATGGTCTTTCCATCGGCTCGCTCGGCAAATCGAGCGCTGACACAGTCGCAAACATCTATGTCTCAGACGCCACCATGATAGATTCGACCAAGGCTGTCGGTATCAAAACATACCCCATGGGCAATGGTCATGGTGTCTCGACCGTCACCAATGTCACTTACAGCAACATCAAGGTCCAGAACTCTGACTATGCTATCCAGATCCAGAGCTGCTATGGTGAAGATGAGAGCTACTGCACGACCAATGGTAACAATGCTATCTTGAAGGGGATCGTGTTTGAGAATTTCTCGGGAACTACTAGCAAGAAGTACTCACCTGTGACCAGTAACCTGAACTGTGGAGCCCACGGGGCTTGCGATGTGAAGATCAAAGGCTATACTCTCAATGGTGGTTTAGGGGTTGATGAAGTACTTTGTGCCAACACGCCGGGATCTTTGGGTGTTGCTTGCACGAAGGGAGCATCTGGCTGAACGAAAACGTATCTTCTCATCGGCGTCTCCGTGTGCTGAGCTTCGTAATGAACATCGGTAGAAATGCATGATACCACTGAAAGTTTGCCAATCTTCAGTGACGCTCGTGGGCTCTCGTCGGGCGCATCTCTACTTTGAACTTAGATTATGCATTTTGAAGGCTGACAATATTGATTGACCTTGTCGTCTGCTTCTCCTTTCTCTCCACCATCTCGATCAATCTTATTTTTCTGCGGGTCGCGCTTGTCACCTCAATTTTCATTCACTTTCACTCCGAGTATCTCCTCGCTTCTACCGCATGCATCCTACTTGATTGAACACCTCTACATGCAACACTCTCATCATTGTGTTCAACCCCAACAGGACGAATGATGTCGAGCCCTCCACCATCGCCAGCCCCATCTAAGAGTCCAAGGGGGAGAACCCAGCGGTATGTTTCTTATATTCTGACATCCACGAACTGTCGCTGATCTGTACAGTCAAAACAGAGCGCCCGGCACGTTCTTCAACGACGAGACATTCTCAGACATCCGCGTCAAGTTCGGTGACCAGGAGATCTTCGCCCACAGACTCATCCTCGTGAAGAGCTCCATCTGGTTTGAGACAGCACTTCTTGGCGAGTTCAAGGCAAGTCAATCTGTCAGACTCACTAGGTATAGTTCTGGATTTTATTGCGAGGATTCACAGCAATAGAAGTGAAAGGTGAGAGTGATCTCTCCACGTGCAGAGATATGTTGACTCATATTAGATAGCACTTCTTGTCACTTTAGTCCGAGCAGTACACTGTCACTCCGCGAGGCGCTGCCGTTTCTGCCATTCAACCTCTGTCGCCAACTCCCCTTCTCCTACATCAACTGCCGACAATATCACAATACTCTAAGCAGTTATGGCCCACGACACAGCTACTAAGCCCCGCGGTGTGAAAAGGTTCGCCATAGATCGTCTATTCCAGAAGATCTTATTTCTGACGTGTATAGAAAGCGCAACTTCCTCGACGATCAGGAACTATCAGATGTCGTGATCAAGTTTGGAGATAAGCAAGTTTTTGCTCACAAGATCATGCTTGCCAACGGTTCAGCCTGGTTTGAAAAAGCCTTGCTGGGTAGTTTCAGTGTATTGTGGTCCTGATCGAGTGATGAATCTAGACTTTGTTAGCTAATCTGAATACAGGAAGCAAACAAGAAGATCATCGAGCTGCACGACGATATCAATCCGGAGGTCATCATGGCTATGCTCAAACATCTCTATGGTTCCAACTACTACCAGCAAAAGATACTGATCGGAATCAATGGATCTGCTGCATTCCATCTTGAGGTTTTCATGCTAGGCGACAAGTACGACATCAGCTCCTTACGCGAAGAGGCCTCGGAACGGTTCACGGATGTTTTGGAACATGAAACTGACCTTGTCAACTTTCACGATGCAACCATTCATGCCATCCAAAGATTGCTTGGTCCTGATGCTTCGCAGCTTGCCGACCAGTCTTTGGTAAAAACCACCAAAGCTCTCGTTCTCGGTAATTACGATTGTCTGTTCTGGAACAAAACTTTCCGCAGATTGTTGGCCAGAGGAACAATGCTTGAGGAAGATCTTGCGTATGACTTTCTGGACAAGGTGTTGAGAAGAGATTGTGCGCGTCCTGAACGGTCATGAGGAAAGAAGAGGAAGCCACAAAAAGACCGGCTTACATATCAAGTTGTTGTTAATAGGAAAGTGTGCCGAGATCCTCCGGATCGCGGAAATGGTACAAATATCGTCTCCAATACATACCCATATCTGTACGCTATGTATCTTTTTGTGAATCCACATGAAAGGGCAGAAAACAAAAGAAATGTAGCATACAGCAGCAGAGTTGTCTTGATCGCATTTCGTCTCATAACTTGCTATACCACAGGTAATTATATTCGCAGGCAGTGCCCGACGTGGGAACCAGTATCCTCTCCCTTCAAAAAGTCCAGTAGCAGGCATCTGAATAACCTTGTGCAGACCTTTCGACATTAACCAGAGAGTTCCACGCAGCCATCGCGTCATTGAAAACGTCCTCCTTCTCGCCAGCTGTAAAGTCGCGCTTGGGATCTGTCTCGGAGAGTGCGCGATCGCATTCAATGCGCGAAACCTGGCGTAGCACTTCCAGTAACACTTTGCGCCAGGGAGGATCGTGACCGCCGCTGAGACGTGCCAAAGCATACTCAAAGTAGGCAGGAGCAACGTTGGCCAATTCCCAGTCGAGAAGGCCTGTTACCTGGAGTGTAGATGGGTCGATCAGAATGTTTCGATCTGACAAGTCCCCGTGCGTTAGGACGGGCAACTCCGAAAGACTCGTCTTCCCTGCAGATGTCTCTTGCTGGACCTGCTCCAGCTCTTGTATACGACCTTCGTCTATGCCACTTTCCCCTGCAAAATTGCGGAGCGCATGCGCACGAGATGCATTCCATTCTTGGTATGTATAACAGAAAGAGTGAGCATTATGTGGGCCAAATTCGGATGGGGTAACGTAAAGCTGGCCAGTTGGGCGGCCGTAATAGTTGAGCTCTTCACGTGATTCACGCATTCGAACAAGCAAGTCAACAAGGCTTTTCATGACTTTAGCCTGGTCTGTGAGGTCGAGTGTTGACCAGAGCTCGACAAGAGGAGTACCTGGTTGACGCTTTAGGAGCACGCCTTGCTCATGAGGTGGATTGGCAATGCGAACCAGCCCGGACACATTGGGCACGACTTTGGCAAGAATTTTGTTAGCAAGAGCAGTCATCACTGCCTCGCCATCGTCCGTGCCAAGCTTGAGGATAGTCGAGGGTCCATAGATGTAGAAGCGACGGCCAAAACAGGGTATGGTGGTGCCTGTAAGGCGAGGTAGTTCTGGTAGGGTCGGCCATGTGATCATTTGATACGATTCAGCATTGCTCGTCATATCTGCATTGTCTTGAGAGCGCGGCGAGAGCGACATGAGTCCGGTTGTGTCTTTTTCCTCGGACGGGCTGATCGAGTGATTTGGTGGCTTCAGTTTGTAGGACTTACTTGGGGAAGCTCGTAAGGTCGTCGTGTGTCAAAACCTTGCCTGGCTTCGAGCGATCAATCTGCACTAGAAACAGTGGGAAAGGCTGCGATCCGATCTTTGCAGGAGCACTTGATCGGCTCTCCAGGCTCGCGAATACTGCAGACCGCAAAGCCTGTTCGATGGATAACACACTGTAACCTTCGGGGCCAGGAGTTCCGTGCCCATTCAAAATCTTGGTCGCCCGATCACTGACTTCCACCAAATATTCGTTGATGTCGTGGCCCGCAGA
Organism: Aureobasidium uvarum; assembly: GCA_903853725.1. Lineage (NCBI taxonomy): Eukaryota > Fungi > Ascomycota > Dothideomycetes > Dothideales > Saccotheciaceae > Aureobasidium > Aureobasidium uvarum. The sequence goes on from CAINUL010000019.1 coordinate 1,124,276, forward strand.
GTATATCGAGACCGTAGCAATCTGTTCACGAGACCGTTCTGTAGTTCCACGGTAGATGAACGCCGGTGGTGTAAGTTCAATTTGCTCCACGTCGCCAGTTTCGGGCACGATGTGCAGCAAGCTGGTCGAATTCGGGCGCTTTGGAACGAGGACTACTGATGGACTGGTTCTGCGGCGGGCGCCTGCTAGTATTTCTTTCACACGGGCAAGCATCTCATGAAATCGTGGTGGGATGTCAAGGAGTGAAGACACAGAGCTCGAGTAGATGGAGATAAGCAAGGGAATGCTAGGCATCGGGCTCGGATTCGCTCATTTGCTGCCTGCGGAAGGTGAGTTTTGAGCGCGAGATCCGCGCCGATCGCGTGTCTGGTCTCTTTGGCTCAGTGTTAGCTTTCGTCCCTCGGTGCTACAACACCACCGTTCTCGTCGTCAAAACTCGAGCGACTTGAGCTACAAGATCGGTCTTGACACAGTGTCTCTACAGCAGATCGAGTTGTATGTAGGTGAAAACGTCGCTGTAAATGCATGAATTTACGCGCCGCAAATCCCCACTGCTCAGCTGAGACCCTTGCACCACACATTTTGCCATCACACCGAGTCGCCCTGCCTCTTCTGTCTCACTTATCTCGATCACAATACTTAGTTCTCGCTCAATCATCAAGAATGGCCTCTCCAAGTACCTGCCGCCCCTTTCCGTGCTTTGCAAGAAACGCCATTCGGTCGCAATATTCTCGTAGACCACATACATCAAGCCTATTCGTTCACACCGGCTTTGACGTTTCTGGTTCATGCCGCAGTATCTTCGAAAAGCTGGGTGCAAAAGTCAACGAGATGGATGCTAGAATCCACAAGGTTAAGCAGAGAGTTGATTCCGCTAGTTTTCCCTCCTAATTCAACAAGTTGGAGAACAAACGCACGCGGCTGTTAGAGGAATTAGATGAAATGGAAAGGCTACGCAAAGGCATACGACCAACATTGCAAGACAAACGCAGAGCCGAGATGAAGATGGTGCAAAAGAAGTACCCGGAGTGCAGCAATCGAGAAACCGCTGGCTGGATCTGGAAAGAGGCTAAAAGAGAGGTGGACGAAGCACAGTCGAATATGGACCAGTGGTCAAAAGAGAGGCTCATAGAGTACTACAGATCGCAACTGCAGTCGCCGGAGATCACGGCTCTGTGGAGTTCTCCTAGCAGAAATACGGAAGAGCAGTTTACAGCTCGGGACAGGGTACGTCAGGAGTATAAGAAGATACTTTGGCGACTCGAGAATGGTGATGGATGGTCGGCAAGAGCGAGGCACGAGCACGAGGAGGAAATGGCGAAGATGCCTGAGTCCACAACACCAGTGTTAGACGTTGTCATTCCAGCTTTCGTGCTACTTGGACTGTACTGGTGCCTTGATAAGGCCTGGAAGAAATGTTTTAGCGAAGAGGTTGTGGTCCAAGATGATGCATTGGAAACTGCTACTCAACAAGAGGGTGGGACTTATCAGAAAATTCTTGAGTTGGGTGGTATGAGGCTCTTCCAGAGAGGACATGCTAGATTATCAAGAACACCAGTCAACATTGACTGATCGTCTCTTTGCCTGATCGTCTCTTTGCCTGATCGGCAGCTGATGCTATTATGTGTTATAGAGATGCACAGTGTCTGTGAAGTTGAACGTGTGGCCATAGAAGCAGCCTTGGAATAATCTCTCTTTCCAGACAACGCTTTGTTGTGACACATTGTACACTATTCCAATTAGAGTACAACATTCTTTAGCACATAGGGACGAAAAGGCAGGGGTACAGCAGGGAATTAGAATCGATCACATGCTTTCTATTACTCACCATATATTCTCTAAAGGGCCCAGTGATTTGTGTTGTTCATGTTGCGAAGAGATGACCTCGTCGCATCAATGCTGGCTTCAACCTCTTGCGTCATCAGGTTTAGTGGCAATCGTTTGGGGTTTGGCCTGGTATGCAGAGATGGTTACACAAAGGCAAGCCAGGCGGCGCAGACGGGGTTATCTGCAGATTTGTCGCGCCGCAATATGATACCCAGCCGAGCTGCATGAACACGAGAATCCCAGTCACTTTCAACAGGAGTGACCTCTTCTCCCATCTACTTACGAGAGAAGCTCTATCTGGTTCAGTCACCAGAAACCATTGCTTCAAAGATGTCGTTCATCAGACAAAATCACTCTGGCTCGATTCGACCACTACTCTACTTTCGACCAACAAGTTTGTACCACTCGGCCAAAAGTATTCACGATTATTCAAGAGCGGCTCTTTTGTCCAATCATCCTGAGCTCGTCGACGACGCGACCAGAAAACGTATCTTGGAGCAATACACCAATCAATGTGCGAGCCTGGGCGTGAAGCAGGTTACCGAGCTCCGAAAGATTCGCCTCCCACGAATCCATCTCGAGCAATTCGTCCGTCTAAGATACGATACTATAGCGGTTAGCTTCTTGGAGAACGGACATTCGGGAAAGCTGGCCAGACAGTACAAAGAATGCGAGCAATGGTTGGAGAACAACGAGGCCAAGGTCGAGGAACTATACGAAGTCGCGAGGAATGCTATGCTGAGCCAGTTTCCCAAGCTTGCAATAGCAGCTATGAGAGAAAATATTCTGAAGCAGTACAACATGGAGTATGAGAGGGTCCTCGTTCCAAAAAACCAACAAGATACAGCCGAGCAACCAAGAGAATTCGTAGCAGGCACTACGCACGAAGAGAAGCATCGCTTTTGTGAATTAGCGTTGCAGTATGTCGTAATACATCTGATCGACACTCCCATCACTTCAAAAGACGCGCTCGAAAACTGGAAGGCAGACTTCCGACGCTGTCAAGATAGCCTCGCTCAGGCTACAGATTTCACGATTGAAGAGGAAAGAGCAGAAGCCTTGGCAACTTACCCCGATATCAAGGATCCCGATGTCTGTCGTAGAGTCATAGATGAATGTAATGTCCGTGCCATGGAGTTGAGAGAAGCGGAGGAGCAGGGAGTTAGAATACCCTCGGATCAGATCCCACCAAAAGAGGTCGAGAGATTCTTACTCCTGAGACTCGAATCACTCGCTATAGAAGCTCTGTCACCTGGTAGTGAATCGGTGGAGCGCAGGAAGAAGCGATATCAAGTGCGCAAGGAATGCCTGGCCAATCTAGATATCGTCCGGGCCCAGAAGAAACGCGGCAGCAGATGGATAATCATTCCGAATCCACTAACGGTCCTGGAGTGGATTGGAATCGGATTATGATTACGGGTTCGATCATCAGATCAATTCTATAGATGATTGATGATTTACCAGATGGAGGCAATAGCGCTGACTGATGGTGGTTGACTGGATTAAGGTTCAACTGCGGTCTCCTGAGTCCCGCCTGATCGGTCACCATGTTCTTTAGGTACTTGTCCATCATTCAGATTGTCACCATTTGGTACCGGTTTCAGAACGCAGAAAAAACACTATTGGCTTGTATAACAATAGTGCAAAAGAAGCTAAGCTGCGATCGATCGATCTAGGGGAGTGTTCTAGCTACCATCACATCTGCAACCACATGACTCCGAATCTGATAAGACAGTAATGAAGACCGTCTATTACTCGTCGTAGCCAACGGCTTGGTAGCTCAGCTTCCACAGTTTTTCCTCTGCTTCCTCATCATATGCATGAGTAGCGTAACCAGGGCCAACCAATATCTCGTCTTCGGCGACAGGGCCTGATACGCCGACATCTGCAATGTACACACCGCCATGATCGTTGAAGTGAGGAGACAAGGCTGCCCAAACAGTCGTCGCTGCACCCTGCTCAGCAGATCTCGCGACGTGCGCAATTGAGGCGAACATCTGTTTGTCTTCATCAGAAAGGTCTCGGGCAAGCTCGGTAGTGATGATCAGTCCAGGGTGAACCGACAGTCCACGTAAGTTCTGGGCACCATAGTGGCGATCGATCGAGTTTGCCATGTACATGTTGGCCGTCTTGCTCTGGGCGTATGCCAACATAGGGTTGTAGCCATGCTTGGTCAAGTCGAGGTCATCAAAGAAGATACCGCTAGCCTTATGAGCAGCGCTGGAAAGAGTGATCACACGACTAGGGGATCCGGCGGTACCACTAGCGAGCAACACAGGCTTAAGAAGCTGGAAAAGCAGGAAATGGCCGAAGTGGTTGGTGCCCAGTTGCTTTTCAAACCCATCGACAGTGCGACCTTCGGGAACCCCCATGATGCCAGCGTTGTTGACAAGGATATCAAGGCGCTTTTGTTGATCAAGGAACTGCTTAGCAGCTTGTCTGACGCTATCGAGACTTGAAAGTTCCATTTCAATCAGGGTTGGGAGCTGTCCCTGAGGGTTGCTGGCCATGAGTTCCTTGACGATTGCCTCGACCTTGGCTTTGTTGCGGAAGGTAAGGTAGAGGTTTGCTCCTGTTGCGTGCAGAGCTCGAGCTGTCTCGAGTCCCAGTCCGGCCGAAGTGCCTGTAATGAGAATGACTTTCTCCTGTAGTTTGTCCACAAGTTCGAGGTCTCGGACGATCTGGAGCGCAGTGGGTTTGACATCGCCAGCAGATGCGTGATCAAGGTACCTATCTGCATAGGGCTGGAATGGGTGGGAAGGAGCAGGCATGATGATGGTGGTTGAAGATGTAGTGTGTATTCAGTAGATCCAAGATAGAACTGTTTGTTGCTGTCTTTGTGTGCGGGTGTTCTGTTATTTATTGACCGGCGTAGCTGGACCTTCCTCCATCTAAACGACGGTATGGGTCTGGTCTCTATCTCCGGTTGGTGATTAGGCACGTCTGTCTTCGCGGATGAGTCAACATGGCCGCCTGAGTATCATCATGATGAGTGATGAAAGTTTGCGCTTCATGAGGCAGCGGATATGAAAACTTATAACTTAGAGTACGAGCCGGTGACTGCGATCCGAGTCGGTCATGAGTTTGTCCGCATCTCCACACAAGAATGCCCGTTGCTGCTCCCGACTGCGGCCGTGGAGAAGAGAAGGGGAAGCTGACAGCAGGGTTGCCCTCCACCGGAGCGATCTGCCGGGCGCGCCAAGAGTGGAGTACTTTGCGTGATTAAGCCAATTTCTTTGCCATTGGCCCATTAGGAAGGTCGCTGCTGCGTCCTCACTTCTTTGCACTGTCTTTTTCTTTGTATCATTACTTTTCCATTCTTCTTGTATATACGTTGTTTGTCAGGAGTCACCGCGACGACGACCGAAGACTTGGCACATTTTCGCCTCTGGAGATTTGCTCGATTTCGGACCAGGGGTTCCCGCGATAGCGAGTATATGAAATGGTGGCCGAAAAGATCAGAAGGGTGGCTGTGATTGGCGCTGGTCCGTCGGGGGCAATCACAATAGATGCACTGGCTCGGGAAGAGGCATTTGATCAAATCCGTGTTTTCGATAGGCAGGAAGGTCCAGGAGGGTGTTGGTGAGTGCTATCTTCTTCTAATCATCACTCGAAATATGTATCAAGGCGAAGACGAAGAGTCAAGCGAACGTGTTTCAACCAATCGAGTATATCTGACGAGATGGACAGGTACGGAGACAAGCTAACACCAGTCCCTTTGACCAATTTCGCAGCATTGGCTTCAAGGACGGCAGATCAGCCTGTAGATTTGCCAGCACAGGTTCCAGGTCATACCCAGAAGAACGATCAGCCACGATGGACAGATTCATCGATATACCCCTATCTCGAGACAAACGTAGATGTGGTAACCATGGAGTACACCCAGGAGCCTATTGTTGGAGAGCTGTCTGCACGCACGATCGAGCTGCACGGTGCGACATCACCTTTCCGGCATTGGACTGTCATGAGAGATTATGTGACAAGTCTGTTTGAACGCAATGGCTATGAAGATCTAGTATGCTACAACACTCATGTCGAGAGAGTGGAGAAAATCGGAGACGAGTGGAAAATCTCACTGAGAAAAGAGGAAGACGAAAAGGATTACTGGTGGATCGAGTGGTTTGACGCTGTCATTGTCGCAAGCGGACATTTCAACGTGCCTTATGTCCCAACTGTACAGGGCCTAGAGGAGCTCGAGAAACAATACCCTGGCAGTGTTTTGCACAGCAAGATGTATCGCGGCCGAGATGCATACAGAGGTAAACGCGTTGTCGTGGTTGGTGGCTCAGTGTCTGCAGCCGACATCTCTACGGACCTCGTCGGTGTGGTGGACTCCAAAGTTTATGCAGTCGTCAACGGTCATACCATCAACGTGTACTTTGGAGATGGAGCGTTCAACAATCCAGGAGTTACCCGGAAACCAACGATCTCTCACATCGATACCTCAGCAGGTCAACGCACAGTACACTTCATTGACGGTACCTCGATACAGAATGTTGATCACATTATCTTCGGCACTGGATACTCTTGGAGTCTCCCTTTTCTGCCGGACGTAAAGATCAGAAACAATAGGGTACCGGGACTGTATCAAAACGTCGTCTACCAGCAGGATCCGACGCTGCTATTCGTTGGAGCAGTAAGTACTCACCTGAACGGAACGTCTTGACCAACACTAACACGAGGTTTANNGGTTGGAGCTGGATTAACGTTCAAAATCTTTGAGTGGCAGGCTGTTCTCGCTGCGAGATTGCTAGCTGGACGCGCTGAATTGCCGCCTCTTGAGGAACAACAGCGATGGGAAGCAGAACGAGTCAGGAAGAAGGGCGATGGTCCTGCGTTCAACGTCATCCATCCTGACTTCGAGGAATATTTCGAAACAGTCAGAACTCTCGCCGGTCCAGGCATAGATGGAAAAGGACGACCTCTACCACCCTATAAGCCTGAATGGTTTGATGCCTTCATGAACGGCCATGAACTGCGAAAGCAGATGTGGGCCAGAAAGAATGCTGCCGCTGCTTTGGAGGACACCAAAGCAAGAATTTAATCACGTCTTTATGACGGTCTTCCCTTCCTTCAATAGTTCCACTGTGCAGTCAAGCTGTCGTCATGGACTCGCTGTAGACGTGGAAGATCTAATGTAATATTCTTGTCGTCTGACAGAACACAATGAAGGAACGTTCATGATAATCTAATGCATTTCAGTGTGGCTGAGTCACACGTTATGTATAATTGAGTCATTGGTATGCAACCTGCAATAAGGTAGGTTTAGTATGAACGGTGTGCATCATCTAGAACAGGGTAGCCTGATTTAACGTTCTTGCCCTAAAGCAACCCTCGGCGCAACAAGAGACCGACGCACCACACCTTCTTTTGCTGAAGAAGCAGGCACGACCTCATTAATACTCTTGCAATCTCAGACTTGAAGTACAGCGACATAACCCAATTATCCCGACCAGTGTCGACAAAATGGATGGACCGGACACTGCGACCAACGGCCAGAGATCACGCGAGCTCAAACGCAAACAACAACTCCGAGAAGCTCAGCGGCGCTTAAGACAGCGCAAAGTTGAAGCGCTTCAAGATGCGACCAGCGAGGTCGAAGCCCTTCGTAAACAGCTTGCAGAGGCAACAGAAACCATCGCACGCTTGAGCGCTCAGAGTAGCACTCCAACAATCAATGAGATAGCCACACTCAACACGATAAGATCTCACCAGCCCGGAAGAGGCCATCGAGGCGGGATCGAAAATGGACACAGCATGAATTCCCAAGCGGACTTCGAAGAACCCACGATCGCACAAAACGTGCTTGGAGAATCATGGTCTCCGGTGTCTCCTTCGACGCTAGAGAGTTTCTTCCCTGGATCATCGAACGATCTGTTAGCCCTAGACATACCTGATGTCTTCCATTTCCCGCAATCCAGCAGCACATCGGAACGCTCTCCCCCCCTGAATCTCACACACAAGTCTTCTGGACATGACTCGAGACCAATCTGGCCGCTTGGTTATACTGCTGTCCTTGACGACTATGTCCCATACATGCCATTAGCAGCTCACTCAGACTCACCATCAAGCCCTTCTGTCCAGACAGTTGGACAATCAAGTCCACCACCATACTCTCCTTTCCGCGAATCGACCTTTGCGAAGAGATTGTGGCGACGATGCGCTGAGATGGCGCTGCGCATGCTGACTGACACCAGAAAGAACCAACCTTCTATAGAACGGGCCTTTGGTGCTTACTTTGACCGTTTCTCTCCCGAGGTTGTTCGCAGATCGTTGAGCACAGCTTTGGGAAGGGATGATTTCGGTGAATTGGAATATCACGCCTACCCTGATTTCCAGTTTAGCTCACATAACCGAGTGATTCAAAACGCATCAACCGACAAGCTCATGGGTCCTGAACACATCGATCTTGCAGAGGATCCGTACATGACGCCTCGTGACATTGAGAAGTATTTTGTCTGGAACGGTCAGCTGAGGCAGTCATTGGACCCGAAGGGTAATATTGTGACTTCACCTTGTCACTTTGACTTTCAAGGCAAGCGCTGGATCCTGGAAGAAAACAGACTTATCCACAGTAAGCTTGTTGAACATGAATCAAAGCATAAGGTCACTGACGACTAGCCAGCACTGATGCACTTCTCCGTCTGTCTCGGTCAAGGTCCTGCACTCTTAGCCTCGCACGTCATTGCTGCTACCTTCCAGAGCATGCAAAGAGTTACGATCTGAGCTTAGTCCTCTTACACGAGCTACTGATTATCAATCATTCCTCCATCAGCGATGTGCTAAGATCTTGATTCCAAATCGCTTCACGGCATTGTTCTTGAGAGATGCAAAAACAGTTATCGTTGGTACGGACTCAATCGACCTACGTATCTGGAACGACCCAAAGAAGCGATACCGCCTCAGCCTTATTTCGAACTCTTCTCCTGGAAGCTTAGCTGCTGCTCCACCATTTCTCGGATTGTCTGCTGCCACGGACGCCACTTCATACCAAGGTATTTTTCTGGATTGACAGTTTCCACTCGCGTCTTTGGCCCTTCATAATTCGGCTCGAGTTTGCTCAACTCAGGATACTCTTGCTTCATGAACTCTGCAATCTCATTCCACGACACTTCGGGGCCAGAAGTAATGAATTCTGTGCCCGAAGGAGCAGAACAGTCAATTGCTCTCACATGAGCAGCAGCGACGTCCTTGATGTCGACCCAGAGCGAAGGGAAAGCCGGATTTCCGTATTGGACTGTCAGCCACAGCATGTTGTTGACCAGATCGACCTGCTCAGCTGAGCTCTGGATTCTGCTCTCACCTATCACAAGTGTTGGGTGGGTTGTGAACAGCTTGTAAGAAGGCTTTTCCTTCTCACGGAAGTCGCGAGTAGCTTGGTGGGCCAGAACTTTGGAGATGCGGTACATCAGAGTCTGGCTTTCTTGACTATCTGGCTCTGACACTTGCATGTCGACGTCGACTGAGAACACTTCTCCAGTATCCTCTGGTATCTGTTAGTAACATACCAGTGGCAGTACTGGGTTGATCTTACCTCTGATACTTCCATCGAACGCCATTGGAGTTTCTATTGGCATCAGAGCGATACCGGATGAGGTGACAACGACAGTCTTGATCTTTGTATACTTGAGTGCTGCATATAAGATTGCTTGGGTGCCATTCAATGCAGGCTTGACGTAATCCTCTTTCAGGTCTGGGAGTGCTATTCTTCCGGGAACAGGAGATGCTATATGGATCACATAATCGACATCTCTCAAAGCGTTTTCGAATGGTTCGCGCTCGGTGACATCCGGGATGACCACAGTCTCAATCTCGGATGCAAAATTGGGGTAGCGCTCCTTTAACGTGGTTGCCTGTTCGGCCTTTCTGATGCTGAGACGAACACGGTAGCCTGCTTCGAGGGCTTGTGAAATGACTTCAGCACCGATAAAGCCGGTGCCACCGGTGATGAAAATAAGGGGTTTGGACATGGTGTATCTTTTGGAACTATCCATTCAAAACTTAGAGATGCAATGTTGATAGTTCAGACTGGAGAGTGCAAGTGGACGGTTTTATCTCACCTTGAGCACTTTCAGGCGTCCAATCTGTCAGACAGAAGTCCGGAATGTGCTTTGTAAGGCAGGATTCTCGTTGCGTTGGCCACATTGGATCCTCCTGTGGTCACGGAGCATTAGGCTGATGTTTGTCAGCAACATGACAGTCGACCTCACCTGAGGAGGTCGGGACGCGGAGGAGGAGGGGGAAGAGATACCCCGCCTCCGAAGCACGAGTAATGCAGACCGGCACGGAACGAGCTCCGTCCAAACCTTGGCGCCACTGTATGTTGACTCAACGTGCTTAAAACCCTCCGTGATCTGCCAACATTGCCCTGCGTCGAACACAAGATGCCTTGAGCAACACAAGTGCGATTGGCAGTCTGCGAAACCATCGCGGCATCTGTATTACCCCTTTCGAACGATAGACGATGCGTTGATGGTGGAACATCTAAGCGATGGCACACTATGAACAGCACTAATCGCTATAGCGGTATCCACCTTGGAACAGACTATCAGTAATCGCCAGAGCTGGAACACGATTTGAGTTCACTAATCATTTCAATTCGCGATGATGGTTCAGTAATCGTGTAAAACGACGTGTTCTATAAGAACAACATGGCCAGCCACCCCCAGCTATATCTAAATCCAGTCAATCTACTCTACATCTTGTCTATATACTGTCGACAAGGGATTTCTACACCATACAACACTCCAAACACATAAACCCATCCGATCAGATCTTCTAATCAATCATGCCTCTCTGGCAAATTTACCACCCACCCGGCGTCTTCGAAGACGCAGACAGCAAAGCCGCCCTCGCCGCCGACATCACAAAAATCTACACCTCGGTCGGCCTACCCGCCTTTTACGTAGTCGTCCACTTCAACACCATGCAACCCACCAACGTCTACGTAGGCGGCGAATCCAAAGCCAGCGCCTCCAAACCCTTCATCCGCATCGTGATCAAGCACATTGCCATCCGTCTCGACAACGACACCGAGACGTACAGAAAAACTGCGGGAATGATTGATGCAGCGCTGAAACCTCATGTGTACGACAAAGACATGATGTGTGAGTATCATGTCGAAGAGACGGAGAGGAGGCTGTGGAAGTTTGATGGCATGATTCCGCCGGAGCATATGAGTGAGGCGCATATGGTGTGGGTCAAGGAGAACAAGCCTGTCGAGTATGAGGGTGCTTATTGGTCGCCTGAGAAGGGGCATTATTGAGTCGCTTCTTTTACTGTGGAGCGGTTCCTTCGGAGTTGTAAATGCTTGCACATGTATCATGGTTTTGACGTATGGATAGCGAATGTGTCAATACCTAAAATGGAAGAAAAGCAACCGACTTGTTGTAGGACATGACACTTGATCATATCCTGTGTTTACATAGAAGAGTGTCTATTTCTTCTCTATTAGAAATCTCTCGCGCATTCAAGCATTCGTTGATGGATACAAGAAGAAGACACCAGAAGCTGCATGTATGTGGCCGACTTGGTCTTTGACCCGCAAGTCCAGCACGCAGCTCGATGGGTGCACTGCGTGGTGACCAGACCCCGTCCAGTGCATGACCTTGTAAGATTGAATCGTCTCGATCATAGCGGGTATTTACTCGAGGCAATAGATATCTAGGAATCGTGAGGATGGCATGAATAGCGAAAGCTTGTCCTCTTAGGGCCGCCCCTCCTGCATAGTCGTGCTCAATCACTGATCTTGTATTGAATTGGTTTGAAGGAACCGCCATTCGACTGCAGCGCTGAACATGCGGTCAAAGCAACAATCAAATCCATCTCTGCAATAAACTCGATACTGTCTCCGGCTTTGGTGATGGGAGGCAGCACTTTGAGCTCTCCCGAGTCTGAATCAACAGTGACATTCATAAAACAATTGAAAGCGCAAGGGATGCGGTCGGATGAGATGCCATATGGCTCAATGGCGCCAGCAATATTGCCGAAACATCCTTGGTGTGGATCCTTGTCGCCATAGATGATGCGGAAAGTATCCTTTGAGCAGGGCGTTAATAAAAAATCGTGTTTGCCGGGAGTGTTGTCTGCGACAATTTTGAGCATGACATTGCTGCGGTTTGAGTATAGAGGGTCGCCGGTGGTAAGGTAGATGCGACTTGCGTAGTCGAGGGTCCTGCCGTTGCTGATGACTTCGTCGGGGTCGTGGCGGTTGAAGGCTACCAGATCGGAGACTTGTACACCTTTGGGATCAATTACTGTCAAGCGCTGTCCTTTGTTCAAGGTAAAGGCGGTGCCGGTACGGACGGGGATTTCAATCGTGTCGGCCATATTGATGTCTTGTTGATTATGTGCTGTGAAAGTGAGGGTGATGATGTGCAAACAGTGATCTATACTTGTTAAATAGCACTCAGAATAGAAATACAGCTTTGTCTATGTTATTTCGTCTTGATGAGGTCATGAAGTCATTGGTATGTCTCTGATGGAGAGGCAGCGGATGCGGGCCGATGTGGAGAGGTCGAGGGCGGCATGCGCCGATGTCGCAGAAGCTGTGGGCGCCCCACCGTCGTGTGGGAAAGTGTTACAGAGGAAAGTTGGACTGGACATTTAGACTCATACAACAACACACACATCACACAAAATGCCTTCGTATAACATTGTCGTCTTCGCCGGTGAGTGACACACGCTTGGAAGAGAGGGATTGGACAAGGCTGACTCGTGACAGGTGACCACTGCGGTCTGAGGTACGACGACGCTTATGACATAACCGTCGTCGACAGTCTACTTACGCAGTTGCACACAGGTTACAGCTGAGGCCATCAAGATCCTCAAGGTCATCGAGAAGGAGTCCAAGGATATCACCTTCAACTTCAACGAGCAACCGCTAGGTGGTGTACGTCTCCGCTGCCGCTCGAACGACGACGACATCAGCTAATCCTCTGCANNGGCCTCAATTGACGCACACGGTGTCCCCCTTACCGACGAGGCTCTCAGCGCCGCAAAGTCTGCCGACGCCGTCCTTCTCGGTGCCATCGGTGGTCCCGTACGTCCAAGACCAAACCTTCCTCGCCAGCTATACCGTCTGACAAGAAAACATAGNAAATGGGGAACTGGAGCAGTCCGTCCCGAGCAGGGTCTTCTCAAGCTGCGCAAGGAGATGGGCACATTCGGCAACCTCAGACCCTGCTTCTTCGCCTCGGACTCGCTCATCGAGGGCTCACCGCTCAAGGCTGAGGTCTGCCGTGGTGTCAACTTCAACATTGTTCGCGAATTGACCGGTGGTATCTACTTTGGCGACCGCACCGAGGACGATGGTTCAGGTTACGCCATGGACACTGAGCCCTACTCGCGCCCCGAGATTGAGCGCATCACCCGCCTCGCCGCCAACCTCGCCCTCGCCGAGAANCCCCCAGCTCCCGTCTGGAGTCTGGACAAGGCCAACGTGCTCGCCACCAGCAGACTGTGGAGAAAGGTCGTCACCGAGGTCATGGAGAAGGAGTTCCCGCAATTGCAGATTGGTCACCAGCTCATCGACAGCGCTGCCATGATCATGGTCAAGAACCCTCGTGCTCTCAACGGTGTCATTGTCACCAGCAACTTGTTCGGCGACATCATCTCCGACGAGGCTTCCGTCATTCCCGGCAGCTTGGGTTTATTGCCCAGCGCTTCGCTCAGCGGTGTCCCCGACGGCAAGAGCAAGTGCAATGGTATCTACGAGCCCATCCACGGTATGTTTTCTCGAAGCTCCCTTCTCGCACACTCCCACTCATTCTATTTACANGGTTCCGCACCCGACATCTCCGGCCAGGGCATCGTCAACCCCGTCGCCATGCTCCTCTCCGTCGGCATGATGCTCAAGTACTCTCTCCAAGAGCCCGAACTCGCCAAGTCTGTCGACGAGGCCGTCAAGATTGTCATCGAGCAAGGCATCAAGACCGGCGACATTGGCGGCAAGGCAAAGACTGCAGAAGTCGGTGACGCCGTTGCCAGCGAATTGGCCAAGATTCTCAAGAAGTAAAAGATTTTGGAAATACACACTCAGAAAATATACGCCCCAGGACATGAAATGTACAAAAGCAAGGAATTAGATACGACACACACACAGCGAACGACATCTTATCATCATCTTTCATACTACTTTTCGGCTGGATACACTATAATTTTGTCCAAGTCTGCGCCTTTGACATCGATCCCGTTGTCCAATCCTCCCACCGTGATATTGTTGCTCCCCTCGCTCAACCACACTTTCAACGGTGTAGACAGAACAATTCCCTTGTGTGTATCCCTCTGATATAGCGTTTGCATACCAGTAACGTTTCCATTCACCACTACAGACGAAATGCGACGCAAAGCCCAAGGTGTCTTTATTCGGTCGGGCGATCCACCGGGTTGATCGCCATAGCCCATGTCATCGGTGTTTTGATAGTAGAAGGAGATCCAGTGGTACTTGTTGTCGCCTTTGATACTGGGGAAGGTGAGGGTGGAAGTGTTGCCGGATATACCGGTTACGATGGTGTTGTCGCTTGCGAAGTTNNCTGTGATGCAAGAAGGATTAGTGGGAGGAAGGGAGGAAGAAGGGTTAGTGGGGGAAAGGGGTGAACGTACGGCTTCTTGTTTGAAAGCATTGCCTGAGGTTATACCGTCTTTGGCGTAGTAAGTCTTTCCCTTGATGGCTTGGTAGTTACCCGTCTTGCTATTCCATCGTCAGCATCATTTCTCCTCCGGAGCAAAACATGAAACAACTCACACATCCAAATCATAAACATCATACCACTCCACCTCCAACCTCTTCTTGTCATCATCAATTCCCACCGGCAACCAAATATACCTACTCTCCCACAGACTGTTCGAATCCCATTGATCACCCATATACAACCAAGTCGTTTTTTCAGTCCCGTTAATCCTCAATGCAAATCCAGATTGAGAGTTATAGGTTCTGGTGTAAGCGGGAGCAATAAAGAATGGCTGGCTCCAAGGTCCTTCTAGCTTGTCGGCTCGAAAAGCGACCACATTGTTGGGTCTGTAGCCAGTTTTGTGGCTCATCAGTGCGTAGTAGGAGGATTCTGTTTGGATGATTGATGGGGCTTCTAAATCGTACTTGTCGAAGCGGTGGATAATGCTCTCGAGTTTAGTGTTGGAAGTATCGTAGGAGGCAAGATAGATGTCGCGGGCTTCTTTTCTGTCGCCGTTGCTGTACATGGCGTAGGATTTTTGGGTCTTGTAGTCGGTAAAGGTGCCGAAATCTTGGGACCAGTTTCCAAAGGGGGCGGTTGCGTTGAGGAAGGTGTAGGGGCCGCTTATATTGGGNNGGGAGGTTGCTAGGCCTTGGAGGAGCCAGCCGTAAGTGCTGTTGTCGGCGTGCCAGTGCATNNCTGGAAATTCGGTTAGAGGTGTTTGTGCAAAGCTATAGGAGGAACGGAGTTGGTATACGTGGTATCGATCGTCGACGGCATTGTACAACACTTTTGGCCGCTGGATGATTTTAACAGGGGCAATGTAAGGATGACCCTCGATCGGCTCTGTTTGCTATTAGTATCCCACTCTTTCATCAACAGACTCTCATAATGGGAACTTACTCAGAGCCAGACCATGAGAAGTCCAAGTAGCCAGATCATCGCTACTGTAGACACTAACACCCCCACCCTCTGTTTGTCCCTCGATCTTGTACTCGCCAAACAGATAAAACTTGCCGTCTTTACCCACAGTAACACCGCCAGCATGTGCGTTGACGAGATTGCCATCGGTATCTGTCCATCTGCCGCCAGGAACGATATACTTTGCATGAGCTGCTGCCGCAAGCAACAAGTACGAAAGTGACTTTTGGCCAAACATGGTATAGATCTCGCTAGCGGGAGAGAAGGTGATTGACAACCATCTTACATACAGGTCATTTTATACAAGCGGCCAAGAAAGAGCCCGGTGTTGATTGTCCCGAGTGCAATACGAAGACAGTGCATGAAGGCCATGAGGCTATACCAAGGTTTGCGGGGTATCTGCTCCGGTGGTTGTTCCTTCTCATGATAATTTATCCGTTGGTGATGGTGCCAAGGGAGATATGCATGGATCCAAGACATGGGGAAGACTGGAGATCATTTTCTCATCGAGAGAAGGAAAGTGCTACACAAAGTCATTTGCTTTGACCCGAGCACCGAGCACTGGGCACCTGGATCGGATCGAGCGGTATAGATGAGAACTGCCCATGTCTTATAAGTATTGAATGCTAGAAGAAGCGATATCGTTCCAATCATGACTGCAAAATCCAAAAACATCAACAACTATACGAGAGATGACACATGTTGCCTCGAGATAACTTAATAGACGTAGTAAGTCTGAGTAAGAGGCAGCTCACTTGCCGGTTCAGCCTCACAAATCATACCATCTGCCTCGACNNAGTCTGTTTTACATCACACAGTCAGTACAATATCCTTGCAAAATTTGTATCAGTAGGGAAAAGAGAACAAACTCACATAACTCTCGGCATCAACTTTCATCTTGGGCTTGACGTCGTTGAACTTCATATCAGACTTGCCAATATTTCTGCAGTTCTTGACAGCTTCAACACGCTTTCTCAAGCCACACTTGTTGCGTACACCCTTGGCTTGGGCTGCTTTGCTCACAAAGGCGATGCTGTTGTGAGGTACCGAGGCGCCAAACATTGGTCTCATCATCATGGGCTCTACTGTGGGGATACTAGCATTGGCATCGCCCATCAGACTGTACGCCACCATACCACCCTTGATGACCTGAGTGGGCTTGGTGCCAAACTTGGACGGGTCCCAGAGCACGAGATCAGCCAGCTTGCCGACCTCGATGGAGCCAATGATGTGGGACATTCCTTGTGCGATGGCAGGGTTGATGGTGTATTTGGATATGTAGCGCTTGACGCGGAAGTTGTCTGCGCCGGTACCTTCATCCTCGGTCAGGGAGCCTCTTTGCTGCTTGTTCTTGTGGGCAGTGTTCCAGGTACGAAGAATGACCTCTCCGCAGCGTCCCATGGCTTGTGAGTCTGAACTCATCATGCTGATGGCGCCGAGATCGTGCAATACATCTTCCGCCGCAATTGTTTCTGCTCGGATGCGACTCTCGGCGAAGGCCACATCTTCGGGAATGTTGCGTGATAGATGGTGACACACCATGAGCATGTCGAGGTGCTCATCGAGTGTGTTGTTGGTGTAAGGCCTGGTGGGGTTGGTGCTGGACGGGAGAACATTCTCGTGCTCGACGACCGAGATGATATCTGGTGCGTGACCACCACCCGCTCCCTCGGTGTGGTAACTGTGAATAGTGCGGCCCTTGAACGCTGCAACGGTGGTCTCAACAAAGCCAGACTCGTTCAGAGTATCGGTGTGGATAAGAGTCTGAATGTCATGCTCATCGCATACACTGAGACAGGTGTCGATGGCCTTGGGCGTAGTACCCCAATCCTCATGCAGTTTGAGACCGCACACACCAGCTTCGGCTTGTTCACGCAAAGGACCAGGCTCACTATCATTGCCCTTACCAGTGATACCAACATTGAGCGGTATGACATCAGTAGCTTGGAGCATACTTTCAATCAACCACGCGCTTGGTGTACAGGTTGTGGCATTGGTGCCAGTGCTNNGATAGTGTGTTAGCAGTTTGCAGCGATATCGTAATGCCAAAAGCTCTTACCTCGGCCCAGTACCACCACCTAAAACGGTAGTGATTCCTGCGGCAAGCGATTCAGGGGCTTGCTGAGGACAGATGAAATGAATGTGGCTATCAAAGCCACCATAAGTGACAATGTCCTTCTCAGCAGCAATGACATCGGTGTTGGAACCAATGACCATGTTTGGATCGACACCATCCATGATGTCCGGATTACCGGCTTTGCCAATTCCTACAATGATGCCGTTCTTGACACCAATATCAGCCTTGTAGATACCAGTGTAGTCAACAATTAGAGCATTAGTCAGGACCAAGTCCAAACAGTCGATATCTGAACGTCCAGAAGCCTGACCCATGCCATCACGTATGCTCTTGCCACCGCCGAAGGTGCACTCGTCACCGTACTGAGTGTAGTCTTTTTCGACCTTAATCCAGAGATCAGTAGCACCCAGGCGTACAATATCACCAGTGGTCGGACCAAACATGGAAATGTAAGCTTCACGCTCCAGAGTAAACATGTCAAGGTGAGCAGAATCGCCGGCAGGCTCGGGAGTGTGGTGGAAGCCGCCCTNTTGCAGTTTCTCAACCAGAGATTCGGCAATCCTGGCATCATGGAGAGAACCAGTAGCAAGACCATTACCACCTTTGATAACCTGGTTACCGCCAATCTGAACGAGGTTCACAGTCTTGGTGTCACCGGGCTCAAAACGGACGGAGGTTCCAGCAGCAATATCCAATCTGTAGCCAAGGGCTCTGACACGATCGAAATCGAGGAGAGGATTGGTTTCGACAAAATGGTAGTGTGACCCGACNNCTAAGCACGTCAGGTTCGGCATTTCTTCTCCCTTACAGTCACAACAGCCTACCTGGATCGGACGGTCTCCCTTGCTGACAACCTTCAATTGTATCCTCTTTCTGTCCTTGTTCAGGACAATCTTGCCGTTCTTCAGGGGTATGACTGCGCCAGGCTGTTTCTCAGGGGCGTACTCTGATGGGTCGGCATGAGGGAAGGTGTCTTTCTCTGGTACAGGCAAGAAGCTACCATACAGGGCCTTCTCAAGGTCGCCATCGTCCGAGCTGATAGGGTGGTGGACCGTGACCAGGTAGGTGCCAGAGGGAAAGGTTCCCTCGACTTGAAGCTCGACCAGAGAGTTGACCACGGGCGGAAGGACATGACGGCGACCGAGGATGGTCTTGCCCAAGGACATGAGATCTGCCACTGAGTGGTTGCCATCGCGGATAANGCTATCGGAACGCGTTACTTGGGCTGAAGCCTGATGGGAGGGAGAGACGATTAAACCAACTTCTTGGAGGACACTTGCAATCAGAGCCTGATCACCTTGTCAGCGACTGTAGGTCATCCAGACTCGGTAGCAGCGTACCGTCGCCTCGGTCTGGTTCAGCTTGACACCGCGTGCCAATCTACGCTGTGCAAGCTGGCCAACTTGCGAAATGACCAGCTTGTCGAGCTACAAGCACTCATCATGTCAGTTTGAGAAAGGACAATACATGCATATGAGTCCATAGAGCTGCGTACCTCTTTCGGAGTCAAATGCATTTCGTATGACTACCGGAATGCCTCACGAGTCGAAGCATCCGCATGTCTTGACACATCGAAACCCCCACCTTGGCCTTGGCAGATCCGTCTACCATCCACCCCCACGTTCTCCTCCGACTCTTGCTATTCGTTATCAACTTATCGATATAGCCAGTGGGCTATGTTCTTCACGGCCTAGTCAAGAGACTATACAGATTGCGCAATGTCTTAGATATCGTTTAGATGGACGCATTGAGCACTCTCATTTACCTGTAATCGATATGCTTGATGTCTTGTGGGGGAAACGATGGAGAGACCAGCCAAGGTGGAGTAACCTTTCCTGCCTGTCCATACCGTTCTTGAAGGCTAGACTTGACCACGTGTCCTACGTTATGAGCAGAAACTCCAGATGATCCATCTTACCGTGGCGTTCGAATCCGGGATGGCCCAGGGCTACTTGCAATGGATACGATTATATGTTGAGCCAGGGTCATCCATGCCACCAGCATTTTTTTGGTCAAATACCATGACCTACTATAGCAACCAGTCGAGAGGCGCAGGTGCTGTCTTTGTTTGCAGGGAGATCCATTTCACAAGTCAACGCTAGCTGCTGACGTCTTCACATACCTCCTTATGAAAGGTCGAGCACTCCACGATCGATGCCTCGAACATTAAAACTTCCCCTGTCCTCCAACGGTCCAGCGTCAAAGACACCTTCTAGAAAGGCGGGTCGTCATTCCATCGCCGCCTGAACCACGAAGACAAGAAGTCCACAAAACGCAGGACGCCTTGTCAAAAGTCAGCCCTCATCTGCCGCGTCGGTCATGGTTCTGCCATGTGCTTTGACAACATTCAAGGCGTCTCTTCGAGAAAGTCACAATTTCCGATCGAAAGCGCGTTTGCCGGGGGGAGACATCAATGCGCCCTCGCTTGATCAACTTGCTACCCTGCTGTTAGAACATTCGATGTTCAAACCACCCACCGTCACCAAGTCTCCGTTGATCGACTCTGCAGTCAAGCATTGCGAATCTGCCTTGGCAATGGACCATCTTCCCGAGACAGGTTGATCTCAATCTTGTTACCCGGAATAGCCTGGTTCTTGACGGAGCGGCTCCCTGCAGGCTTCTTTTCAATATTGTGCTTGGCCGACTGCCTCGTTTAGGAGTGCCTTCCCGCGTGCAACCAGAGACTCCTCTGCCCATGGAACGTTGTATAGAAGGACTTTGCGAATAACGGCACACGTTCAGATGTTCAGGTACATGAAACAATTGTGTCAGGGCGCTTTGCCACACAACGCTCGACAGACCTGTAAACAGATTCTAGCGAGGTTAGTGGTCGATGACCATGGATGGCTGTGAGCCAGGCAGAGACATGATCCCGAAGCACGAGCCCTAGCGATAAAGTATGTTTCTCAGCTGAGTCCGAAGGGCGCTTCGGGGAACTCGGATTGCAAAAGCTCCTTGATTGAACGCTGCAACAAAGTCGCCAGCTGACTTGTCGAGTGACTGCATGGTATCGGGACCTCTGGAAGCAGTGCTGTTTGGCATGTACTTTGTGTGTGTACAAATCTCAGGAGCAACAAACGGTCTCGCATGTGATTTTGGCACATGTTCGTTTCAGGGCCTCGACGCCGAGAATAGAGTTCGACCGACCAGCCGCCCTCGCATGCCGCTTCCGCCGCCATGCAGGTGATGGTTAAAGCCCATGTGAATCTTGTCAAAATCCCGTTTGTTGCCATCATGGTTTGGGTTGCTCATCGCCGCTGCAAAACACACAGTCCGCCACCAGTACCTGTCAGTTCGTCATTTTAACATGCTTTCGTCAAAGTTGACGAGTGCGAATATTGGCAAACACGACGAAGGACCCGAAAGCTGGCGACGACTTTCATTCAATCTGAAGGGATCAAGGCAACGAAGTGACGTCGATCGTCAGCACGATCTTAAAGCGATGGCAGCGAAGTGGGGGCCTGACGGGCGGCAGTCCCAGCCACTTGGGCGAGCTTGCGATAGACCATGCAAGCACCGTCGGAGTAAGAGAAAGCAATCGGGTAGGTTGGCAAAGGAAACAAGGGCAGAGTGAGAAAGAAAGGCGAGCGAGATTGGTAGGACTACTTCTGAAACGATGCAGAAAGCTGTCGTTGGACGCCTGGTAACGGCGGGAGCGAGGGGTATGACAGCCAAACAGATGGGTACCGAGACAGAAACAGAGAAAGCGAAACGGGCTGGATAGAAGGCATGGAATTTGAGCGTAGAGCAAAAGGGTGGATAGTTGTTAGATGTTATGGATGGGTGTTTAGGTAGCGGTTAAAGACAATGTCTCGGAAACTCAGAGGAAGGTGTCTATTGGTATTTGGATTGGACGATCTCTGTAGAGGCGCGCTATGGGTTGTTAAATTTGGGACTTGGCTGACTAGAGCCGAGATGCAGGCGAGTTAGGGGAGTTGCTAACAAACACATGGTCGATGTTGTTTAGCGCAAGTCAGGCATCGGCTCTCATGTGCAGAGGGTAGAATGTAGACTGTATAAGGATATTCACAATGTTGTTGTAACATGGTGGACTTACCCAAGAAGCACCAGCAGGACGTGGCTCCGGCTATGAGCTGGATGACAAGCTATACAATTGCAGCCCGATGTTTGGCGACGTCGATGTTGCAGACATGGTGTTGGATAGCATTCTTTGTGCGATGGATAGACACACACGATGTTAAAGGGGCTTGCGGGAAGAAGGACAAACAAAGAACGGCTCAGGATTTTGAGTTTACATTATCAGAACATCACAACGGCTTTTGGTCGAGAAGTGAGACGTCCTCTGTGCTCGCCTGTCGCTACTCGTGGTGGTGCTGCTGCTGCTGCTTCACTGTTCGTCTCGTCGTCGTGCTGGATCTTTTTGGCCGCATCCAAGACTCGGTAGGATCGAATCATCGCGCTGGGAGCCCGAGGCTTTGTATTAACGCTCAGACCTTTGTTCGCGCTTTCCGCTTTCTCTTGGTGAAATTAGCTGCTAGCGGATCGAAGCTGCGTTTCATCACAGTCAGTTCGGGGCCTCTGAGAGCGATTCTTGTGCCTGGTTTTGAGAGTCGTGTTAGCTCACCGCCCACGCGCTTTTCCTATCATCACACGCATCCATCCTTGATCTTGCCCGTCCAGGTCGCAACACCAGTCCTCGGTCGACCGCGCCGACTCCTGTCAAGAGCCCTTCGACAGCGCTCCACCCTGACTTCTGTGCGCCCAAGAGTCGTCGCCGCCTATCCTCAACCATAGAATGTCGTCGGCCGCCATTCATGCCGTCGCGCCACAGCATTTCCAGTCCTCGCCGAGTGCCTCACCTGCGTCTNNGCGCGCAGACCGCAGAGCCAAAGGCCGTCCACAGCCAGCGGTCCCTCACACTTCGACAGCCCCTCTGCCTTAGCCGCCCGTCAGGTGTCTTCGTCTTCGAACAACGCATCGCCAACCACCGCCAACCACCGCAAGNATCTCTACCGCCTATGACTCGATGGAACCGGCCATGCCTCAACAAGAATATACATCGACTCACCCGCACCTCAACGCAGACAGCCCATCGCAAGCCCGCCGGAAAGAGATGGACCAGCCCTCGTCGCCGAGACACATGATCCCCGACACTCTGCCTCGTGAAGACAGTGCCATCCTGAGCAGGCTGGTAATCGACGATCCGCAAGCCGACGCTGCCCGCGAGAGAGCCCGCGTCGCCGAAGCACAGCCCATCTCCGCCAACCACCATGACCCCTCTACGTCAGCTATGGAGGCCCCCGAAGATGCTGCTGCACCCCGCCGTCGCCAGGAACACCTCAAGTCAAGTCACCCTAGAAAGGAGACCAAGTTCGGAGAGTACATCCTGGGACAGACACTGGGCGAGGGAGAGTTCGGAAAGGTCAAGATGGGATGGAAGAAAGANGGGGGTGTGCAGGTTGCCATCAAGCTGATTCGCCGTGAGACCCTGGGCAACAACCCCAACCGCCTACCCAAGATCTACCGCGAGATTTCAATCCTGCGCGGACTGCAGCATCCCAACATTGTGCGGCTGCACGAGATGGTTGAGACTGAAAGACACATTGGTATCATCCTCGAGTACGCATCGGGCGGAGAACTGTTCGACTACATCCTCAACCACCGCTATCTTAAGGACAATGCGGCTCGTCGGTTGTTTGCACAGCTCGTGTCTGGTGTTGGCTACTTGCACAAGAAGGGTATTGTCCATCGTGACTTGAAGCTTGAGAACCTGCTGCTGGACCGCAACCGCAACATCATCATCACCGATTTTGGATTCGCCAACACGTTCAGTCCGGACGACGAACTCGGCGAGGAGGTTGAAAATCACCTGAACAACAAGGATTTTGTCTCCAAGATGGGTTTGGAACACGTGCAATCGACCGGTCACCGTCGTGGTGATCTTATGCAAACGAGCTGTGGTAGCCCGTGCTATGCTGCGCCAGAACTGGTTGTTAGTGACTCACTCTACACTGGCCGCAAGGTCGACGTGTGGAGTTGTGGTGTCATCTTAGTACGTCAAGGTCAATGTACGCCAATCAAACAGCGGTCAGCTAACTTTTGCTAGTATGCCATGCTTGCAGGATACCTGCCATTCGACGATGACCCGGCCAACCCCGAAGGTGATAACATTAACCTGTTGTACAAGTACATTGTGTCGACGCCCTTGACATTCCCCGAGTATGTCACGCCTCACGCCCGGGATCTCCTGCGTCGTATTCTGGTTCCCGACCCGAGGAAGCGTGCCGATCTGTTCGAGGTTGCTCGTCACAGCTGGCTGAGCGAGTATGCTCATGTTGTCGGTTTCATAACGAGCACCACGACCACTTCTGCTGACATTGTTGATTCTGCCATTCCCATCGGTCAGTCGACTTTGTGCGAGAGCCATGCACGCCACACAGTGACTGACTCAAGAACAGAAGATCAATATGATGTTCCACAACTGGCCCGCAGTGCATCAGTCAGAGAGCCATCCAAACCCAGTCAGATTCCTGTTGTCGGTGGTCTTAGCAACAAGAACGCTCCTATCACCGAGACCGAGTCTAAGACACCTCGCGATGCTAAGCGTAGAACCGTTCAGGTCGAATACGTTGCTCCGCAGTCTCAGACTGCCAGACAGCCACCCATCTCGACCTCGCTGCCCACCAGTGCTGTCCTGGCCCAGCCTTCTCCATCTTCCCAAGGCAGATCGCGCGCAAGAGGAGACAGCGCCTCTGGTCCTGTGGCCACTAACCCTGCATCTTACGACCCCTCGCCTAGCTCTCAACGCTCTCAGCAACGCCCAGCCACTCAATCTGCCATGTCGCCTCCTGTCCGTCCCAACCGCGAGCCTCCACGAGCAGTCACTGACTCGACCCCTTTCAATGTCGGATCTCCTACTTCGAGCGCTCGTCCCACCACCAGCGGCTCAAGATTGCCATCTCGTGGCAACTCGTATGGCCAACCGGCTCTGGCTACTGTTGCTGCCACCAACGCCGAGGGTCGCTTCTCGCAACCCAAGCCGTCTGGATCTGGCTACATCATGTCCGGTTCCAACTCACAAGATGGTTCGAAGAGAAATTCGTACACTGGGAGACCAGTCAGCCAACATCTGCCTGCTGGCGCCNNCCAGATTGTACCTCAGCAGCCCGCAGAAAGACCTGTTCGTGGACACAAACGTTCTAACACAATGGAAAGTTTTACTACAAAGTTGTTTGGTCGCACAAACTCTCGTCGCCAGTCAGCAACTGCACAAGAGATTGCCAATGCTCGCCAAGAAAGGGAGAAGTCTTCGCGCATGTATCCTCCTGTCAGCATGAAGAACGCAATGCCTCATTCTGGCGAGGATCTTGCTCGTCCTTCTACCGAGTCATCCCGTCGCTCCTTCGGCTATAATCGTAAGAACAGCGAGACTGCTGGACCTCGATCATCAAGAAGATTCTCCTTCTTGCCCATGTCCTTCTCGAGAATGAGCTTCTCCGGTGCATCCGGCCCTGAAGCTGCCGAAGGTGGTAGACGTGCTTCCATCCAAGCCAATGCTGCTCGCAGTCGTCCTGCATCTAAGCAATCGCCTGTCATGGCATTCGGTCAAGGCAGAAGTCGCTCTCCTAGTCAAAGTACAACTGGCAGCAGCATACCTGTTGTTCCAGACAACAACGTTGATGGCCGCCGTAAAATGCCTCATCAGCCTGTACGCGGCGCAACTGCTCCCGATCTTACTAAGATGCAAGATTCTGGCTTCTCTCAGCAGCAGCAATTCTCTAGACAACAACAACAACAGGAGCAGCAGTACGACAACTACACCCCTCCTCAAAGCAGCGCTGGCCGACCGAGACATGAGAACTTTTATACACCATCGCAATCTGCAGAGTCGCAGGCAACCGATTCGATTGCCCAAACACCACGACAGAAATATCCCGCTGGGTTCAATGAGACTGAGCCTGTTGTGGCTAAACCCCAACATCGCCAACAAGCAGTCTTGCAGAAGAACCGCAAGTTTGGCGACGCGTACGAAGGTCATGGAAATGCTGGCAGCAGTGGTGGTGCCCGACGAGTGATGGACTGGTTCCGCAAGCGAGGCAAGGACAGAAGCAACTAGGAAAGTTTCTGTGCAGCTTGTTGATATACTTGCGCCCTCTCCCCGACTTTGAGCAATGATGTTGGCTCTTCTTTCTGGAGTATTGCTTTATTTGCATCTTCTTCGCCTGTTTTTCTTATACCCTTTTTCTTCTTCCTTGTTCACCCTTTCTTATCTGACCGCCCTTTCCAACAACTCCTTTCTTCTTCTCTTTGCAACTTCGAACTCAATGTTAATTGCTTCCATTGATTCACGTTCATCTTTCTTCTTGGTCAGCGCGGCGTCCTCTTTCATATCAATTTTAAAGCGGCTCTTATTCCTGTTCATTAGCAAACGTACACTTCTTACTTTGGGCATGGCATCAAACTCTCGAGGACCGCGAGAGCATAAGGGAGCTTTTCTTGAATGTATTAGTCGGACTCTTATGACAAATTTCTCTTCTTTCGATCACATCAAGAATTTACCCGATTCGCTTCTCTGTATCCATTTTCAAGGTACTCGCCAAGCTTTGTCCTACAGGCATCAAGCTGCACGCTCCCTGTTTGAAGAGCTGTCAAAAATGCTACATTGATACTTCGATCAGCCGTGGGCGGCACATCGAGGCTCAAAGGCTTCAGTCGTGGGACGGGACGCATCCTGCAAGCTGTACGGCCGTTAGTTATCTGGTTCCAGTCTTTTGTCTTTCTTAGTTGTGAGACCGTGACTAAAGCGACGCGTGCATGAGTCGAGTCTCGCTTCACATCGAGTCAAGAGGAGCAATTCCACCTTTCCTTATCCCCTGAGGATGTGTCTTAACGTTCGGTTTGTATCCAACCACATTACGTGAAGCGACTCAAATGTGTCTACGTTCTCCGCTATATCCCGCCTGTCTCTGCGCGATAGCGCGGTGTCTTTTGCTACGGTGAATCAGTCTCTTGCCAAAGTGTGATATAGCCGTTTCGGAAAGTGGTGATGTGGCGTTTCTTCCCTCTGGTGGGATTGCGCTATGCTTCAAGTTGCCGGAGTCTTGTGTTCCAGGCAGGAACTATGGGAAATTGAATCTTTCTTCGTTTGGCATTCGACTGGATTTTTACTTATCATTGGGGTTCTGAGTGAGCTTTCGATTCTTCTACTTTAATCGTTCGGCGCAGAGTAATATTTGTCAAGTACGACGCAACAACATTTTACATCCATACCATTTCCTGTCCCCTCTCTGATTACTCGTTGATTACATCTTTCCGATAGGAGAATGCGTTCGATCCACTACATCTCTCCTGCTATCTTTGCAGCTTTGGCTTACGCCAGAACCGATCTTGTTGGCTGCACATCGACGGACGTATCCTCACCTGCCGGCGCATCTGTTGCCTGGTACGTCCCTGGCACAGGAGAACTGTGCGAGTTCTTGGACTGTGGAGGTGGAAGGGCGCCTCCCAAGACTACTGTACCGGGATGTGCTCTGTATGTGGGTACGGAGACATACAAGCCTAGTTTCCTTGCTGGATTCGGTGCGGCTATGACGGTTGGCATAGTGGGTGCGGCAGGTGTTGAGGCGAGCGCTACGTATGTTGCTGCTTCTACGTCCTCTGTTGCTGCTGCTGTTCCTACTACTGCCACTGCTGGAGATGCTGACGATGACGAAACCGAGACGTGGGCATCTGAAGCTGCTTCGACCACTACATCTGCAATGAGCGCTGCCATCACTGGACTTAGCAGTTCTGACCAAGGATCCACCACCACCTGGAGTTCGGTTGAGACCGATAGCACGACTTCTGTCGACCAAGACCTCACCGCCCCTAGCACTTACTCAACCGCGACTTCTGCTGCCACGAAGTCTACTGCCTCCTTTACGACAAGCACAAAGGATATTCCTACCTTGTTCTCGGCATCCAATACCTCGTCAGTGGCGACTGGTAGTTTAAGCATGAGCAGATCGTGGGTCAAGTCCATTCCGACTTTCGCAAGAGGCGCTGCTGATGATGTTGACAGGGCAAAGCTGTCTGCTTCAAGCTCGAAAACCAAGTCAGCTTCTGCATCTCTTGCGACCTCTACTGGCAGGGCAGGCAAGATTGTTGCTGTTGGTGGTTCGGGTATTTTTGCTGCTGTGGTTGGAGTTTTGGCTGCCATATAAGGAACATAGTATCGAGATGTGAGCGGGCAGGATTAGAGAAGCGGTCAGATAACGTCCTTGTGTGCTGAATACTGTTGAGCGCGTAGCCATAACAATATGCAATGCTTTCTGGGAAACCACGCATAGTTCATCGAACAATGTGATGTTAGCGCTCTCTGTGAACGGATCTTGAGTGTCGAAATCATTGTGTAATCTGACAGGTTACAACAATGTTTTGTGTTACTGCTGTTACTGCGAGAGAGGTCGGAATGGGAAAAGGGGAGGAGTCTGGAGTATGCAGCCATCGAGATTTATCCTTGAGTGCACAACTTTGAGATGTACACGCACAATCTGCACAAATCCGAGCATCTTTTTCTTGAAGAACCACATTCTTGTATTCTTCATCCCTCCACAATTGACATGTCACGACTCCAAACCCGGACAGCGAACTCGGAACACTCTATATGGCGCCACCTTCCTGAAAACACGTTTCGACAACACTTGGTCGACCTCGAAAAATGCACAAATGCCGTGCCAGTGGCACCGCAGACATTTCCTTTAGAACCACATGAACATGAGTCGCCAGACAAATATAGTCTACCATTGAGTGCGGAACAGCAACTGGCAGATGACTTTGCATTCTTGGCTGCGATTGAAGAAGGAGCTCAGAGCGTCGCAGCCGTGTGTTTGGAAGAGCATCTCCAACCACCTCAACTCACAGTTCGATTTGCAGCGCTGGATCTCTCACTAAACGACGAAGTGAAGGATGCTCTGAGATCCATAATCAGTATTCTCAACACTGTAACAGAGATTGATAGCCCAGCCCGGACGCAAGAATTGTTTTCACACATCGTAAACTTGCACTTTCGACGACTACTTGCGCGGCTTAGATCCAACAAGTGGGAAAAGCCGAAATATCTTGCCAAACAGCATAAAAAGCCTTTGTGGCAGGACTTTGCAAATCTCTTGCATCGGGTTCAATTCATCTATACCAAGAAAGAAGCGGCTTTGAGACGCTTGGTCGAGACCCAAGTGCAAAATCTTGCTGCAGCCTATGAAGGCCTCGAAGTAGTCGAGGCAGCATCACAAGATGAGCTTATATGTCTGCAGGATTTGATCAAAGCAAGTCATCGCTTTTGCAAAACGGCAGATATTGTGGATTTTGCACAACGGCTGGAAAATAGTGTTACTGCGGCACCGACACCAAAAGTTGCGTCTGCCATCAAGTGCCTGCGTCAACTAGAGAAGATTGGCGCGTACTGGCGAGTCACGACATCTATGATCGATACAAGCCTGAGATACCCGACTCTATTCCAAGCAAATCCTCAGTTGGCATTCTTGACACCATACGAGCCCGTTCCCACCACAATTGGCCATGAGTCTTGGGCAACGAGTTGTCATGTACACGCAGAAGTCCAACTTGCCGTGTACTACGATTTGCTACCTCAGACTCCATCGAACTCAACAGCGACTNNTTTTCTTNNCCTCCCTCGCGTCATAGGGACTTCGAAATGGCTTTGTTACCTCTGCTATCAGTTTCTACGAGCTCATGGTTCTTTTGTTCCCGTCAACACTCATGGAAGACTGTATGATCAATGGACGATACCGGATTTGGCTGAATATGGAGAAGAGCTACGCACTCGATATCGCAGGATTGTTCGCGGTATAGATGCAGAGGTGATCAGGGAAACGGGGGCTGGCGATCTTGATGAGGAAGGATCACTACTGCGATGGCGTGCTGAGCCAATGACGAGTCGACAGAATCTGTTGGGTGTAGATGGCACATTTTGATCCTTTAGTTTCTTCGCAGCAGCGACGCAGAGAATTGTCGTCCTTGCAAGTGTTATTAGTGATTAGACATTCCAGCCAGGCTGCGTAGAGGTCAAAATGTGTTATCGGAAGCTGGCACAATGACTACTGTCGAGATATGAAGTTGTGCCCCCTTTGGAAGTAGGTAGACCTGAATGTGAGGTTTGGGCAGCTCGTACATGTTGGTTTGGCGCAAGTCGTATGAACATTCGTTTCCAAATACCCTCTCTTCTAGTGTCACATAGCCAAGAGAACACACAGCGTTCTTCAGGTCGACTTCGTGCCATGGAGAAGCATTGGCTATGGAGAGTGAAGACGTACCGAAGGCGGTGAGAGCGGCAGTCGGAGGTCGGAGTTTGGGCGCAACGACAATGACGATGACCAAACAGAGCACCTTCCGATCTTGCACTTGTAGACCAAGAATCCGACCTCAGACTTTCACTCAGACGATCGCGCTCTACTCACTTGTCTCCTGCCCCGCGCCAAAATCAGGATCTCGACTCACGACTTTGTCCATTCCACTCCACCAACCCACCACATCATCACCATGGAACAAACCCGAGCAATCAACGCGCTGGCACCTTTCCTGGCCCTGTCAAAGTCGGCCACTTCAGCTCGCGCAGCTGCTGATCTCGTCACTCAAGCCACCTCGGCCGCCCACACATATGTCTTTGGCGAGCTCCTCCAGACGCCAAACATTCAGAGTCTACGCGACGATGCCCAATACCGCAACTACTACACACTGCTCGAGCTGTTCGCCTGGGGCACATGGGCCGAGTATCAAGGTACGTTACCACATCCGCTCCAATCTCTACCATGCTTTAGACTGACGTGTTCTGCACAAACAGCTCTCGCATCAACACTCCCTTCGCTATCACAATCCCAAGAACACAAATTGCGCCAACTCACCCTCCTCACCCTCGCCGCAACTACAACAAACAACAACCCCCTCACATACACAAACCTCCAATCCGCACTCTCGCTCGACTCGCCACTGGCCCTCGAACGCCTCGTCACCGACGCCATCTACGCCGACCTGCTCACCGCCACCCTAAACCCCGCACAAGGCATCGTCGCTATCAGCAGTGTAGCCGCCCTCCGCGATCTCAATCCCGGCAGCGTGACACGCATGATGGCTTCCCTGGACGCTTGGAGCGGCAGATGCGACGATGTACTCAAGGACCTCGAAGCCCAGATGAAGAGTGTAATGGAAGCCGCAGAGAGAAGGACAAACGAGGAAGCCATGCGTGCAGAACAGGTCCACAGAGCTGAAGCCAACGGCAAGAAGAGCGATGACACTGCAGACGATGCCATGGAAGTCGATGACGGCGGCCAGAAAATGGGAGGCAAGAAGAGAGGTCTGGGCCTGAGAAAGAGATAGGACTCGTTCAGTGAGAGCTTCAGAACCAAACTGAGGCTGCGCAAAACGGAATCTTTTGCTTTTGTGGATGAATAGAGGGATGGCTAGAAGAGGCTGAGATGTTGCAACTACTGCACCTCAACACAAGAGCATTACGAGTAGCTTTGCTCGACAAATTACGAAGAATACGAAACACTTTTACTCAAGTCAATCAGAAGAAACGCTCATAGATTTGTATTCTTTTCCTTGTAACAGGAACCTGTATGCGATGGGGTATAAAAGAGATGAAAAAAGGGGGAAAAAAGGGAGGTGATAACAATGCGGCCCCGGGCAAAGACGAAAAAACACAATATGCAAAAATCTCCCGTGTACACCACCACACAACTCTCTCTCTTTCTCTCGAAACCAAGGGAAACGTTTCTTTTCCTCCTTCGAAAGAAAACGCCCACTTGAAAAAACCAGAAAGACAGATCTAACGCCGCGCCATATGCAAAAAGGGTGTGAGATATGGAATGGGAATTTCACAACTTCATGTCGAGGTGATCAAGAGCTGTTGGATCGCATAAGCATTTCCTACAAAAGGACACTGTTAGCGCAACAATCACATCAAAGTGCATCGAGAATAGCTTACCCGCTCAATGGGATCTCCAAGGTCTGCCGTCACAATTGAGGGACTCTTAGTCGGAT
This sequence comes from Aureobasidium uvarum, assembly GCA_903853725.1. Classification (NCBI taxonomy): domain Eukaryota; kingdom Fungi; phylum Ascomycota; class Dothideomycetes; order Dothideales; family Saccotheciaceae; genus Aureobasidium; species Aureobasidium uvarum. The sequence goes on from CAINUL010000019.1 coordinate 1,155,770, forward strand.
TGGTCGGCGAGTCGGTGTATCCACGAATATCCAAGATGGGCCTCCTGGGTGTGCTGACTTTGCTACTGCCTGTGCTATCTGCTTGCTTGCCGTCGTCACCTTGGGTGAGTGCCAGTCTCTGGTCCTTGTTGCGTTCGAGTAATGCTCCTCCCATGGTTGCACACTTGAGTATGGTTTGAATGAGCTGATTTGGCTTGAGCGGCTTCGAAAGATACTCGTCCATTTGAGCTTGGATGCACTTCTCGCGGTCACCCAACATGGCGTGGGCTGTAAGGGCAATAATGGGCGAGCGGGTGAGCTCGTGCTCACGCTCATATTGACGGATGTTGGCAGTGGCTTCGAAGCCTCCCATGATGGGCATTTGCACGTCCATGAGTACAACATCATAACGCTTCTTCTTGATGGCCTCGAATGCTTCCAGACCGTTGTTGGCCACGGTGACTGTGTGATGGTGCTTCTGCAAAATCTTGACCGCCAGCCTTTGGTTGACCGCGTTGTCTTCAGCGAGCAAGATGTCAAATTTCATTGAAGGGTCCGCAGATGTAGGTGCTGCACGTCCTTCCAATGCTGGAATCAGCGCGTTGCCCAGATCGATGGACAGACAAGGCGTCGTCATATAGCTTGCAATGCCGTCTTCGAGTGCCGACTTGAAACTCATGCTGATGATAGGTGCAAGCATGACGATGGGGATGTACTTAAAGTCCTCAACGTTGCGAAGCTTGCGAGCTGTCTCTCTGCAATCGACCAGAACACAGTCGTAAGCCTTTCCAGCAGCTATAGCAGCCTGAGGTGAAGGTACTTCATGCTCGTTGTGGACGACCATGGGTACCAGCTGAAGGTTGACAAGATGCTGAGCAATCTCTTTGGAGCAACCGGTCTTACCAGTGTCAATGAAGAGCACGTTGTGCTTGCGGTAAGCTCTGAGCTGCTTGTCGATGGCCTTAACATCGGGGTTGCCAACTTTGAACTTCACAGTGAAGTAGAAGCAACTGCCTTGACCGAAGTCAGACTCCACCCACATTCTTCCGTGCATAAGAGAAACGAGTCGTCTTGAGATGGACAGGCCAAGACCAGTACCACCGAAGCGGCGGGTGGTTGAGCCATCTGCTTGCTGGAAAGTGTCGAAGATAAGATCAAGCTTGTTGCTCGGTATTCCGATACCAGTATCACGAACAGCAAACTGGACTGCGTACTCGCCATCCTTGCATCCGACTTGGTCCGCCGCGGAGATGGAGATTCTGACCTCGCCCTTGTCAGTGAATTTGATGGCGTTGCCAACGAGGTTTAGAATGATTTGACGAAGTCTGAAGGAGTCTCCGACAACGTAGTCCGGTACTGAGCTGTCGACATAGTAGGCAAGGTCGAGACGCTTCTCGTTGGCCTTGACTGCCAGACCCTTGAGACCATTGAAAACCTGACCACGGAGAGAGAATGGAATCTCCTCGACAACCATACGGTTGGCCTCAATCTTGGAAATATCGAGGATGTCGTCAATGATGGTCAACAAACTGTTAGCCAAGTTGAATACCAGGTTGAGCATCTCTCGCTGGTTTTGATTCAGGTCAGTGTCGAGAGTGAGTTGGGTCATTCCGATGATTCCGTTCATGGGAGTTCTGATCTCGTGAGACATGTTGGCAAGGAACTCCGACTTGGTCTTGTTGGCCAATTCAGCAGCTTCTCTCGCAGCAGTGTTCTTCTGGATGCTTTCACGCAGACCAGTAACCATCTTGTTGATCTTTTGCTTCAGCTCGTTCATTTCGCCAGATGCTTCGACAGTGATCATCTTGGTAAAGTCGCCGTCCATAGCGGCGTTGGTGATGTCACCAAATGCTCGGACTTGTGAAGTCAGGTTTTGGGCCATGGTGTTAACGTCGGAAGTGATTTCCTTCCAGCGACCAGAAATTCCATCGACTTCTGCTTGACCACCCATCTTGCCATCAACACCGACATCGCGAGCGACACGCTTGACAGCAAGAGACCAGTTATCAAGTCGACCAACCATGTCGTTGATGGTGTTCTTCAAGAGCAAGATTTCTCCCTGAGCATGAACCTTGATGACTTGAGTCATGTCACCGCGGGCGATAGCTTGGGTAACGTCTGAGATGTTGCGGACCTGGTTGGTCAGGTTGTTGGCCATGGTGTTGACGTTGTCAGTCAGGTCCTTCCATTTGCCTTCAACGTTCTCAACTTGGGCTTGTCCACCAAGCACACCCTCAGTACCGACTTCTCTTGCCACCTTGCTGACCTCGAAGGCGAAAGTACTCAGACGGTCAACCATGGTGTTGATGGTGACCTTCAACTCGAGAATCTCGCCCTTAACCTCGGCCCCAACCTTCTTGCTGAGATCGCCTCTGGCAACAGCCTTGGTGACGTGAGCGATCTCACGCACTTGAGTGGTGAGGTTGTTGGCCATGCCGTTGACGTTCTCGGTGAGATCTTTCCATGTGCCTTCGACTCCATGCACGGTAGCCTGTCCACCAAGTCTTCCTTCTGTTCCGACTTCTCTGGCAATCTTTGTAACTTCGTGAGCAAATTGTCTGAGTTGATCAACCATAGAATTGATAGTCGATTTGAGCTCAAGAATTTCACCCTTGCACTCAGCCTTGACCTTTTGCGTAAGATCACCCCGTGCGACGGCAGTGGTGACCTCGGCGATGTCTCGTACTTGAGTCGTGAGGTTGTTGGCCATGGCATTGACGTTGACTGTCAGGTCGTTCCACATGCCCTGCACGCCTTCGATCTGAGCTTGACCTCCGAGCACACCTTCAGTGCCGACGTCACGAGAGACGCGAGTGACTTCTGTTGCAAAGGTACGCAATTGGTCGACCATGCCATTGATAGTCTGCTGCAGTTGCAATATTTCGCCACGAGCAGGGCGTTGGATCTTGCGGCTGAGATCGCCCTGGGCGACTGCGGTAGTTACGACGGCGATTTCTCGTACTTGGTTGGTAAGATTGTCGGCCATGATGTTGACNNTGTAGGTGATTAGTGCATGGACGTGCAAACAACGAAGGATACTCTGCATACCATTCTGTGTCAATTCAGCCCAGATACCACTGACACCAGGCAAGACGGCCTGGCCGCCGAGTCTTCCTTCGGTGCCGACTTCACGGGCGAGATGTGTGACTTGACTGGCGAAATCTTGTAATTGGTCGACCATCTTGTTGATTGTACGTTTGAAGGTAGCGATTTCGGGATCACGCTCTTTGGCGCTGATGAGCACCTTTTTGCTGAGATCACCATTGGCGACAGCAGTAACGATGCTGCCAATTTCGCGGAGGACTTTTTGGTAGGTGGCATTGATTTGTTGGTTCTTGGACAATTCGCGCTTCAGGGTTTCAACGTCGTCCATAGAGCTCTCGATGCCACCGAGGGCTTGCTCGGTAGCCTGGCGCTGCTGTTGCAGAGTCTCATTAATGCTGTCGATGTATTCTTTCTGAGCCTTGATCTGTTCGCTCTGACGATCGACATGGTCGCGAAGAACTCCAAGCTCTTCTTCTGTCAGCTGACGTGGTACGGCAGTGCCTTTAGGACTCTCCGACTTGGCCAGTAGACTGTTTACCAGTGATGCAGAGCGAGGCCGTGAAGCCAAGACACGAGCAGCGGTGGGCGAGCTCTCTGGCGAGAAGGCAGACTGTAGCGGCTCGTTGGGGGTGATGGGAAAGACGGTCGAGGCCGAGGAAGCGACTCTGTTTTCGAGATATTGCACACGGCTGGCCAGGGCAGCGACTTCTCGCTCGAGTTGACGTTTGGAGGCAGAGTCGGCGCCAGGTAAGGGGCTGCGGTTTGCTTCGATGCTGTTGGCAGCGACACGGCTGTTGAAATCATCGTCGGTAGGGGTGTATTGTTTGGCAAGGTTGGAGATGATGCCGGCGAGGGCTGCGTACGAGTCCTCTTCAGCCATCGTGGGCGGTTGTTGGTGCAGGTGTGGATGGTCGACGCGCATGAACGGTATGGGGTGCGGCCGCTGTGTCCGGTGTCCAGGGATGCGTGGAGACGCGCAGGACTCGGACGAGTGACGGGAGCCTTGGTGACGACTCCGGAGGGCCCGAGACGGAGGTCGAAACTAGATTGGCATCAAACACTGAAGCCTGTGTCGTCGTCGAAGTGCCTCTCTGTAGTGGTGGTCAGGCCGATGTTGTGGATAGTGACAGGTTGCGAGAGGAGTCGAGGGCTGGGAGATGCTTCAACAGCAGGAGGCCCAAGGGTCGGCAACAGGCGCGCTAATTTAGTGATCGCCGAGAAAGCCTCGCCGTCCAATCGTATTCGACTGTGACACGAAAAACCAAAGGTAGGCTGCGCAAGCTTTGGTCGTCTCGAATCCCTCTACCAAGACAATGGAGTCTTGAATGATAGCAATCTGACGAGCAAAGGTAGAGGATGGGAAAGTGCGTTGCTGCCTCTCTAAACAAAGAAGTGCCAAACAAACTCTGAAGCTCTGAGCCCATGCTCAAGGGAGCCGCTATCCACCACGCGAGCCAAAAGACCCCATAACCAGCCAGCTAAATTTATCACCATTCGACCGCCTCTTTGCACTCTTATTCCCTCTCGTCGTCCCACGCCATTTGCTTCCTTTGCACTTTCCGATAACAACTCCTCGTATCCCCTTCGCTAGCTAACACGCAGTAACTGCTGCTGCCAAGACCTTGTCTACATGCTCCTTGATGCTGCTGCTGGACAACCTTTTTGCTTTCAGAGACCGATCTCAATCTCCAAGTGGTCCACAAAAACTTCAAGGTTCTAGAAGAGAACTTGTCGTTTGCTTTTCGATTCGTCCTGTGCGCCACGAGCACAATCGACATCGAGATGCCGCTGATGTAGACTCGGGGCTTGGTCCACTGTTTTTTCCGTTTATGCACGGAATTTCAGGGTCTTCATGTGGAGACTCAATTCTTGCACGTTGTCAAGACCATCTCCTCACTCTCTTCTGTTGGAAATCTCGTTCTTTCTCTTAGAAGACCACTTTGTTAGTCAGGTCGACTCGCGAGGACTGTAAGTCGTGAGAAGCGAGACCACAATATTTACCGCCCAGTCTCAGGCCCCAGCAATCGCTTCCTGCTCGTACCCGTACTCTTTCGGAGAATTCGCGCAACGATAATGCCGCACTTCCACCGCCGCGACTGTCGATCCATTTGTCCATTGAGAATCCGCCTCCGAGACGGACAAAGTCTGTTCAATCTCGACCACTCTTCGGACACTACACTCTCAAAGGAGTCAGTCAACCTGACCATCGTGTTCTCGGGATCACAACGTGCAACAAGAGACCAAGAGCTGGCGTCGATCGTGTGTTTCATCTTGCCTGCATACCACTTTTGCCTCGAGTGACAGGAACTCTGCAGATCACAGATCCCACCCGCACCGTTTGAATACGTACACGTGATATGCAGTTGTCAACGAGTTCGACTGTTTAGCAACTCTCCGAATCAACCGCACACCCTCGGTCGACTCCTCTACCCCTGGATTCCTGGCCTCAATCGACTTTAGCATCTCTCTCATACGAAGTTTGCACGTGCGGCATATCATAAAGCATGTTGCTAGCTGAGTTCAGCCACTGACTCAACTTACCAGCCTTATCCTATCTTCACTACTCGCTGGGGGGAACCGTTACAGGGTCCATCCGACATAAACCTTGCCTGACTCGAGCATGCCACGAGCAAGGTGATGTTGTACAAGTTCTTGCCATGCTTCGGGTATCGAGCTCTGGCGTTCAGAAGTATAGAAAAGGGAATGCGTTGTCAACTCTCGCGCGAGGGAAAAACTCATGTCCGCTCGAGTCAGGTATTTGTACAGAGGCCTAACCTTCAAAATTGCCAAGAATCTCGGCAGTCGACAAGGGGCAAACATCCTATTCAACACCGCTTAGGCCGGCACAACAACATTTTCCCATACAGGAATCGCCTCGTCTTTGGTTGCAGAGACTCTCCTGAAACACTTGAATGCTGGACAGAGTTTTAGACTGCCGGCCTGTTGAAATCGCGAGTCGTGCTTGCTTGAAGATCATGACTTCGCCTCCAGAGTCAGCTCCCCTGAATGTTCTGGCAACTACCGAAGGAGAGACGACAACACATCGTGTGTGCTGCTTAAGACTGCATGGCGGGGTGACATTGCTTGTGGACGGTCTGCTACTTGGAGCATGACGAGATGATCTTGGAGTCACATTCCCATTAAGGTAGCCATCTGGTTGCGGTAGATCATGACTACTCGCGAAACGATGGTGTTAAGACGGCAGAAATCAGGCATGAGGATGAGCTCCAAATCATATGATGTCGACTAACAAAGAGAAGTTGAGCAAGTATATTCCTGTCTTGAGCTTCGCCAAAGATATCATCACGCGTTGTGACACATCTACACTGAATGAGCGACCGCCACAAAGATCTTTCAATCTCCAAAGTCATGTTTGGAAGGCACAAACATTCTCTGCAATTCTGTAGTTGACAAGTCATCGGATGCGAGCCTATCGCAGTTCTGGTGCTGGCAACCTGGTCTGGTAGCTGAAGAAAGAGAACGTGCAGACTGGGGGTGAAAACGCACCAAAGGGTCAGAAATCCTGTCGTCACGAACAGAATCCAATCCTTGATATCAGACGCACCCTACAAGCTGTCTCACAAATCACTCACGTGGCTTTGTTGTGTGAAAGCAAACAAACTCGATGTTGCCACGAACCAGCGACGAGCTTCGACTATCAAAGCCTTGGAGTGGATACAGTCTTTGATCTTGCGTTTGCTGACTTCTACCACTTTCCATGCGGTGAGTCAGCGACCGTCCCTGGATAGTTCCACGGCCGCGAGCTGAACTCCCCATCTACTCTTGAGTCTGCTCGTTGTTGTCAAAAGTGCTGGAAAACATAGCTCAAGACACCGTTTTGTGAAGATGATGGCGATTAAGCAAATACCAGTGCAGGGGGCTGCCGGAGTGAGCAAAAGCGGGCGAGAAGAGTGCTATACAGTCGCCACAAAGAAGTGCAATCGATCAGGTTCCGTTCAGAGCTGACTATTAAAGAACAAACGACTCGGATGGAAGGAGGCGTGAAGAAAGGAAAAAATGACACTGCAAAAAGAGTTTGCTGGAATGTACACAGACGACACGGAATTGGGACAGGGCAACGCGAGAGTTGAAGTGAACGATTCGCTCTTGGACTTCTAGAAAGACCAGCAATTCGCTAAGTGAAAGTCTCGACGCAGCTACCAAGAGTGAAAGTCGACTTCACAACAAACAGGGAAGTTGACAACTCGTCTGAGCTTTCCCTTCGTGTTCGTTCCTTCGCACACTTCTCTTTCAGCCATCGCACCACAGAAGCGCAGCCATGGAAGACGAGGATTTCATCAACGGCGAGGTCACGTAAGACTGAGTGGTTTCTCTGTTCATACTCGGAGCTAACGAGTAATAGAGATCCTACTGTGTTCGACAACCCCAAAGACTCTGATATCATCCTCACCTTCAGCGGCCATCAAATCTATGCTCATAGAGTCATCTTGCGCATGTGGTCTCCTTTCTTCAAGCGCGTCCTCGACTCGCAATTCTGTGTCGCCAACAACGCTACATTCAACATCGACGACGAGTGCGATGATGAACATGATCCCGAGCCTGTGTACGCTATGCTGAAGCATATCTACGGCATTCCCTTCGTGCCCCGTTCGAGTACCGACCCGCGCGGAGTTTCTGGACTGAAGTTCTGTATCAAGCTATACATGATGACGGACAAGTACGACATCCCATCTGTCCGTCGCATCGCAGTGAGCGTCATTCAGGATCACTTGTTCACCTCTCAAAACGAGCTGTTTGGCTTGACAACGCTTGAGCCTATTCCAAGATACATTGCGCTCATCTGCGGTCCACGCGCACCTCAGCTAGCCGATCCAGAGTTACGCGATGTCCTGTTTTCCTGGCTTACCGAGAACTTCTGCGTTCTTACCGAACACCAGGAGTACAGGGACAAAATCGAAGACGGGTCACTGCTTGACTCCGAATTGACTGCAAAGCTGCTGTTCTCGTTTAGTGCACAGATCTCAGCCAACAAGAAGACCAAGACGACGCGTACAACCTATCTCCCACCCTCAAGCCCTACATCTAACTCTTAAACAAACAGTCAGAAGATATGGTAACTACTTGGCACGGGTTCGTGGAGGCAAGTGGGAGATAGTCGAAGACGAGTGGCTCCCTCCTCGTCACTACCCACCGAAGGCTACTTCCATCACCGGAGTTGAGAGCAGAGGGACTAGTCATGGCTGGAAGGAGGATGAGAGTCTCACTTACCCATTGATTTCTCTTGCTGTCGCTATCCAAACAATTTCTTTACTCTTACTTGCCATCGACTTGTGTGATATTGCAATATCGTCTCGTGTGTCGAAGGAGTTCACCACTCTTCCTTGGCAAACAGGCCGAAAAATGAATATTACATGCTACAGTGTCTTCATGCTTAATTCTGTCTGCTTTATCTTTTTGAATGCCCAGCCGGCTTTTACTTTCAAGTTTACACCTCTGCAAGATATATCTACGATCAATCTCCACTTATACGTAGCTTTTGATTCAATGCAATCGTGTAGTAACCACACATAGGCAGTATCCCAGCAGGAGGTGGTCGCAAGCATACTCCGTGTTATTGACATTATACATGGTCTACTTCCTCAGTCTCTAGTGTACAACAGTCTGGATCACCAGTAAAGTACTATGTAGGGCTCTCGTGTATCATCTCTGAAACACAAGGGGGTGCAGAGAATGTGCATCTTCATGAGAAAGCGAAAGGTCATCCTCATTGTACCACGATGGTATACTTCATCATACACGAAAAGAAGACGCGAGACGTAAACAAAAAAAAAACAGAAAAAGATGAATTTCATGTGCCAAAAGAAAAGAAAAAAGAAAGAAAAAAGGAAAAAAGGGGTATCGTGCTATATGGTTTTTTCATCAAGTCATACCAACATCCTTCTCAACTCAAGCCCTTCCTCCCTTCTTACCCTCGTGCTGCAGACTAGCCTCCAAAGCTCTCTTGTAATCCTCGTCATCTTCGTCGTCGTCATCGTGTTCGGCAACTTTGCCTTTGCCCTTGCTCGCAGCATTGCGTCGATGTTCTTCTTCCAGCAAACTCTGCTTCTTGACGTATTCCATGACCATTCTTTCCTCTTCTTCAGCACTGGTAGAGGCTTTGTGGACTTCTTGGCTTTGGCTGATTGCTCGCTGCAGCTCTGCATCGTCGTCGAGATGTTTTTGTGCAGATTGCTGGTCTTGAGATGCTTTGACAGCGAGACGATATTCGTCGTCACCTGAGCTGGAGTTTGTATCCCATTCGCTATCCGTAGACTGTCCTTGACGTTTGATGCGCTTGTCTTGATGACCAGAGGGGTTTGCTAGACTAGCCTTGAGCGCGGCTGCTAGCTCTTCGTCGTGTTCAGACGAAGATGTATCTTGATATGCTGGTGGATCTTGACCTTGATGGTCTACCATACTGGCTGCAATTGCTTTACGCAGGATCTCGTCTTCATTTTCGACATCGTTGTTGTTGCTGGAAGACTGCTGACCAGAGGCGAGCTCGGCAATGCTGGCGCGAATCGCACGCTCAATCATGGCATCTTGCTCTGGGTCGCCACGGCTAGTATCAGCGACCGATGCGTGGATAGCTCTCTCAAGTTCGTTGCCACTGGTACCGCGTGTGAACTGCAGGTCCTCATACTTAGGAGGTTCGCTAGGGTGCTGCGTAACCTCGACCGTCGGTGTTGCGACTTCGCTATGTGTACCGACTCTCGCTGCACGCGAATTAGCACGTGATCGAGGAAGAAGGCCCAGCAGAGAACGCGAACCTCTGGCTTGACCATCATGAACGTTGCCGCCCTCTCGATCGTCGCCATCCCATTGCTTTCTAAGCATATCCTGGAACTGCTCGTGAATAAATCTCTTCTTCTTGACCTCCGACTCAACCACTTTCCAGCGTCTAATGATCTCCTGTCGCTCCTGGGCACTCGACCTGTGCCATTCATCATAGCCTTGGGCTGTGCGAGCTGCAATGATGTAGTTCTGAACAGAGGATCCCGACAGTTGTTGGAGCTCTTTGTAGACACCCTTCATGGTGTAGGCCGGGATACCGAAGATGGCTGCACCAGGCTTGAGTACTATACCGCCAATGCCCTTACCAAAGCCCTTGATGAAGCCGGCAGCACCTTCCTTCTTTGCGCCCTCCATGGGCTGGGTAACGAGTCCAGTGATGCCATCGAACATACCAAAGCCGAATTCCTTGGTGGCTGCACGAAGGCCAGATCTAAAGTCGGTGATCTTGTCAGGCTTCCTGACAGACTCATCGCCATAGAGCTTTGGTGCATTGTGGAAGCCTTTTGCAAGAGCATGCGTAAAGTCCATCGGCGACTTGAAACCAGCTCCGACAATTCTAGAAACGCCCTTACTGGTGCCGAAGGCGGCATCGATGACTTCTCTTAGGTTTGTCTCGCCTCCCTGTGACTGAGATTGTGCCGATGCCTGGGACTGCGTGGTGTTTGTCCTGTGGGGACTCGATGACCTAGAAGTAGAACCGCTGCGAGAGCCAGAGCGATTGCGCAACTGGTTACCCAGGCGACCTTGCAGTGCTGCGGCTAGCGAAGAAGAACGACTACGCTTTCCTCTGTCGGTCTTGTCTTCGGCTGTGAGATGAGGAGAACCCATCTTCGCAAACGACTCATCGAGATTGAAACTTCCTCCCGTGCTAGCACCTCTTGTGGGTGAAGCAGGTCTGTTTGGACTAGTGACAGCAAGCTCTCTATTGGAGGTCCCAGGTTGGTTTGGCGGGCTCTCGGTAGACAATTGCTGGGAAGTAGCCTGAGGTTCTGTTGTTGTTTTGTTGGGAACAGCGTCAGGGTGGATTCTCAACGCCTTCAATGCAGCGACAGGGAAGTCGGCGACACCCATCATCATGGTACTGATTGTACCGGTGAGAGCGCCAGCGCCACCAGATATGGGCTCGGGAGGACCCTCATCGGCCTCATACTCTCTCGGGCGGTACAGTTTCAGATCTTTGAAGTCCAGTAATCCTTCGGTCGCCAAAGTGGTCGCCGCAAGAGCACTCAGACGAACCTCGGTCCTTTTCAGACGCCAGACAGCTGCTTTACTGGGTGCTATGCTGCATCTCATCTTATCGACTTCAAGGAATTGGTGGAAGCTCTGAGCGCCAGATTCGGTGCCGTTCTCATGACCAATACTGTTGGCCAGATCTTGAGCCCTTTCTCTAGTGGCCGGCTCAAGGGCTTTGTTGATTGCACCAGCCAAGTTATCAGCAGTCAAATCCTTGTGATTGATCGGATCTGGACCAGCTCCAGCTTTGGCTACCATGGCTCCCCAGAAAGGCTGGTCTCCGAAGAACGGAACAATGACAGTAGGAACACCACACGCAATTCCAGCAGCAGTGGTTCCTGCGCCTCCGTGGTGGACAACACAAGACACGTGCTTGAATAACCAGTCGTGAGGCACATTACCCAGCATGAAGACACCTTCTGGTATGCCAAGTTCATCGGCGCCGAAACCACCCCAACCCTTGGAGACCAGAGCACGTTGTCCAGTCTGGCGGATAGCATCGAAAATGAGCTTGGTCATGCCGTTGGGATCGTCAAGAACAATGGATCCGAAACCAATGTACACGGGTGGAGGCCCGGCATCCAAAAAGGCCTTGAGATCGGGGGGTGGTGTAAAGTTGGAAGCCAGAGAGAGGAAGTAAAAGCCAGCGATAGATATCTGGTTGCCCCAATCTCTCGGCTTGGGGATCAAAGCAGGAGACCAGCAGTAGGTATGTGGGACACGTAGCCTTGTCAGCATGCCAGGAGCCCATATCAAGCTGATGGGATCGAGAGAAAGATCCTTGACTCTGAATCTGTTGATGACGTCGCCCAGACCCTGCCAGGTCAACATCTCGACGAGAGTATAACTAATGAAATTTGTAAGATGGGGATCAGCATTTGTCGACTGGATGTTAGCCAGAGGATGAGGGAAGGCTTGTGTGGGAGAGTAAGGCATAGTGAACATTATGTGTAAAGGACATCCTAGCTTCTCGGCGCAGTGGATGTGAGCGAACGAAGGTGGGTTTGCAATGATGGCGTCGGCAATGAAGGGCTTGATCGAGGCATCAGTGTTGCGCATCCATTCTTCGGTTGTGTTGTCGTCTACAGCGACGCCCGTACCATCACCAGACTCGATACAACTCCTCCAACATCCTTTGATCATTGTTCCGATCTCTTTGCGTCTTTTACCGATGTCACCTCTCCTCATGACGTCAAATCCGGGCATCAACCCGGGGTTCTTGACCATGAAGGCCATGAGCTCAGAAGGGTCCCCTCCAATGTTGAAGAATTCGAGACCATTTTCTGTGACAAAGTCTCTGAAGACAGGATGTGTTGCCAGTCGGACACGATGGCCATACTGATCCTTGAGTACCTTTCCAAGAGCCACAAAGGGTTGCACGTCTCCTCTTGAACCGACCACATGTATGACTACGTTGAGAGGTGGGGGCGGCGGTTGGCCAGGGGCTCCGCCGAGTGAGGTAGGAATATAGGGCGGGGGGACTTGGGTAGTGTCGGCAAGATCGAGTTGACTTCTAAGAGCGGGCACAAGCAAGCTCGAGAGGTGGCGGGAGGTCTGGTTGATATTGATGTTGACTCGTCCGTCAGAGCGTAGGGTGGCCTTGGTGCCCAACCCGGCGTCCTGGCTGCTGACATCGCCGTATGTGTCGCCGTATGCTGGCGGTGGGAGGTTCTCGTCTGTGCTATTCGGATTGAGGTATTCGGCCGTCCTTGAAGGGTGCAGGCGGTTCTCGTCGTCGGCGTTCGCACTCGCAGCGGCTGCGGCCTGGGCGACCATGGTCGATGGTATCTCGGCCATGGTAGCACTCGGCGTCTTTTGTTCCGCCATGTTGTTTGATATTCAGAAGTGCCAGACACTTCGTGGGTAGGTAGTGTTTCGATGCGGATGCCTTGCTGTGCTGTTGGACATGGCGCATCCTCAACCCCGCGCGCGTCATTGTGGCTGGGGCACGGCACGAGCAAAGCCTTGCTTTACAGAGCATTATCATCTTCTGCCTGTCACAAAGCGTGTATATGTGGAGGGCAGATATTCGTTGGAAGAGAAACAGAAACTGCCGTAACTAGACATTTACACACGACAGAGTCATCATTGAGACGTTGGTGCTTTCCTATCCAAATCGTGCCGCAGAAAAGCAATCAACTAGAAGAAAAGGAAAATTAAACAAAACGCCGTGATGAAAGGCGAGGTACTCGTTGGACCCTCGGCCTGACACCCGTGGGATATCGAAAAAGGTCGTCTATGCGATAGGCAATTCGTTCCGGCCCAGCCGAAACGTCGTTGGTCTTGTCTCTACTCTTGCCAGAAGGGTCGATAAAATCAGTCAATCGTCATCCTCGATGGGACTGCTCCCATGGCATGCGCTCCTCCCAACGAGTTGTGTCGTCTTTCGTACGGATAACTCTTGTCCTCGACTCCAATCACTCTTCGTCGTTGGATGTGAGGTTTCAAGCCCTTGTTGAAGTTCGCCGTGCACCATGCGCAATTGATGATTGTCAAAATCAACAGCAGAAGCGTGATGACAGCAAACGTCGTCAAACTTTTCCGCGCAGGCTCGTAGTCTTCCACCCTTTCCGGGTTGTTCGAGTCATACATGCGCACGAGCTTGAAAAGAAAGTAGGCCATGGCAGCGAAGTAGAGTACGATCGTGCTGCACATTCCCAACGTAGACTCGCGTCTTGTGAACCATGCCGCCGCAAGCAAGATTGCAATGGTAACAGGAATGGCGGCAATTGTGAGAGCGAATTCGATATTGGAGGTGTGCTCGCGAACCACAACGACGAATTGTACTGTGAATCCGAGGANAAAGAAAAAGTCAAACTTGAGGAGGGCGATGTAAATCTGNNCTCATCATCAGTCCGTGTTCAGTGTGTGCACCTGCAGTCTTGACAAAGATACCTGGTAAACAAGATAACGGCGCTTCAAGCGCAAGTCTGCTGAGATGTGCTTGTAAATAGTCCAGGCGAACTCGTCATACAACTTCCATGTCACGATGCTGAAAGCTATTGTGCCCAGCGCAAGAACGCAGGGTACTGCAACGAGGAAAGGCTTCACATCGTGACCAAAGCCGTGTTCGATCTCATTGGCCTGATTCAGAACTTGGACAGCGCGATCAATTTGGTCGTACTGTACGGTAGCGTATATGAGTAACCCGAGATTGTAAAGACAGAGGCCGATGACTTGAATCGTGTTCTTCAGGCGTAAGGCATCCCAGACGAGCGCGAGTTGGTAGATGAATCCGAAAATGAACAAGGCGAGGTATGTAGGGATGGTTCGTGATTGTGTTGTCCTTCGCGCTTCGGGATTGAGCGAGATCTGAAACTTGGCGAAAACATAGCTATTGCGCGTGTCAGCAGTGGAAAGTCATGAGCACAAAGACGGCGATGACGCACCNNCTTCAAGTCCTAGACCGATGCCGGCTTGACAGACGGCAATCATTAGGAATGACCACGTCCATCTCGAGCTGGGCATGTACATGATGCGGCTAGAGGCTGTTTGTCTAGAGGTAGAAGGGCCAGTAAGACCCTCGCGATCATGATAACCTCCGGCAGGGAATGGACTGCTGCTGCGGTCGCGGTCGAGTGGTATGTAAGAGCTATTCGGGAAACCCTGACCTCCCAGGATGGAGGTCTTTTTCTTGTGGTTGGTAATGGTGACGGTCGGAAGCCGCTCAACAGCGGCCTAAGGATGTTTTGATGCGGTCTGGTCTGTGTCGGGCTGATGCGTTGGACAGGAGTCGCTTGGAGCAGGGAGTAAGGGTGAGCGTGACAAACACGGACCGGTGGGCCGAGACTCGATCGGGAGCGGTGTGTCGCGTGCGGTGAGGTTGGCCACACGACCAAGACCAACAAACGGAAGCGCGAGAGCGAGAGGAGCTGAGAGGACGGGGAAAACGAGCGAGAGGAGTCGTGTTTGTGCAAAGACGCGGGTTTGCTGCTGAGTCGATTGATTGCTACAGACAGTGCTTCAGGCCTGCTGGGGCAAGAAAAGCCAAGGATGGGAGGTGCGACCGGCGTGTGGTGGCTCTTGTTTCAGCTCCGGCTTGAGGGAAACAGCCTTTCGAGATGTTGGGCTGACTGTGGCAACTGCGACCAACACTTTGCGACAACAACGACTGTATATATTCAAGACGATAGTGATATAGAGAGCAAGAGTCCGTGAGGCTGTGACTGTGCGAAATACCGGCCAGGCACAAAGGCTACAATCGAGGCGGAGCACTTCTTGGACGTCTTGTTCCCAAACGTTCTCCAGCCTCAAAAGGGGTCTTTGGCCGGGGGAAGGTTCGAGCTTATGCCGATTCCCAGGGATCTCCTTCTCCATCCGGTCTCGCTTGATGCGAACCCTCTTGTCGCTGTACATAGCCGCGTGGCTCGGCATCACCTTTCGTCTAAATTGTACAGACTATCCATCATCACTGTCATATTCTAAAAGAAGAATTGAATATCTAATTTCCCTTCTTGGTCCCATCAGCTGCTTGCGACATCGATCATGGTCTTTGTTTAGCAATTAACCAGGGGACCGCAAACCTTGACCCCTGGGTATTATTCTGTATTCGTCAATGAGCTGACCAGTACAACGGGACCAAGGCGTTGGCACTCGGCGCAAGCTTGGTGGAGGGATCTCGCTCGTTGCGAAGCTCCTGCACCGTCAAATCTGGCAAGCCCTGTCCGCGGCCAGTGGAGATGACTCCATGCTAAGACACGACATACTTGGATCATGAAGTGCTAGAGACGGTGTTTGGATCGTTTCACACGACAGCATCTCGAGACCTTGACGGGAGGCCAAGCGCAAGCTGACGTGAGCGTGTGGTAATGCTCCTCAAATCTTCGACCAGACTTCCCAGACAACACCGGTTGTTGTATGTCAGCCTACAAGCAAGAGACCATTCCGACAACACTCAACATATGCCAGGTTAAGTGTCAGAATGCTTTACGCAGACAACTGACTGATTCAATAACTTTGACAGTGGTTGATAGAGTTTTTGATTGATTGAGCAGGGTCAGCCCCACACCCAGAAAACATGTTCAGGGGAAAGAGCCGACTGTGCTGCTCCGGCCTTAAGCTAACTACTTGGATCGGACAGCAAGATCACGTAGCTAACATGGAGGGCGAAATGTAGTAGTAGTACTACTACTACTACGGATTGCGTATCCATCAAACCACGAAAACCTGGCTTGTGGAACCTTCAGAAGAGACCCTGAATTCTGAAACAGGTTTGACAGTGCAATGACGCTTCTACCCGAAGCACCTCAGAATGTCTTCCTACGAGCCTTCCTACGAGCCTCAGTTCGCTGCAGATTGTCTTATCATCTCGACTTGCTCATACAACATCTTTCGACGAGCATAAGGACCAATCCCAAATCAACTCAATATGGTGTTCGGTGTAATCATGGGCTTGGGGATCTCCCTGCCAGTTGCTGCCGCAACAGGCGTTGGCGTTGTGACTGGTGTAGCCCAAGGCGTGTCACATCAACAAAAGGAGAACGAAAAGGCTGCCAATGCAAATCCGGAATCGCGGACCACAAAGTTCTACATCGACGTGATTATAGAGGACGAAGGGTCACGGTCGCGAGGGCGAGGAGAGGTACTACACGACAGCATAGTTGTCGTCCGCGACAACAAACTCTGGATCGAGGCCAAAAACCGAGCTACAGGATTACCTAGGCGTGAAGATTCGCATCCGTTCACCGGCTTCTATCTCATGTATCCGGACGAGGATCGCTCACCTGCTGAGAGAGGCCTCGTGACAACCATCCAGAAAGATCCACCTATGCTGAATTGGATCTATGTAGACAACAACACTTTCGAGCTCAAATACGCCAATCGCACAGGCAGTATAACACACAAGGTCGGACCTTGGGACTGGACAGACGAGTTTGAGAATTCGAGCATGACTCTTGATGAGTTTGAGGGTTTCTTGGCTGTGGAGGAGGACATGTACAGGAACGAGCAAGGCCACCCCAGGTGGGCATTGTATTATGACTGGAACGACGACGGTCTGAAAGGACGCAAGAAGGGCAGGAGAACCATGGAGGTCAGCCTCAAGAGAAGGTTGGTGGAAAACCAGGAGAAGAACCAATGGGGCGTAGGCAGAGAAGGCAATATCGGAGTGACCGGGTTCAAGGCCACAAGGGAGGTGTAAGCAGCGCTATTATGTGGAGCTGAATGCCAAGGCGGTGAGCACCACAACTTCGCGTCCACCTCAAGCTCTCGAAGCTCACACTCGCATGATGCATGCATCCTTCGACTGCGCTACAACATAACTATACGACTCATGTCGACAGCTACTGCAGCCGAACAAATTGCCGATTTAATTGCAATATCCACTTCTTAAGCTCGAGACTCGAGTCTTCTGCATCTCGTATTCTCGATTGATGATCGCGTCGACGCGAAACGCCTTAGGACGCGTTCACCGGTTACCAAGAAGTCATGAAGCGCGATGTGGACCACGTCTAGCGCACGCCGCATACACTATCCATCTTATCATTTGTTGCAGTCCTTCGCCTGAGCAAACGTTGACTGGCTCGCTATGACTCCCGGTCTCCTGCACTTGTTCGAGACCCGACACATTCACAACTTACCTCCAGTCATGACAAGTCCCGAAGCTTGTGGAGTCAGATGGCCTCAGAAAAGTCTATCGCAAACTCAACCATGCGCCCGAGCGGAATCTTCTAGAGTCGCTTGTCACGCCGTAGCGGATACAAGGTCAAGAGTATAAGAAGTATGCCGTAGCTACCTGGTTGAGTCTCATTCATCCTCGCAGTGAGTGATTTCTTCCAGCTCGACTGTTCCTATCAACACAATGCGTTGCTCTTCATCTTCTGCTCTATGGCTGGCCGGCATTGCTGGCCTCGCTGTCCTGGGCGATGCCACTCCGCTCGAGAAGCGCTACACTTCTCCTACAGCACCATTTGATGGATGTCTCTACCAAGTTCCCAAAGTTGGAGGCTTCAGCTCTCACATTTCCGTCACCAACTGGAAGACACTCCCTTCGACCCTCAAGGCAACAGACCGCAACGGTGGCCCATATGGTGTATACTGGAAGCCCTCCCTTGTCGGCGTAGATGCCAACGACGGTAGTCTCACTCTGACCGTACCTGGAGCCCAGCCATACTGCACCGAGGCCAATCCCTGTGGAGGTGCTCAAATCACCACCGCCGCCAACGACGTCATGTACGGAAGCGTGCGCACTGTAGCAAAGACCCCCAATGTTTGGGGCACAATCAGCGGCTTCTTCTTCTACAGCGACGACAACAACGAGTCGGATATCGAGTTCCAAACCGGAGACCCCACACACGTCCACTTCACCAACCAAGATTGGTATGGCTCGAATGCGCTGTCCAACGCTAGCACTGTGGCCAACGCGTCTGCTGCTTACCACGAGTATCGCGTCGACTGGGTGCCCGGAAGAACTGACTACTATGTCGATGGAAAGCTTTTGCAAACCTTCACCAAGTTTGTGCCTAGGACAGCTGGAGCATGGATGTGGAATTCGTGGACGTAAGTGCTGACAGATGTGACAACGTAGACTTGAGAATTGAAACTAATTTTCAATATAGTNAACAACGGAACTTGGACGCTTGGTCCCCCTACCAAGGACGCTGTGCTGCATATCAAGTCAATTGATGTGTACTACAACCGCACAAGTATCACTGGCTGTGGTAGTGCCTAGTTCTTCAAGATGATATGATGTTATGTTTTGCGTGTCGCGAGCAACCAGATGTCGATATAACGATGTGACCAGAAGAGATGATAGAATTTGCACAGTGTTTCTGAGTATGAGGCCAGGGTCGCCACATATATATTGAATTTTATGAGCACACCGCCTTGGCAGACCCCGACATTCGTAAACAACGCTTCTACAAGCCTTACTTGTCTTCTTCCCTACATACTTCAGTGCCGTAAATGTACAACTCTTCCACAGCACATACGCAACTATGCTTTCCAGTCTTTTGAAGCCTTTCCGCTTGTTCGATTTGCTCGGATGCCACGTGACCAACGCACGTTTGTTCTTAATGCAACGACTGCTTTGACGACTGCGATGGAAAGATACCACTCGGATCCAGAGTATCGCCAGAAACATTTGGGTCAAAGTTCGAAATACCACAAGGAGCGTAGTGCTAGAGATCTGGAGTGGCACAAAAAGAAACTGGACCAAAGTTCGAAATACCACAAAGCGCGCAGTGCCAGAGATCTGGAGTGGTACAGAAAAAATTGGACCAGAGTTCGAAATACTCCAAAGAGCGTATGGCTAGTGACCCGGAGTGGCACAGAGCGCATCTGGATCATTCCTTGAATACCATCCGTGATCGCAGGGCTAAAGATGTTGAATTCAGGGAAAGGACGAAAGTGCAATCGGCGAAATGGGCCAGGCAACAAAGATTCAGTAAGCACTATTGCAGGCGTGAGTGGAATGATGGATCAGGAGATCAAGATGGACTCAGAGCGAATTGCCATGGAGAAAACACCAACCAGAACTGTTTCTCGAGCGTGTGACGAGGCATTGCACGAACTGCAATCTAGCAGATAGGAAGACCAAGTTGTGGTGGTTCAGCACCTCTCAGCCAGAAAACTACCTATGCAACTCTTGTTGGAGGAGGCTGGACTGAAACGAAATGTGCCCCAAAGGTTTCGAGAACGCTACAAGCACGGCAGACTTCACGTCGTTTGCAAAAGCATTGGGTATCTCCAGAACATAAAGACCTGAAGCACATGGATCAACGACAACCAACAAAGCACCAAATCTGGCAGAATCTCACCGCCTAGTCACGGAAACTTGTCTCGCACCTCCGAGTTTTTCTTGTTCTCCACCCTCACGTTCAACCCTAGGCCAACTTCTGCATCACCCATCCGCAACAATGTTTTTAAAACCGCAGGTAGTGACTGGATCTCTTGTACTGGCAAGATTTCCAAGTACCAACACCCGTCTCTTCTCAACGTTTAGCACATCTCAGCAATGGCAGCGCGCGGATTTGCAAACGAGATATGAGACAGATCTAGAATGGCGTAGGCAAAGGATAGAGCTCTCGAGTGCCTGGAAAGCTCAGAGATGTCAGGACGACCCAGAGTATCGGCAGAAGATAAAAGCACAAGACAAAGCCTGGCAACAGCAGCAATACCAGAAGGAACCTTACAGGAGTTGGCGAAGATTCCTTGTAGGGTGTCGCACCCGCGATTGGGTCCGTGACCAGCTGCCTTGGAAGACTTATAGGCCTATACTCTATTCTGAGAAAGTTGTACACCGCTGTAGGGGCTGTCAATTCAGATCCAAGAATGGATTTAAATTATGGTGGTGCCATATCAACAGCGCATCCAATCACACAGAGTCTGGTATAGATTTGGAAAGCTCGAGTGCCTCTGAACAATATTTGTGCAGTCGTTGCTACCGAAAAACGGAAGACACAATGCCTCGAGGGTTCGAAGACGTCACAAGCCTAAAGGAAATGAGAGCGCGAGCTAAAGAGCTCGGAATCAATACCGTTAACAAACCAGAATAAGAACGGATGGTGTCTGATTAAAGATCTCGGCAGCAAGGCTTCGCACCAGGGTCCACCGAAATATATGTATCGGCGACAAGTTGACTGGAGGGAGTCCGCAAACCATTGCAGGTCCAATATGACTCACTATCGCCACCCCCTGTAGACCTGTATGAGACAAGAAACATCGTTCCAAGCTTGAAAGATCAAGGTTTATACTGCCAATGTCTCTCGAAGAGCGCCCATACTCTGGAAGCATAGAGGATTGTTCAGGATCTCGTCAGCCACTTTTTATCCAGTTCTCCAAGATACTACCTAAGTCGACTGGTTGTCAATCGGACACAACAACAACAAGTAGACGTCTCTGTCTCTTGTAGCGACAAGAAGCCGCTGATGATTATTGTCTGAGAAGAACACAGTGATTGAGCCAAGGATTGGAGTTCAGATCGCCTCACTGAGCTAGTATGTGTAACCACGTGCTGATTCGGGGGCTCAAACTACTCAATGCTTATCTTGCAAGCACCAAGATAATAGCATTGCAAGTAATAGACATAGGTTCTGAGAGCCTTGGTTAATCTTGCTGCTCCGACCATATCTACAAAAAGTCAATGACGGTGCCAAGGCGCGCTAAGCTGGAGTAAGATGGACATGAACTTGAACTCGTCCTACATGCAACGAACCTGTACCTGGCATCTAGACACTTGTGAAAAGACGACTAATCAGTCGAATTGAGCATATCACGACGTACTGTAATCGAACTCTCTTTTGGAAGTCCACCGGACATCTGAACCTCAACAAGACCAGGGACGGTACTTCCAAGCGGTCCAAGCTATTACAGATATCAATATGAACCTAAGCTACCTCTTCTTCTGGACGTCCAAGACACCGGAAGACAATTCCTGGCACCCTGTACCTGGCCAGAATCCAACCAAATACGTCGGAAACCTTCCAACATTAATCAAACGTCAAGATCTCGAGGCAGCATGCGTTGATATAGCGCCCTTCATCGCCTCAATGGGGGCTTTGGCTTATGTACGGCAATTGAACGACTTTGGCTTCACTGCCTCTGCCAATGTGTTCAAGAACCCCAAGACTTTGATGGCTATGCATCGCACTACTTTGGTAGTCACACCGATCGTGCTGCTCTGTCAAGCAATTGGCATCGAGTACAGGAGCTTCATCCCACGCTGGAGTCAAGAACGCGAGCGTGGGCGAGATGAGGAGGTGGTGCGGCAGCAAGTGGGCTTTGGTATGCTTGCTGGCGTTGCGAGCTGGACGCTACGCATATATGCCTTGCGGAAGGGGCGAGCCTACTGGGCTCCTATTGATGTTGTCATGGGCGGCGCATTGGCGGATGTCTTGCACAGAGAATATGTGAGGGCTCACGGATTCTGAGTGATCATATAATCGCTGTATTGACCATGAGACTCGTTGCCATCTCGTTAATCAGCAGGAGACCTACTGTCACTACCAACAATTGACTGCGAGAGCATGAATGTCTGTCTCTTCTTCATGACGCTCCTCGAACCATCGAGAGATTCAAAACCCTTGCAAAAGTGTTAGAATGTGAACAGCAATGTCCACATGAGGTTGGTGATGGGGGATGAACGCCTGGTCTGTGCTTCGGGTTGTCCTGATGTGGAGCAGTGGAGGGGTCAATGAATCATCAACATGACATACACCTCTGACAAGCCCTGGCTGTTCCATTGAACACATTGAGATACAGTGGCAGAACATCACATATAATGGCGACATCCACCGAACGTGTGTTTGCACTACCTGAACTACTCGAACCGATACTCCTCTGCCTCTTGGAAGAACTATCCCCACTTAGCTATCAAGAAGACCCTCGCTGCACACGCGTATACAACAACGCAGAAGTCTTGCAACACTTATTCAGCTGTTCTCAAGTTTGCAAACACTGGCAATACTGCATTCAACAATCTGCACAAATCCAACGCTCGCTCTTCCTGCTTCCAGATCTCAATTGCAGTCGATCGTGGACTCCTGAAGCTAAGCCGCCTTTACTGAATCCAATCGTTCAGACCCTGTTCAAGAACTACCATTTCCGCTTTTGGCATCTTGTTAGTGATGGACAGCGTTGTGCGTACATGATTGTGGAGAGAAGGGATCTTCCTGACCTGAAAGCTCGTGCAAGCACTGGACAAGGAAGGACTATTTCAAACATGCTGCTTTCGCAACCGCCATGTCTGGCTGTGGAGGCTACGGTGTGGGATGAAAGGGACGAGACGAAAGAATATGTTGGAAGGACTACTGAGCTCAGAGATCCAATGATCGGCAATGCACAAGGTCTGACATTAGGCATGGTGCACGCAAAGGTCGCAGAAATGTTTACAGCGCACTCGGATGTTTCAGCTATCAAGTTGACGACGACATAAGTAGGAGCTGTCAACTACAGTATCATCTGTATCACCACTTTGTTGGCCCAAACGTCTCACCATCAGCAACAGTCTTCCGAATCGCAGTACCCAAAGCATCCATCGTCTCAAACACACCCACATTGCCCCACCAGTTCGGTACCTCAACTTCAGGCAAAGTGATCGCGAAGAAGATAACCAGCGTAGCAATGATGAGGCCAGAGTCCAGCGCAGCAGCAGTGATATAGTTGTAATGACTCCACCAACCATTCCATCGTCGACGGATCCACCAATTGAAGATCAAGCCCACAAACGCCCAGGAAGTGAAGGACAGAGGTGTAGCGGGCGGCAACCAGGACATCGCTCCAAGCATGACTGGAGCATGTAAGAAACGCAGTCGCTTATGTGGGAACACTCTAGTCAAGACATAGAATGCGATGGGCAGTAATGCGCCGACCAGCCAGAACCAGTTAAACGCGGCGTAGATGGAGCCAGGTCCAAACATACGTCGAGGACCAATGACTCCCCACGTAATGCTCGATGAGAAGAAAGTGCGACCATTAGGACAGGTAAAATGGGAAGCTTGATTCGCAGCACATGCGTTGTCGATGTTGCCCAGAGTCCAGTTCATGACTGCCACTTGGACGATGGAAGCCCAGAAAGTCATGACGACCTGCGACCAGAAGGTAATCCGGGGCGGAATCTTCATGTAATGTGCCAATTTGAGGTCCTGGCTATAAGTCTGCGCTTGGCCCAGCACAATGGTGCTGTAAACTTTGAAAATCATGACTCCGATCGGGCGTCCCGGAATCATGAAGCCAGCCAGGTAGGGTGAAATGACATTCAGCGACAATTGAATGTTGGTGATGCCGAGGATCATGCAACATGGAATGATAAAGACGAGTGCGATGATCAAGGATACAAAGTACGCCCACCAAGGACACTGAGAAGAAAAGCCTAGAACGGTGGCAAGCCCGAAGGCTGTAGCTACTAGGAACAAAACGCCATACCACCAATCCGGCGCCGCACGATATCTGGCCATATGTCGCATATGGACGTCCTGAGGCTCCTGTTGCCTGGCAAGACGTAGTCTGGTCCAAAGCTCACCGCGGTGATAGACAATAGTGTGTACAATTGCAGCTATCAGTGCGGCGAAACTCAAACCATAGTTTAGAGCAAACGTGGGTGCAAGGAACATTGGCGAATATTTCTGGTATTTCTCAAGGTCGAATGTATAGCCAGGTCCTAAAATCTTGGTGACGTTGTACTTTGCCTGGGAATTATCGAAAGTTGTAGAAGTATTGATGGGTAAATAGTCTGAGTAGAGAGCTCCAGTATACGAGATACCTAANNAACTTGTTAGACATCGCTTTACGGCAATACGTCCAAGAAGAGTTCTTGGGTTGGCTGCCATCGACTCACCTAGAGTTGTAATGATCATGAATACTCCGAGTCCAATTATGGTGTTGAGGTGCGAAAATGTCGGGCTAAGGAGTGGGTCACTGAGATATGCCGTGACATATGTCCAGTCAAATGTCAGCGGTATCAGCGAAAGTCCAGTGAAGCCTCCAAACAATTGATTGATGGTAGCATTATTTGGTCTGATCCAGGTAACGAACGAAAAAACCGATAGGCCTTGCCAGATCACACCAGGTAGCCAGTAGTATGCAAAAGAGCCTAGAGCAACATACACAAAGAAGCGATACTGAGAGACCTGCCAGCCGTTTGTTTTGGAAGGATCGGGTCTGCTCTTGTCGTGCAGAGCATACAACAGAGTTGTCATGGAGAAGTTGGCAGGCCAAATGAGAGCTGCAGGCCACACAAGAAAACGTCTGAATATCCCAGCGAAAGCGATACCAATGACTTGGGAGCTTAGTGTGAACAGTATCTGGAAACCCCATCCCATGTCAAGGTTGTATAGCGACTTGGCTTTCAAAGCAAGAAGGGCGTCCGTGCTATAAGCATAGCCATAGGTGACGTTGGCCATTAGAACCACAACCGTATGCTCCTTGATCGAGAATGGGCCTGTGTTGAGTGTCCACTCTAGACCGAATGTCTTGAACTTCCTGGTGGGAAGAACCTTTGCAAGAAATTGACCGCAGGGATACACGACCAGCAGGATTACCACGGTCGGGATGGTGATTGCCGGGCTGCGCATGCTCAAGAACATGTTGATTCCGCTCGAAAGTGTGACGAAAACGAAGCCAAGTAGCCATGCTCGTACTGTATTCGCGGTCTCTTCGCCGTCTGTCTCGCGAACGGCGGCACGCACGGTCTCATATGGTGATTCTTTGGTGAAGGAGTCGTCGATCTCGAGTGCTTGTTCGACATTGCCGGTCTTTATGGCCTCGTCTAGTTTTTGTATCTCCTCATCCGGAAGGTTGGGATCATATTGGTGAGCTTGATGTAACCTGCCGATATCGTCGACTACTTGAGTTTCTGGTAAGACGTCGTTCTGGAGTTCGATGACTTGTTCGGCGACACCGTGAGTCTCCTTAGACCCAGAGAACTTCATCTTTCGTTTGCTGTTATCAGTAGAAAGGTCAAGAAACAAGGCATGCTTGTAGTGACACCAATCGATTCTGCTCGAAGGGCATTCGGAGACTTAATACGGTGGACAGTCGCCTGTAATCAAAGGACCATGAAGAAGATTGACACCAGCGACCATGCGATGTTACATCGTGTCTCCCTTGAAATCACTAGTGATATCTTTCGTATCATCTGTGCAATGGAAGGATATCACTGGTCCGGCCAACTGACTATCCCACAGATAGGGCGACTCCACATGCGGGGAAAGTAGCGTGTCAACGATATAGTGATCAAAGAGGCACAGTTTGCCAGATTCGTATTAAGCACACATAAGCCATGCCTCTCTTGGCAGGTGTTGAGATGGTCTTTTTCGAAGTTGAGATAAGACCCGGATGGAGAAGTATAGCTTGACTTCACCGTTTGTGTATGAATGAATGAGGCAAGAATGAAGATGTCAGAGACAGTTTAGATCGTGCCTACACATATGGCCTGCTCGTCCACAATTTAGAGGTCATAGAACCTCCAAGCTGCTTTGTGACCAGGTCGTAGTTTCCTGTCTTGCACCAAGCCTCTGAGGATCTCAATAGGCATCTCTCCTTCCTTGAGTATGCGATCGTGAAACTCCTTCTCCGTCATACCGCCATTATCTACCATTTCCTTTCGCATGGCATATATTTGCAGTGCTCCGAGCATATACCCGGCTTGATACAAAGCATTGTAGTCACCATTGAAGCTTCTTCTAACCTCGCCTTCGGCGGTGGCTCNTTCATGCCCGACTTTGTCAACCAAGTAGTCGATACATTCTTGGGGCGTCATTTGATTCATATGAAACTTGAGACTGAAGACGATGCGAGCACAGCGGTGCATGCGCCAGAAGAGCATACCAATCTTTTCCTCTAGAGTGCTGGCAAAGCCGCGATCCCACAGAACAAACTCCCAGTAGAAAGCCCAACCCTCGATCCAAAAAGGCGTGGTGAAGAGGCTCCTGTAGGATCTGTATCGGGCGATCATATGCATTTGAAGATGGTGACCAGGTATCAGCTCGTGGAAGACGGTGCTCCGCGACATAGGTCTGTTGTTTCCACGCATGGACATCAGTTTGTCCGAATGCGACATTGTGTCAGTTGGGTATGACACGATGAGGCTTTCACCACCCAAGAAGAACGGGTTGACTTTCTGTCGCTCTGGTGTCATCATGAAAGTCCTCCAGCACTCCTCGGCAATAGTTGGGACTGTGACCATATCGTGACGTTTGACATAAGCTACTGCTTCTGCAGACAGCTCGTGGACAAGACGTGTCTGCTGACCAGGTTCGACGTAGAGGTTTTTGACGTGCTCAAGAGCAGCTTTCCAATCTTGACCGTATCCTAGTGCCTTGGACGCCTTGATCATCTCTGTTTCGCACCAAGTATACTCCTTGTCGGCAATGTTAATCAACTCTTCAGGACTGTATGCGATGAATTGAGCATCGAGGTCCGCCAGGAGACCCTGCCGTCCGATTGGCTGCCCAACGATATCGTCGGTAGTATTCCCATCAGAATTTCCAGCGAGCTTATCTTTTACGGCCGCTTGGAAAGAGTGCAGTTGCCGGGTCACCTCTTGGAAGGGGGAGGAGGTCCACCATGTGAAGTCTGGATCATATCCCTTGTAGAAAGTCATACATTCCTCCAGCGCTTCTGTCAACTCCTCTACATATCTGATCGCACGATAGGCCGCAAATCGATCTGCTGGGGTTTTGAACTGAAGGTCGTTGCTTGTGACTGCATGAAGCTTCTTCTTTATATTTTCAGACACAGACGAAAGATTATCTGCCGCATATCTGCCTGTAGTTGGCACTACCTTTTGTCTTGTTTCGACAAGCTCAACCAGTTTGGATGCGAACGGCTCAATGATAGGCTTGACTTCTTCCAGAGAAGTTCCAAAAGATGCGAGACCTCCAAGTTGTTGGTGCAAGTATTTCTCCAGTAGTATATAGTCGGTTCGATCTTCAGAGTCTAAGAAGAGGAATGGGACAGCCTTTAGCTCAACCAGCTTCTCGCGAAGGTAGTTCTTCAAACGAAGGATACGCGTCTCAGAGAAGGTAATGTTGTAGAACTTCTCAATGTCTTCAATGTCTGCAGTGACGTATTCAATGATCGCTCTCACAACTCCGGGCTTGGGAAATCCATGGCCCGCGACTGACAATTTGACCCTCATGATGTTTATAGGAGGTAAGAATGTTAGAAACTCGAGTATGGATGTGTGTTGACTGAAGTGTAGAAAGCTCCATCGTATTAGACCTGCGACGTTACATTGCAGGGAAGCTCGATGGCTCCTCAGGTCAACCTCGGCTAATGACAGCATCGCCTTATCGCGGCGGCCGTATCATTGCCATTCTGGTCGTTTGCGATGATCAGACGTCCTCGACACGAAATGGGAGACGACGACGGGTTTTCGGACGTTGCTTGGCCAGATGATAATACTCGAAACCTGCCCGGCTGGCTTGAGTGGAATGCATGTTAGGCACCCGTTAAGATACACAGTTCCCAACATGTGCTGGCTGTTAGAGACAAACAGCATGCACTGTTCAGAAGTCATACTGCCAGTCAAATAAGACAATGTAATGCGTTTCAAAATTAAATGTATAGTCTGCCTAATATTCATGCCTCATAACAACCAGTAACCTGTGGGTATCTTTTGAACCAGAAAAACAACAATGCGTAAAGGTAATTGCCAGCGCCCAAAACCAACTCGAACATTCCTTCATCGTCCTTCCTTTCATCAATTTGTAGCCACCTTATCCAGCAACGGTAACGATAGGTCTGCGAAATGCTTCATACTCTGGCGGCAAGTCTGTGGAGTCTGGGGTTTCCAGATCGTTGTATGACCAACTGCCTCTGTGTTCCGCTGCGAAAAGCTCGTCTTCGAATCCGAGCCCTGCCAATTGCTCATCGATAGTTGACGAGTTTCGCAATGTAATATCAACTTCGCCCTTGCCTTCAGCCGAGATCTGGAGTGGAAGCTTCAACTCAATAGATGGGAAGCCGACACCAGCAGAGTGGATTCCGAGTGAGAGGTTGAGCGAATATGTGCGCGAAGTAAGACAGCTGTGGAATGTGGGCACAAAATGCTTGTCCTTGGGTAATGTGACTGGTACCACGATTTCTGCGGTCCAGAAGTTCTGGCCCTTGTAGTTCGTGCTTGGGCTGGGGTACTTGGGGACGTCTTGATGCGATAGACCAGAGTCGCGACGAGCAAGGTGTTCGTCATCCAGTGCTGACTCCATTCGCGAAGTCCATTCTACAGAACCCATGCAGCGTGAAGAAAGTCCAAGGCTTACTGAGTGCAAACCTTGTCTGTGGTCGTAAAGGCAGTTCTTCCTCTTGGGGAGTTCCATGCGTGCGCCAGTAGCATACCAGGTTGTTGTCTTGAGTTTGCTGCTCAAGCTTCCTAGGCGTGGTGGTTGCGACTTCGCCTCGGCTGGATCGAATCGTAATTTGACGGTCGCAACTGTGCTGATGGTTGATTCTTCCGGGCTGTATGATTTGGGAAGGCGAAGTGACTTTGGCTGTTCGGCTTCAATGACCAAGGTACCGAGTTTTCCTTTGAACACGCCTTTCCTGACAGACTTTTCGGATCTCAAAATGTAGTCACTGTCGCCGAGGACATTGACTGGTGGCTGCTCATCAACTGTAGGGACAATGCGGATTGCCTTCATCTTTGTTGCCAGATTCTTTGGTGTACCGTTAATGTCGTTGGTTGCGGTGATGCGAGCGGCAATCTGGTACTGGATCTTGGCCATATCAGGACCCATATCATCGTGGGCTGTCACGGTTCCCAAGCTCGGTGGCAGCTGTAAATGGCAGTCCCGGACGGATTCATGCTGCACTTCATGTTTGCAAACACGGGGGAGCAACTGTTGGGGAACAACAAAAACAAAGGGGAACTCGTAGATTCGTCCTGGCTCGAGGAGTCTTGGTTGAGGGTAGCTTGACTCTGAGATAGGTTGGCGGAGTTTCAGGAACTGGTGGAAAGCGCTCATGCCGCCAGCAAGCCCAGGTGCAGAGGGCATCTTCTCTAGAAATGTCTTTGTAGTGCNCTGATGGAGGAGTTAGTCGCCATGTGGAAGTGGAGCAACGTCGCAAAGCATACCGATAAATTGAATGTCAATTTCATCGAATCTCGTGCTGTGAGAAACGGCAATCTCGATCTTGCCAGAAAGCTTATCTAGGGTCGAGTATGATGAACGTTCATTGTTCAGAACAATGTTGATGTGAGGCTTCGATCCCAATGCTAGCGTGCGCAACCTGGAAGCCATTGCACCAGTAGACGATGCATAAGATGAAGCGGAGGACATGATGTTGGAGTCGAGATACGACGAGCACTTAACCGGAGGAAGGGCAACCAATGGGAGAGTCGAGGTGCGGGGATAGTTTCTGAATGTACATGCGGTACAAATATATAGGTACCAGATTTTGACTGCTCGACCTGGCAGGTAAAGAGCGATGGAAAGTGAAAAGCGAGTATGTGGACCTACCTTGACGTGCCAGCGTCTTTTACTTATGTGATGTTTCCTCATCGATGAAAATTTTGACTCACCTTTTCCGATTGCATGCCACGCCCTGCTCGATCACTCACGCCCTGCCTTTGACACGAAAGGCGCAAGAAGGTGCCTTCGGTGTAAGATGCTTTAGCCGCATGTGGAACGCGGGATGCCGCGCCCTTCTTGATGACAAAAGTCTATGGGGAACCCCCGGTCGGCAAGCCGTTTTCCGCATTGTTTCCCGTCCTCTGCACTGCTTTGCAGCTCCTTCTCTGTCAATGAACAGCATACCAGTTTACCGCGTGCTCTTTCTGCTTTTCTGGATGCAACAAGGATCTTCGTGAATTAATTCAATCCTCTGGATTGCAAACTGATGCAAAGTCTCATTCTCACCGTTGTTTTGGCTCACGAACGTGTTCTTGTCCACTAGGCATCCAAAGGAAAGCACTTCTCAACAAGACCTCTAACAGTAGGTATAGCCCGAGGATTAGTCAGTGATGACCGCCAACAGGAGGTGTTGCCGGTGGTATGTACTAGGTTTGTTGCATGGCTCTTGCATCAGCAAACTGTCCATGACCTATCGTATGACAACGCCTACTGATCGCGAGATCATCAGCCCGCAGGGTCGATTTCAGTACTCTGTACATACCTGACCTTGTGCGGAATTGCAACGACTACTTACAAATGCGCTACTTTTCCGGTATGATTCTCGGTCGAAACAACTTTCCCCACGAGTTCTTTGTTTCTCCCGCCGTTCACGGAGACGGATGTGGCTTGCCCTGCTGGGATTGAAACCTTGCTGTCATGACTTTTCCGACGGAAAACTTGAAGCTCTCTTCCACCTCCACATTTTTACCCACCCTGTCCGTCCTCGGGGCTCGTTATCATCTGCTTTTACTCGATGGGCTTACCCCATGCCGTGTTTCCCGTTCTTCTTTCATGTGCTTTCAAACGAAGCAACGGCTCGCTCGACATCATTCGAAAAGCTTCTTGTATGGACGTACCGTACAAGGACGATGACTCAGAAGCCCCAAGCCTCGTCTAGGCTGCCAATATCACTGCTGAAGAAGAGCGTTGCTTTGTCATGCCTGAAGATGATCAGCAGGAGTCATCTCAAGCCCCGAGCACCCCGCATGTCCAGTGTAGGAAGTGATATGAGAGGGGAGATCTGGGGATCGCCTCAAAGCACACGGTCCGGACGCCCGACTCAGAGCAGACTGATAGCCGAAATGGCGCTAGTGATCGGTCCGTACGTTGACGACGTCTCACACGTTGTCCCTCTTCTGCCTACACTGACCTGCGTATACCAACTTCTGACACCAAGCACGAGACCAATTTGTTGGTCACAACTCGAGCCAGCCATAACTCCAAGGAAACCCAATCTTTGCACACGATCAAACTTACGACCATGTCTGCCTGGGCACGGATAAGAGGTCTCTAACGCTTGTTGAGATGTACCCCTCGATCGCTGGCTAACATTGCTTTGCACAGATGCTGTTTTGACGTCCAAGTGGAACAAGCCTTTCCCCGTGACACTGCTTCCCTCGGCCATTGGAGTATACTTTGCAGTCTACTTTGCCGAGAAGCAGAGTGAGCGCCAGAGACAGATTCTGGACGAAATCAGAGCGCTCGGCGAGAACGATATCAGTGCGGTCAAGGCAATCGCAAGCAAGCCCCGGTGATGCTATGCAATCAGAGTTTGGAGGGCAGGCTGCTTGAGGCTCCGGCAACCTTGATGGGTATGTGGGTATGATGCGTGACGTTTGACTTGTTGATGCCTGAAGCTGATCATGAGATCAGGTCACCCAGGCGTTATTGCAATCGTCTTCTCAGCTCTGAGCATTCTCGAGGCCGATGTTGTACATATGCTACATCCGCGTTTACGATCTTTGTATATATCAAAGCCACCTATTTCATTATCGTTGCACTATCGAACTTAGGCCAGGGTTTGATCTGGGACGTGTGTGGGCTATGTTATGCCAAGAGACGACTGGTCAATATGTCAACATCGACGAGAGGCTCTTGTACCTTACTAGGTTGACTCCAAGCGAAACAGCAAAATCGACATCAAGAGGCACGCGCAAAGACGGGAGGTATATCAATGTCATTGTATGTCGTTCTCATGGTACCCAAACTCCGAGAAGGCTACGACGATCTCATGCCTTCAATCCGTATAATGCAGTGAACCCTTCAAGTGCCAAAGACCTAGAGCTTGGCCTTGTTCTGCATCTTCTTAAAGATGGGCTCCATCTTTGTAGCCTTCATAACATCCCCCTTGACCTTGAGCTTCCCACTCATAAACAGCTTTTGCGCATTCGCCTCCCCCTTGACCAGTTTGCCAAAATCGGCATCGCTCAGCGACATTGTGACTGCAGATTTCTTGCCATCGGGAGCGGTGCCTTTGCCAGCTTTCCCACTGTCTTTGAGATCAATGTGCCAGGATTCTTGGGCGCCGGAGGTGTTTTTGAGGGTGAAGGCGAAGATGGCGCCGCCTTTTTNGATTGCGTCTTTGCGTTCTGCGTCGCTGGAGAGGGCGGAGTTGATGGCGTCGAAGGCGGCCGAGGAGGGGAAGTTTGCTGTGTTTTGTGGCATCANGTATGGAACCTTTGGAGGACGAGAGTGATGCAGCGTACAGTCTGCGATGGACATTGTGCCGTTGTGTGATGTGTCTGAGAGCGTGTATAGATGTCAAGCTGTTCTTGTAGATGTTGTAGAATTGGATATTGCGTAAAGACGAAAGTGGTCCGGGATAGGTACGTTGGTGAAAGAGGAAGAGCATCCCAAGGGCTCATCAACACGCGCATACCGAATCCGGGGAGCCGAGGCACCGGACATGCATGTGAATTTCTTGGCAATGACGGCACTATTTTGCTGTGCCGCTCGCTCCCTGCTCCCAGTCTCGGACAAACATCTTCATGTGACTGACACTTTGTCCGAGACAAAGGTCCAATACTGAGGATCACGAGTATAACAAGACATAAAGTCGTGAGTTTCTAACAAGGTTTTAGCATGCCCGACCGACCTCGACCATCTCAGTCGCGCCCACTGCTTCATCTCGTCGAGTCCGAGTAGGTCTCAGTGGTGAAGCGTACATCGGCGGCGCCGTGTCCACGCTACTTCGCTGCTCACCCTCCTCCGCATCGCCAACACGTCTCCAATGCAAGAGCTCGGGATCCATACGATAGCTACCCCTCCATCTGCCATACGCCGGCGGTGGATGCCGAATGTTGACCGGAGACTCATGTGAAGCTCTCTCTACATCATCGTCGGCTTCATACTGCACCGCAATCGGGCTATTTGGTATCAGGCTCTCTTCCGTCTCCGTAGGGCGAACGGTCCGCGAGTGCCCGTGTCGAGCGCCGGCACTCTGCGACTTGTCCATCTTGTGTCGACCGATGGCTTTGTGCAAACGAACAGAGAAGAGGAGGATAAAGCCCGCGACTACAACGAATGTTCCGATGATAAAAACATGAACGCTGGTCGGAATATCGTTGACCCTAGGTATCGCCATTGCCACGTCTGCAGCATGTCAGCGAAGACGTTCGATATTATGGAAGGGCTACACTCACACAGGCTTAATGCCACAACAAGCAGCACACAGAGTACACCCGTCATGATGGACGAATTACGTATCTCTCGATCTCGACGACACTTCCTCGTTCGACGAAAGGTTGGTCTGGGTTCTGCTTGTCTCTGCGGTGTATGGTCCTCCGACATCTCGGCGCACTCTGCATTTGTCTGCGTACACAGCGGTGATCTGTTTGCTACAGCGTCTGGCACCAGAATGAGAGTGTCCGTGTCTGCAAGTGGTAGTGCCCATGCCTCTCTACTGATGCCGGATTGTGACAGCGAGGATCTTCGCGATAGGACCGAATGATGGGCAGTTCCCTGTATGCTTCGTCAGCTATCCGAAAATCGACATTAGGCTTGATTGACGATTATCAGCTTACACCNCAACGAGAGCGATCCTCTGGCGCTGCGTAACGGGGTATATGATGCAGCGGAACCTTGTCGACTGTGGTTTGATGTCGATGAAGCTGGCGATTCACTGGTTCCCGATGGCGAAACTCTTCTGGATCCGGGCTGGAGAGGTTCTGCTACTCGGGTATCGACACGGAGTGTGCTGAGTCGACTCTCTCGGCTGTTCTCTCGCATGGCATTGCCCTCTGTGCTTGCTTGCGAACCACTGCCGTTGCAAGACCTCGAGGGCGTTCTCGGCCGTCTGTCCAGCAGTGGTGCTTCATCGAAATTCAATTCGAGCACATTCGATTTCATGATTGGCGACATTACTTTCGTCATTACTTCAGACTATTCAGCCAACAGCTTTGTCAAGAGAGTAAAGCTTGGATGTCGGTCAAGGATCGAGCAGAGGGTTGTGATGTTGTGTTTACCTGCATCTGTGGCGGCAGGCCCGTTTCCCATCCCTGCGCTTCGGCTGACCTTCCCATTTTCTTTCATCTCCCTTCCATACCATGAAACACATGGTTCGCAAATAATTTTGCTATTGATGCACGAGAGTCTTGTGGAGTGATCTATTGGATGGTGTTTCTCAATAGAGACAGGAAAACAAGAAGAGAGGTGTGAACGGTATTATTGTCCACATTACCTATTGACCATGATAGTATAATGCTTTCTCATCCACCACGAACATTCGCAGAGACAGTGAAGCAGCAAGCAAAGATCGGGGTGCTTTTTGGAACCTTTCGTGTGGTGATGTCCCTGTGAAAAGTGTCTAGTCACGAAGAAATCCTCAAATACATCTTTACTTCGTGAAGCACCAAGCGGATGAAGCCACGAATGAGTGCCAGATGTGCAAGCTCGACAGCGGATCTGTGGTTGAGGATAGCACGCGCCGGGGTCGCTAGAGAGCACTTCATGTTGCATGGGTTGTTGTGCGATAGAGCAAGGCGAGGGTCAAAGAAAAAACAAAAGCTGTATTTGGGGTATCATGTCTAAAAAGCAAAAAGTGTTTGTCGTCGGTCGTAAAGTCCTGTTTATCGTTCGTAATCGTATGCGCCATGGTCGTGCAATCCATGTAGCAGCTTGCTCACTTGAGAATACTGCAGACAACGATGAAGCACAAGCAAAGGTCGTTGATAGTGGTGGTCCGCAGAACCATGCATCATTTCCACGCCAGAGTCTTGGGATCCCACCCAATGACCTCGGGAGGTATATTCAACACCTGCAACATACTCCCCAGTGTCAATTCCTCCTCTTCTTCAGCCTCTTCTTCTTCTTCTTCTTCTTCATGTTTCTTGGCTCTATCCTCAATCTCACATCTTCGTTGTCGTTTTCCTCTTTCCGTCAAACAATCGCCTTCTTCGTCTCTCCAGTCTTCTTCATTGGTTTCGTCTACTGTGTCTTGCTCGTCACCAAAGAAAGACTTGGGTTTGCTTTGTTGTTTTAGGAAAGCAGTGTATCCACCATTGTCTCTGATCTTTTCCGCAAAGTCGCAAAAGACTTCTTCGGCTGCTTGTTGGCTTGCCTTGCGCCATTTTTCTTTTAGTTTGAGGAGGCGTGGTTGCTGTTGTGAAGAGGTCGGTGCCACAGTGATGTCGAGGGCTTGAGTCAAGATGCCGTTTTGACTGCGCAAGTCGCGGATCTGGGCTTCGAGGGCGCGGATTTGGGTTTGCGCGGCAAGGATCTCGGGGGAGTGGTTGGATAGTGGTGTGGAGGTCTTGAGATTGCTGCTGCGGAGGGGTGTGTAGGGTGTTGCTGGTGCTTGAGAGGCTGTTCGTGCGACTGGTTTTGGTGTGCTGGTTGCTTGGTTTGGAGGGCCGGTGGTTGAGGGATTGCGCTTCAAGGGCGAGACGAAGGGTTTGTGGATGCCGACGGAGTCTACACGGCGCCTTTTGGGGGCTGGCGGCGTGGACATGGTGTAGCGGT
Source organism: Aureobasidium uvarum (assembly GCA_903853725.1). Classification (NCBI taxonomy): domain Eukaryota; kingdom Fungi; phylum Ascomycota; class Dothideomycetes; order Dothideales; family Saccotheciaceae; genus Aureobasidium; species Aureobasidium uvarum. Next base: position 1,191,610 of record CAINUL010000019.1, read on the forward strand.
TACATTGGTTCTGTTTGTTGATGTGAAGAGGAAGGTGGGAGCCTGGAGCTTTGGAAATTTTGGAGGGGTAGATTTGGCTGGCGTCACCCTGCTTCTTGAATGAACATGCATGAAGACATTATTGAAATGCCGATTCTGGTTCAATAAACAAGACAAGGGGTTTCTTTATAGTACTTCTGGAACAGCAAAGCAGTAAAGAGCCAAGTATTATATCTGATGTCAAGTTAATGACCGACTGGTGGACAGCCTCCAGACGTGTGCAAAGCTCTGCATTCCAAGTTATACCATCTGATATCACTTGATCAGAGAGATTGTGTAGCGAAACAACCAAGCATCAATTGGAATCTAAGCATTTTTCTAAAACTATATACACCAGGACCACCACTTGTTTTACAGCTTGATGGTAATGTTGCGCTGATCCAAGAACAAGCCAACACCAGTCAAGATGCCCATGTAGCTGATCAACACTGCCATGGCCTGGAAATCGTTCATGTCCAAAGTAGGCATGGTCATGTTGACAAGGCCAGTCAGAACATTGGCGAGGCAGAAGATAGCCAATCCATTGCGGTTGAAGGCGTTCAGAACCTTGCTGGTTGCCTTCTTGACGCGCTCCTGCTCAACCTTTCTGTCACGAGAAGTGTACAAGAGAGGGAAGAAAAGACCCTCAATGATGCGGAAGAGGAGGAGCTGCCCACAGTTGAAAGCTGCAACCCATGCGAGGTAGGGCAAGTTCGCCAGACGACGGGAAACAGTCAAACGGGGGCCATAGTTCCATGTCAGGAAGACGTAGATGACAATCCAGAGACCAGTCCACTTGGCAAGCTTGAGCATCGAGTTGTGTTCACGAACCTTGCGAACTTCCTTCAAGCTGTCCGTTCCACCAAGCATCTCAGCGACCCACTCATCGTTTTGTGTAATGGGAGTGGCAGCGTTGACGTCACGGCGAAGTGCCTCCATACCAATGCCCTGTCCGACGATGAAAATGGCGAGGTAGCCTAGGAAAGAGAGAATACCCTCGCGGTTGGCCGAGAGGAAGTCGTCTCTAGGTGCCATGAACATGTAAAATCCAAGATTGGAGTAGGTGTATGCCATCTCGTACGGGACGAGCAGCGCAAAGCCGAGAGCGCTGTAGGAGGGAATAAACTTGATGACGGGTTGGAGAATAGTGACAAAAGGAGGCAAAAGTCCAAGAGTGAAGAAGAAGTTCCAGTGAACACCGTACTCAGTAACGTGCTCCTGGTACTCGAGACCCTTGACGGACCAGAGACGAAGGAATCCAAGAGCAAGCATAGGCAAAGAATGCATAACTGCAGAGTTCATCTTGCTGGCGAAGGTGACCTTGGTAGAATCCTCATCCTCTTCCTTGAGTTGCTGACGAGCGTAAACCAGACCAGCACCGAAGACGAAAGAACCGACACCAAGATCCATGAGAGAAACACCCCAATTCTCGACCTTTGCAAAACGACGAGGGAACACAGGGAAGTCAACAGCCAGGATAGAGATACAGGTGATGATCATCATGGCACCTCTGTAAGTGGTAATGAAAGGCTTGATAGGGACCAAGTCAACAGGCTCAGGGGGTCCAGCGGCATCATCCTTCACAGGAGGCTTTGCAGGCTTGGTAAATCTGTGGTCGACATTGTCGCCATTGACAACAGTACCAATCGCGGGAATCAAAAGTAGTCCAATGAGCACAGTAGGGTTGTCGGAATACACCGTGACGGCGAAAAGGATAGCTCCAACTTGAAGCAAGAAATCAGTCAGATATGCTGATGTTGTGTAAGGGTCGAAGAATCTTTGTCTGGTTTGAAGTACAGCCCAGAGCAATGCCGCAGNCCTGTTATCGTATCCAGTTAGATATCGCCATCAACGTTTTGCCTGCTATGTGCGGCTGAAGATGAGAGGCATGTGTCTTACCGGAGCGACCAATGTCACTTGGGTGATGTCCCAGTGGTTACTACCAGTATGACCCGTGACAAAGTCAATTTTGCGCTCGATATAGCTGTCTCCCTCCATGATGTCGGTGTTGATGGAAAGAAAGAAGAGTGTTCTTTTTTTCTGGAAATGAGGACAACACAGTGTTCTCAAGGGGGCGGCCTGTCTCCGAGTCTTCTCGAATCTCGACAAGCTGTCAAACAAAACATTTCGAAAATGAAGCTTGGTCATAGCTCGCTGCCCAGGGCGTCGGTACCAGACAGGTGCCGCCCTGTTTACAACCTCGCTCTTGCTTATTGATTAATACAGAATGCCGAAACTCAAACAGAATTCATTCCATTCTACCAGGCTGCTTTACTCGGCCCTTTAGACTGATATCAATGGTTTTCACCTGATGTTCGCTATACAACAGCTCAAGGCAGAGAACAAATTTCATGGGTGTCCCTACCACGCCGCGTACCGATCGGCATGTCTCTCTGCCGAAGACCGTTCCTTCTCCTGGCAGCGCACCGGTGACAGACATCCGTCCCTCATTTCCCTTCTTCTTCGCTCTTTATAAATCGCATCCTACGACTCAAGGGCTCGCTTGTCCTAATATCTTATAGGAGATCACGGCTTCTAGTACATCGCTCATGATACCGGTCATAAGAGAGCGCTCCTAGATTGTGTGCCTAGAGCGGGCGTAGTAATTTGCAAGAAATATTTCAACATGACGAGCTTCACGACAAACCGTCTCTGAGCGAGCAGGGATGATGGGGTCCTAGTCACCACAAGATTGGTTCCTGCGACTAATACATCTTTTGTCATCTGGCTATACACACGATGGAAGGTGGTCGAACAGACCTCTTTCATTGACCGAGGTGATAGCCCAGTGGACTTGGGTCTTCGGCAGATTCTTCATTCACGCCTACGTAGAGTTCTTCAGGCCATGTGAGTCTTGTGGTGTGGATATAACCACACTTACCGTTGCGAATTTGGTCTTGCGGGCACAAGAGCAAGCGGACGTTGGAGGCTCATCAACGGCCATCTCTCTTGCCAATCTCCAGACTTCCTGTTTTGACATATAAACATTCGCAATGCGGAAAGTACGAGGGCGTTCGACGTTGACCTGATCGCTGTGGCTGCCTTTACCTGCTAGCACGATGATAATAGGTACGACAGAAAGTACGACTTACCTGCCGAAGGTTCCCCAACTTGCGCTCTCACGCTCCTTCCATCGCTGTTACCAGGAGCTCGATGTCACTCTTTTGATATTCTCGATTCCTCCTGCCCGATGCGATAACTAACAATCCATAATAATACACTAATATACTGGCACAAACCAACGCAACCAAGACATCGCATCTCGTACAGACCGTATCGAATACTGATTGTCAAGCGCACCTCTGTCTTCACAATGACACCACTTAGCGATCGAAGTGTCAACAGACAGAGTCGCATACCAATCGTTGGATATGAGTCCAGGAGTCGTGTCAACGACGAGAATGCACCGCCAGTCTCTAATCTTTCACGTCTGCTGGCACCGACGAAGTCGTCAGTGACACACTCAAGATCACCATCGCCATCACCAAAACCGCTTCCTCTCACTCCAAGAACGGCTTCAAGAGCTCCAAGCTATGGACGACTCAGCGCAGTCACGTCAGATGACAGCTTGAATGCATCTTTCGCACGACGCCAATCCCTACAACCAAACTCAAAGACGTCTCTCAGGAACGATTCCAACGACGGTACCCCTAGACCGCCATCCAAATCTGCGCGCAGACCGCTTCGCCAAAGTGGACCAAGTTCGGATGCTGCAACGGTGGAGACACAAAGTCGACTTTCCGGAGCCAGGGTTGGACGTTTGAATAGGTCTCCGCTCAAGCCTCCTACCACTCTACAGAACGACGGACGGGAAGCTTTGCTCCATGAGCGTTCACTCACACGGAGTGGAAGTTCAAGTTTGAACACGACTCCAAGCACAAAGTATAAAACTCCCAGCAAGCTGCCACGCTCATCTCCAATTCACAACAGCTCTACTTTCGTGTCTCCTGTTCTCGGTTCACTACCTGCCAGTCTCAGCTCACAACGTCTCATCTCACCTATCTCATCGCCTGGAGTACCCAGCGAACTAGGCAAGGCAACAGTTTTCGATGAATCAAATGGACAACGTCCCCCAAGGACTTCCTCATTATATACGCCTGAGCCTTGGACCCGTGACATGGGTCTTGGCATAGGCGTAGATATGACAGAAAGCTCCGTTACTGCAAGCCAAGATCGCAAGTATCTACCTGCTGTACACAGTTTCTCAAGACCCAGAGCCCAATTGATGGACGGATCGCCAGCCAACGTCAGATCCCCAGCTGTTCCACGTTCAGAATCACAGCAGCGGCTCAATCCAAGGACACCATCCAAGGACACACCTACGATTGTATGCAGTTCACCGACCCTGACTTCGAGGTCACCAGTAGCTGCCAACATCTTGACATTCGCTGGTCGAAAATTAGGCACTCCGACAGATCTCGCTGCCCTTGATCATGGCAGTGTTCGTCCATCTAACCGCAAAGGTCGTTTGGTCTCTGACGATGTCTTTGAGTACACACGAGTAAAGCAAATTTCCGGCAGTCTGTTGTCCAGCGGTGGTTCCTTTGTCGGATCGACATTGAGCATTTCCGATGAAGCCGACCAACTCATTCTTGGAAAAGAAGGATCTCGCACGCCTTCTTTTGTCTCTCAAACAAATCTGATGGCTCCCACGGATTCTGGATCCAAGCAAGATACTGATTTTGAGCTGCCATCTCCCAGCGAGAATGGTTTCCATGTGTCATGGCCTGCAGACTTTGGTTTCAAACCAGCGAGTTCGGCCCCAAACTCACCAACTGTGCAGAGCTCACCTTCTGTACGGCCAAAAGCATTTTCGAGTATCTCAGAGGAGAGCGAACAATCAGTCAGCGAGACTGAGCATCGCAACGATGATATTGGTTTGACCAACGAAAGCAGGGGAAAAGACATCACCGCGACCTTGTCGATGCTTGAAGGTGCACCTACTATGAAAAACGCTGGCTCAAGTACTGGTCCGCAACTTCTGAAGACACGCTCCGGTACGTCAAGGCTGTCGCAGACAAATTCCAAGGATGGCGGCCAGAATCTTGTACATAACGCACGCAGCGACCGCGTTCCATCGTACATGCTGCCTACGCCGGCTTCAGAAGCGCGTAAGAACAACACTATCCCTCCGCCGGGCGTCGTCCGCAACAATGCGAGTACGCCAAGCCTGAGTACTCGTCGAGCGTCTCAGAACGTCAAAGTCCCATTTACAAACGACCCTAGCAAAGGTCGCTTTCCTGCCCCAGACAAGCAGACCTCAGTGTCTGAGCTCTGTGGTGCTGGCCGAAGCGGTTGCGTGACGCCTATTAATTTTGTTTCTCGTAGTGCAACACCAGTTGCTCGTCCTAGTGTGGGCAGCCAGCTTCAAGGTCAGACGACTACCACTACACCAAAACCCAACGCCAAAACAGAACCGAACCAACGTGTGTCGATCGGACATATCAGAATATCTCGTCAGTCGCCTCATCCTATAGAGACATCCCGCGATGGAACTTTCCCACCAACCCGACCCAGAAGCGGATCGAAGGGCAAAGCAGTCTTGAACAATCTCAAGGGCTTGTTTTCTGTTAGAAGACACGGTCCGCCAACCCCTGGCCACAGTGGTAGGAGATTCTCAATCGGCAGCCGTAAATCAGTATCGACAGAAGCTGATGTCCCGGATGTGCCTGCCCTTCCTACAGTGCCCCCTATGCCTGCTGTACCGACAGGATCTGCTCTGCCGGAGTCCAGACTGAAGTCTACTCCGAAAAGCATCTTGGTCAAAAAGACTGCCACAGAGGAAAATCAATCTTCCAACTCTGAAGCTTCGAAGGAATCTTGCATTTCGCCGAGATTTAGACGGAAATCAACTGGCGAGGGTGATCTGTTGAAGGAAGTACCTGAGAAGGACAGACCTTCACTCCATCGTAAGACCTCGAAGCATAAAGTCGCTGCTACTGAGTCAAACCAAGAGGGCTCGGAGAAGCCAACAAGCGACTCGATTGCACTCATGGAGATGGTTCTCACTCTTCGTCAACAAGCCTCTAGGGAAGACGACCTTGTTCGTAAGGAGCGCATGACATCGTTCGCCCAAGTCATGCTTGATACTGTCACCAATGCAGTGGAAGCCGAGCGAAATATGTATGCCGCAATGCAGGCGGCAGAGCAGGCAAAGATGTCGTACATGATGACTCAACAGAGTGTTCAGGAGATGAACAAGATTGTCTCGACGTCTCACCAACAGCCTCTGTTTAAGAAAAAGAAGCGAGCGGACAACAATGTCTGATCACTTGTTCTGCATTGTCCTGCGTCTAAGTGCCAGACGAGTATTCTTCACCTGTTTCATTATCTTCATGCATGAAGCTTGACAACTCCATCCCCCAGAATAAAGCTAGAACCCATAGTTAGTCCCAGAAATCATCGAATCCTAATCGCACAAAAGTTGTCAGAAAAACTTCCAAAGGGTGCTCTGACTGCTGTCAAGTTGACAGGCGCTGATGCCCCACTTTTCTTATGCGAAATGCCCCGCGTGGGGTTAGGAATTAAGGTTGATGATGTCAGAATGTGTGAGGCTCGAGTTGTCATCCAAGGTTTCTCGTAGTCGGGTCGCGCATCTGTTCATGGTTCAAGGCTCAAGTTACTAGTTTTAGGAAGGTGACATGTTCGGCAGTTGTTGATATAGATTAAACGAGCATCTCACAGCTGCGGAAACGATTGGAAACGAGCAATCAAAGCGAGATCAGACCATTGATGCCAGCCGCAGCTCGATCCTCGAAGATATGGTGACGTCGAGGCGACGTAGGTAATTAGACGAGCAACAAGCTGTCGAGCTCAAATACCCATGAGAGACGCAGTCCGACTCCGGTTCCATCTTACTTTGCACGTTTGTTCAATCGCAATACCTCAACACACACAAGACATTTACAATGGCAGTAGTAACACAAGCAGCAGCCCTGGCTGAGAAGGCCATTGGCCACGGCGACAACGCCATCACCGAACAGGACATTACCAACCCTGGCAGAAACAGAGAAAAGTACGGCGACCCGAACGAGACCATGAAGGCTCTGGTCTGGCAGGGCAAGAACACGGTCGAGGTCATCACATGCCCCAAGCCCAAGATTGTCGAGCCCCGTGATGTTATCCTCAAGATTACCGGCAGCACCGTCTGTGGTTCGGATCTCCACTTGCTGCACGGCTCGGTCGTCGAGATGGAGAAGGGCGACATCCTCGGACACGAGTTCTGTGGTATCATTGACCAGGTCGGCTCCGAAGTCAAGAACCACAAGGTCGGCGACCGCGTGGTTGCCTCTTTCCAGATTGCCTGCGGAGATGTGCGTATATCCTGACTGCCTCTTACATGAACCCATGCTGACACAGCGTCACAGTGCATGTACTGCAAGAAGAAGCTGTCATCTCAATGCGAAAAGACAAACTCCAACACCATCGAGAACGCCATGTACGGTGGTCGCACTGCCGGCATGTTCGGCTACTCTCACTTTACTGGAGGCTTCGCTGGTGGTCAGGCCGAGTACACCCGTGTGCCCTGTGGTGATGTCAACCTTCTCCACCTTCCCGACGACGTCCCTGATGAGAAGGGTCTCTACCTCTCCGATGTTGTCAGCACCAGCTGGAACTGTGTTGTCGACACTGGAGTCAAGGAGGGCGATGTTGTTGCCATTTGGGGTGCCGGTCCCATTGGTCAGATGTGCATCGACTTCTGCTACATGAACGGCGCCAAGCGTGTCATTGTCATCGACCAGAACTGGCGTCTCGACTTCTGCAAGTCCAAGTTCCCCAACATTGAGACCATCGACTTCTCCAACCTGCCCAAGGGCGAGACTGTTGTCAGCACCCTGAAGAAGATGGAGCACGGTGGTCCTGACGTCGCTCTGGAGTGCGTCGCTGGAGAGTATCCCAAGAGCTGGGCTCACACCATCGAGTTGATGGCCGGCTTGGAGACTGACACACCGGAGATCATCAACGAGATGATTGAGAGTGTCAAGAACTACGGTCGTTGCGGTATCACTGGTGTCTACGTCGGCTACGTAAGTCTTCTTGTTCCTTAATATGTCATTGACAAGTGACTGAACCTATCACAGACCAACCACTTCAACATCGGCTCGCTGATGGAGCGCGGTATCCGCCTGATCGGCAACGGACAAGCACCCGTCCACCTCTACTGGGAGAAGCTTCTCAAGATGATTCAAGAAGGCAAGATTGACCCCTTGAAGATGGTCACCCACCGTGTCTCCATGGACGATCTCGACAAGGTCTACTACATGTTTGACAAGAAGGAGGACGGCATGCAGAAGGTCTACGTCGAGACCAAGTTCTCGCAACCCGCATGCGCCGGCAGCCCTGCCCTGAAGAGATACTCTTGAAGCGGTGTGA